>CM053773.1:173380799-173422232 GCA_028658325.1 Potorous gilbertii
CTATTTTCTTCAGTGAGCTTTTGAACCTCTTTTTCCACTTGACTAATTCTGCTTTTGAAAGCATTCTTCTCCTCATTGGCTTTTTGAACCTCTTTTGCTAATTGAGTTAGCCTATTTTTCAAGGGGTTATTTTCTTCAGCATTTTTTGGGTCTCTTTTATCAAGGTATTGACCCATTTTTCATGCTTTTCTTGCATTTCTCTCATTTCTCTTCCCAGTTTTTCCTCCACCTGTCTAACTTGCTTTTCAAAATCCTTTCTGAGCTCTTCCATGGCCTGAGCCCATTGGATATCTATTTCAGATATTTGGGATACAGAGACTTTGACTCTTATGTCTTATGGTAAGCAGTTTTCTTCCTCCTCAGAGAGGAAGGGTGGAATCATCTGGTCCCCAAGAAAGTAACCTTCTATAGTCTTATTTTTTTCCCCTTTTCTGGGCATTTTCCCAGCCAGTTAATTGACTTCTGAGAATCCTGTCCACCCCTACCTAGGTCCACCCAGCTAGTGCTTGGGGTCTGAGATTCAAATGCTGCTCCCTTACCTCAGGGCTTTCGGCAGCTGACTGGCTGCTAATCAGGTTAAGATTAAATCAAGTTCTCAGGTTGGGGCAGGGCCTCCTCCCAGGCTCAGTTCCTTCAGGGGATTTATGCAGAGACCTTCTGTAATGGAGCTGCTGCTGAGCTCATGCCTGCTCTGTTAGCCTCCGGCCACCCACTGCCTCTACTGCTGCCTCCTGAGGGAGCCCGAGCCATGGAGACACCTCGCTCGCCTCTCAGCCCATCCAGATGTCTCTGTCACTGACCTGTGAGTCTGTGGGTGGAAGGACCTTCGTGGCCAATGGAGATTCCATCCCTGAAGCCTGCTCAGATCTGCTCGTCTTGGGGCCACGTGGCCAGGGCAGGGCTGTGCTCTGCTCTGTCTAGTGCACGATGGACCTTTGGGATCAGTTTTTCAGGGCTCTCTGGAACGGAAATCTCCTTCACTCTGTTTCTGCAAGACTTCCCCTTCTCCAGAATTTGTTGGGAGTTCTTTTTACAGGAGATCCATGGGCTGTGGGTTTGGGGCTAGCATATTTGAGTCTTTCTACTCCGTCATCTTGGCTCTGCCCCCAGATCAAGATTTAACTGCTGATATAACTGCACAAAATATTACAGATTTCTTCAAATATTTATTCATTCCATCTATTTTCAGTTATACAGCTCATGCTATAATTGCTTTTATTATGTCCTTATTAGTTCTTTTATGTATCCTACAATTAATTGTTAAGCTTGCATGCAAGATTTTAAAAGGTGTGGTTAAGAGTCTAGATCATAACACACAAGTTCTCTGGAAAGATCATCTTGAAAACAAAAAGTTGTATGGGGTTTGGAACTCTTGGGTAATCAAGGTAATGGTTTCCTTGGGAGAAATCTCTTGAGACGTCATGTCCTTGCATGACTTACTTGACAGACCACCCTTATGCAATAACCGACCTTCACAATTATCTTGAGCAAGAGCAACAAGAGTCAAGCATGTAAGCTCAGCACACAGTGTACCTGAGCTAGCTTCTTGCTTGCATGGAAGTAGAATACCTATTTATATTCTGAGCTACCTGAGAATAAACGGAGTGTGTACCATCCTTGCTCCCACCTCATTCATTCGCGCTCGGAAGAAAGATCTCATGCAGGCATAAGATGTTTGGGGAACTCAACAACTATGTCCAAAGGAAGTGAGAGTGATAAAATGAAAAAATAGATGCAAAGTGCTAGGAAAGGTTTAAGAATGGAGGGATCACTTTCACGTGGGCATCTCTGTCTATTCAGTATCCACAACATTTTTCATATTGTACTTCCTGATTCTATTGATATTGTGGTGTGTCTCTCCCCTCTTTGAATATCAGTTGGTGGAGAAATATACCAAGAAGAGGAAGATTTATCTGTTTTTGTCAGAGATGCAGAGGCAAGGGGGACTGTGTCCTCATAGCGAGAGTCAAAAGAGAATGGCACTCTCTTTGGGATGCCTTCTTGCCAAAGTCAAAGAGGATATATTACAAGATGTCATGAAGTCAATGTATGGGTTCAAAGAGTTAAGCCTGTCTTATTTAATAGCACTTATTCCCTCAAGAGTTATAAAGACAGATTCAGTTGACTGTGAAGCTGTTTTCCTTTTGTTTGAGTATGGTTGTTATGACAACATTGATGAGGTCACAGTGATGACCTTTAAGGTGATAGGGAATTTTGGGTACATTGAGCCATGTAATATCTCCCTGCTATGTTTTGGGCTTAGTGAGGAACTACACCGTGATGTGTGAGAATCATTCTCCTCCACTTTCTTTCTATTATTATAGCCATTTAAGAATATAGTTAGTGACTTCATTACCCCAGGATCTTCTCAATCTATCACAGATATGGCCTTGGTCATATCATTCTTAGTCTCTGAACTTAATTTGACCAGTGAAAATACAGGTGATTTAGAAAAATTATTTGTTACCTCTAGTTTAGTAGTCTATGAATCAATGGGTAGTAGCTCCAGCAGTATAGGATTTGAAGCCGCTTGTGACCAAAAACCTTGATTTCCCTCCCTATCCTCTTGCATCTACAGCCCAGCGTGTTCCAGCTGAGGGTGAGAGTTATAGTAACAAAAAAGACATCCACACAAAGTACTAGCAAACATTTGAGAATGAAGTGATCACTTTCAGCTGGGCATCTACGTCTATTCAATAAGCTGACAGCATTTTTCATATCTTATTTCCTGATTCTATTGACTATTTTGGTGTCTCTCTCCCCTGTTTGAATACTCAGATTCTCATACCCTTCTTTCTTCAGTGAGTTTTCATGACATCGCTTTCAGATGTCCGTCTTTAACCTGTCCCTTACTGGGAGGGGAGACAGGACCCCCAGCCCCAATAGAGCAGCCCAAGTAACTTTCCTTAGGGTTCTCTCTCCATATTTTCATGGTCATCCTATAATCCTATAATACTATCAAGTAGAGGGATTGGACAATGTCACTCCACATCTCAGGCTCAATTTCCCCTGCTGTAAAAGAGGGATGATCATAACATGTACCTCTATTGCAGGGATGTGTTGTCAAGATCAAGTCACAATATGTAAAATGATTTATGAGCCTTAAAATGCTAAGTATAAATGCTAGCTATTGTTTAAAAAAGTACTCATTATTCTATTCTTTCAAACCTGTTGTTCATTCATTTCAGATGTGTCCAACTCTTTGTGACCCCACTTAGGGTTTTCTTGGTAAAGATACTGGAGTGGGTTGCCATTTCCCTCTCCTGTTTATTTTACAGATTAGGGCACTGGGGCAAATAGGGTTAAATGATTTACCCAGGTCAAAGTCATGTCTGTTCAAAGTGTGACTTGAAAACAAGTCTTCTTGAGTCCAAGATATATGCAGGGGCTCTTCAGCCACTATGGTATGTATGCTGTGGTTTCCTCTGCTATGAGCCTAATCCAGTCTGAAGTCCTATGATCACATGAACTTGTCAGTTCATACTGTGTTTTCCACTGATAGCTAATAAATTTGTGTAGGAACATTCTTTTCATAGAGTAGTTTGGATGGTCTAGGCTGATGGAGATCCAATTAGAAGGGCACTACAGGCATTATTATGTGACACCCTTCGCAATCTTGTAGAGTCATTTTTTTTGGTCCTCAATTGTAGGGAGTGAGAGGAAGGGATGATGTCAGTTATAGGAGAAGTATACCAATCATAAGAGGAATTACCTGTTTTCATCAGACATGCTGATGGAGGGGGCCTGTGTCCTGGCAGTGAGAGTCAAAAGGGAATGGCACTCTCTGTGGGATGCTGACTTGCCAATGCCAAAGAAGTTATATTAGAAGATGTCATGAATGTCTGTGTATGGGGTTGACCAGTTAAGCTTGTTCTATTTAATAATACTTGTTCACTCAAGAGTTATAAAAACCGATTCACTTGACTGCAAAGTTCTTCTCGTTTTTTTTCCTGAGTCTGGTTGCTATGACAACACTAATGCAGTGACAAAGATGACCTTTCAGGTCAAAGAGTATCTTGAATACATTGAGCCACATAGTATCTCCCTACTATGATTTGGGCTGTGTGAGGAACCACACAGTTATGTGTAAGAGTTATTCTCCACCCACTTTCTATTATTAATTTATGTAAGGGTGCATGTAGTGACTTCATCACACCAGGTTCTGCTCAATCTATCACCTATATGGGCTTGGGCAAATCAATTTTACTCTCTGAAGCTAATTTGGCAAATGAAAATACAAGTGATTTAAATAAATTCTATGTCACCTCTATTTCATTAGTCTATGAATAAGTAGGCTGTAGCATCTGCAGTATAGAATTTGAAGCCCCTTGTGACCAAAATCTTGATCTCCCTGTGCTCTGGCATTGAGATCACAGTGTGTTCCATCTGGCTTTTTCTCCCTGTCCTGAAGTTTCCACTCTCCTTTAGAATAGGTCAAAAGAGTTGGGAGCTTCGTATCCAAAAATCTTTCTGACAACACAAATAGGAGTACTATTGATGAGAGTGGGGAAAATAATTATAAGTTAGGTTAATTTTTCATAGACCAACATGCCATATACATATATATGTACATACTTACATAAGTATATAATATACATATATGTATATATATATATGTGTGTGTGTATCTATATAAATGTGTATATATCTTTTATATATGTGTGTGTGTTTATCCTTCGTTGCTGAAGAAAACAATGGCATCAGAGAAAGCATGACGTGACTTCACCTGAGTTTGTTTTGAGTGAGGGTGGGCTGTGCAGGTCATCAGTCTCATTTCTCCTCCAGAGCCATCTGAATCCAGTGATCAGATATTCCTCAGGATGACTGGAGGTGACCCAGGATGAGGGATTAGGGTTACATGACTCGCCCAAGGTAACATAGCTAGTGAGTGTCAAGCGTCTGAGGTGAGATTTGGACTCATCTCCTCCTGACTCCTGCCTTGGTGCTCTATCCAGTACACCATCTAGCTGCCACATGTATGTGTGTAGGTATATACCTACATATATCTTTTTATTTATCCATCTAATCATCTATCTATCTTTCTATCACCTATCTGTCTATCTGTCTATCTACATATCTACCTATCTATCTATATCTATCTCTCTATCTGTCTGTGTGTGTGTATCTATGCGTCCATCCATCCATCCATCCATCCATTCATCCACCTATTCATCCTTCCATCTTTCTGTCTATCCATGTGAATATACACCTGTTCTACTTGTCTTTTTCTCCCTGTACTGAAGTTTCCACTCTCCTTTATATTAGGAAAAAGAGGTGGGAGCTTTCTCTCCAAAAATCTTTCTGACAACACAAATAAGAGTACTATTGATGGGGGTGGGGGAAATAAGTATAAATTAGATGAATTTTTCGTAGACCAATTTGCCTTGTATATATAACCATACATACATTTATACTTATGTAATAAATACCTTTATGTGTGTATATATGTATGCATATGTGTGTATGTATATATGATATATGTATGTGTTTTTTTATCCTTCGTTGCCGAAGAAGACGATGCCATCAGAGGAATAATGACATGACTTCACTTGAGTTTGTTTTGAGTGGGGACAGGCTATGCAGGTCAGCAAGCAGAGTTCTCCTCCAGAGTCATCTGAATTCAGTGATCTGATATTCATCAGGATGACTGGAGATTACCCAGGAGGAGGCAATTGGGTTTAAGTGACTTGCCCAAGGTCACACAGCTAGTGAGTGTCAAGTGTCTCAGGTGATGTTTGAACTCAGGTCCTTCTGACTCCTTCCCTGGTGCTCTATCCACAACACCAGCTTGTGTCCCTTGTATGTTTTTATGTATATATCTGCATCTATCTTTTTATTTATCCATCTAATCATCTATCACTCCATCTATCTATCCATCCATCCATCCATGTATCTATCTGTCATATACCTATCCAAGTGGTATAGCCAGCTATCAGGGCCTGAGATACAAGAAGGAGAAGTGACCTGGGTTAAGAGATACAACATCAATGAATGACTACATCCGATAGAAGTGAGAATGATAGTAGCAAAAAAAAGATATCCAGATAAAGTACTAGGAACATTTCAGTTTCAAGTGGTCACTTTCAGCTAGGCATCTATGTCTACTCAATTATCCAAGACATTTTTCATATCTCACTTTCTGATTCTATTGACTACTTTGGTGTCTCTCTCCCCTTTTTATATACTCAGATACTCATACTGTTCCTCCTTCAGTGAGTTTTCATGGCATTGCTCTCAGATGTTGGTCTTTATCCTCTCCCTTACTGGGAGGGGAGACATGACCCCCCACTCCCAGTAGAGCAACCCAGGAACTTTCCCCTAGGTTTTTCTCTCCATATTTTTCTCGATCGTCCTATAATACCAGCAAGTACACTGATTGGACACTTGCATTGTCCACAGGTGGTGTTGTATCTAAATAATGAACTTGAAGTCAATAGAATCCGAATTCTACAGAAACACTGTCAGTCCACCTCTCAGCCTCAGTTTCCCCTTCTGTAAAAGATGGATGATAATACCCCCTACCTCCCTTGCAGGATTGTTTTGTGGAGGTCAAGGCACAATATGTAAAGTGTATTATAAGGCTTAAAGTGCTAAATATTAATGCCAGATGTTGTCTAAAACAGTCTCATTATTCTTTTCTTTCAAACCTGTTGTTCATTCATTGTAGATGTGTCTAAGTTTTTCTGATCCCACTTAAGGTTTTCTTGGTAAAGATACTGGAGTGGGTTGCCATTTCCTTCTCCTGTTCATTTTATAGATAACAAAACTGAGCTAAATAGGGTCAAATGATTTGCCCAGGTCACAGTCGTGTCTGTTGAATGTGAGGCTTGAAAACAAGCCTTCTTGAGTCCAAGACATCCAGGGGCTCTTCAGGCACTTGGGTATGCCATGTTTTCCTCTGCGATGAGCTTAATGCAGTTCTAAATCCTATGATCCCATGAACTTGTCACTTCAGATATTGTTTTACACTGATAGCTAGTAAATCTCTGTAGGAAATTTTTTTTCATAGTTTCAATAGTCTAGAGTGATAAAGAATCAATTAGAAGGTTGTTCGAGGAAGTTCGAGAAATCAGAAGAGGCTGGGGTACTACAGACATTAATATGTGTCTCCCTTCACAATCTTGTAAGGTCTAACATTTTGTTTTTTTTTGGTCCCCAATATTATGGAGTCAGGGGAGGGAATGATGTCAGTTGAAGGATAAGCATACCAATCAGAGGAAGATTTACCTGTTTTTGTCAAAGTGCCATTGGAGGCGGAACTGTATCCTCCCAGCAGGAGTCAAAAGAGAAAGGCTCTCTCATTGGGATGCCTACTTGCCAAAGCCAAAGAGGATATTATAGAAGACATCGCAAAAGTCCGTGTATGGGGTCGAAGAGTTAAGTCTGTCTTATTTCATAACACTTGTTTATTCAAAACTTATGACAGATTCAGTTGACTGCAAAGCTCTTCCCCTTTATTTTTCTGAGTCTGGTTGCTGTGGCAATACTATTGAGGTGACAATGGCGACCTTTCTGGTGAAAGGGAATCTTGGGTATATTGAGCCACATAGTATCTCCCTATTATTATTTGGGCTGTGTGAGGTACTGCACCATTATGTGTAAGTGTTATTCTCCTCCACCCTCTTTATATGATTACTGTTATGTAAGGGTGCAGGTAGTGACTTCATTGCACTAGGTTCTGCTCAACCTATCACCTAGACAGCCTTGGGGAAATCATTCCTATTCTCTGAACCTAATTTGACAAATGAAAATAGAGGTATTTAGATAACTTCTATGTCACCTCGAGTTCAGTAGTCTATGAATAATAGGCAGTAGCACCTGCAGTAGAGGATTTGAAGCCCTTGTGACTCAAAACCTTGAACTCTCTATCCTCTGGCATCTAGACCCTAGCGTGTTTCAGGTGTCTTTTTCTCCCTGTCTTGAAGTTTCCACTCTCCTTTAGATTCGGAAAAATCTAAAGGAGATTTTTCCTATCCAAAGGAGGCTTTTCCTATCCTATCCAAAAATCTTTCTGACAGCACAAATAGGAGTACTCTTGATGTAGGTGAGGCAAATAAATATGTTAGGTGAAATTTTCATAGAGCAACATGCCGTACATATATATATATATATATATATATATATATATATATATATACACACACACACATATAATATATACATATATGTATATATGTGTGTATATATGTATTATATATGTATGTGCATGTTTACCCTTCTTTGCTGAAGAAGTCCATACCATCAGAGAAATAATGACGTGACTTGCACTTGAGTTTATTTTGAGTGAGGGAGGGCTGTGTAGGTCACCATCCTCACTTCTCCTCCAGAGCCATCTGAATCCAGTGACCACATATTTATCAGGATGACTGGAGATGACCCAGATTGTGGCAGTTGTAATTAAATGACATGCCCAAAGTCACATAGCTAGTGAGTGTCAAGTGTCTGAAGTGAGATTTGAACTCAGGTCCTCCTAACTCCTGCCCTGCTGCTCCCTCCACTGCACCACCTAGCTACTCCATGTATGTGCGTAGGTATCTATCTACATCTATCTTTTTATTTATCCATCTAATCATCTATCTATCCATCCATCTATTTATCCATCTGTCCATCCATCCATGAATCTATCCGTCTATCCATCCACTTATCTATCTATCATCCATCTATCCATGTGGTGTAGCCATTTATCAGGGCCTGAGTCACAGCAAGGAGAAATGACTTGAGTTAGGAGATACAACATGAATGAATAACTATGTTCTATAGAAGTGAGGGTGACAGTAGTAGCAAAAAAAAAAAAAAAAGATCCAGACAAAGTGCTAGGAAACATTTCAGAATGGAGCGATCACTTTCAGCTGGGCATTTATGTCTATTCAATATCCACACCATTTTTTATATCTTACTTCCTGATTCTATTTTTTATTTTGTTGTCTCTCTCCTCTCTTTGAATACTCCGATACTCAGACCCTTCTTTCTTCAATGAGTTTTCATGACATCGCTGTCAGATGTCAGTCTTTATACTCTCCCTTAATTGGAAGGGAGTTATGACTCCCCAGCCCCAGTAGAGGAGCCCAAGTATCTTTCCCTAGTGATTTCTCTCCATATTTTCTTGGTCATCTTAGAAGACCAGCAAGTAGAGTGATTGTACACTTGCGTTTTCCATAGGTATCTCGAACTCAGCATGTCCCACCTAGGTGGTATTATGTCTGAATAATGAACTTGAAATCAATAGGACCCGAATTCTACAGAAACAATGTTACTCCACCTCTCAGCCTCAGTTTCCCCTTCTGTAAAGAGGGGATGTCAATAACTCCTACTTCCCTTGCAGTGTCGATATCAAGCCACAAAATGTGACGTGTTCTATAAGTCTTAAAGTGTTGTATATAAATGCTAGCTATTGTCTAAAACAGTGCTCATTATTCTTTTCTTTCAAACCTGTTCATTCATTCTGGATGTGTCCAACTCTGTGTGATCCCACTTTGGTTTTTCTTGGCAAATATCCTGGAGTGGATTGTCATTTCCTTCTTCTGTTCATTTTACAGATGAGGAAACTGAGGCAAATTGGATTTAACATTTTGTCCTATTTAACACTGCTACTCAGTGTCTGATGCTGGATCTAAACTGAGGAGTATGAGTCTTCCTCACTTCAGGCCCAGCCCTATCCACAGTGGTTCCACCTTGGTGCCTGAAGCTTTCAAATCAACTCTCATTCTAACTTCGTGTTTCTAGTAATTGAATCACCACTTTCAACAGTAAATCAGATACTTCTTCACTCTCCTCTCTAACTTCCCTAATCTTGCTGCATTTGACCGATTGTACCTTCACATCACCTCTCCCCTGTGTCCCATGTCTATATCCAAATCAATGATGTTATTGTACTTCTGTTATTTTTCTATCATATGTGACTCTTTATGACTGCTTTTGTGGTTTTCTTGGCAGATACTGGAGTCGTTTACCAGTTGTTCCTCCAGTTCATTTTACAGATGAGGAAACTGAGGCAAACAGAGTTAATTGACTTATCCAGAGTCACACATCTAGCAAGTGTCTGAGTCTGGATTTAAACTCAGGTCTTCCTGACTTCAATCCTGATGCTCAATTCACTGTGCCACATAGCTGTCCTCATATTTGACTCTCAGCTGGACTTTTTTCAATAGCCTCCCTATTGCTCTTCCAGCCCCTTTCTAGATATGTGTCGTTTTTCTTTCTTATGCTTTCCTTCAATATAACTAACACAGGGCTAGGTGCTCAGATGGTGCTCAATAAAAGCCAAGTTAAAAAGTGATTCATCAATCCAAAGGAGGTCAAAAAACTTCTTTGGAAATGGAAATTTCATGTCACGCCAGCAGAGGGCAGAAGAAATACAAGAATAAGGTTAGTTGCCTCTAGAGCCCCACAAAGTCTCCTCCAGAGCTGGCTCAACTTTTTGGTACCACATTGACAAGCTGCGTTATTTAGCATTGCTACATCAGAATGTCTGAAGTGTTAGATGCAGATGGTGGACTTTAATTTTCATCTAATGCAACCCACTTGATTTACTTTTTTTTTTAAGGCAAAGAAAAAGTTCAATTGGCAGGAAGTCATAAGAATACAATGGAAAAGGGCAATGGATTTAGGGTCATGGGGTCTGGATTCAAACCTGCCACTTCCTAATGTGACCTCATAATCCCCAAGTATAGATGTGGGCAATATCATGCAGCAGATAGATAAAGTGTTTGATTTGATGTCAAAGTACTGAGTAAATTTCACCTTTTCTAGTTACAATAACAAACTCTCTGAGCCTCAGTTCTCTTATTTTTAAAATGATGTAGTTGAATTAGATGGTCCATATGTTGGCTTCTGAGGTCCATTATAAGTTCGTGTGATCTTTGTAATTACTTTCATTTTTTTCCCCTGCTTTGGGGAGTCTTAAAAAAGAAACCTGACCTACTGACAGCAAAGGTGATAATGACCTTGCTTAGGGTGGATTTTGCTACCCACAGCAAGGCAATAAACTTCAGGGGCAAGAATGATAGGAAGGGAAGACAGGAATTGGGACCAAGAATTCATCACCCAGTTAGGCAGGGGTCTCCTTTCCTGGTTGCTCCTCCAGATCTTCTGTGGGGACATCTAGGCAGTCCCACACAATATGGTCACACTGAAATGGGGAAGCTGAGTAAGGGTGCTTTATAAGGAGAGGCCTGGGGACTCTTACTCAGGACTTTCTGATTGACTTCCTGTCTCTGAGTTCATAGGCAGTTTTGCATCAGTCGATGAACTTTGTGTGGAAGATAGACGTTTCTAGCAAGAAAGATTCCAGACATGGGGGAAGAGGAGTGATCCAGAGAAGGGGGAGTGGGAATTAGGCTAGAAGAGGGATTTATCCAGAGTAGAGATAGCTTGCAGCATTAATGGACTAGGTTCCTTTCTAAGAGTGGGATTTTTTTGACTATTTACAAAAGTTTATTTTATTTTTTTAAAAGAATCAATGTGATTGTTTCTTTGATGGCATCAATGGATCCTGACATACCAATGGAATTCTGCTGCATTTGATGCCTGGAGATGACTTTGCTACAATTACTCAATAAGATTTTAAAGGTCTTATTGTAGACATTGATTCTTAAGTTAGACACTTTATTCACCTGATTTCCTCTTCTTTCTTAGCAAGTATCAGTTCTGAAGGGACTGCTGTTACTAGTGTGTCCTCCAATATGAAGAATGATTGGAGGTCCTTGGGATGGTTGGATTGCAGAAGAGAAAACTAACAGATTTTAGGAGTTAGAGCTAGAAAAGTCACCTTAGAAGTCTACTAGCCCACTCCCTTTGTGTTACTGATGTAGAAACTGAGGCTCAGAGGGAAGTTCCTTGCCCAAGGTCACATAGGCAGTAAATGAAAAACCTGGGATAGAATACAGGTCTTCTGATTCCATACCTTTTGACTCAAATTACACTGCTTCCCATTCAAACAAATGTTTGTTGAATTAATGAAGGAATAATGAATCTGCAACCTTTTGGGAACTTGGGATGGAAGTGATAGGAAAACCAAATGCCTGAACACTGATTGGGAATGGGAGAGAGGCAGCCAGGGAAATCAAGGAAGTGAGAACACATCATTCAAGCAGCTCTGAAGGTGGGGGCAGGCTGGGATATGGAAATACCAGCAGCATGAGAGAACATTAGGCTAATAAAACTGGAAGGGACCAAAGAGATCATTAAGTCCGAATTTGCCATTTTTATAAAGTGAGAGCGGAAATGATTTGCCCAAAATCACACAGCTAGTTTGTGTCAGGCCTTTTGATTCCTAGTAGAATTGAAGGCCCCTTTCAGCTCTGTCAGTCTTTGGTTCTGTAAGAATACTGTGGGCATCTCAGAGCAAGAAGGGACCCTTAAGGTCAGAGGTTCATAGACATAGAGTTGGATGTTAACTTCAAGGTCATCTAGTCCAATCCCTTAATTCTATGGATGAGGAAACAGAGGTCTAGGAATCCTAAATGACTCATTCACAGCCTCATTTGGTAGCAAGAACCAGAGTTGGGATTGGAACTCATATCTTATTATTTCAAATTTAGCACCCTTCCCAAGACCCTATGCTGTCTTGTGTCATTCAGTTCAATTTATAAGGAGGCAGTCATCTTCTGTAGAATGTCCATGACAATTAGTCATACACAGCCTTGACCTGAGCTCTTCCAGCTGCAGAATTCACCTCTTCTTTATAAGGCATCTCATTGCACTATTGAATAGTTCTTCAAGTCTGTTTGACCTAAAGCTATATGACCGTGGTCAAGTTTCCTAGTACGTCAAACTCTGATTACTTACTTGAAAATAGGAATAATAATAGTAACTTTGCTGCTTGTGAATAAAGGTTAAAGAGCATCATGTGATGTGTGGGAATGCCCTCCCTCCCCCTTAGCAAATGCTTACTCATTCTTTAAAGCTTCACATGCTGCTTTCTCCAGGAAGCCTTCTCTGATCTCCTCCTGCTGGTAACCTTGGACCTTGGAAAATACTGTTTACCCCATTTTGATGGGATGCACTTACAAGGCAATATTGTGTAATATAGTAATTGTGTAATGTAGCATACAAGTCATATCCTCCATGAGACCATAAGAGGGCAAGGATTATGTCTTACCTAAACTTAGGATGTCACTCAGTACCTTGAACAGTACTCAGCACTTGATTAGCGTTTAATAAATGAGTAGATATGGAGTCAGAAAGACCTGAGTTCAAATCCCGCCTCAGACACTTACTAGATGTGTAACTATGGGCAAGTTACTCATTTCTCTCATCTATAAAATGAGGGATTTGGATTTGATGGCCTGCATCTAAGGTTCCTTTCAGCTCTATATCTATGATCCTATGAACATAAATGTAAGCTTTTATCTATAATAACTATTAATGCTATTAAATCTCTTCAACAACATTGGTTTCTTTTTTCTTTCTTTTTTTTGGTACTTTGGGAGTGGCTTCACAGTTTCAGAAACAAGGAAGGAAGGAGAGAAACAAATATTTTTAGGCACCTAGAATGTTCCAAGCATTGTGCTAAGTGCTTTACCAATATTATCTCATTTCAGCCTCGTATTAGCCCTGAGAGGTGGGTACTACTATTATTCCCACTGAAGAAACTGAGGATGCTACTTGACCAGAGGCACACAGCTAGGTAGGTCACTGAGGCTGGCTTTGAATTCATCTTCCTCACTACAGTCCCAGGACTCTAACCACTATGCGGCAAGATACGAATACAAGATAAGTTGGGTGATGCAGAAAGGATCAGTACAGAAGGGAAAAGGAAGGAGAGGAGATTTCAAAGCACTGTCTAATACTCATCCATCCTTGGCTGAGAAAAGAATTCCTGGTGAAATTCTTCTTACCCTCTAGAGATGAAGACTGAACTCTGGGCCTGAGTGGATCCAGGGGGTGGTAGAAGACTGAGTTATATTCACAAATTCTACCAGCCTTCACGTATTTCACTACTGATGGGCTCCTATTTGGAGCCATAATGAGAAAAAATCAATTACACCACACAACGCCCTTGAGGTCACCTTGTAATTACCAATCATGGCATTCCTATGAAAGAACCAGGAATGACTAGACTGCTGGGAAACAAAACTGATGATTTTCCCCCTGCTCCTCCTCCCCCTCCCCATGCAAAGATCTCAGTTGATGTTTCGCATCACTGTTTGGCTTCCTCAATATTTAATAAAATGTTGAACTCAGAGGGCTGCATTCCAGATGTACAGAACTTCCTATGAATACTCTCTGAATGATATGGCTATTTACTCCCTGAAGTCTAGCCAGGCTGGAAAGAAATCAGTTTGACTTGTCTCAGTCCAGAGATAGGAGGGAGTCAAGGTCTGGGACAAAAGGATCAGACAGAGATTAGCAACAGGATCCAAAGGCATGAATATAAGGAAACAGAGACTGGAGGCTGAATGGACCAGGCAGTTTCAATGCTCAAGAACAAAGAAACTCTAATAACTCTCTCATCATAGGCAGAAATGCAGGGCCTCCTTGGAGAAATCCTAGAGTGAAAGTTTTGAGAAATGAATTACTTATTCTACCTATCTGTTTTTCACTCTGGTTCAAGGAGAGATATAGGAACTGGGACTGAATCTTTGATTTCATTGACATTGGGAACTGATGGATAAGGGATCTTCCTCTACCAAGTGTATTGGCACCTTGTTCACCTTGTTAACTTAAGAGTCTTAGAGACTGGGGCAGGTAGGTGGCTAGAACACCAGCCTTGGAGTCAGGAGGATCTGAATTCAAATCTAACTGCAGACTCTTAGTAGTTGTGTGACCTTGGACCAGTTGTTTAATTGCCTCCAAAAAAATAGTCTTGGTGATTCAGTGACTTGCCTAGGGTCATACAGTCAACATGTGGAGAGAGGACATGAACTCAGATCTTCTTGACTCCAATGCTCACTCCACTTCCTTTCACTCAGAGATTAATTAAATCTAGATAAAGTCACTTCCACCTCCTCTGAAACCTAGTCGGTTAGCCCCTGTCTATATAGGATTTCTGATTTTGAAATTGATGAAATGTAGAAGTTAGAGGGAAGATGATTTCAGTTTGATATGACCGAAGTTTTCTTCCACATCTTGTCTCTCTCTTTTAAATTGCTTCAGGACCCAGCTTAGGTGCCATTTGAGCACAGGAGCCCTCCCTGATCACCTCTGGTTAAAGGGAATCTCATCCTCCTCATTTTTTTGAGAGCTCTTTGTTGGAATCTCTCCTTTACCCCTATCACCTTTAACCTTTAATTATACTAGTGTTCATGTCTTACTCCCGTTTAAACCTTTAGCCAGAAGTGATCATGTTTCCCCTTTCCAAAGCTCCTACACTAGACCCTGGGGATACAAAGAAGAAAAAAAAACCAGAATAATACCTGCCCTCAAGGAGTTTGCTTTCCACTCAGAGTGAGGGAGTAGTGAAATACAACATGTAAACTGGTAAGTCAATATAATATGATTCAAGCTGTATACAAGAAGTTGAATAACCACATTGGGGCAGGGGTTGGGATACGTGGTTGCTACAGTCCCTTTCATTTATCAAATATTATGATTGTGATTCTGTGACTAGTACCCTTTATGGACTGGAGGGCTCACTGCCCACCACCTCTACCCTTCCCCACCCTCCACCAGTAAGGAACAACAAGAGCACCTGCATCCAGCAAGCCTTAGTCAAAGTCAAACTATCCAGCTATCCAGTGACTTCAGTACCCTCTACTAGCCAGGAGGATATCTGCCCACCATCCTCCATCAGCCCATCTCTGAAGGAGCCCAGGCTAGCTACCTCTGGGACACCCTTCAGTGAAAGTGAGCTTCTGTAATCATCTGCCATCCCTAATTCTCTTGAGTCAAGTCAAGAAGCATATATTAAGTGCTTGCTACATTCCAAGTGCTGTCTGAAAGACTGTAGGTGTATGCATATACTTAGGTATGTACATATACATACACATGCATACATACTATATATGTATATACACACACACACACACACACACACACATATATATATATATATATATATATATAAAATAAAATAAAAATAGTTTCTACCTTCAAGGAGATCATAGTAGTTCATGAAGTGTAGAGGCGGGGGGCAGTGTGTAAATATCTATGTACATACAAGATATATACAGGAGAAAGTGTAAGTAATCTCAGAGGGAAGACACTAGCATGAAGTGGGACCTGGAAAGACCTCTTTCAGAAGACAGGTTTCGAGCTATATCTTGAAGGAAGCCCGGAGATGGACCCAAGGCATTCCAGATACGGAGGACAAGTGCAAAGTGCAAAGGCAAGGAACTGGAAGATGAAGGAATAGAAAGAAGATCAGTGTCACTGGATTGTAGAGTGCATGTATGGGAGTAAGAACTAGAAAAAAATCAGAAATGGCTATGTTGTGAAGGGCTTTAAAAGTCCCAATAGAATATTTTAAAACAATTTGATGCTGGAAGGGAACCAGTGGAATTTATTGAGTAGAGGGTGTATATATGTGTGGCATGATCAGATCTTACCTTTAGGAAGAACATTTTATCAACTGAATGGAGAATGGATTGGAGTGGAGAGAGAATTGAGGCAGGTGGAAGAGCTAGAAAGCTATTTTAATAGTCCAGTTATGTTGTGCTGAGGGCCTGTACCAGTTTGGTGGCTGGGATAGAGAAGGGGAGGTGTATGAATGATGTTGCTAAGATAGAAATGACAGGTCTAGGCAACAGATTAGATATGGACAGTTAGAGTGAGAAGTGAAGGAGGATACATGACATGGATTACCAACTGAGGTGACTGACAGGAGGGTAGTATCTTGGACAGCAACAGGGCACTATTCTTCCCATTCCTACAGCTTCTTTTGTTTCTCTAATTTGTTTCTTGTTTCACTTTAACTTGATACTCCCCCATCCATGGCACATTAGTACTACAGGTATTGTTGTCTTTAATTACTGTTGATGATAAAAGGGTCACATATTTAGAGCTCAAAGGGATCTCAGAGGTCATATGTACTTATCTATAACTAGTCATTTAGGAGAAAATTGCCCTAGCCCCTTCCTCCTGTTTTCTCATCCCCATTACTCTCAATCTTACCCCACCCAAGTCTCACTCCAATCATTCCCACCCCTTCTAGAATTCTTATTCCATAGTTAACAATTCTCTGTTCATAATGAACAAACGCCTCCTCCTGGATTCTTTTTCTCCCACATTTTCTATTTATTATTCCCTTACTAAGACCTGGCTCCTCTCTGACACCACTGCCTCCCCAGCTTTCCTCTCCAACACAAAGTAGACCTGCTCTTTCCAGCCCTTCCAACATGCGGCTCCTTCAGGAGGAGTTAGAATACTCTTTGCTCCCCATCATCATTTCAAGACTCTCTCTTTACCATCTTTACTCAACAATCTTTCCTCTTATGAAATACACTAAAAAATATCCCACCTATTCTGAATGATAATAGCTGAGATAAACCAATCCCTGGGTCATTCTCTCCCCTTCCTCAAGTAGTTGAGTACCTGACTTACAATCTTCTTCTACTCCTCAGTTTCTGCCCTTCAACTTGAGGGCTTTAATGTCTCCTTTAATCAGAAATCTTTATTTGGAGATAGGTTTCAGGGGATTCATGATCTTATTTACTTTCACTAACCTTTGATTTCTTTTGTAATTTAATGCATTTTTTTTTTGCATTTCAAATATTATTCTGAGAAGAGGCCCATGCACTTCACTAGACTGGCATAGAGGGGTTCATGGCACAAAAGATCAAGAACCCCTGTCTTAGCTACTCTCTTAGACTCCCTAGCCTCTTAATCCTTCAGCCTCCTTAAATCCTATAACCTTTCTTTATTCCACCTTGCCATGAATAGAGATAGTTTCATCCTAGATTTTGCCATTATCCATCCAGAAATGTTTCACTTCTCTAATAAGAAACTCTGTCATTCCTCAATGTGATCAGAGCCTCCTATCATTGTACCTGTCTTGAACACATTTTTCTGCCTCCTTCAGATCTCCAATCCCTCCAACACTTAGGACTTTCTCAGGCCATTATAACTGCTTTTATTTCACTTTCCTTCATCTTGTTCTCAAACTTAGAGTTAGCCATTTCAGTTCTACATTCTCCTCTGCTCTATGTAAATCTTAGCTCTGGATGAACCACCACCTACTTCCCCTTCTGCCCAACAGCTGCTGAACAAAGCGGGAGGAAGTCTCACAGCTCTGGTAACTGGGTTCATTACAAATTCACGTTATCTAAACTCGAATGGATGCCCACCATACCAAGACGTCTCTTTCATTCCTCCATATCTCACTCTCTGTGGAAGCTATTCCAAACCCTCTCTTCTCTCCTCCAATTTCACCTTTCCACTTCTTCCTCCACTTGTCTCGTTACTCAAAAAATTGAAACTATTTGATGTGGCTCCCTCTCCTCCTCTCTTCCTCTCAAAAGTTTTTTTTTTTTACCTTATCTTCCAGTCTTTCCTCCCTTCTCCAAGACTCTAGCAAAGAGATGGTTATTATCCTTCCAGAGGCCATCTCCCATAAAGTGCATGTGATCATGTTCACTCTTGACTTCTCCAGCAGATTGCATCCACAATCATCCTCTCTCTTAATATGTATTTTTTTATCTTAAAATACTCAATATTTCATCACTTTCAAACACATGCCGTAGTTAGAATTAGAGTTACAAAGTGTAGCAAATTAGGTCCTTAGGGTAATTGATTTAACAAATAGATAAGAATGATTTGTATCTAGCATATTAATTCTTTCGTAAATAAATGAGTGCTTTTAATATATTTGAAAGTGCCTGAAAACTTGTCTTAAATAATTAGGACATTCCCTTGAGGAACTTGTTTATGCTCTTAGTTATATTTCCTTTTTTAAAAAAATAATCATTTTTAACTTAAAAAATACTGAGTTCCAAATTCTCTCCCTCTTTCAGCCCTTCCTCCATCCGTTGAGAAGACAAACAATATGATATCAATTTCACTTGTGAAATCATGCAATTTCCATATTAGTCATGCTGCAAAAAAGTAAGAAAAGTAGAGTAAAAAAAACATGCCTCAATCTGTGGTCAAAATTCATTATTCTCTCTCTGGGTGTGGACTGCATTTTTCATCATGAATCTTGGAATTTTATTGCATCATTGTATTGATCAGAGTAGCTACATATTCCACAGTTGATTATTATTAAAATATTGCTGTTACTGAGTACAATGATCTCCTGGTTCTGCTTACTTTTCTTTGTATCAGTTTACATAGAACTTCCCAGGTTTTTTTCTGGAAAATATTATGTCTTAGAGCACTATAGTATTCCATCACAGTTATATACAATTAGTTGTTCAGTCATTCTTCAATTGATGGACATCCCCTCAATTTCTAATTCTTTGCCACCACTAAAAGAGCTGCCATAAATTATTTTTTGTACATATAGGCCCTCCCCTCTCCTTTCCTCCCCTTCTCTTCCCTTCCCCTCGCTTCTCTTCCCTCTCTTTTTTTATTTCTCTTTGAGATACAAACCTGATAATGATATTGAGGGGTCAAAGGGTATGTTCAGTTTTTAGCCCATTGGGCATAATTCCAGATTGTTCTCCATAAGGGCTGGACCAGTTCACCACTCCACAAATAGTGCATTAGTGTATGTATTTTTCCACATTCCTTCCGGCAACTGTCATTTTCCTTCAATGTTAGCCAATCTGATAGGTGTGAGGGAGTATCACAGAGTTGCTTTAATTTCATTTCTCTAATCAATAATAATTTGAGCATTTTTTCATATGTCTATCAATAGCTTTGATTTCTTCTTCTGAAAACTGACTATTCATATCATTTGACTATTTATCATTTGAGGAATGGCTCTTATTTTTATGAATTTTACTCAGTTTTCTATGTGTTTGAGAAATGAAGCTTTTATTGTAGAGGGACTTCCTGCAAAACTTTTTGATATTTCTTCATTGTCTAAGGCACCACTTAGCAAATCATAGTTTCCCTGATTATCTCTTTTAATTAGGCCTATCGTTGCTTTTGCATTGTCTGTGGTCATGATTGCTACCTCTGAATTTTTTTAAACTTCAGCTGAAATGTAATAGATTCTGCTCTACCCCCTTATTTTAACTCTGTGTGTTTGTGTCTTTCTGTTTTAGGTGTGTCTTAATATATTGTTCAATTTCTGCTTCTGTTTGATGGGTAAGTCCATCCCATTCCCAATTATAATTATTGGGTACTTCCTTCCATCCTATTTTCTTCCATTTATCCTTCTCTCTTTTTATCCTTCCCTCCTCAAAATTTGGCTTTGCCTCTGACTACTCCTCCCTTAATATACCTTCCCTTATATCATGTCTCCTTTCAGTTATCCCCTTCTCCTCCTATTTCCCTGTTGGGTAAAATGGATCTCTATACTCAACGGTTTCTCTCTTTCTCTCTCTCATACACACATTTTCCATTGTGGAATTGATTCTCATGAGAGTGAGATTGAAACATTGCCTGCCACCCTTCCATTTTCCCCTCCACTGTAAAAGTTCTTCCTTGAATACCTCTTTTATGTGAGATGATTTTCCTTATCCTTCCTCTCCCTTCTCACCTCTCTTCTACATTACTCATTCTTAATCTTTCATTTTTTTGAGCACATAATTGAATTATACCTATGCCCTCTGTTCATGTAGACTTCTAACAAATCTGATGATCATAATTGGAAATGGGAATGGGAAGGACTTATCCATAAAACAGAGGCAGATAGCAGATGGTTGTGCCCTCATTGCAGCCTGAGAGCAAGATGCAACAGAGTATGGATTGATTCTCTGCTGCTTGTGCTAATTTTTGTCTAACAATTAAACCTCTTTTTCATTAAATGTCCATTTTATCCTCTGAATGATTATATTCAGTTTTCCTGGGTAGGTTATTTTGACTGTAATCCTACCTTGTTTGTCTTCCAAACATCATATTCCAAGCCCTCTGCTCCTTTAATTTTGGAGTTCTGAGTCGAAGAATTAACAATTGCTAATACTTCTTTTCGACTTGGAACTGTGATCCCTATTCCTTGTGACTCACCACAAGCACTCCTTTCTACCCTGGAAATGGGACTCAGAATTGCATATGGGCAATAGAGTCGTCCAGTAGTACCCAGTTCTGAACCCAGTGCCAGTTTGGGGTCCATGTAATCTCTTTCTGACCACTTGTTGAACCCATTTACCTGCTGCTGCTGCAATTACTGCCCCTTCCAAGACCTGCTGTTGGTGCTACGGTCATGTGTGCTCCAGGATGACTCCTGCTGCCATGTCATGTATCTTCCTATGGATTTCCTAAGTTGTCTTGACTGGGAAAAATATTTCACCCCAACCTTTTATTGGTTCTGCTGCTCCAGGATTGAAATTGAAGAATTGTTTTAACATTATTTGAAGGGATATGTTATAGGGAATGTCAAAACCTAAGCACTTTTCTAGTGGTGTACCAGAGGAGCTGATTATTAAAATTTCAACTCATACAATTATCCCTCAGAGATTGATTACCAAACACTATAAGTTGGGAAGTGATTTGTTGTTTTTTTGGTTATCTAGACTTAAGACTGAGTTAGAGAAAATGTTTATAATGCAGATTAAACTTAAAAGTGTGTGCTAGTTGTTAAGCATTTTGCACACAACTGGTTTCTTCTTAATCTTCATCCATTTTGATTTGTCTTCTCCATTTGACATTGCACCAATTTGACATCAACCAATCTCTCCTGCATAGTCTCTTCTTTCCAGGATTTTGGGAAGCTGTTCTCTCCTGGTTTGCCCCCTCCTTTCTGATTGCTCTTTTTCATGATCCCTAACTATGGGTGTTCCTCAAGATTCTGTCCAAATCTCTTTTCATCCCCTATACTATGGGCTTAACAATCATTTCTATCTAGATGACTGCTTGAAAAATTGGTTGGTTGGTTTTTGTCCTTTGTTCTCAAAGAAGACTAAAAGAGGACATCACTTTGTTGGAGTCAAGGTGGAGGGTATCCAACTGTGGCTGATTAGATCAATATGAGCTTAGAAGGCTCTACCATAGGTGGGGCAAAAATAATCCAAATTAATATTTGAAGTAGAGATATCTCTAAATTCGTGCATTTCACATTTCTTTTGAGCTACTGCAGTTCTGCTATGCTTATATTGCACCGTGCTTTCTTTGATGCAGGCACATCATTCTGGGCAGTCCTCTGTCAGTGTCTCCCATGTCTCATAATTGATTCCAAAAATCTTCAAAGAGATCTTGAGAGTGTCCTTATATCACTTCTTCTGACCTCTATATGAGTGCTTGCCTTGTGTGACTTCTTTGAAAAACAATCTTTCAGGCAAAGATATATTTGGCATTGAAATAGTATGACCAGTCCATTGGAGCTATACTCTCTGCAGCAGAGTTTGAATGCTTTCATTTGATCTTGAGAAAGGACCTCAGTGTCTGGTACCTTATCTTGCCAGGTGATCTTCAGAATATTCCTAAGATAATTCAAATGGAGGCAATTCAATTTCCTGACATGGCATTGGTATAATGTCTAAGTTTCACAGGCATACAGCAGGTCAGAACAACAGGTTGGCTGATCTTCAGTTTTTTAGTCAGTCTAATACCTCTTCTTTCTCATACTTTAATTTAGAGTCTCAAAACAATTTTCTATCTCTATCAACACATGTATAAATTTCATCATCTATATAGATATCTCTGGAAAGTATACTGCCAAAGTAAGTGAACTTATTATCCACAATATTCAAAATTTCTCCATTTTCTGTAACTGATAGATCTACATATGGATGCTGCTGTGCTGGCTGGTGCAGAGCCTGTGTTTTCTTGGTGTTAATTGTTAGGCCAAAATTAGCACAAGCAGCAAAGAATCAATCCATACTCTGTTGCATCTTGGCCTCAGAGGCTGCATTGAGTGCACAATCATCTGTGAACAAAAGAATATGCACCAACTCTCCCTCCACTTTAGTTAAAAATATGTCACCTAGATAAACATACACACACACACACACACACACACACACACACACACACACACATAGACGAAGTCTTTCCCCTGAGTTTCAGTTCTGCATCACCAATTGCCTATTGGACATTTCAAACTCGATATTCTGGACTCCTTAAACTCTGAATGCACAAAACTAAATCCATTTCCTTCCCTGTAAACCTTGCAAACTTGCTTTTTTCTGTTACAGTCACCACTATATTTCCAGTATCCCAAATTCGTAACCTCAGCATTTTCCTAGATTCCTCACTTTTCCTCACCCCAAATATTAAATTGTTCCAAGTCTTGCCATTTCTACCTTCACAACATTTCTAACATTTGACCCCTTTTCCACTTACAAAGCTATCACCTCATTTCAGGTTCTCATCACCTCTAGTCTAGATTATTGTAAATGCCTTTTAATTGGTCTTCCTGCCTCAAGCCTCTCATCACTCCTGTTCATCCTATACGATGGTGCCGAAGTAATTTTCCTTAAGTGCAGATCTGACCATATGACTGCCCTATTCAAAAAAAACCTCCAGTGGCTTCCTATTATCTCCAGGATAAAATATAAATTTCCCTGGTTAGCTTCTAAAATCCTACATAATCTGTCCCAAAGCTCTTTTCAGGTTCAATGGACTTGACTCCCTCTCTAGCACTCTGCAGTCTAGCCACATCGGCCTTCTCACTATTCCTCACATATGATATTCTATCTCTCTGGCTTTGTCCTGGTGGTCCTACATGCCTGGAATGCTTTCTTTCTTTACCTCTGCTCCATAGAATCTTTCTTCCTTTAAGATACAGTTCAGACACCATCTTCTACATGAAATCTTTACTGATCCAGCAACTGATTTTCCCTTTCCTCCCAAACTCCTTAGTGTTTAACTAGGGGTATATGGGGTGTTAAAGGAAGACCAGCACCATTGGTGTGAGGGCTCCCTGAACCTTTCTCAGGGCAGCTTATATACTTTTGGTTTCTCCTTGGCACTCAAGTCTCATTTCTGACACCAAGAAGGTGTAGTATGTTCAGAGGCTGCACCCTGGTAAAACTATCTGGCAGATGGGTTAAACCAAGTTGAGGGTAACCAATGGACCTCAGATCTGTTGGTAAGTTAGGGGGATGTCTATCCCAAGCATATGAAGACTTCTTCTAGTAGAATGGGTGGATGAGAACATTTTTTTCCCAATGACCATGAAGATGACTGAAGCAGGTGCTGTGGAGTGTGTAGAGTTTGATCAGACATCAAAGACATCAAGGTAATCTACTGAATCTTGGGTCAATGCCAGTCATTCTGACTTCTGTCCTGCCACTGAACTTTAATGATTCCAGAAGAGATAGTGAGGCTGACACCTTCGCCTAACTCTGCCTCACCTAAATCCAATTCATGTGCAAATCAAGACATCACTCATGTTGACATTGGTTCTCTTTGAAAAGAAAGGACAGACAATAGTATTTAATTACTTTGTCAATTTTGTATTTATTAAATATATTTATGCCATCTACATTTTATATGCTATCTATATTTTAACACAATTAACTTACAAAATTAGAGTGTAATTGAGTAGAGATTGTTCCACTCTTTGTTCTTGTATTCCCAGCTTCTAGGCTACAGCATGTGGTACATAGTTTTTGTTGTTGTTTGGTACATACTAGGTACTTAATAAATGCTCAAGACTGAGTAATTGATTGCATCTTTTAAATACTGTTTGCAATTCTTTGAAGGGGACAGAGGTCATAAATCACTATGGGGAACAGAGAAGACTCCATGGAGGAGTTGGTCCTTCAGTTGCATCTTGAAGGAAGAGAAACATTCTATGAGGCAGTTATGAAGAGACAGTTTGCTCTTATTATGAGAACAATTTTTATAAATTATGGTGGCAGGAGACTGTAAAGTTCAAGAACAGTTTATAATCCTGTTTGCCTGGAACACTGTGTACATGAAGGGAAATAATGCGAAGTAATTCTAGAAAGGTAGGTTTCAAACAGAGTATGTAGTGTCTTCACTGTCAGACTGAGAAGTTATATTTTATTCTAGAGGCAGAGGTGTGCCTAAATTTCCAGTGTGAGCATTTACACTTTAAAAATCAGCAAATGCTGATATAAGGCTATATCAGCTATAAATGAAGATGATTTATTGCTTTGTTGATCATCTAGACTTAAGAAAGTGATGAAGAGGGGGTGGAGTCAAGATAGCAGAGTGAAAACAGAGACTTGCTAGTGCTCTTCCTCCAAACCCAGCCAAATACTTGTAAAAATGACTCTAAACAAATTCTGGAGCTGCAGAACTCACAGAATGATGGAGTAAAGAAAATCTTCAGTCCAAGACATCTTGGAAGGTCATCAGGAAGAGTCTATCATGGTGTGCTGGCAGCAAAGCACAGTCCAGTGTGGGCCACACCAGCACAGACAGGGTCTGAGCAGGCCTCATGGGGACTGAATCACTGGCAGCTGTGGTGGTTTCCAGACTTTTCAACCGCAAAACACAGATTTGAAAGTAAGTGGAAAAAACCTATTGAACCTGTGTGACAAGGGCAGTAGAGGGGGTGGAGGAGCCCATGGCAGCGACAGCAGCTAGGTCCACAGATTGTGGGAGAGATTGAGTGACTGACAGTACAACTCCCACTTCCACTGGAAATAGAGGACTATCTTGACAAAAAGTTCAAAAGTCAAATAATTCACTGGGGAAATGAGCAAAAACAGAGGGAAAATCAGACAATAGAATATTATTTCAGTGACAAGAAAGATCAAGGTATTCAACCAGAGGAAGACAGCAAGGTCAAGGCTCTTACCAAAGCCTTCAAGAAAAATATGAATTGGTCTCAGGCCATGGAAGAGCTTAAAAAAGATTTTGAAAATCAAATAAGTGAAGTAGAGGACAAATTGGGAAGAGAAATGAAAGTCATGCAAGAAAATCATAAAAAATGAGTCAAGTGATTGCTAAAGGGAACCCCAAAATGTTGAAAAAATAACACCTTAAAAATAGACTAACCCTGAAAAACAAAGGGAGCCAAGATGGTAGAGTAGAAAGACTCACATACTCTAGCTCTTCTCCCACAGCCCATAAGATACCTGTAAAGAAAGACTCTTAACAAATTCTAGAGCAGCAGAAGCCACAGAAAGATGGAGAGAAGGAGATTTCCAGCCCAGGGTGGCCTGGAAGGCGGGCAGGAAAGGTCTGCTGCACCAGACATGGAGCAGAGCACAGCCTTGCCTTGGCTGTATAGCACTGGGAGGCCTCAGGTGTGGAAGCAGCAGAAGTTTGTAGATCCCTCAATCCACAGGCAACAAAGACACTTCAAAGGTCTGTGAGAAGGCTTTTCCCTAGCCCTGGTTCCAGGTGGTGGTGGCAGCAACAGTAGTAGCAGTAGCAGCAGCAGCAGACTGCAGTGTGCTATGGTGGCTACGGTGGTCAGGCAGGTAACAGTCAATATCCATTGTTGGATAAAGCCCTGGCAGGAATTGAACAGCTGATCTGAACCTCTGTCTTGAGCCCAGTCAGGGAGCAACTCCTCTCCCTTGATTTTGCCACTTTGGAGGAACTAAAATCTTACAGGTCCCCAGAGTACACCCCACCCTTGACAAAGGACCCAAAAGTCAAGTAACTAGTTGGGAAAATGCCCGAAAAAGGGAAAAAAATAAGACTGCAGAAGGTTACTTTCTTGGTGAACAGATATTCTCTCCTATCCTTTCTGATGAGAAAGAACAATGTTTACAATCACGGGAAGACATAAAAGTCAAGGCTTCTGCATCCAAAAGCTCTAAAATAAATACATAATAGCCCCAGGTCATGGAAAAGCTCAAAAAGGATTTTGAAAATAAAGTAAGAGAGGTGGAAAAAATTGGAAAGAGAAATGAGAACAATGCAAGAAAATCATGAAAAGTGAGTCAATGGCTTGCTAAAGGAGACCCCACAAAATGCTGAAGAAAATAACACCTTGAAAAATAAGCTAAATCAATTGGCAAAAGAGGTCCAAAAAGTCAGTGAGGAGAAGAATGCTTTAAAAAGCAGAATTAACCCAATGGAAAAGGAGGTTCAAAAACTCACTGAAGAAATTAGTTCTTTAAAAATTAGAATGGAGTAGATGGAAGCTAATGACTTTATGAGAGACCAAGAAATGACAAAACAAAACCAAAAGAATGAAAAAATGGAAGATAATGTGAAATATCTCATTGGAAAACAACTGATCAGGAAAATTGATATAGGAGAGATAATTTAAAAATTATGGGATAACTTGAAATCCATGATCAAAAAAAGGGCCTAGACATCATCTTTCATGAAATTATCAAGGAAAACTGCCCTGATATTCTAGAACCAAAGGGTAAAATAAATATTGAAAGAATCCACCTATCACCTCCTGAAAAAAGATCCCAAAAGATAAACTTCTAGGAATATTGTAGCTAAAGTCCAGAGTTCCCAGGTCAAGGAGAAAATATTGCAAGCAGCTAGAAAGAAACAATTCGAGTACTGTGGAAACACAATCAGGACAACACAAGATCTAGAAGCTTCTACATTAAGGGATCAAAGGGCTTGGAACGTGATATTCTAGAAGTCAAAAGAACTAGGACTAAAACCAAGAATCACCTACCCAGCAAAACTGAGTATAATACTTCAGGGGAAAATATGGTCTTTCAATGAAATAGAGGACTTCCAAGCATTCTTGATGAAAAGACCAGAGCTGAAAATAAAATTTGACTTTCAAACACAAGAATGAGAAGAAGCATGAAAAAGTAAATAGCAAAGAGAAGTCATAAGGGACTTACCAAAGTTGAACTGTTTACATTCCTATATGGAAAGACAATATTTGTAACTCCTGAAATTTTTCAGTATCTGGGTAGTTGGAGGAGTTATACACACACACACTCACACACACACACACAGAGCAGGGGACAGAGAGAGAGAGAGAGAGAGAGAGAGAGAGACAGAGAGCACAGGGTGAATTGAATAGGAAGGGCTCATATCTAAAGAAATAAAATTAAGGAGTGAGAGAGAAATATATTGGGAGGAGAAAGAGAGAAATGGAATGGGGCAAATTATCGCTCATAGAACAGGCATAGATCAGGGGAAAAATGGTCATTCAATGAAATAGAAGACTTTCAAACATTCTTGATGAAAAGACTAGAGTTGAGTAGAAAATTTGACTTTCAAATGCAAGAATCAAGAGAAGCATGAAAAGGTAAATAGGAAAGAGAAATCATAAGGGACTTGCTAAAATTGAACTGTTTATATTTCTACATGGAAAGATAATATTTTCAACCCAAGAGAGTTTTCTTAGTCGTAGGATAGTTGGAAAGGTTTTTATATATGCATAGACAGAGGACACAAGGTGAGTTGAATATGAAAGGAATGATATTTAAAAAATAATATTAAGAGGCGATAGAGGAATATATTGGGAGAATGAGAAAGGACGAAATAGAATGGGGGTAAATTTTCTCTCGCATAAAATAGGCAAGAACAAATTTTTACAATGGAGGGGAAGGGGGGGGGGAGAGAGAGTGAGCCTTCCTCTCATCACATTTGGCTTAAGGAGGGAATAACATGTACACTCAGTTGGGCCTGGAAATAATATTTTACCCTACAGGAAAGTAGGGGGAAGGGTACAAGCAAGGAGGGGGATGACAGAAGGGAGGGAAAATAGGAAAAGGGTGTAATTAGAATTAAACACTTTTGGGAAGGGACCAGGGTCAAAGAGAGAATAGAATAAATGGGGGGGCAGGATATGATGGAGGGAAAGAGTCTTTCACAACATGACTGTTATGGAAGTGTATTGCATGGATATACATGTATAGCCTATAATGACTTCTCAATGGTGGGAGGGAGGGAGGGAGGAAGGGAGAGAAGTTGGAACATAAAGTTTTAAAAATGAATGTTAAAAATTGTTTTTACCTGCAACTGGGAAATAAGACATAACAGGCAAAGTGGTATAGAAATCTATCTTGCCCTAAGAAAATAGAGGGGAAGGGGATAAAAGTAGGGGTGTAAGTGATAGATGGGAGGGCAGATTGTAGGAAGGGACAGTCAGAATGTATGCTATCTTGGGGTGGGTTGAGGGGAGAGATGGGGAGAAAATTTGGAACTCTAAATACTGTGCAAGTGAATGTTGAAAACTAAAAATAAACTAATTTTAAAAATAAAATGATGAAGAAAGCTTAATAGTACAGATTAAACTTAAAAAAAAAAGACATGTCAAGTATATTCTCCTCACTCAAAGATCTACTTGTTAAACGTCCCTGCTAGATGCAATAGAGAGCAACTGAGGGTTTTTGAGTAGAGGAGTGAGGGGAGCACTTGTGGTTTAGAAAGATTACTTTGGTTTCTGTGTGGAGAAGAGAGGGAAGAGACTAGCACTAGGAAGACCATTTAGGAGGCGCTTGCAATAGTTTAGGTGATAAGGTCAGTGAATTAGGTTTGGCAGCCTCATAGATAGAAAGGAAAGCACAAATAAGAGACACATTATGAAATTAAAATAAACAATCTTTGTGGCACTGAGCTGATTGTCTGAGAGTTGTCCTTCAATGGGAGGGACTTTTTCTACAAGTATTTGCAGGCATAGGTGTAGAGCCTACTCACTTTTTGGGGTGCCATGAAGAGTGTTCACATGCTTCTAGTGGAATTTAAATCAGTCTCTGACGTCCTTCCAATTCTGGGATTATATGATTTTATCGTAGCCTTTATAAACTCTAGATGTTTCATCTCAACTTTTATCTCAACTCTCCCTGGCAAGTTGGGTCCCTAGAGGAAGGCTATCTTTTTCTTAGGGTGCTAGGAGTACCCCTGAGAGGCTGGGAGTATCTTTCTAATGCTTTAGTCCCCTTTCTGTTATATTCTTCTCAATACTAATCACCAGTGATTAGAACTCCATTATCTTTTAGCTACTTAATATCAATTCACATTCACAAAGGATTATTTACTGAGAAGATAAGGTAGAAACATAAATATAAACATCCCCTGCCCCATCCCTGCCAGTAACACAATCTCAACCCTTGTCACCTCAGTCCCTAAGACTAAAACGAAAACTTGAAATACTTCCTATAAAGAATTCCCTCTACCAAGTTCACTTCAGAATACAGCATAGCTAAAGGACATCTATGTATAAATCCTTTGCTAGGTTGGGTCAGGAAGGTCATTTGGGGACTCTTTCCTCACTGGACTTAAGTCATCCTGGACCCCTCATGCTCTCCTGACCTTTTGAAGTTAACAAGGTTACATCCCAGTATTTTCAATATTCCTTTACTTAAGACAGGTAAGAATAAACACAACTAGGACAGAATCAACAGTAGTAACATGTGCTCATGGCTTCATGTCAATGTAGCTTGGGACAATAGTCTACTGGATCTCTCTTGTCTCTCTCTGTCTCTCTCCCTTCCTCTCTCTTTCCTTCTCTCTTCCTCTCTCTCCTATCTTTCTCCCCAACTCTACTTAAAGGTTTACAGCATTACAGCCTCCACACTTGAAAGCAACCAGACAGGAAAGAAGCTGAGTTGTCTCTATGTCAGAAAGAAGCATATGAAAGATTTTATGAAGGTAAAGATAGTAATATTTGGCAAATGAGGTGGAGTGAAAACGTAAGTAAGTGAGGATGGCACTGAGATTATAGGTCTGTTTCACCCCAAGGATGGTACTGTCTGTCTGTGTCTGTCTATCTGTCTATCTATCTATTTACCTAGTTATCTACTACCTATCTATCTATCTATCTATCTGTCTGTCTGTCTGTCTGTCTACCTATCTATCATCTCTCTGTAGTTAGCATGAGAGCTGGAGGAAGATGAAGCAAAGGAGCCCAAGAAGGAACAGTCATATTGGTAAGACAAGAGCCAGGAGAGACTAGTGTCATAAAAACGCCAAAAGGAGAAACTATCCTGGAGGAGAAAGTAGTCAACTGCATCAAAGGTTGTTGAGAGGACTCCAGGATAAGGAGTGAGAAAAGGTCATTAGATTTGGCAATAGAGAGATCATTTGCATATTTCAATCACCAGTAGGTTTAGAAGACAGTGAGTCAACAGGAAGTAGAGGTACCAAGTCTTTTTCCAGGAGTTTAACCCAGAAAAAGAGGAGAGATAGAATGACAGCTAGAATGGATGATAGGATACAACAAGCGATTCTTTAAGGAGGGGATAAATCATGTTTACACATGGGAAACAATGTCAGTGTTTCAGAAGAATAAACCTGAAGTCAAAAGATCCAGTGCTCTAATCCCTACTTTGTCACCATGAGACCTTGGGTGAGTCAATTAATAATAACTACAACTCACACCACTCTAAAAGTATGTTAAGTCTATAAGACCATAGCTTCAGATCTAGAAAGGACATTGGAGGTTTTCTAGTTCAATCCCCTTTTTTTATAGACAAGGAAACAGTGTCAAAGGAATTAAGAGATTTGCCCAAGCTTGCCCAAATCATGTGTCAGAGCTGAGATCTGAATCCAGGACCGTCTCTTGACCCGGTGTTCTTTCCACTTAATCATGCTGGCTGCCATGTTTATAAAGTACTTTATTCATAGCAGTCCTGTGAGGTAGGTAACCAAAGGATTATCACTTCCATTTCACAGACGGAGAAACTGAGGTTTTGTACTTAAAAGTGACTTCCTTGCTCAAGGTCAAGATAGCTTGTGAACAGGAAAATCAGAGCATGAATTCAGGTATCCTAATTTCATGTCCAGTGACGATTCTGTGATATCATGGTGCCTCTTCTTCATTTGTAAAACCCAGATAAATCACTGAGAGGTAGTAAGCATGGTAGATTAGGAAGGAAAGAACCTGTAGTGAAGAGATCTCTAAGTTCCAATATTAGTTTTGACAGTTAGTAGGTATGTAACCTGGGGCAAGTCCCTGTTTAAACCTTAAAGCATGATGGGAAGCTTGAACTCTTTAATGTGTATATTTCATAGCTTCCCTGATAGAAGCTCATTCGGAGCCTGCCCATTTTTCATCTTTTTACCCTTTCTGTTACCAGGTCACTTTTGTAAAAGGTACTTAATAAATACATATAGATGCGCTGATTACATTTTCTTTCATACTATTTGATAAGCATTTATTAATCATTTATTTGCCCAGAATGGTGGTAGGTACGCCGGAGGCAACAGAAGGTATAGACAGACTCCCTGCTCTCAGAATGTTTCCAGTCCGGCTTAGGTGATAAAATAATAGTTATCATAAAACAGCAGTAATGGTGATACATGATATTAATAATAGAGAAAATGATAACTAGCATAATATAAAATAATGTATGATAATATAGCATTAAGTTTCACAAAGCCTATGTATTATCTCCTGACAACAACCTTCACAGGTAGGTGCTGTTATTATGCCCATTTTACAGATTAGGAAACTGAGGCAGGCGGAGGTTAAACGACTTGCCCAGGTTCATGTCAGTGTCTGAGGAAGGATATGAAAACAGATTTTTCCTGACTCCAGGTCCCATGAAATAAAACTCACACAAAGGGAACTTGAGAACAAAGAGGTCAGAGTGGGAATTAGGAGCTAGAGTCTGAGACCAAGTTCTTGTACCAACTTGCACTGTGACCTTGGGGATGGTTCTTTCTCTCTTGGGGGCCTCCATTTTCCCATCAATAGAGTGGGAGAGTAGCATGAGTAATTATAAGGACTCTTTCAGCTTGAATGGTCTATGGTTCTAAGAAGTAAATGCTAGGGAAATGTGTTTACAAGAGGAGGATTATGCAATTCAGCGGGAGTACCTAAGTGCTGCGGGCAATTTCAGTAAAAAGGAAAGTTCTGAGAAGAGTAGGATTTATCTGAGAAAGCTTTTTGGAGGAGATGCGTTGAGAGGTAAAATTCCTTCCTACCTACTCTTTTCCCTGGCCCTCTCTGTGTTTCTTCTTTCAAGTCTGAAGTCCTTATTTAGAGGAAGCAAAGTGTCACAGTGGATAGAGTCCTGAATCTGGCATCAGGAAGACCTCAGTTCAGCCCCAGTTACTTACACTGTGTGACCTTGGAAAAGTCGCTTAACCTCTTTCTGCCTCAGTTTCTTCACCTGTAAAGAGGGTATAATAATGGCAACTACCTCCCTGGTTGTTGTGAGAATAACATGAAATAACACTTTTAACGTTCTCTAAAGTGCTGTATAGAAATATTATTACTAATATTTTCTGTGATAGGAGAAGATTTGCATCTATGATCTCTAAATTCTTTTCCAATTATAACAACCCAGTAAGATTCAGAGTTAGAAAGCCTGGGTTCAAACTCCAGATGTGTGCTTTTTATTAGAGTGACCTGTCCAAGTCACTTCTTTATGTAACATGGGAAGAGGGTCAGATCAGAAGAATTCTTAAATCTCTTTTGGTCATAAATTGTCATGGCTGGGGTCCAAAATACATAAATACATTCCTAAATACAAAGTATAAACTACATATTTTACATGTGGGGTGTGTTTTCCTGACTCTTACAAAATCTTTATCCTAGATGGATTATGTTTGTGTAGATCTTACCTGAGTGTGTGTGCAATAGCCTGTTTGGAACAAAGATTACATGGTTACAAGTTTTTTTAAACAGCCTTGTAGTTTCATTGGTATAGGGGATTACCTGTGCAAATGCAAACTGGAAATTTTTTTCCTTTTTTATATTTTTATTTATTTCATTAAACATTTCTCCATTAAATGTAAATATTTTTTAGCAAAATTTTGAGTTTCAAACTCTCTCTCCCTCCTGCCTCTCCACTCTTGAGAAGACATAATATGATATTGACTATACATGTGAAACTGATGGGTTGGTGGGACCTGGAGTCCTGAAAGCCCTAAGACTATGTCTCTGAAAGTAACCTAGCTACCCCCCACTTCCAAGAAAATTTTCCCTTGTTGCGGGTCTGACTCTATAGTTCCCTTGTCAGAGTAGACACAGGGGATACTGACCCAAGGACTCTCTTTTTGGCACTAGATCTCCAAGGTCCATGCCTCTGACAACCCCTTTAATGTCTGGTAAACTGCCTACACTTTTCCATCCATAGCTTCCAAAGACACTTGTACCCTTCAGCTTGAGTGTATGAATTCATTCCAGTAGATTCTGTCTTGGTATTCTTAGGGTCCCACATCCCCAAACCAGCACCCCCAAACCTCTTCAAAGTCATTCAAAATGTTTCCATATTAGCTATGCTGCAAAAGAAAACATAGAGAAAACACCCAAGAAAAATGAAGTAAAGGAAGTATACTTCAATCTGTTTTCAGAATTGATCAATTCTTTGGAAATGGAGAGTGTTTTTCACCATGTGTTCCTTGAAATTGTCTTGGATCATTGTCTTGATCACAGTAACAAAGTCTTTTACAGTTGATCATCCTTACAATATTGCCATCACTGTGTACAATATTCTCCTTATGCTACTCTCTCGACTTTGCATGAGTTCATCAAGTTTTTCCAGATGTTTCTGAAGCCATGCCCCTTTTCATTTCTTATGGTACAGTATTTCAACAGAATCATATATCAGAACTTATCCAGCCGTTCCCTAATTGATGGGCATTCCCCTTCAATTGCCAATTTTTTTGCCACCACAAAAAGAGTTGCTATAAATATTGTGGTATAAATAGATCCTTTCCCTTTTTCTTTTATCTTTTGGGATATAGACCTGATATATTGCTGGATTCAAGCATATGCACAGTTTTATAATCCTTTGAGTGTAGCTCCAAGTTGTTCTCCAGAATGGTTGGATTAGTTCACAACTTTACCACAACCCCTCCAACATTTGTTATTTTCCTTTTCTGTCATGTTAGTCAATCGGATAGATGTGAGCTGGTATGTCAGAGTTATTCTAATTATATTTTTCTAATCAGTAATAATTTCTTTTCATGTGGCTATTGATAGCTTTGATTTCTTCTTTTAAAAACTTCCTGTTCATATCCTTTGACCATTTATCATTTGGGAAATGGCTCTTATTTTTCGAAATTTGACTCAGTCCCCTATATATTTGAGAAATGAGGCCTTTATCAGAAAGCTTGCTGTAAATCCCTCCTACCCCAGTTTTCTATTTTCCTTCTAATTTTGTCTGTATTAGTTTTGTTAGTGCAAAAGTTTTGTAACTTCATGTAATTAAAATGATCCATTTTTCTTCCCATGATCTTGTCTATCTCTTGTTTAGTTTTAACTCTTCCTTTATCCCTATATCTGAACAAGTGCATTTCCCTATGCTCCCCTAATTTACCTATATCACCCTTTATGTCCAAATCATTTATCCCTTTTTAGCTTATCTGGGTGTATGGTATGAAATGTTGCAGACCTACAATTTTCTGCAATTTATAATCTTATTGAGGGGGGTACTGAAAAGTGATTTGCTCAGGGTTTCACAACTAATATGTATCCTAGCCAGAACTTGAACACGGGCCTTCATGATTCAAATTCATGTCTGGGCCTCTACCTCCTCTGCCAGGATGTTTCTCCAGTACCAGACATGTCAAATGAGGAGCATGGAAAGCAAAAGGGTACATGAAATGGAAAAAAGAGAGAACCTTGAAAGGATTTATTTGAAAGAACATAAAAGAAAAGGTGAGTTGTGATGCCTGAGTTCTAAGCTTAAGTTTGACATGACCTGGGATCCGGGGAGAAGCTGTGATCATTTCCCTGTATCTTGGCCTCAGTTTCCCTACCTGTGAAATGGAAACAATGAACACAGTCCTGCCTCTTTTCTAGGGGTCTGAGGGGATGCCTGAAAGTGTTCAAAGTATCCAGTGTTATGCAGGGATGTTTGCTGGAAGCTTTCTCCAAATCTCCTTCTCTCAAAGGACTTCTGCCTTGTGTCTCAATACTCCTCCCTGAAGAGGTAAGGGCAATGAGGGAAAATAGCCATGGGTCTCAGTTCCTGGGGGAATCCCATGGGATCTGACAGGAACTGGCTCTCTTTACTAAGGCGGGAGAAGACAGCAAGCATTGCAGCTGGCACAGAGAAACCTGAGGGGGAAAAGAAAATCTCACTGTTGCTATGGTGATGTGACATCCTCAAAGGGAGCTAATCCCTCAAAGAGATCCAGATACCCATCCCCCAATATGATCCCAACGGATTTATCTAGGGTCTTGTGCTATCCTGAGACAAACTGATAGATTGGTAGACTGGGAGTGGTGTGTGTGTGTGTGTGTGTGTGTGTGTGTGTGTGTGTTTGGGGGGATGGTAGAGTGTTGGATCTGGTCTATTATAATGAACTCCCTTGAAACTCTTTACTATGGTCCCAGACTGAACCATGGCCCTAAGCCTGGTTTCAGGCTGAAACCAGGCCCTGACATCAGTATTCTGCCTGAACCCTGACCCTCAGTTCAGATTTATCCCTAATTCTGGTCATAGATCAAATTCTAACCCTGGCCCCAGACTGAGCACTAGCTATGGACTCAGACTAAACCCTAAGTATGGATCCAGCCTGAGGCCTGATCCTAATCATAGACAGATACGTACTATGAACCCAGACCTAGCTCTAACCCTCAGGCCTAACCTTACAGACTTAGGGTGAGTATGGTAGGATGTCAAACTTGTCTTTCATCCATTTCTTGTCCTTGAAGATTAATGAAAAACATAAACTCAAAGGAATGAATTTCTGATAGAATTTTAAGTATCCTGACAGATCTGTGGGTGAGATATTTTGGTGGCAGAGAAACCTTCCTGGTTTCTTTGGAGTCATGAGTAGCTGGCAAGCTTACATTTGCATTAAGATCTCAATTCTAATTGTGAATTGGTCATTGTTTTACTGTGTGACCTTAATCAAGTTAATACCTATCTCTGGGCCCTGGTTTCCTACTTTCTTAAATTAAAAGGGTTGTTTAGATGTCTATGTTGGGCATTCTAGGATCTAAGTCCTTACCATGTGTGATATTCTATGATTTGTTTTAAGTTTTTTTTCCAGCCATGATATGCCATGTCTATATTCTAAGGCCCGTTTCAGCCCCATCATTCTATCTTGCTTATCTTTGTATCTCTCTCTAGTTCTGACATCCAGTGACTACTGACAGCTCCAACATGGGAAGGAAGCAGCCTGGAGGGACATCAGCCAGGCTCATCTTCCCAGCCTCCAGTAGATGTCACTGGCAGCCTTCAGAGTGATCACAGCCTGAGTAGATTAGCTAGAGATGAGAAATCCTGGAGTGGGCTGGACAGTGGTGGATGCAGAAGCTAGGGATCAAACACAGGTGGTCTAGTCCTCTTTCTCTACCCATATGTTGTATCTGAGTCCTTTTCACTCTTCTCTGAAAGGCAGAGGGAAAGGGTGACAGGGGGCCAGGGTGAGAAGTGGGTTGGGACTACAGCTGCACCAAATGTGGAAATGCACGACTGTCTTAAAGGAGAGAGTCCAGACTTTGAGAAAGTCCTTGCCTCTCAGTCGGCCCTCACCCCATTCCAACAGGGATTAGACTAGAATAGCGTCCATGGGGTACAGTGGATAGGACAGGAGCCAAGTATCAAAGTACCAAGGTTCTATTCCCATCCTGAAATTAACTGAGTGTGTGACCTTGGGCAATGTCACATGCCCGTTAGACATCAGCTTTCCCCTTTGTAAAAGGAGGGGATTGGTCTTTTGGAGCTCCAAGATCTCTTTTATTTATCTTGTTGCTTATTAATATGGATGATCTCCACTTTCCTTCCTGCCTTTTGATCCCAGCACATGATCATTTCCTTTACAAGATGGGGTACAACAAAGCAGTCATTTTCTTCTTTTAGAAGCTTGACTCTGAGGCAAAGAAACAGGCTGAGGTAAGTATGGGAAGGAAAGGGAGATTCTCAGCTGATGGAGCTGATTCCTGGATTGAGGAAATATGGAATGCCCAGGACAGAGCCTTGTGGGATCCTACTAGTGAGAGGGCATGATCTGGATGAGGATGCAGCAAGGGAGACTGAGAAGAAGCACTTGGAAGGGTAGGCAGAGAATGAGGACAGAGGGTGCCCCAAAACCTGGAGGAAAGAGAGACTCAGGGAGGAACAGGAAGTCAACAATGAACAACAGAATTTAGGACTGTGGGATACAGAGAAAAGGGAGCTTAGAGGTTATCTAGTCCATAGATAAGGAAATTGAAGCCCAGAGAGGTCAAGAGGCTTTTCCTAGACCCCATAGCTGCTAAATTACAGAGATGGGATTACAATTTCCATTTTCTGGAGGGGAGTAAAAGGAAAAAAAAAACATTTATTAAGTGCCTACTATATGGCGGACGCTGTGATAAGTGCTTTACAAATATTTTCTCTTCTGATGGCCACAACAACCTTGGAAAGTGGGTGCTAATATTATCCTATTTTACAGATGAGGATACTGAGGTAGCTGGAGTTTAAGTGGCTTGTCTAGGGTCACCCTCCTATAAGTGTTTGAGGTTAAATTTGAACTCATGTCTTCCTGACTACAAGGCTAGCACTCAATCTATAGAGGCTACCTAGCAACCTCAACTTATTCTTATTTTGAAATAACAAAACAGTAGCTTGCCACTGAATGGTGTTCTATGGCTTAAAAGAGGGGAGAGGACTTACCTTATAATAATCCCTATATAGGAGGAGGAATTGGTCTCTGACAAAGTGATTTCTCCCGGATAGGAGGTATTTGCAAATCAAATGATGATTCATTAAAAGTGCTAGACTGTTAACAAGGTGATCCCTGTACCAGATATACATACCATTCCCTGATGGAATGAGAGAAGGTATTATTCTCTTTTTTTACAGGTGCAGAAACTGAGGCTTAGCGGTCCAGTGACTTGTCTAAGATCACAAAGCTAGTAAGTAACCATGTCAGGACTGGAACCCAGCTCTCTACGCTTAAAATTCCATGCTCTTTTAACCATATCACACTTGAGTGGGTATCCAATCTCCTTTTCCAGATTTTGAGTTTTCAGAGGTCAAGGACTAGGTCTTCTTCTCCTATCTGCCTTTATCCTCTTTCCTTCCCTCCCCCCAGGACTGGGTTCTGAGACTGAGCCTGGAAGCCTAGATCAGAGTAAATGCATGCCGAGTGATTGACTGATGCCTAGAGCTCAGGGTCAAGGAGCTTACCCTCTAATATAAATATAAGTATTATAGGAAGGAGAGGGAACTGAATGTGAAGGGGGATCCAGGCAAAGTCTTAGGAGAATGCTGAAGAGAGAGAGATCCCTTTGACCTGGATCACATCTATCTTTGTTTCTGCAGCCTTGAGAATGATGGTTTAGTTTCAACTGGGCATTTAATAAATGTTTGTTTAAGGGAATTGAAAAGTGTCTTAATAATTAGAGTTGTTCTGTAGTGATGGCTGCCTTAGGAGGTAGTGAGTTTCTGTCACAGGAGTTCAGAGTTCATCAACATCACTTGTCAAGGACCTGGAAGTCCCATTCAGGACTAAATGATGGTGGCCCTCTTAGCTCTCATATCTAATTAGTCAATAAACCATCAATAAGTGTCTATCTGTTAAGCACTTACTATGTGTCATGCACTGTACTAAGTACTGGGGATATAAAGGAAGGCTAAAAATCAGTCTCTGCTCTTCAGAAAATTACACTCCAATGGGAGAGACAACACATAAATAAAAGGGGACATACAAGCATTTTGTTGTTTTTCAGTCACATCTGACTCTCCATGACTTCATTTTGGAGTTTTCTTGGTAAAGATACTGGAGTGGTTTGCAATTTCCTTCTCCACCTCATTTTATAGATGAGGAACTGAGGCAAGCAGGGTTAAACTCTGACTCAGAGTCACACAGCTAGTAAGTGTCTGAGGTTGAATTTGAACTCAGGAAGATGAGTCTTTCTAATTCCAAGCCCAATGTTCTATCCATTGTACCATCTAGGTGTCCATATAGAGTACATGGGAGTTCATCCCAAAAGGGAAGCCACTAGCACGTGAGGGATTAGAAAGGTCTCCTGAAAGTTGGATTTGATCTACGTCTTGAAGGAAGTCAGGGATGCCAAGATGTGGAGGTGAGGAGGGTGAGCATTTGAGGCATAGGGGCAGTCAGTGCTAAGGCCCCAAAATGAGGGAATAGAACATCATTATTCTAAGGGCACCAGAGCATTTGAAAGGATTCAGCCTCCATGCTACCCTTCCTTCATCTCTTACTCTCCACTTCTCCAACTACCACTCCACTTCAGGTCTCAGCATCTTTCATCCGGACTATTGCATTGGCCTCCTATTTAGTTTCCTAGGCTTGTCTCCCCTTTCTCCAATCCACCCTCCAAAGAGCCATCAAAATGGTTTTCCTAAGTTATAGGAAGTGACCGTGTCGCTCCCTTCTTAATAAAGCTCAGCGTAGCCCTGTTGCCTCCAGAATCAAGTACAAACTCCTTTGTTTGGCATTTAAGCTCTTCTCAATCTGTCTCCCATCTTCCTTTTCCAGCCCGTTATATGTTTTTCTCCTTCATATACACCATGATCCATCCAAGCTAGCATTTTTGCTATATCCCCATATGACATTCCATCTTTTTTCTCCATACCTTTAAAGCTTTCTGTCCCCCATCTTCAGGGTATGCCTTCTTGCCCTTCAGCCTTGTGAAATCCCAGGTTTCCTTCCAGGATCAGGTCAAATACCATCTTTTGCAGGAAGACTTCCAGATACTATTTCTTTTACCCCCAAGTTGCCTTGTATTTATAGTATTTATACTTTGTTGTTTATATATTTTATATGAAAGTATGCATTTATATATGATTATGTATTTATAAATATATATTTTATAGGTTGTTTATACTTTATTTTCATTCTTTTGGTTTTGTTTTGTCATTTCTTGGTTTCTTGGTTTCTCATAAAGTCATTAGCTTCCATCTACTCCATTATAATTTTTAAAGAACTATTTTCTTCAGTGAGCGTTTGAGCCTCCTTTTCCGTTGGGCCAATTCTTCTTTTGAAAGCATTCTTCTCCTCATTGGCTTTTTGGACCTCTTTTGCCATTTGGATTAGTCTATTTTTAAAGGTGGTGTTTTCTTCAGCATTATTTTGGGTCTCCTTTAGCAAGCTATTGACTCATTTTTCATGATTTTCTTGCATCTCTCTCATTTCTCTTCCCAATTTTTCCTACACTTCTCCTACTGATTTTCAAAATCTTTTTTGAGCTCTTCCATGCCCTGAGATTATTGCATATTTGTTTTAGAGATTTTGGATGCAGAAGCCTTGACTTTGGTTTCTTCCTCTAATAGTATCCTTTGTTCTTCCTCATCTGAAAGGATAGAGGAAAGTACCTGTTCACCAAGAAAGTAACCTTCTTTTCTTTTTTTATTTTTATAAATTTATTTATTTAACTTTTTACATTCATTCTCACAAGATTTTGGGTTAAAAAATTGTCTCCCCATTTGTCCCCTCCCCCCTCCCCAATACACTGACCATTCTAATTATCCATATCACCAATCTGCCCTTTCTTCTTTCATCCCTCCCTTCTCTTGTCCCCATCTTCTCTTTTATCCTGTAGGGCCAGATAACTTACTATTCCCCATTACCTGTATTTCTTACTTCCTAGTAGCAAGAAAAATACTCAATAGTTGTTCCTAAAACTTTGAGTTCCAACTTCTCCCCATCCCTCCCTCCCCATCCATTCCCTTTGGGAAGGCAGGCAATTCGATATAGGCCATATCTGTGCAGTTTTGCAAGTGACTTCCATAACAGTCGTGT
>CM053773.1:173422732-173564330 GCA_028658325.1 Potorous gilbertii
GAGAGAACTATTTTCTTCAGTGAGCTTTTGCACCTCTTTTTCCACTTGGCTAACTCTGCTTTTGAAAGCATTCTTCTCCTCATTGGGTTTTTGAACCTCTTTTGCCAATTGAGTTAGCCTATTTTTCAAGGTGTTATTTTCTTCAGCATTTTTTTGGGTCTCCTTTATTAAGGTATGAACCCGTTTTTCATGCTTTTCTTTCATCTCTCTCATTTCTCTTCCCAGTTTTTCCTCCACCTGTCTAACTTGATTTTCAAAATCCTTTTTGAGCTCTTCCATGGCCTGATCCCATGGGATACCTGTTTCAGATGTTTGGGATACAGACGCCTTGACTCCTATGTCTTTACCTGATGGTAAGCAATTTGCTTCCTCGTCAGAGAGGAAGCTTGGAATCATTTGTTCACCAAGAAAATAACCTTCTTTGGTCTTATTTTTTTTTCCTTTTCTGGGCATTTTCCCAGCCAGTTACTTGACTTCTGAGATTCCTCTCCACCCCTGGCCTAGGTTTGCCCAGCTAATGCTTGGGGTCTGAGGTTCAAATGCTGCTCCCCAGCCTCAGGGCTTTCGGTGGCAGGTCTGGCTGCTATTCAATTGGAGCTTAATTCCTGGTGCTCATGTTGGGGCAGGGCCACCTCCCAGGCTCAGTCCCCTCAGGGGGTTTATGCAGAGACCTTTTGTAATGGAGATGCTTCGGAGCTCCTGCCTGCTCAGCGAGCCTCTGGCTGCCTGCTGCTTCTGCTGCTGCCACTGCTGCTGCCTCCCGAGGGGACCTGAGTCCTGGAGACACCCCGCTCTCCTCTTAGCCCATCTCTCTCATTGACCAGTGAGTCTGTGGGTGGAGGGACCTTCGTGGCCGCTGGAGATTCTGTTCCTGAAGCCTGCTCGGATCTGCTCGGATCTGCCCGTTCCTCTCTGTACCGCACGGCCGGGGGAGGAAAGTGCTCAGCTCTTGTCTGGGGCGTGATCGACCTTTGGGATTGGTTTTTCGGGGTTTTCTGGAACAGAAATCTTCTTCACTGTGTTTCTGCGTGGCTTCCACTGTTCCAGAATTTGTCGGGAGTTCTTTTTAGAGGAAATCCATGGGCTGTGGGTTCGGAGCTAGCATAGGTGAGTCTTTCTACTCTGCCATCTTGGCTCCACCCCCGAAAGTAACCTTCTATAGTCCTATTTTTTTCCTTTTGGGGGCATTTTCTGAGCCATTTACTTGACTTTTGAGTCTTTTGTCAAGTGGTGGGTATACTCTAGGCACCTGTAAATTCTCAGTTCCTCCAAGGTGGCACAGTCAAGGTAGAGAAGCTTACTCTGCTTCTAGCTCATGTTCTTGTCTGTGAGCAACCACAAACTTTTCTGCCCAGGATCTGCAAGTAGAATTTCCTCTCCAAAACTGCCTCCAGCTCCATCACTGCAATGCTCCTCCTCACCCCAGGGTGACCACTCAGGACTGAGATCCAGATCAGCTGCTTGTTTCCCCCAGGGACTTTAGGCTGCGGGCTCCTAAAATGGATGCTACTGCCTGGAGACTGTGGCCCTGTGGCCAGGACCAGATTGCGTTCCCTTCTCAGCCAGGTGAAAGAGATTTCTCATTGACCTTTGAAGCTGTCTTTGGCATTTGTGGGTTGAAGAATCCTGCCCAGGATTCAGTGCCCTGAAGCCTGCTTCAGTCCTGTTCCTGCTGGTGCCCCATGGCCAAGGCTTGGCTATGCTCCGTGGGCTGCACTCCACTCTGAGCATGGTATGATAGATCCTTCCAGGCTTTCTTGGGCTGGAAATCTCTTTCACTGTATTGTTTTTTGACTTCTGGTGCTCTAGAAATTTTTTAGAGTAATTTTTTTACAGGTATTTTATGGGCTTTGTGGGGAGAGTTAGAGTAGGTCTGTCTTTCTACTACCAAGAAAACTTTTTCTTGATACTTCAGCTCAAGTCACATCTCTCTTCTCCCCATTCATGTTTTCTGTAGTAGATACCACCAGTCTTCTAACCATTCTCTCTGTTCTTTGGTCCCTTATAATCCCACTGTTTACCCTACACTGTTACTGGCAGTGATCTCTCCATGGTCACTTAGTGAGCTAGGGTCACAGAATCTTAGGTTCCTAGAGCTGGAAGAGACATGAAAGACCACCTATTCCCACCTGTACCTGAGTAGGAATTCTCTCCACACTATCTCAGACAAATTAAAACTTTTAGTGATGTCAAAACCATCAACTGTCAAAGTTCTGTTCCTCATCTCTATCAGTGATGGTCTCCTGGGTATTGGTGAATATGTTTACCGTTCTTTTTTTTCTTCTGTCTTTCCTGTTACTTGCTATGGATATCAGGTTTGGAAGCTGTGTCTGGGGATTCTTCTTCCTCCTCCTTATCTTGTAGATTAAAGTTCTTTTAATCAGGTAAGTCAATCTGTGAGCAAATACCTTCTTTCTGGACCACAATTGATGTACTCCATCCCTGGTCAAGAACCTAACATTCCTATGTCTTGATCCTTAGTCCAGAAAGCCAATCTCATTCTCTGAAAACATCTTAGTCAGTTGTCCTCTATTTGTTTTTCTATTTTTGAGATTTTTTTCCCATCTCTCTTAAAATTCCACTAAAAGCTCTCCTGATTTGATAGATCACTGAGCTTCATGCTAATTTTATTTCTTCTCCACTTTTGTGATCAGTCCTCCATTCTTTGGAAAGAATTCATATTTCTGATATTAAAAGCTATGATACAAGAATCAAACCCTTATCCTGAATACCCTCTATGAAATTAATGATTCACTTCCCATATTGTGTTTTTCTTTTTCAAAATCAGGAAAAAGGGACCCAGACTTAAAAGTGTCAGTTTTCTGACCTTCCAAATCAACAAATCCAATGGGTTTTTCTCAGTTCTCATCCCCTACAATACTGTTAGCTTCCTCCACTTAGTGACTATGCCTTATTTCCACTTTGTATTTGTCTACAGTTTTGAGAGCTGCGATCTATGCATACTGGACCCCCAAATAAACATTTGTTGATTTAAGTTGAGGCAGGGGTCCTGCCTTTGCAGCTAATGTGTGTGATCTTAGCACTCTATAAAAGAAGGAGATAGTACTTAATGATCTCTTAGTTCCCTTTTATCCCTGAAATTCTCTTGATTTTCTAGTCTGTTTCCATTTTCCCACATCAGGAGCAACCAGTCAGGTAAATAAGAAATGTCTTTAGAAATACTTATAAAGGTCTGTTGGCTCTTTTTCTGCTTGGTAGGCACTGGGAGGGGGCAAGATGTATAATCTTAGCATGACTAATAGCCTGATTGGCTGCTCTGAAAAGCTCTTCCTTCCCCTTCCCAATGTTGTTTTCATAATTTTTCACCACCAAAAAAATAATAATACAAGCCTTTTCTCTTCTACTCTCTGGGAACGAGACTTTTGAAATAACTCAAAGGTGGTCAATGGGCAAGACAAGGGATTATGAAGTGAGAAAACTGCCAATGTAGCTGGGGAAACATGGAATAATTAGCATGATCTGAGACCTTGTGTTGTTCTGGAGGACCTGAACTTGGAGTCAGAAGACCTGGGTTCGAGTCTCAGCATGGAACTTGGGCATATCACTTCATTAGATTTCTATTCATCATAAAGGTTTAATTCCCAGTTTAATTGGGCAAATCACTTCATTATATTTCTATTTCCTCATAGTTTCTTCTAAACTAGTCTTTTCTAGATTATAAAACTTTAGAGAAATGTGAGATTTTGCTATTTTAATGTTTGTTGAAGGGAAGAAGGGAATGGAAAGCTTGGCTTAATCCTGCCCCTAACTCCTACTAGCTGTGTGACCTTGGGCAGTTTCTTAAATTCTCAATGCTCAAGGCAACTCTCTGAGTCCATAGCATCCCAAGGCTATTGATTTGGAGCTAGAAGAAACCTTAGAGGTCATCCAGTCCAAGCCCTCCATTGTAGATAAGGAAAGTAAGCCCAGAGAGAGAGGGAAAGGCACTTGCTTGAGGTCACACATGTATTAAGTAATAGAATTGGGGCTGGAATCCAAGTCCTCTGCTTCCCAAAGTAGTGCTCTTTCCAGTGGTGATGACCTACCTACCCACCTTGGAGGAGAACCTGGACTCTTGAAGATCAGATCAGCAGAGCAGAAGCCCTAGCAGGTCCCACCAAGCTGGAAAGGCTTCAGGTCCAGGCCTAAGGATGGCCTGTGTTATTCCTGTAGAACAGAATATCAAGCAAGGGCCAGATGAGTACTTTAGTTTCTAGGGCTGGATCTGGAGTCATAGAGCAAGGTTTAATCCTGCCTCAGACACTTACTAGCTCTATGGCTCTAGACAAGTCATTTAACCCCTCTCTTCAGACCTCAGTTTCCTTATCTGTAAAATGACGGGTTTAGACTTGTTGGCTTCTGAGGTCTGTCCCAGCTCTAGATTTGATTCTTGTCTAAATTCTTGGACTTGGGGCAGGGTCTGTGGTGAGAGGTCAGGAAAGCTTCCTGGGGGAGCTGAGCCTTAAAAGATGGAAGGATTTGAAGAAGCAATTAAGGGGAAAGGCAGGCAGGTATTAGATTTGTTTCTTAGATTGGCTCATATCTCTTTAACTGTGAAATTCTTTTAGCTTTGGCTTAGAATTCCCTTCCACTCTTATCTCCAAGGTGCCCAGGTAAACAGGGATTCCCCCCGAAGCACCCCACCCCCAAGAGGCTTCTGCCTTTCTACATGGCCTCTCCCTGTTCTGGAGACCCTGGCCCTGGCCGGCTGCCTCCACCTCCCGCCACTCCGGGTATGACAGGTCTTTAGGAAGGGTGGGCATGTGGCACATTGGGAGTGGGTGTGGGGGGATAGAACCATGGAGTCACAGGACATTTAATTAGGAAAGGACTTTAGAGACCACCTGGCCCAAATGGTTCATCTTACAGAGAGCCAGAGGGCAGGTATCTCATTGAAAATTAGTCAGTCATTTAGTGGAAGGGGAAATAGAGGAGGGAGAGAGGAGGGAAGGTAAAAAGGAAGCTGAGAAGAAGGACCAGCTCTGGACAAGGTTGTGCAGACCACAAAGTTAGTATCTTATCCCGTAAAGACCAGGCTCCCAACCTGCTCTGCTCAGATATACTGATCCACCCTGATGTGCTAGTGGGAGAGGACTAGAGTGGCTACTTTAAACTTCTCTCCCAGCTCAGACCCTCAATTCCCTTCCAAGGAACACATCTGCATTTTCAAGGACCTTCTGGAGACAACCTCCCTATGGATAGTGGAAAGAGCACTGGATTTAGAATCAGAAGACCGGAGTTTGAATCCTAGCTCTAAAATCTTACTACATGTGTAGTAAGTAACTCCACCCCTCTGGAATTCAGTTTCCTCCTTTCTAAAATGAAGGGGTTGGATTAGGTGACCTCTGCCTGATTCTCTCTGATGCCAGGCTTGGTGGCAGCAGAGGCAGATTAGGACAGCATTGGGGTGGGTGGGCAGGGGGAGCTTACATTGAATTGATGGGAGGAAGGAAGCCCTAGGGCCATGACCTCACATGACATTATATAAGCCAGCTGCGACTAGAAGCATCTGAAACTGGCCAGGAGAACAGACTTGGGGGATCTGGGGGCAGGAAAAAGAAGAGTTCTTGGAGGGTGTGGGAGATTAAAACGCAGCTGGACATCAGCATAACTCTTGCAGCTATTTAAATGGAAGTGTAACAAAATGGTTAGAGCCCTGGCCTTGGATCTCTGTTTAAGTTTAGCTTCTCACACTTCCTAGCTAGGAAGCCATGGGAAAGTCATTTAGCCCTTTTCAGCCTCAGTATTCTCATCTGTAAAATAGGGATGGCACCGCTCCTTGGCCTTCCTACTTCTTCAATTGTTTTGAGGAAAATATTTTAAAAGTATGTGTTACAGAAATGCAGTGCTTTTCTTCAACCCCATTTCATCTGGGCCACCTTCTCCTGAAGTGAGCAGGGCAACTACCATCTTCCCCTGCCATTTTACAGATGAAAAAAAACTAAGATGAAGAGACTTGCCCAAGGTCATACAGCTAGTGGCAGAGTCTGGATACGAACTCAGGTCTCTCTCCATCTACTTCAGCATTATTTCCCTTGCACCACACTGCCTCTCCCACTTCAGCCTACTGCTTCAGTTTTCCCATCTGTAAGATGGGGATTGTCATCTCTATCCTGCAGCCCTTTCAGCAAGGATCATATGAAGTCATGGATGGGAGAGCATTTAGATGGGGTAGTGAAAAGAGTCCTGAATTTGGAATCAGAGGACCCAAGTGTGAATCCTCTCTCTGCTACTACCTATGTGACCTTGGTCACCCTTTTTTTAGCCTCAGTTTCCTTTGCTGTAAAATGAGAGGGTTGGGCATGATGATTTCTAAAGGTCCCTTCCAGGTCTGAATCCTATGAAAGTCTAACATTCTGTAATGGGTATGAGGTTGTGGGGATCAATAGCTTTTCCCTTCCTGGCTGACGCTCCACTCTCCACCTATGGTTCCCTCAGGTCCTGCTGCTCCCCAAGAACCCCCGTTCCCGGATATTTATGGTGGTGATGCTCAGCTCTGGGAGGCTCACTTCCGTGGCATTGGTCGGGCCTACCGGGCACTGGGCAAGGAGGATGACTTCGCCATCCGGGTGCTGACTGAGGACTTTACACTTCCCTTCCCTTACTCCTGGCCACCTGGACCTGACCCTGCCCGGGGTCCCCTCTTCTATGACCCCCAAGACAGAACCGGCTTTGACTTCCTCCTGCGACCTGGGGCACCCCCACCTGCCTTGCTCCGTCCTCTCCACGCAACAGCCCAAGCCTTCCTACGGAAGCGGCGACTGGAACAGCTGGCCTTGAGCTATGCCAACTCAGGCAGTGGGGCCACTTCACACCCCGGAGTGGTCCTCCTGGCCCCAGCCCCAGGGCCCAATAATTTCCCTACCCCAGGACTCCCCGATGGGAAAGGGGCCAGGCCTGGGCCCCCACTGGTCTAAGCCAGAGCACTGAGTAGCAGAGGCATTGCCTAGATTGCTATAGTGTCTTCTGGAAAATGAATAAATATTTTTCCTCCCTACTGTGTCCCAGAGCTCTTAGATTTCAGAACTTTAGAGGGATGTAAGAACATAGATTATTAGAGGTGATGGGACCTTGGAACATAGGAAAACATAGAACTTAGAATATCTGAGGGGGAAGGGAACTGGTAACATCAAAGGTTAGAGCTGGAAAGGACCTTAGAGATCATCTCATCTAACTTCCTCCTTTTACAGATGAGGAAACTGAGGACAGGCAAAGAGATTTGCAATCATTCCCTCAGGTAGCAAGCAACAGAATCAAGATTCAAACTCAGGATCTCTGTGACTCTGAATTACATCTGAACATGCTGCCTCTTAAATATTCTTTTGCTGTTGAGATCACACACTAGTCTGACTGGATGACACCATATCTGGCAGTGCAGACTACCTGAGGTAATTCTGTGGCACCATGGAAATTCGCAGTATCATAGTTGGTAAAGACTAGAAAACCCTGTTCTACTCATCCTAGATAATATCTCCAGAATTCCCATCTTCTGCTAGGTCATTTCCAGTGACAGGAAGGTCATTATCACTCAATAATGGCTGGGCTTGAGGAACTACTCTGAGTTTCAAAAAAACGTGAAACTACTCTGTTTCAAAAAATGTGAAACTACTCTGAGTTTCAACTCATCTGGTTGAGGAACTACTCTGAGTTTCAAAAAATGTGTCTTTATATTGAACCAAAATTTATTTCCCCAAACCCACCTCTGCCCCTCTCCCCGCTAACCTCCAAGAAATAATCCTGCCCTTGGGAATGGTATACAGTGAGATTCAGTCTCAATGGGGATCTAAGACTTTCTGGTCCCATATATTGAGTCTCTGGAGTAGTGGAAAGTAAAATAGCTTTGAAATGAATAGAGACCTGGATTCAAATCCCGTTCCATAGCCTTTTAGGATCATTCCATTTAGAGCTAAAAGTGACTTCAGAGATTGGAGAGCGGAAAGGAGCTCAGAAGTCATCAAGTCCAAACCATATGTAAGGGAATCCCTTCTATGATAAGTAGTCATTGAGCTTCTTCTCTCTGAAGACCTCCAAGGAGGGGGAAACCCCAGGCCTCTACAGGCAGTCCATTCTACTCTGAGGCAGCTCTGACTGAGCAGCATTTCCCCTATTGATGTCAAGCTTATGTTTACCTCTCTACAACATTTAACCACTGCTCCTGGATCTGCCCTCTGAGACCAGACAGAGTTAGTCTAGTGCTTTCTCCATGAAAAAGCCCTTCAAACATCAGATCATTTAATAGGGTCCCCTTCTTCTACAGGGAAAGCTAGGGCTTGGCAAAGTGACTTGACTTACCAAAGATCTCAGGGGTAAGTGAAGTGGAAGAGCTGGGATTCTAGCTCTGTAATCATTGGCCAATCCTATCACCTCACCCAGCCTCAGTCTACAAAATGAAAACAATAATATTTGTACTAACCACCTCCCAGGGTTGACTTTGTAAAGCTTAAAAATAGGAGCTCTTTAATTTGACTCTGGCCTCTTAGCATCCAGATTTATCACAGCATCAATGTGCTTCCTTTTGTGTTCAGATTCCTCTGATTTCTTATTTTCTCCTTCTAAAGGCCCACACTGTCTTGATTTGTCTCTCCTAATTTAATTCTGTTAACTCACATTTCTATGTCACTCTCTCTTCAACAACACTGTGAGCCTTGAAGAGCAAATATTATGCCTATTTTTACAGATAAGAAATTTCTACAGAGAAGTGGCTGTCCCTTGTTTCTTTTTTATATCTCTTGGATCATAAGGGAAATGATTGGAAAATGACTCAATCATTGTAGCTTTTAAAAATTGTTAATTTTCCAGCAGTCATGATCACATAAGGGGGTGTAGAGGGAGAAAGAGGAACAAGTCCTACTCAAGGATCGCTTGCTCTAAAGAGGAGACCACTTACCTTGCCCTTTGTCATTTTGGGGTCTGAGGCATATGATTTGGTACTTGATCTCAGGCAGTTCTGGAACCATAGGGGAGATAAAGCCTCTCTGTCTAAGGAGTCCCTGATCTGAGGAAACACTTGTCTTTTGGGGTTGATGGGAGAGCTAGAACTCCTAACAATTCTGATGTTCCTCAATGTACCTCAAGTTAACTCTTAAATCATGTTTTAAAGATATTAATTAAAGTAGAAAACATTGAATGTCAGAACACTATCAAGGGAAAAGAATCTAGGATCCTGACTATGGAGTGAGGAGGGGAGAAGATGGATACTCTTGGGCACCAAGAAGCCACAGTTTGAGAATCTCCCCCTAGGAGAGAGACTAGAGAAGAGCCACTCTGGGGAGGAGCTAACCTGGGGTGTGGCTGTTGGGGCAAAGGTGGGTGAGAAAGCTGATGATGATTCAACTGATTTTTAATTGAATTAATTATTCTTGTTAGCAAACTGGAATTTTTACCTGTTGACAAGGCCCTCTATATTCCAGTGGCCTAGGGTGAGTCTCTAGTCATCCTCCATAGTTTTGGCTTTGACTCACATAAATTAAAATGAAAGGAAAACACCATCAATTACCAACCCTACTGTCCAAAGACAAATATAAGCATGCTGAGTAACAAGGGAGGCAGTTAGTCCATGGCACACCCATTAGTTCACTCCGATGCACTAATTGGAGCTAATGGGAAAGGAGTTAGAGACTAAACAGATTAAATTGTTACTCAATTATCTGTATATCTCAATTCTCTATGGAGTTCTGCAAGAGTTCCATCAACCCACAGGGAAAGCAGCATTTAACCAGTGACCCATAAGTGGACTCTGCTGGACTGGCCATTTCCTGAGCAGGGAAGGAGTATTTTAGGGACATTGGCAAGTTATTCAGGTTAGGATCAGATGGATGGGGAAGAGGATACAAAACCATGTCCTGTGAGGGATAGTGGAGGGAACATGGGGTATTGGAGCTAGTGCAGAGAAGACTCAGGGATCCTTGATGGCTGTCTTCAAATATTTGTCATCTATCATAGAGTGGGGAGATGGTCTGTGTGGTCCCTACAAGGGCCAGCTCAGGGAAGTTACAAGGAGAGAGATTTTGGTTCAATAGAAAGAACTCTAATAATCAAGAGCTCTTCTACAAAGGAATGAATTGTTTCAAAAGCTAGTGAGCTCCCCATTTTGGGGGGTTTTCAAGACAGCTGAGATCTTTGGCCTGTTTTGGATAGGCCTTCAAACTCTACTTTATTTCCACACTGGAGATAGCTTCAGATTTAAAAGGGTAAGAGGCATATTTATTTGCTCATTCACTTTTAGGCCTTTTTTCTTGGAAGGGAGTGATGAAGACCCATTTATACATAGATAGAATACAAGGACTCCTTGTGAGGGAAAGGGATTTGGTGATGGAATTTTTTTGATGACATTGGTAATGGAGTAGTATATTCATTTTTGAATGATTTAAGAGGATTTAGTGGTGAAAAAGCATCATACAGTCTAAGTAGATGGGCCAAGAAGACACTGATTGATTATATTGGGGTGACTACTTGGATGGTACATGTGCCAAAGGAAAACTGCAGGTTTTTCTTGGCCCACAACGGCACCAAAGGAAACCATTGGGTGGGGAACCAAAAAGCGATGAGATTGGTAGATCATAGGAATGGCCCAGACAGAACATAATCGGATGTCATTATGCATTTGACAAAATTGATCATTTTATTTTTGTGACAAAATAGAGAAACAAAACCTAGTGTATCCCCAGTGTCCAAGGTAATGGGGTGCTTGGGAAATGTTGGCTGAATTTTGTGATATTAATGATGGTTCAGCTAAGTGGATTTAGAAGTGGTCACATAGACCCAAAGATCAGTAGATAGATGTCAACCAGGAGGGGAGATCTCCCTAGAGATTCATCCTTGGTTCTACTAAACCCAAAGTATTTATCAGTGATTTGTTTAGTAGTGGTGAAGTACCATCATGTTATGATGTACTAGGGGGTAAGACTGTTACTCCTTTTTAAGTCTGACTCCGCTGTTGTGTGGGTCGAGCTACTCCTCCCATCTACTTCTTTGTGCCTAGGCTTGGCTTTCTCTACACACACTCCTTTGGTTCCTTTTCCACAGCCTAGGGGAGTGGTTTTCTTTCCAGACTGAGGAAAACAATGGGAAGGTAAGTGGCAAAGGTCTCATCTTCATTAACAGTCACAGATCCCCTATCTCACATCTCAGCCAGACCCCTAACTGATTGCCTGGATAGAAATCATGGTGTGTGTCCCTTCTGCCTTGGGATATTGTAAAAAAATGAATCAGTGATTCACTTTTCTTCAGTTCCAAGCCTCCAGATAGGAAAAAAATCATGCTCTGTCAAAATACTGCAGTTATTAAAATCTTTCTCTCCTCTATCGGAAATTCCCTTTTGGCCCTTCTCAGCTGCATTTGAGTAATGAAACACATGGGTTAGCAATGCAATGGTTAACCATGTTTGTCATAAAGGATAAAATCAAAAGGAAGGTTAACAAATTTTTAAGAAGTGGAAGGTATTAGATTTTGTCATCTCTGGAGAGCAATGGTGAGGGGAAGATGAGGGAGGTGAAGAGAGAGAGGGAGAGAGATGGAGACAGGCAGATACACATAGATTGAGAGACAGAGACAGAGACTGAGAGACAGAGAGAGAGAAAGATGCCCACAGAGAGAAACACACATACACAGAGAGGCAGAGACAGAGAGAAACAGAGAGACAGATAGAGATAGAGACAGATACAGAGGCACAGTGTTCAGAGTAAGGGAGGAGATGGTCTTTGCGTCCTGATCCACTCACATCCGGAACATTGTTTTCAGTTCTGGGCACCACATTTTGACAGATCGCACTGATTCTGGAGTATATCCAGGAAGAAGGTAGGATGATTAGGGCACCGGAAGTTTTGCTACATCCAAGGAAGGACCTAGGAATATTTAGCCTGGAGAAGTAAAGACTCAAAAGAAAGGAGATGACAGGATCGTAAATCTCTGAAGTGCTATCTTGGAGTTGAATTATTTGATAAATTATTTGTGGCCCCAGAGACCAGAAAAATGGGGGAGGAAGGAAAATACAGGGGGACTGATTTTAGCCCAGTATAAGGAACGTCTTACTACTCAGAGCTCTCCTTCCCTGAAACAATCAGTTGCCTCTGAGAGGCAGCATGTTCTCCATTGCAGGGGGCCTTTAAAACAGGAGAATGACCTATTGTGAGATATTAGGAATTGGATCTGGTAGAATATAAGCTCCCAGGGGACAAGATTTAAAAAAAAACATTTGGTTTTGTATCCCCATCATCTAGTTCAATATGTGCATGATATAAGTTTGTTGTCTGGGTTTGAGTTGCTGCTTCAGGACACAATGGCCTTCAAAGTCCCATCCAATTCTGGGATCCTAGGATACAAATAGTAGAAACTATAATTCTGCAGGGAGTTATGATTTCATGAGTATGGGAATTGCATCCATGGGATGTTTGTAGATACTGTGATTTTTGTAGATATTGTGGCTACAAGACAAAGAGACCTGCTGGTGAGCCCTCTGGAGATGTGCTACTCTGAGTTTAGCTCTACTGGTGCTTAGGCAACGGATGCAAATTCCTTTGCCATACTTGAAATCTTTGCAGCTCTGTAGGACCAGCCAGAGCTGGCATTCTGCTGACATAATCTAAGAGCCAGGGTATCCTCCATCTCAAAATGAGGCATCAGAGGAGATAGGTTTCTATGACTAGCCTTTTTCCAAGGTCCAGTCTTAACCTACTCTCTCCTGTTTCCCAGGTAACTCTTCTCTCTAAAACTCCATCTCTATCATCTCCAGTGATCAGCTATTGTTAGTTTCCCCCAAAATTACTCCCACATCTGGTCTCTCTCAGGCTTTAGTCATGTCTTTTCATCCTCATAGAGAATGGCAGCTAGGTAGTGCAGTGGAAATCCACCACTGCGGTTTCCTGAAAGAGTTAGCACAGATGAGTAGGCAGGCCCCTTGGGGGGAACTGTGAGATTGATGGACAGTCTCCCTTCTTCAGAAGCTTGGGCCCCTGGGCCTTCTCCTCTGGAGCTCTGAGCCCTTTCAGGAAAGAGAATAATTCTTTCTGTCCCTGTTGTGAGTCTGAGTGACCTGCCATGGACAAAATCATTCCAATCAACAATTTCCATGAGTCATGACTGCTCTGGAACTCACAGTATCTTTTCTTAGCAACAGAAAGCTAGATTTTTCCAGAGGTGATCCATCCTGTAGCTCTGCAGACAGGTTTGAAACCAGTAAACACCGAGGTGGATACAGCTCTTGGGTGGGAGAAGGGGTGCCAGTTTTTTTTATAGAGTGGCTTGGGAAAAGGTGTTTTGTTTATTTTTAAATAGGGAGAGCTGTTCGGACTTTGTGGGACCACACCTGCTGTCCCTTCAGGAGAGTATCTGGGTATCCTTAGACCACAAATAAGCTCTTAGCAAATGCTGAAGAGAGTTATGCACATTTTTCCTACCTAGTCCCTCATGTGACTCATAATACATTTTGTAAGACAATTTATGAGGTTAGAGTTCTGTTTGAGATTGTGGTCTAGAATGTTTGGTTAGGGCTTTCTTTGTGAAGAGGTTAGATTTTAATCTGTGGCCTGGGTAAAGATTTAGAGTGGGTCCTTATGAGGTCAAGACTCATTCTGGGGTTAGGGCCAGACCTTGAACTGGGGCCATGGTTAGGGCTCAGAGTTGAGCTGGGGCCAGGACTCAGAGAGGGGTTGGGGTCAAGGCTCAGAGTGGGGCCCTAGTCAGGGCTCAGAGTGGGGCCATTGTCAAGGTTCAGGGTAGGACCAGGGACAGGGATCTCAGTCTAGGGTCAGGAAAAGAGTTCCTTGGGGTCTGACCTGAATTATTACCAATATCAGGGCTGAGGCTCTGACCTGAATTAGGATTAAATCAAAGGCTACAGGCGTAGAGCCCTAACTATAAAGGAACTTGAACTAGGAAGAGAATGAGTATAATAGTCCTGGTGAATGTTAGGAGGAAGGGTATAAAATAGGCTAAATATTACTAAATTGATGTTGATATATCACTTAACAGAAATTATTTCATATTTTTCACAATAATCATGTCAAATACAAGGTCAAAGGTTGGTTGACTTGCCCGGAGCCACACAACTAGCAAAAATCTGAAGCAAAATTCAAACACAGAACTTTCAGACTCAACGTTCTTCGGTTGACTTCGCCATCCTGTCTCTGAACGGAAGAGTGAGAGGGAGGAAAACTGCTTCTGGGACAGGGGATTGGGCAATAGAGTTAAATGTGAGGTGGGGCTGGAGATGGTGAAAAATAAGACAGGCAGTCGGGTAGCTCAGAGGATGGAGCACTGGATCTGGAGTCAGGAAGACTGAAGTTAAAATACGACCTCAAACACTTACTAGCTGTGTGACCCTAGACAAACTGTTAACCTCAATTTCCTCATCTGTAAAATAAGGGTGACAATAGCACGTCTCTTCCAGGGTTGTTGTGAGGGTCATGTAGGATAATTATAAAGTGCTTAGCATAGTGCCTGGTGAATGCTATATAAAAGTCAGCTATTATTAATCATAATGAGTCATAGCCAACAAATCAATTTCAGTGCAACTTCTGATTTGACTAGGATCACTCAATACGACAATGGTACAGAATAGCTGATGCGTCTTTAAGGTTAACAAAGCACTTTGCATTCTATAGCCTAGCCAATTCTTAAAGGGCCTATTGTGTTCAAATATACCTGCTCAGCATTGGTGAGAGAAAAAAGAGAAGAAGATAAATGAAATAGGGTCCCTGACCTGCAGGGAATTTACACTCTGATAGGGAGATCAGGTGGGCATAAATTAACTGTATATAAAGGTTGAAAGTGAGATTAATTAATAACACATGAGAAAAAAACTTCCTAATGAGTCAAAGTGTCCTAATTGGAAGTGATTCCTCCTTCTTCAGTTCTTAATAGCACATTTTCTGCATTTCTAAACTAATAGTTCCATGGCACCAGGACTTTGTCTATATTCCTCCCTGAATCTAGCATGGAGCTCTGCTCATAGTAGGAAGTTTCTCCATGTTTTGCAATATTGCTTTGTTGTTTCATAGCCATATTATGCATTGGGAAAGACCTGGGTTGAAATCTTATTTCTTAATCATATTGTCTTAATTAATCAATTCTATGAATTAATCACATTTAGTCTTGGCCTCTGTTTCCTCATCTGTAAAGCAGATATTGTAATAATAATCAAAGTTCTTACTTCATGGCATTATTGTATGGATAAAATGAGCAACTGTGTTGTCAAGGACTGAACAATTAATTCTTTATCTATACAGTAGCCCTTTCAATATTTGAAGATCATTTTTCCCCTTCTTCTCTCCTTTAGCCTAACAGATCCCTAGTTCCTTCAATGTTCTTTGTAGAACATGTTCTCCAGTCCTCACACCATCCTGGTTGCCTGCCTCTGGATGCTTTCCAACTTTCTTAAATATGGCAACTGGGACTGCACAACATACTCTGATTGTGGCCTGACTAGGGCAGCATGCAGGAGCACTATCATCTAGCCCTAATGTAGCCTGAGAGCACAATGGTTTTCTTGGTTGCCATATTACATTGTTAATTTGTGTTAAGCTTAAATTTTCCCAGATAGTTTTCAGACATTTTGTCTTTCTGACCATACCTTTTCCATAGTGTAATGTTGAAGCTGTTATTTTTTTTTGACTAAACTTAAGATTTTATTGTATAGATAAGGACAATGTTAATTGTTTCTTTACTTTAATTAATTTGTTTGTTTTCAGTTTTTCAACAATCACTTCCATAAGGCTTACATTTTCTCCCCTTCCCTCCCTCCACCTCTCCAAGATGGCATGCAATCTTGTATGGGGTCTATACATACATTCTCATTAAACACATTTTCACATTAGTCATGTTGCATAGAAGAATTAAAATGAATGGGAGAAACCATGAGAAAAACCTAACCAAAACAAAACATAACACAAAGAAAATAGTTAATTATTTCATTATCATGGATCCTATAGTGCAGGAAACTCCCTGGTAAGTAAACTCCTTTTTACCAATACTGGTTGGAACCTTTCCTCCAGCTTACAATTTTAGGTAGGTTGTCTAGAATACTGAGAGGTCAATTGATTTGCTCAGAATCACACAGAGGTGAGCTTTTATTGTCAGAAGACTTACTCTCTGACCATTAAATTTCAGCTTGTTTAATTTTGCCCAGAGTTCAAGCCTGTTAAGATCTTTTTGAATCCAGATTGTCAACCAATGTGTCAGCTGTCCCTCCTGGCTTTGTATCATTGGGAAACTTCATAGACAATGCCAACTATGTCTTTATCTGAGGCTTTGATAAATTCAGACAGAAACACAGTGATAGAGACATGGGGATACTGAGGAAAAGAAAGTGAGAGACAGTAATGAGACAAGAATACTGAGTCAGAGACCTAGAGAAATGGGTGTGACAGACAATAAGCTATTTGTTCAAAGCTTTTCTTAGCAGCATCATAAGTAATTACAAAAATAACCCTTGGGAGATGACTTAAATGTCACACAGTAGGAGGATGGTTGAATAAATTGTGGTCCATTAAGGTAATGGAATATTGCTACAAAGATGGACAAGTACGAGGCAAACAAATCTAGAAAGGTGTTTGTGAAATAAAGGAAAGTGAAAAAAGAAGAATGGAGTAGACAACAACTATGAACATAAAAGTGGGAAAGTGAATAAGAATGACTGGAAAAAGATTTCTAATGAGGACGTAAAGGGAATGACAGAAAAAATTGTTATGATAATTTATGCATTGAAATTAATTAAAATGCAAATAGTTTTTACAGTATATTTGGTTGGTTGCATTGATGTTGAACCTAAGTTTTTTTGTATTTAGTATAATCACCTTTATTTTAGAACAAGGGCACAACCAGAGATAGATAGACTCAGGGAAATGGAATGACTCTCACCAAAGTGAAGGATGGCAAAATTGTGGATCCATTAAGAGAACTGACTTAGAGAAATCAAGGGACAGGCAGTTTTGCCTAAGGGGACCTTGCTACCTCCTCCTACTCAATGGCTCTCCAGCTACTCCAACATTATATATCCTTTAATATAGGATGTAAGAGCTCATTTTCCTTCCCAATCCCACCAATCTATTGGAAAAGGAGATGATGTCCCTCTAACTCCCAGGGAGAGGTTAGACTAGACTGAGGGTCTCAGGTAGGACATGAGTATATGGAGGTGTGAAGGCAGGCATCTTCAGGAATAACTGGAGGGGTCAGGTAAATGTGGTAGCGTGGGTTTAATATACATAAATGTAGAATAGAAGTGTACATGGGCATATTGAATCTGGTGGGAGACTGGGGTCAGTACTCACTAGTGGTTTTGCTAGAAAATGTTTATAAACACAAGGGGTCAGGACACTAGGCTAAGGTGAAGAGTGGTATTGGCACTCTCCCATCAGATTAAACCAGATCACTTGCTAAGGGGTCTATGAATAATGCAAAGGAAACTATTTTTCCCTCCCCTCCCCTTTAACTAGGAGTATTTCAATCTTTAGGTGCTAGAGGTCGGTACCCTATTAGCCAATAGACAAGAGGATGGAGGTTTCCTGGGAGTAGGGGTCTAGGCTTTGGGCTTCTACCTCACTTGCCCTTCTAGGGTAGAGAGCAGACCACAAGCAGGTTAGGTCCTTTGAGGGAAGTTGCTAGGACTTTCTTCAGGATTCTAAGGAATTTTATAAGACTGGGAGTGGGCAGGTTTTTAGCTCACGGGCCTCATTGGTGTGTTTTTCCATTGATTATCATTAGTTGATATTAATTAGCCAGACTTAATTAGCTTTTAGAAACAGGTATATACTAAGGTCGTATAGATAGGAGAGTTGTAACAAAGTATTTTCCTAAATTGGGGATAAATTTTCTGACAAGTACCTACAGAATCCAGGGGAAAATAGGCTCAAACTTAGAGCATATGAGTCAAAGGAAATGACACACACCTTCTGGAAGTCCTTGGCAGCAGAGATGTCAAATATACAGTCTGTAACAACACTCCTGAGTGCAACCTAAACTAGATTAAAATGTAATTGGGAAATATTTAGCAAAATGTTTTGTTAAAAAATACAATAAAACATAGATAATGTTAACATGTGGTTTTCTAAGTGAAAATGGTACCTTCAAAGATCTTTATGTAGGATTTACTGACCCCTCACTTCTATTTGAATTTGACCCTGCTGTTTTATACCCCATTTTGGGGTCCTCATGAAGTTCCCCTTCAGTATGATCTAGTTTTCTACTTGGATCCTTGTAGAGTAAGCTGCCTTCCTCAGTATGTCATTTACACTTAATCATGATACAGACACTGCCTCCAATCATTGTTGTCTCAGGGGCATTTCTGGGATCATGATGCAAAGGTCAAATCTTCATATCCTTAAAAAAAATCACAAAGTCCTACCTGCTCTGGTCAAGACTGGTAGGTCAGGGGCAGGGAAGACAAAACCCCTTTCCTTTCTTTTTCATTCCTCTCACCTCTTCAAGCAATCCTTTTTCAAGCACTTGTCTGGAACCAATGTATCCTGGTTTACCACTGGAATAAGACTGAATTCTGGACTGGTTTGCTCTTTTATAGATGATCTAAAGGTCAGGATAAGATGTACATTAATTTAATGTATTTGACTAATTCATTGACTCAATAGATAGGTTCCTAGACCTTCTGGCAAGAGATTTGACTTAGTCTGGGTAGGGGAAAGCTGATAGTACTCTTCCCCTTGGCTCTAATTCATGGTCCCTTGTGTTTATAATCATCTTTTTAACTACAACTTGTGAGTTCCGACCCCAGCCTTTCAATGAACCCAAGATGCCTTTCCCTTGATAGGTTCCAAGAGGCTGTAGCATGAGCATCAGCCACACCTTGATAAACTATTTTGGCAGATGGGATACATCAGGTTGAGAGTAACCAAAGGGTCTTAAATGCACCAGTGAGTTAGTGGTGTGCTTATCCCAGTTATGTTAAGACTTCCCCTCATGGAACTGGCAGATGAGAAGAATTTATTCCAACAGTCATGAAGGCAGATGAAGCAAGCACTGTGGATAATTTAGAGCTTTGTTGGACATTGAAAACATCAAGGTTACCATTGCATCCTGACCCATTGCCAGCCACCTTGACTTTTGTCTTGATGCTGTACCCTGATGATTCACAGAGAGAGTGAGGCCGATGAATTTGCACAACTCTACTTCACTTAAATCCAATTTATACACAAATAAAAAACATAACCCATACCATTTTACCATTTTAATCTAACTCAAAGTCCTGTGGCAACAAGTAAGTAATGAAGCAACAGGTGTGGATACACTGGGAGCATAGTCACAACCCTATGCACAGATGGCCCAGGCCATAGGGTTGTTTTCTTACTGGACTAAAAGAACAGTGGGATTTGGCAGCCTTTTAGGTGTCTGAGCAGTCTTTTTTAAGGACCACATTTTAGGGACCACATTTAAGGACCACCAGCTGGCATGAGAAAGGGACTAGAAAATGTAACCTACAAATTGTCTGCTTAACTTAACCCTGTCCTGCTTACTGCACCAGGTAGGGGTCCTTCCCTGTGGTCAAAACACACAAACTTTTATGAAAATGATTCCCCTCACCCTTGGTACGTGAAATGTGAACACACTTCTGGACAACATGAAATCCAGTAGATCTGAAAGACAAAAAGCTATTGTGGTGAGAGAATTCAACAAGTATTGCAACCAAAGAGCAGCTCTGAGTGAAAAAAGCTTGGTAAACAAAGACCAGCTTACTGAATTTGGAACTGGAACCAAGTTTTCGTAGACGGCACATCAATGGGAAGTACCATAAACCTGGTGTAGGTTTCACAATCAAAGTTAATCTAGTCAACAAGCTTTCATGCCTCCCAAGATGAGTGAATGACAGGCTCATGACTATGTCATTGCCACCTGTAGGAAAGCACCAGCATCAGTGTGTATGTTCCCACCATGACAAACCCTGATGAAATCAAAGAAAAATTTTATGAAGACATGGAGACCATCATCATTGATGTGCTGAAGTGAGAAATAATAGCAACAAGAGTCACTTACTACTGGAAGTTTTGAGTGTTGTTAGACTTCTCGTGTCTGGTGCCAATTTTATTACAGTTGAGCTTTACAAGGCAGGGGTTCCATTGCTCATACAAAAGCTGGCTGAAAACTTCTGGGTTATATGACAAGAGGACGTTATCCCCCAGGAGTTCAAGGATGCATCCATTGTTCTCCTCTAAAAAGGAAAAAGAAATAGTTTGTCCTGTGACAATCACAGTGAGGACTCTTTCTTAGTCATTGAGGACAAGATTCTTGATAGAGTTCTTCTCAAAAGGCTGATTCTTCACCTGGAAGATGGTCATCTATTCAAGAACCAGTGTGACTTCAGAATAGGCTGAGGAGCAAACAGTTAATGTAGTATTTGTTACCCAGCAACTCCAGAAGAAATATCAGGAGCAGAACAGAGGTCTGTACACAACATTTATCAGTTTGACCAAGGCATTTGATATAGTCAATAATGAGGGCTTGTGGAAGATCATGGCAAAATTTAGTTGCCTGGAGATGTTCATCAATATTGTATGTCAGTTTTATGATGGCATATTTGCACAGGTTCTGGAGAATGGACAATTCTCTTGTACTTTCCAGTCACCAACGGAGTGAAGCAAGGGTGTATACTTGTTCCCATGGTTCTTAGCATGATGATTTCAGCGATGTTGTCAGATGCCTTCAGTGAGATGAAAATAGCATTATCACAGTCAGCTGCACACTGATGGTAAATTATTTAACTTGAAAAGGCTACAAGCCAAGACTAAAGTGGAGGGGAAATTGGCATGCAATTTTTTGCTCCCAGATGATTGTGCACTCAGTGCAGCCTCTGAGGCCCAGATGCAACAGAGTATGGATAGATTCTCTGCTGCTTGTACCGATTTTGGCCGACAATTAGCATCAGAAAAACACAGGTTCTCCACCAGTCAGCACTCCATATGTGGAAAGTGTGGTAGAACAGAGGTATTAGACTGACTACCAAACTGAAGGTCTCCAGAACTGTTGTATGGACCTCATGGTTGTATGCCTGAGAAATATAGATTGTATACTCGTGCCATTCCAGGAAACTGAATGGCTCCCATCTGAATTGTCTTAGGAATATTCTGAAGATCACCTGGCACAATAAGGTACGGAACACTGAGGTCCTTTCTGGAGCTGAACAGGTCTAGCCATGTTATTTGAATGCTAAATATATGTTTGCCTAAAAGACTATTTTACAGAGAACTCACACAAGGCAAGTACTCACATGGAGGCCAGAAGAAGCTACAAAGAACACTCTCAAAGCCCCACTGAAGGACTTTGGAACTGATTATGAGATACAAGAGAATTGGTACAAGACTACCCAGAATGACATTCCTGTATCAAAGACACTGTATTCTATGAGCAAAATAAGAATTGTAGTAGCTCAAAAGAAATGTGAGGTGTGCAGATTTAGAGACATTGCTCTTTCAGTCTCAGTTTCCTCATCTGTTAAGTGGGGATGATAACATCTAATTTATAGAGTTAGGGCAGCTAGGTGGTACCGTAGAGAGAGGACTGAGACTGGAGTCAGGAAGACCTGAGTTGAAGGCTAGTCCCAGACATTCACTAGCTGTGTGACCCTGGGCCAACTCATCTGACTTGGTCTGCCTCAGTTCTCTCATTTGGAAAATGAGCTGGGGAAGGAAATGGCAAACCAGCCCAGTATCTTTGCCAAGAGAACTCCAGATGGGGTCACGAAAAGTGGGACGTGACTGAAAAACGACTGAGCAACTAAAACAAAAATTTATAGGATTGTTGTGAAGACCAAATGAGAAGCTGACGTGTGCAAAGCAACTTTAAAATGTCATTATTGTCGTAGCTAGGGCAAGCAATAGCTCTCTCTACTCTAAAATGGAGCAACTTTCCTGAAAGTCTTCATCCCCTTGTATACTCCAGGTTCTCAAAAGGAGAGTGAATTGCAGGGTCACGTAACAGTCCATCTTTGTTGTTACTTTGACATCAACTCACTGGTTGTTTTTTCATCTTCTGGGCTTAGTCTACTTAGAGGCAAAAGTCAAGGAAATCTGGCAAACTTAGGGCCAAAAAAAGAAACTTCCATAAAAGAAATTGTTTTCCCCTCTAGATTTATTTCTCCTTTTTTGGGGGCAGTTATTAATCACCTTTGGAGAGGGTGTTGAGATCTTATTTAATTGTGGAGAGTTCCTGGGGTCTATTCCAGAATTATTTATGGTTATGGAGAGACAAGTCTCTTCTAAGCCCTACTTGGTGTCTCTGTAGTTTTGAATGTCTGAGATAGGATACACAGTAAACTATTAAGGGTGATGGGTAGCAAATATTCAGGTGTTTGCTGCAGAATACTTTGCTGATGGGAGACACCTGGGGTCAGGAGTGCCAAAAAATTATTTGGCATTCCATTTTTTCCTCCTTCAGGTAGCCTCGTTATCCCAACGTGACTTTCTTCATGTTTCTAATATGTACTCCCTGCACCATGCTTATAAAAATTCATCGAGTTACAGATTAGAACTGGAATGTACCTAAGAGTATAGAATGTTATAATAGAGATCACAGAATGTTAGGGATGAAAGAGTAATGTAAAATGTTAAGACTTGGAAAGGAACTTAGAGAATAATGAGTCTCTATGTCTCTCACTTTACAAAAAAGGAAACTATGGCCCAGAGAATGGAAATGGAAAGAAGGAAAAGGAAAAGAAACAGTCACAATAACATAGCTAAGAGTAGAATTCAAGTCTTCTGATGCCCAGCCTCTTGGACTTGTAGATCAGAGGCCTTACCACTATTCAGTGTTTATCCCCTGGCTATGCATAGAGCTATCAGAAGGCAACAAATCCACTTATCTTCCTCAACTGTAAGTGTCCCAGATTCATACCTCTTCTCTCCTTTTACTCTATCCTGAATGACTGTTTACCCATCCCTCAAGAACATGTTGGGTGACCAAGGCTGAGAACAAATCCATTCACTGTAGAGTTAGCAACTGATATCGGCTATATGTGTTGTCCCTCCCATGATGTTAGATATTTTCAACTTGACGACTTGTAATAGTATTACCTATGTGACCTTGGACAACTTACAACCTCTCTGGCCTTGGCTTTTTAATTTGTAAAATGAGGGAGTTGGATTAGATTTCCGAGGTTGGTTCCAGTTCTAAATGTATAATTTCTCATCAGCATGTCCTTCTCCAGACTTTTCCATTATGGCCTCTGTGCACCAGGTACCTCCCTTTTGAATTTCCTTTTTATGTCTTGGCTTCCCCCTTAGAACGTGAGCTCGTTGAGGGCAATGATAATTATTTTTTTCTTGTATTTGTATTTCTAGCATTCAACACAGTATCTGGCACAAGATAAGCACTTAAGAAATGTTTGTGGGGAATAGATGATTCTCAGGTTCCTGAGTGAAGGATTAGGTCTTTTGTCATCATGGGAAACTTTCAAGCCTGACATCTTCCCCAAATTAGCACCCATATATGTTGCCTCTTTGTAGGGCTGACCCTAACCAGGAGAACCCCTGGTTGCGGGTCTCACTGCTTTTCCTCATTTAAAAAAAGAAATGGTGTACAACAGACATTGGGTTGTTTGGAAAGGGTGCAGGGTATGAAGAAGTGACATCTAAAGGGACCACAGAATTACAGAATCCTACAAAATTTAATGTTGAAAGGGATCTTAGGGGTTAACAAACCCATTTCATCAGCCTCAGATGAACACATAGATGTACAAATGTACACACATAGAGAGAAACTGAGATACACATATGAACATCTACGGTCCTATGAGAGGCAGTGCAACATAGTAGATGGCACTCTGGACTCGGGTGTCAAGTGACCAGAGTTTGAGATTTTGTTCATTTACTTATTAATTGTGTGACTATGGCCAAGTCACTCCCCTCTATGAGTTTCACAGTCTTCCTCTGACCTTCACCCCTTATCCGGCTGATAGTTTCACTACAGAGCCAGGCAGATACCCTGAGAAAGCCAATGACCTTTGAAAAGATTTATTAAGGCAAACACATTCCACTCCTGGCTTGTGCAAACCCAAAAGGTCTCTGATAATCTCTTTCAATATTAGGTAAATCAAATGACACTGGCAGCTCCTGACTTCAAAGGCCAGGCCATTATCCCAATGGCCATTTGCTACCAGAGAAACGAATTAAAGCCCCGTGCTGGAATCTCTGATGATTCCAGTTACTTTTAATGGTGTGAATCGGAAGCCATAGATCTGACTGAAAGGAACCCAAATCCAGTCATTGTGGAAAGAGGCAGAGAATTGTAGATTTGATATTTAGGCTATACCCATGACTGGATGGGTAAGACTGGACCTTAGTGTAATCTGAATTTAGCTGGCTTCCCTTCTCACTCCCTGTTTCTAGACTTTGCCATAGAGACTTGGTGGGCTGGGGAATGCATGTACTCCAGTATGTACTCAATGCTCCAATGTTCCCCAGGGATTTTTATTTTGTGGACACTTCTAGAAGAAGTCTTCCATTTGAGAAGATGAAAGAGGAAGAAATGTGGCTATGTCTGATTCCATGCTTATATGACCAAATGTAGCTGGGAATTTGGGATGGACAAATGACAGATTTATTTTTTAGATAGAACAAGACTTGGTGCGAGTTGGCAGGGTTCTTCCCCAGATACTGACATCCCAGAAGATGGGATTCATTCTTCCAGAGGAACTTACTTCCTGCCTTTCCCTACAACATTAGCTTTCTTCCTCATCAGCTCCCTTGATCTGCTTCAGATGCATGTTCCAAGGTGTGCAGTCATCATATCCTTCCTTCTGACTGCTTTCTCTCCAGGATCCGAGTGTCTTGCAGATCTAGTAGGCTGCTTAGTCTGTGTATTATTACCTTGTGGGATGTTTTCCTACTGCAGTGGGTAGGGTACTTAAGTCAGAAAGACCCGAGTTTGAATTCAGCCTCAGACACTTAGGAACTGGGTGCCTTTGGGCAAGTCACTTAATCTTTGTTTCCTTCAGTTTCCTTTTCTACAAAATAGGATCAAATGAGATATTTATAATAGTGCTTAGCACTGTGCTTGGCATATAGTAAGTGCTAATGATGATGATGATGGTGATGATGATGATGATGATGACGACCATGGTGGTGGTGGTGAGGATAAGGATATCTAGAATCAGTGCCAGTTATAGTGATACCTTTTTTCTCTTATTCCAAATTGTAAACTCAACCCTTACCTATCTTCCCCTACTATCCATTTCTGCAGCATCCTCTGGACACCCCCTCTATTGTGAAGTGGAAAGTGGATTTAGAACGAAGGGACCTGAGTTGGAGTAATTTGCTAGTTGAGACAAATATTTAATTTAGGCAAATCACTTTACTTTTCTGTTCTTCAGTTTCCTTCCTTGTGAAATGAAGAAGTTGGATTTGATGGTCTCTAAGGTAATTTCAAACTCTGAATCTATGATCCTAATTCTCTTTCTTACACATTCTTTCCATCTTGTGGGGCGTGATTAAAACCTAGAGACATGTCTCTCTTGAGGAAAGACATGCATTTCTAAGGTTAACTGCTCCTTCTCTCAAACTCTCTGACATTCAAAGCCAGAAGGAGTTGCTCCCTACTCCCCGTTACCCACTAATTCTTTCAAACACCCCTTCTGTGATTGCCACTCAGCAATCACCCCACCTCTATCCTGCTCAGATCTTTGAATTGTTTATCTATGGACTTCCAGGTGCTTTGCATCCTCTCCAATAAGTTTGGCCTCTGGTTCTAACTCCTGCTCCTTTTGGATTACTTGTGCATCCCATGTTCTCAACTTCCTTGACTTCTATGACCTCTGTCTCTACTTCAACTACACATGATAATGGTCTTCTTTTGTATTTTCTGTCCCTACACTCACCTGAGTTCACTCTAGAAGCAAGAATTATGTATTATATGACTCCTGTTAGTTTGGCAGTTTTGTAGGCAATAGATAGGAAAGGGAAGTAATTGGAAGCTTGGAGTCCAATTAGGAGGGTTGCATTATAGACTAGAAGAGAGATAATGAGGGACTGAACAAGAAACAAGATGATCTCTAAGTTATGACATTCTCAAATTCTACAATTCCTAGAGGTTGAAATTAGATCAGACATAGAGTGATAGCAAGAATGTAAATTTCCTCTCCAATGGGAATCGACAAGACCCTTTCCCCCACTCAGCACTTAAGGAAGGTGGGCTAGGTTTCCCTAGTCCTCCATGGTTCACACGAGACATCCATCCTAACTTCCAGGGTCCTCTATTTCCTCATCTGTCAAATGGATGTAATGATCCTTGTCTTGCCTCTCTCACAGGGGCTTTATGAGGCTCAAGTGAGAGGATGGTTGTTAAAATTCTCTGAGAATTATCAAATCCTACTTAGCTGGAAAAGGTTATTGTTCTTCATGAAGATTGAATTGTTTTTGTGAACCTTGGAGGTGACCTCTGTGTCTCGGTGAAGGGTTCTAATTGTGAGGTGATGGGAAATGTCAGATTTATTGATTTGCATTGCTTATATGTCTGATGGTGGGAGGCAATGTAATGAAGCCTCTAGTTAGTCAAGGATGACTCAACAAACCCTGCTGCCTGATTGGCTAGGAGTGAGTTGTGCATAGAAAAGACAAAAGTCTAATCCACTTTGTTTAGAGAGGCCAATCAGACAGCTCCCAAATCTGGCTGTAATGTGTGTTGAGTAGAAGAGAGCAGAGGACTTAGTACTTGTCGTTCCTGGGCCCAGGGACAATTAGGATGCAAGGCCTGGAGGAACTTCTTAACCTCGAAAAGGTCCAAATGAGAATAAGCCGGCCCTGAAGGCAATGAATTCTTTTCACTGGAAACCTTTGAGTAGAGTCTGGATATCACTTTTCAGGTATAAGTGTTGGTGAGTTGGCACCTAATAAATGTTTGTTGATTGACTAAGAAAATGACAGTAAATCTCAAGTGTTTCCAAACATGTATTCTAAGCTAGGCCTGGAATACTGCTCTTGATTTGGCACTTTTCTCCACCATGTCTTTGATAGTCTCCCTCTTCATCTCCCTTTCTCAAAAATCCTCAATGCTTCTTCTAGGATTTTCTCAGCTCAAGGGCCACCTTTTAAGGTGGAGTCTTTCTTGAACCCCGCAATGGTTGTGTTCTTCCTCTCCAAATACATTGTGTGCATTTTGTATTTATCTGTATCCACATGGTTTTTTGCAGTACAAAGAAAGCTCCTTGAGGGCAGAAAAAGTTCTGTTTTTGTCTCTATAGCTCCAGCACCCAAGATAATTCCTGGCACATGTTGCTGTTTAGTCTTTTTTCATGACCAACTCTTCCTGACCCCATCTGGGGTTTTCTTGGCAAAGATACTAGAATGATTCGCCATTTTCTTCTCCAGTTCATTGTGTATATGAGGGCACTGAGGCAAACAGTATTAAGTGATTTGGCCAGGTAAATATCTGAGGCTGGATTCGAAACCAGGAAGATGAGTCTTCTTGACTCTAGACCTGACACCTTATCTATTGTATCACCTAGCTGCCCATAGTACATAGTAGTCATGTAGTAGGCACTTAATAAGTGTTTGCTTAATGAATGAATGAATACATCAACAAACAGTTATTAGGTGTTCACACTGTGCCAGACACTGAGCACTGGACATAATTTATACAATGCTTTACGGTTTGCATTTTTAAGAATACCATATCTCATTTCAACTTCATAACTTTTTGAGATAGGTTGTATTGGCATTATTGTTCCCATTTTACAGATGAAGAAACTAAGATTTTTGAGGGGTTAAGTAACTTGCCCAAAATCACAATTTCAGAATTAGGATTTGAACTAGGTTCTCTTGGTGCTGTTCCCACTGTACCACACAGATTATAGGTGGGAAGACAACACACACGTGGGTAATGGGCATTAGGCATTGGCATGAATCAGACTCTTCAGCTACTTGTCCAGGCATTATACCTGAACTGGCCAAAGCCTTTCAGGTATATTCTTTCACATCCTTAGGTTGACAGCAAAGACACTTTCTGCCCTGCTAGCTTCTTCCTTACCTCACTTCCCTTATGTAGGGTTCTGGGTGGCATCTGAGTCCCAGCAACAAATGAAACAGACTTCCAGGGAATCTGGATCAGGTCTCTCTGGGAAGATGTCATCTTCTCCTTGGCCATTTTCTGCCCTGCTGCTGTCCATCCATTCCCCCTCCTCCTTTCTTTCCCTCCCTCCCTCTCTCTCTCTTTCCTTCCCTCTTTCCTTCCCTTTCCTTCTCTCTCTCTCTCTCTCTCTCTCTCTCTCTCTCTCTCTCTCTCTCTCTCTTTCTCTCTCTCTCTCTCTCCTTTATTTAACAACTAGAATCAAAGTGCTACCATTGCCTCTGGAATTCCTGTCAGTGCATTTCATAGCTGAACATCTCTTACTTACCAGACCATAACTCCCTTCCCCTTGTCTAATGCTCCCCTATAAATGTTATTTTCTCCAATATCATATGAGTTTTTCAAGGACAAGACTTGTCACACTTTTGTATTTGTATTATTAGTGCTTAGCAAAATGCTTGGCACATAGGAAGAGCTTAATTAATGTCTTTCATTCTTTTAACCAGCTAGAATCTGAACCCCATTTACAATGATTGGTTTTTAACTAGCCCTGTGTGTCTTTTAGTCTTTACCTGGTAAGAAGCTCCCAGTATTCTTAGCCCATTGAAAGTTATTTAGCCCAGAAGGATTCCCCATGACCTTAACAATGTGGCCTTCTTGGTATACAATCTAACAGGGCCAGCTGCCCATTTGGCCACCCTCTACCTCAGAGAAAATAGTTCTTGGATAATGTCAAAGAATAGTCTGAGGATTCCAAGAAACTTTGGGATGTCTTCTTCCAATTTGAGATTGCCATCTGAAAGCTGGAGACCTTGCCAGAAGAAATCAACTCCTTTGGGGCAACAACTTAGGACTTGGCATGGACTGTATTTCCTTGATGGATTATTTTTAATGGATTTGGCACATTTTCATGAAGAATTAGCACAAGTGGATATGGTCACTCACTTACTTGAGTTTATCTGGCTATGTATGCCCAGAGTTCTGATCAGTCAATCAATCGAATATTGATTAAGTTCCAGACATTATCTTAGGTAGTAAGGACACAAGTACAAAGAATGAAATAACCCCTCCCCTCCCCCTAGTCCCTCATTCCCCCTTCCCCTACTCCCCTTTACTCCCAACGTGGTCAGACAATGGATTGGTACAATGAACAGAGAACTGAACCTAACTGGGAAGACCTGAGTTCAAATTTGGCATCAAATACTTCCTGGCTTTGTGACCCTGGGCAAATTACTTTACCACTGTCTGACACAGTTTTCCTTATTTGTAAACTGAGGACAATGATAGCACCTACTTCCTAGGGGCACTGTGAGAATGAAATGAGCTCATATTCATAAAGCACTTTACTAACTTTAAAACACTATGTGAGTGCTATTAAGGAGTTCACATTTTAAAGGGGAAGAGTAAGTACATCTATATCTATATATGTAAATATAAACTTAATAAGCACAAAGCAGTTCAAATCCAGGTCACCTGAATGGGAGGGCTCAAGCAATTGGAGGGGTTCTGATAGTAGAGTCATTGTGGTGTTGTTCCAGGGTACCAGATCTTGATTTAGATGGACCCATAGCATCTCTAGTCCTTGATAGCTTAACTTCAGAACTCAACCATCAGCTGGCAAGAAAAATTAGTTAAAAGAGAAAGCTACCAGACCACAGGCTGGAGGGAGTTCATCCCAACCCCACCCCACCTTTCCTACACCCTAGGGCCTTGTGCTGAAGTCTCTGCTTCTCTCACATAGGGCGGCATCTTGCTCCTTCTCACCCTCACCCTGACCAACCACTGAAGGGACCCTCTGGTCCAATTGCCCCTTCAGTGGTTTCAATTAAAACATAGTGAGCATTAATTAATAAGGATTATGATTTTTTTCAAGAGAGTTTTCCTTCTACTGAAGGGGATATAGCATGTGTACTAAAATCCTCAATTTCTCAAATGGCTGTGTGTTCTCTGAGATGGGTGAACTATCACTCACGTAGATAGCTGCTCTTTCACGCTGACTACCTTGCACCATTCTTTTCCTCTGTTGTTGTTCAGTCATGTCTAACTCTTTGTGACCTCATGGATCATACAATTCATGGGGTTTTCTTGGCAAATATACTGGAGTGATTTTCTATTTCCATTTCCAGTGGTTTAAAGAAAACAGAGGTTAAATGTTTTGCCTAGTTAGTAAGTTAGTCTTTAAGTGTCTGAGGCTAGGTTTGAACTCAGGTCTTCCTGACTCCTGGTCCAGTGCTCTCTCCACCAAGCCATCTAGCTGACTTGTACATCTTGGACATATCCTCCCCCTAAAGTTAACGAAGAAAGTTTACCCAGGTTACTGGGTTGGGGCTGCTTTGATTTTTTTTCTGACATCCTGAGATTACCAGTGGCACAAACAGGACATTTCATCCATTCTCCCTTGCTCTTGACGATTTTCTTTTTTTGATCACATTTTTCTTTGATGAGCTCCTTTCCTTGGGTTCTTCTTTGTACTTCCTTATTTATCAAGAAACAAACAAGAAACACATACACAGATAAGTGAATACAAAGTGTCGACAAATTTTGTGGCACTTATCCTAGGCAAAAAAAAAAATCCTTTAGGTTCTCTTCACATCTTGCCTTTGTTCCTTTTCAATGTGTGGCGATTCCTCCAGGCTAGATGGGGAGGGGGAAAGTAGTGAAGTTTGTGGGTACTGTATCTCATCCACACAAATAATGAAGCACGCAGGGGTCAGACCTTCAGTTACTGTGCATAATAAAAACAGCTAATGCTTATACACACACACACACACACACACACACACACACACAGACATGCACGCACGCACTTACTATGTGCCAAGCACTGGCATATTAGTAATTATTGCCTTATTTAACTACAATTATTATCAAATGTAATCCTCATAACAACTTTGAGAGGTAGGTACAAAAGAGGAAACTGGGGCAAACAGAGGTTAAGTGACTTACCCAGAGTTACACAAGTAATAAGTGTCTGTGGCTGGATTTGAACTCAGGTCGTTCTGACTCCAGGTCCAGTGCTCTATCCAGTGGGTTACCCACCTGTTGAAGGTCCCTCCTCCCCACCCATTTACAGAAAAACCAGTTCTCACCATCTATTCCTCAGCCCATCTATTCTTAATGTTCTAAACTCTCAGACCTCTAGGTCTTTCCTTATTCCTCAAACTATCTCTTGTACTTATCTATTTACATGTTTTGTCTCCCAGGAGAATACAGGATCTTTGATGATAGACACTACTTTTCATTTCTGCCATTGTGTCCCCAGCACCTTGTTTAGTACCTTGCACATACTACATGCTTAATATGTTTGGTAAAATTAATCAAATTGAATTTATTGACCACAAAACAGGTTGACAAAATATATTCTTGATAGGAATCAATTTACCTAGAATTGGACATTAAGGGTACAGTATTTTTGTTCCAGTGTGGATTGGACATGTCCCATTTTGCTTCTAATGGTATTAGATGGTTTTAGAAGGGAAAGGAATGAGTAGGTGCTAAGAAAGGACATAGCGATGGTGGCAGAAGTGGAGGATGAATAATCAAAAATTAGGACCACTGAGTCTTTGAACTCAGGGAGCCAAGCATGATCAATGACTGAGAAGGTTATGGATCTCAGGACTTCAGTTATGGAGTTCAAAGAAGCTTGGAAGATGAAATCTTGGTGGTCACTTGCAAAGTCTCTTAACCTGTCTCCAAGAGTAACAGCCAATTGGCTCATCAATCTAGATCTTTGAGGGGTCACAGAACCATTTCTTCCAACCTCTTCATTTGACAGATGATGAAACTGAGGCTCAGCAATACCAAATGACTTGCTCAAAGTCATACAGATAATTAGTATCAGAGGTGGAATTTGAACATAGGTCCTTTGATTCCAGAGTCAGTGTACTTTATATTCTACCATAGTGGTTCTGGTCATACTGGTTCTGTCCTGTGGTCATTGATTGTGGAATGAAGCAGAACTGAGGATAAGGACTGGTTCTTGTTATCTTTCCTCTCTTTGTCAACCATTGCCTTTTAGTAGTTGGGCATCCCCAAATCCTAAAACACCAGTGGTAAAATGGACCTCATTGTAGGGTGCCAAGACTTTGGAAAACTTTGCCCTCACATCTTAAAAAGATACAGTGATGTCCCAGAGAAAACAATGTTCCTCCTCTAGGACTTACCCAAAGAATATGCTCCCTGACTGATTTCTGCAGGCATTTAAACTGGAGGTCAAACCCAGCTTCTTTCTTTACTCCTCTTCCCTTATCTCTAATGTCTCATCCAATTTCCTCAATGAACAATGGGAAAGTTCAGAGCAGTGTTGCATGTTTAATTAATTGCTATTACAGTCTTCAAAGGAAACAGTGAGATGAAAGTTGTTTCTAATTACCGTGTTATGATGTCAGCATCATCGCATGCCTATGCTCCAAATTGATTTTGTTAGAGTGGTGGATGCAGAATTAATTGAGTTGCTATATGGTCCTACTTTATTTCCCTCCCCTTTAAGCAAGAGCAGCATTCAGGGACAATGAAAAGGAAAAGCCTTTTGGACTGGAATAACAATGAAGGCTGGGGGAAGGGTAGAGAGCTGGAACTAGACTCTTTAATAAAGACCTCAAGAGCATGGCTGGTAACTTGGATTCTTTCCCAGGTGAAATCCAATAGAATCATAGAAGTTTAGAATTTCCAAGCTGAAAAAGAGACTTTAGGGGTCATGTAGCTCAAGCTCTTACTTGCGTTGTGAGCAAGGATGTGAGTTGTCCAAGGATAACATCATGGTAGAATGCTATGTTCCATGTCTGGAATGCCTGCCTTCCTAATTGGCATGAATTGACATAGCTTATCCACTCTTAACAGATGAATCAAATGCCTTTTTGTTTTTTAATCTTGAACCTTTCTCTGATTGTCCCAGCTTTAAGTGACCTCATAACATTTTGTACTATTTTTAAACATTTGATGTATTTTTCAGTATTGACTGAATCAGAAAATGATTTGGTATCTATAGAGCTTTAACTAACAATTCTAACAAGTGGAGATAAAATCCCACAAAATGCCACTATACCCAGGAGTATGACATGTTCCCTAAAATCAATTTTTCAAGTGAGTTCCCTATGCTATCACATCTCTCTATTTGGAAAAAAATTCTTGCTTTTTCTCTTCTTCAGAATTTTCCCCCATCTTTCATTCTTGAGAGTTTGCCATCCTACTTTTTATAGAATTTTGGTCAATGGATTCATCCTCTCTATTCTTTCTCTAAGTCTTTTATAATCTATTCACCAAAATCTAGGCTAGAGGTTATACTATAATTGGTTTTTCTTTCATCCTCTATCAAAAACTCAAGGACAGAATGTACATTTTCTCCCAAATTTCCCATTGTTTCAAACACATTATCCAATTTCTATTTATTAGTGAAAATTAGATCCAGAATCAAGTTTCCACTTGTTCCTTCTACCCTTTGAAGGATGAAATTACCAAGTTAAGAAGCTATTCAATCAATTAATGAATGGTGTACCTCAAGCAATCGACAAGTTTGTTGATCAATCGCCAATACATTAAATACTTACCATAAGCTGGGCATTTTGTAAGGGGCTGGGAGGACAAAGGCAAAAGAAATACTTTTCCTGAACTCAGAGAGCTCATGTTTTGGTCAGGAAGGTATACTTATATATGTAAGGTACAATATATACAAAACAAATTTAAAAAAAGATAAAAGTTTACTTTGATTGGATGAAGTCTATTTCAGTAGACCAAACAATAAATGAACTAGGTTGGTGGCTATGTGAATTGAGAGGAGGAGGCATATATAAAATATTTAGAAGTAGAAATAATAAAATTTGGCAACTGTTTAGATGTTTAGGGTGAATGAGATTGAGGAGATTAAGTTGATACCAAAGTTATAACCTTGAGTGATAGGAAACATGGTGGCCTTTATATGGAGGTTTGGAAGAAGGGAAGGGAAAATCATTTATTTTAAATACTTGTTATGTACCAGGAACTGTACAGAGTGTTTTATATATTTAACCTCTTGTCAGTTTTTAAAAAAGTGCTTTACAGATATTTCATTTGAGTTTTGAGGAGAAAATTATAAATTCTTTTTCTGAGTGTGTTGAGTTCAAGATACCCATGTGATATTCAATTCAAAATTTTAATGTAGTTGTTGATATGACACAGAATTTTGGGATAAAGGTTAGACCTAGATATATAGATGTGGGAACTATCTTCGCAGAGATGGTAATTAAATTCAGGGGAGCTGAAGAGGTCACTGAGTGATAGGGTGTTAGAGAAAAGAAAAGAGGACCCAGAAGAGGTCCTAGACCTACAAGCTGTTAGAGGGTGACTTAGATGGAATACAATAAAGTGTATTCTGTAGGAGCAGTCAGAGAAGCAGAAACAGAAACAAGAATGTGGTATAAAAAGTTATAAGCAATGTGCATGTACAGCCTAAATCAGATTGCATGCTGTCTTGGGAGGAGAGGGAGGTGGAGAAAATTTAAAACTTATGGAAATGAAAACTAAAAGTAAATAAATTTATTATTTAAAAAAGTTAGTAACATCCAGGAGGAAAGGAGAATTCATTGTTATAGAGGTCAAGTAGTATGAGGATTGAGAAAAATGGCTAGTACATTTGACAAATAAGAGATCATTGGTAGCTTTCTAGAGAGCAGTTTCAGTTGAATGATGAGGTTGGAAGCCAGACTACAGAAGATAAGAGGAGAGGATTAATGGAGGCAATGAGTTTGGGTAGGTTTTTTCCAGTTTGGCTGAAAAAAGGAGAGAGATTCTGTATATCTAGTAGTAAAGAGGGATGATAAGGTTTAAATAGTTGTTTTTTAAGTATGGACTTACGCATGTTTATAGACAGAGGTAGAGAGAAACCAAAGATTCAGAAGTGAGGGGGATTGATAAAGGTTTCACATAGGGGAGCTGGCCTTAGTGAGAAGGGCCACCTTGTCATTAGATACAAAGCAGAAAATAATAAAAAATGATGTTGCAGGGTTTGGTAAAGTTGGACAAAGGTCCTACCAATGGTTTTGGTTTTCCTCAGTAAAATATGAATTGAGATCCTTAGCTGAGAACTCTTTGAGGGAGAGTGCTATTGAAGACTTAAGGAGAGAAGAAAAGGTTTGGAATCACTGGTATGGTGAGGAGCATAAATAATTAGGGAGTAGTAAAAGGTTTGCCTTGTTGTAGTGAGAGCCCAGTAGAGATTAGATCACAAAAATTTGCAGTGGATACAGTCCACATAGCTATGTGACTTCCTCCAATTCTTTTCAGAAGTACATGTGTAGGAGTAGAGGTAGACAAGAGTGAGATTAATCCAAGGTCAGAGTTTAAGGACAAGGGGGAAATAGTAACTAAAAAGGGAAGAATGGGAAGGGAGGAGAGTATAGTCAGAAGAAATTTAATGAGCTTGGCAAAATGCTGAGGGGCAGAGGGATTGGAAGTATAGTGAAGGTGAACAATAGGTTTAGGAATAGTAAAGTTCAGGAAAAAACAATGGAATGGTTAAAGATTATTATTGAATTAAGGAATTTGAGAGTTCCTGAACATGGAAATGGAACAATTATGAATGATGGCAAGATCAAAGGAATTACTACTCCTGTAGAAAGGTGAGGTAGGAGGAAGAAGTAGTCCATATGAACTGAATAGACTGAAGAACTGGAAAGGTAACAATTTTGACAACATTTCACTATATATGCTGATGTTCATCAATATAAAGGCAGGAGTTGGGCTGAAGAAGAAGACTGTCAGACATTGACCTCATTTAGAAATGGCAATGGGAAATAAGAAATATTCCAACATTCTTTCTGGGACCAGCATCATGTAGAGTATGCAACTAGTATTAGAAAGGATAGCTAAAGATGGAAAGTCATCTCTCTATAGCACTTGAAAATGGAAGCAGAAGAGATCTAAAATGAATAGAAGTTTGTTTTTTATGGGACATGAGTTCCAGAGGGCATAGTGGAAAGGATAGTTAGATTTGGAGGGCACCATTGAAAAGGTAGGGTCAAAGTAAATGAAAATGAGAGAATAGGCAGCAAGATTTGGAAGGTAGTGGGGCTATTATTTACTCCTATGTATCCAATAGGATCAGGACTGCTAATCATGGGTAATGAGCCCAGCCATGGTATCCATAAATAAGTACAGCTATAGTGATGAAGGTAGATGAGTAAAAAGTTTCAGGTCATACTTCCTCAGTGAAGTCTTGGAGGGATGCTTATAATTTCTATACATGTCCAGAGTTATGGAGCTCATTTTTTTTAAAAAAAAATTTATTTATTTATTTTTAGTTTTCAACATTCATTTTCACAAGATTTTTTGAGTTCCAAATTTTCTCCCCCTTTCTCCCCTCCCCCACCCCAAGACACTGTGCACTCTGATAACCCTTTCCCCCAATTAGCCTTCCATTCTATCACACCCCTCCCTTCCCTTATTCCCATCTCCTCTATTTTCTTGTAGGGCAAGATAGATTTCTATACCCCATTACCTGTATTTATTTCCCAGTAGCATTTAAAAACAATTTTTAACGTTCGTTTTTATAACTTGGAGTTCCAACTTCTCTTCCTTCCTCCCTCCTCACCCATCCCCACTGAGAAGGCAAGCAATTCAGTATAGGTTATACCTGTGTAGTTATGCAAAAGACTTCCACAAAAGTCATGTTGTGAAAGATTATATTTCCTTCCATCCTATCCTGTCCCCATTTATTCTATTCTGTCTTTTGACCTTATCTCTCCCCAAAAATGTTTACTTCTAATTACCCTTTCCTCCCATTTGCTCCCTTCTATCTTCTCCTATGTCACTTATCCCCTTCTCTCCTATTTCCCTGTAATATAAGATAGATTTTCATTCCAAATTGAGTGTGTATGTTATTCCCTCCTTAAACTAAATGTGATGAAAGTAAGCTTCACATTTCCCTCTTATCTTACCATTCCCCTCCATTGGAAAAGCTTTTTCATGCCTCTTTTATGAGAGAAAATTTGCCCCATTTCATTTCTCCCTTTCTCCTCCCAATATGTTCCTCTTTCAACCCTTAATTTTATTTTTTTTAGATATAACCGTTTCCTATTCAACTCACCCTGTGTCCTCTGTCTGTATGTATATATTCCCTACAACTACCCAAATACTGAGAAAAGTCTCAAGAGTTACAAGTATGATCTTTCCATATAGGAAGGTAAACAGTTCAATTTTAGTAAATTCCTTATGATTTCTCTTTCCTGTTTACCTTTTCATGTTTCTCTTGATTTTTGTGTTTGAAAGTCTAATTTTCTATTCAGATCTGCTACTTTTATCAGGAATGCTTGAAAGTTGTCTATTTCATTGAATGACCATTTTTCCCTCTGAAGTATTATACTCAGTTTTGCTGGGTAGGTGATTCTTGGTTTTAATCCTAGTTCCTTTGACTTCTGGAATATCATATTCGAAGCCCTTTGATCCCTTAATGTAGATGCTGCTAGATCTTTTGTTATCCTGATTGTATTTCCACAATACTCAAATTGTTTCTAGCTGCTTGCAATATTCTTTCCTTTACCTGGGAACTCTGGAATTTGGCTACAATATTCCTAGGAGTTTATCTTTTGGGATCTTTTTCAGGAGGTGATAGGTGGATTCTTTCAATATTCATTTTACCCTCTGGTTTTAGAATATCAGGGAGATTTTCCTTGATAATTTCATGAAAGATGATGTCTAGGCTCTTTTTTCTGACTTTCAGGTAGTCCCACAATTTTTAAATTGTCTCTCCTGGATATGTTTTCCATTTTACCAATGAGATAGTTCACATTTTCTTTGGTTTTGTTTTATAATTTCTTGATTTCTTGATTTTTCATAAATTCATTAGCTTCCATCTGCTCCATTCTAACCTTTAAGGAATTATTTTCTTCAGTGAGCTTTTATATCTCCTTTTCCATCTGGTCAATTCTTCTCATTGGCTTTTTGGATCTCTTTTGCCATTTTGCTTAGTCGCTTTTTTTTTAAAGTGTTATTTTCTTCAGCATCTTTTGGGTCTCCTTTGGCAAGCAGTTGACTTGTTTTTCATGATTTTCTTGCATCACTCTCATTTCTTTTCCCAGTTTGTCCTCTAGTTACTTGATTTTCAAAATCCTTTTTGAGCTCTTCCATTGCCTGAGACCAATTCATATTTTTCTTGGGGGTTGTGAATGGAGGAGCTTTGACTTTATTTTCTTCTGTTTGAATGCTTTGATCTTCCTTGTCACCAAAGTAAGATTCTGTAGTCTGATTCTTTTTCCAGCTTTTGTTCATTTCCCCAGCCATTTACTTGACTTTTGAGCTCTTTGTCAAGGTAGTTTTGTGCTTCCAGTGGAGATAGGGGGTGGACTGTTAGCAGCTCAATCCTCTCACAATCTGTGAGGCCTAGAGCTCTATAAATAGGTGCTTCAGCTGCTCCTGCTGCTACTGCGACTTTGTCAGATTCCTCTGCCCCCTCTCTCTCAACTGTCACTCCACTCTCCTGCACTGGTCCCACAGACTTTTCCCACTGACCTTTCAATTTATCCTCAGCATTTTAGGGTCATGAAGTCTGGAAATCACCTCAGATGTGAGAGAGTCAGTCCCCCCAAGGCCTGCTCAGGACCTCTCTGTGCCTGCGCAGCCCACATTGGACTGTGCTCTGCTCCCAGGAGTGGCGTGATAGACACTTCCTGGTGACCTTCCAGCCTGGCTTGGGCTGGAAATTTGCTTCGCTCTGTCATTTTATGGGTTCTGCAGCTCCAGAATTTGTTTAGAGTCATTTTTTACAGGTATTTGGCTGGGCTTGGGAGGAGCTGTTACTCAGCCATCTTGGCTCCACCTTCCCTGTGGACCTTATTCTAGTGAAGTAGTTGCTTACTTTTTTCATTTTGATAGAGAGAGCTCTAGTGTTCATGGTATATAATTAGTTACCTCTTATTAGTTTTCCCAATATTATGCCTATATTATTTCCCTATATTATGCCTCTTGTCATCTCCTTCCTAGATTTACCTGTTTCTTCTTCCCTTCCAGGTAGTATGTTGTATGTGCCAGTGGTAATAACGCTTCTGTTTGTGTCTTCAATGGTCTTCCCTCAGACGTCCTTTATCATGCTTCTTCATTTTGGTTTCTGACTTTTCCTTTCATGGTCACAATCTTAACAGGCAATTCTTCCCTTCCTTTTCCCTACCATCTTCCTCTTAAACAATTTATCCTTCTAGAGTGATATTTTAGTCATTTGTTTCTTCCTACTGAATTGCAACATAAGATCAAATTTACCTTCTTGCATTAGGATCCTTAGGTCAGTTTGCTGGTTATCCATTCTTTGTGCATTGGTATATAAACAATTGCAGTCCCTCATTTCCTGCCTGCTTCCCCTATTGGATTTGTTTCCTATGACCTTTTGCATTTTTTTCCTTGCTGCTGTTTGTTTCCCCTACATGGTAACTACCATCTGTGCCAGCTACGGTAGTCTTGATCCCTTTATCTTGTAACGTCCAAGTCTCTCTGGTTTTTGGTTCAGGCATTTTCCCCTTAGTCTTTTTTGCAGGTACAGATGAGAAGCCTCAAATGCCTCATGAACTAATACAGAGAGTGGAAGATTTCAATGTCATTCTCCCAAGGCACTGAGGATCACATTGTTTCCCAGAGCTCAGTATTTTATATCTTTTTCAGAAGCAGGGTGATTTTTTGGAATAAACAGTGGTCTGCAGAGTCAGAAGACCTGAGCTTTGGGTCTATCTGACCTGACTGGGTAGGAGAGTCACTGAGCTTCTCTGTTCCTCTGTGCACAATGAATAATTATACTTGGATCTCAGATGACTACTTTGAGGAAAAAAATTTCAGAAAGCTGAGAGTGCTATAAAATGATAAATTAATATCAAACACATAGAACTCTTTGGAGACCATCAGAACTGTTTACCATCTCCCCAGAGAGGTGAGAATTTTAGGCTAAGAAAGAAAAGGGAGTTATTATGTACTAGGTCAATAAGAGAAGTACTTTTTTTCAATGGAATGTTACCCCTGACTTCCTCAGTCAACTACCATTTATTAAGTGCCTACTGTGTGCCAGAAGCAATATTACCTATTGTTTGCTAAGTGCTAGGAATACATAAGAATACAAAAAAACATTCTTTCCCTTAAGGAGCTCACAGTTGAACAACTCTACTGTATAGTTAGTAAAAAGGCCTTCATTTCATTCCTATCTTAATCTTTGCAAGGTTTTGTTATAGGAAAAGGTTAGGTAGAGCAGTGAATAGAGCACTGAATCTGGAGTCAGGAAGACCTGAGTTCAAATCTAACCTTGGAGAACTGCTAACTGTGTGACCCCGAGTAAGTCACTTAACTCAAGTTGCCTCAATTTTCTCGTCTATAAAATGATCTGGAGAAAGAAATGGAAAACTGCTCCAGTGTCTCTACCAAGAAAATCCCAAATAGTCATAAAGTCAGACATAACTGAAGTGACTAAGCAACAATGAAATGGGGCTTCCTGGTGCCAAAAGCAACCAAGGGAAAGTCATTTTGCTATAACCTCCTCCCCTTCTTCCACTTGGTTTTAGAATCAATATAATGGGGATAGTGACCCTTACACTTTGTCTGCTTATTTGAAACTTTATCTAATACTGCTTTATTCTTGAAAATGTTTGTATACAATTTCTTCAAAATTCCAGGTGGCATAGTAGAAAGAGTTTCAGCCTAAGGTTGGGAAAAATCTGAGTTCAATTCCAGCCTCAGACATTTACTGGCTGTGTGACTTTGGGCAAGTCACTTAACTCTACCCGAGTTTCCTCATCTGTAAAATGATCTGGAGAAGGAAATGGGAAACCACTCAAGGTTCTCTGCCAAGAAAGTCCCAAATGGGGTCATAAAGAGTTAGACAAGATTGAAAAATGATTGAACACAACGGTGAGAGAGTAAACTAGAGATGGAGTTGTAGGACCCTTCTTGCTCTGACTTTCTGTGTTCTCAAGCTTCTTGTGCTCCTGACATTCCATAGTTCTTAGATGATGTCCTGTGGGGAAGTTAGGAACCAGTAACCAGGAGAGGGCCAAAAGAGGAGTTTTAGACCCCAAAAGCTGAACTGATATTGGTGAGACTGAACAGCTTTTGGGTCTTTAATTACTAATCTGAAATGGACCCTGAAATTAAATTAAAATGTGAACTCATACTAGATGTGGGCTTTCTTTTGGTGGAGCCTCTGGAAAAGGGGCTGGAAATTTCAGTATAGATGGGAGGATAGGAGATTGGGTGGCCATGACACCTGTGGTCGTAGGGCTCCATAAACTACAATGGAGGTAGGTGGTCAAGTGACAAAAACATCATGTCTGGCTTTCTGGCCTCCAGACTTTCTTCCCTCCCACCCTTCAATTCTCTTCAATGCCCCCACAAATCCAACAAACCATTCATTGATCAGCAATAATAACAAATAGTAGTATTTATATAATTTAAGGTTTGCACCATATTTTATATACATGATATCATGTGATGCTCACAAAAGCTCTAGACGGTGGGTATAACAGATCTAACATTCCCATTTTACAGATAAGGAAGCTGAGGTTCAATGTGGGTAAATGACACAGCTGGGATTTGAACCCTGATGTCTTGTTAAAAATTCTCTCCACCATACTGTACTACCTCTCATTCCATTTCGTCCCACTCCTCTCTCTCTCTCTCTCTCTCTCTCTCTCTCTCTCTCTCTCTCTCTCTCTCTCTCTCTCTCCTTATATGTGTGTGAAACTTTATCTCACTGTAGGGAGATGGGAGGAAAAGACATAGTCTCTGGACCGAAGGGATTCTTGTGTCTAGGGAGACAAGACTTAGACATAGAACAATTCAATCCAATTTGAATTTTTGTGTTAAGTGTATAAGATTCCTGTCATTTGCCAGTAGAAAATGAGCCAAATGAATCTGAGGTTTCCATGGAAAATCCTTTATGGGGCATGAGTCAAAGGAAGAAATTTGTAAGAATTCCCTCCAAGCCTGAAGCCAGATCATGTAAACACTTAGAACTTCAATGCTGGGCCACCCCCTTATATTCTCATTAACTCTTCATGGATTATATGCTCGTGCAAAACTTGAACTCAGATTTCCATGCCCTGCCTTCATGTATTTGTACAAGCTGGTGTAGAAGCCAGATTCACTTAGGTAACTATTTTAAAACTGCCATTTTTCATGAGACTTGAAATAAAGAAGTATATATTTCAACTCCTATCGAATGTCATCTTCTGTCTCAAGCAGTGTGATGTTGTCCAGCTGTTGCTACTTCCAGAAAGATGTCCAGCTGCTGAAGCCAGTTCAATCTAAGCATCACTTAAGTAACTCTAATGTTCATGTCTTTACCTGCATAGCTATTTGTGTTTTTATTTTATTTTATTTATGACAAGATGTGCATTGTAGGAAAATATGGATCTAACAGATATCCTAACACCTGTTCATTGATGTGTGTGTGTGTGTGTGTGTGTGTGTGTGTGTATGTATATATGAAAGACAAGTTGATCAAATGAGATAATATTTCTAAAATACTTAACACAATGCCTAGCACACAGTAGGTGTTATATAAATACTTATTCCTTTCTTCTTGTACAGGGTATTTGCAATTTTCTAAACAAGTGTGTACTCCAGCTTGGCTAAGGAAAAATTGGAACAATCTTGCCTGTTTTTGTTGTTGTTTGTTTGTTTCATGATATTCCTCCCCCTTTACCCTGTACCTCATCCTACTCTTTTTCCTCCACCTCTCAGAATTCTCTTCTCCTTTCAAGATTCTTCAGATATTACCTCCTCCATGAAACCTTCTGTGATTCCTTCAGTTAACACTCTCTCTCCTTCCTTAAATTACTGTGTTTTAGCATATATTTTGTTATTGTCTTTAAAATATATTTTGACACTGAAGACTGTTAAAATATGAAAGAAGAAAGAAAAAAATGATTATAAAGTATAAACAAAAAGACATTAATACATTTAACCTACTTAAAGTTGTAAGGCTTTTACTTAGCTATGACTTTTAGTTTATTACATGTTCTTAATTTTCTTGAAAATTGCAACTTTTGTGTTGATTTTTAAAAATATATATTTTATTAAGTAAGATACAACTACTCACCAGTAAACAACAGCTGTCCTCCCCTCTACTCTCCCTCATAAAATAGTCCAAAACAATAGAAGAGTGATAGCACATGGAACATTTGGATGAACACTTTTTTTTTAAATTTTTATTTGTAATGTTCTACAATCACTACCGTAAAGCTTAGATTTTTCCCCCCTACATACCCTCCACCACTCCCCTCTCTCCCCAAGATGACATACAATTCTATATAGGATCTGCACATACTTTCCTACTGAATATGTTTTCACTATAGTCATGCTGTGTAGACAAACAAATAAATGGAAGAAATCATATAACAAATCAAAACATAATACACACACACATATAATCTTCTTTCCTAACCTCTCTTAATTCTTCTCTAATTTATTTTCCATTTTTCCTATTTATAAAAGCTACATATATGGCTTTTTTTGTACATATTTGTCTGGATGTTGTCTCCTTTATTAGATCATAATCTTATTGAGGCCAGGAATTGTTTTTTTTTTGTATGCTGCATAGTACAATGACACTGTGTGCTAAGAACAGAGCCTGGCACATAGTAGGTATTTAATAAATGTTTATTGACTGATGGTCATCATTCTAGTCATTATGTATAGTATCCTTCTGGTTCCACTATTTTAGCTCTGTGTCAGCAGCCAGGAAGCTAGTCAACAGCTGGCCAGAGTATACAGTGAAGCTTGGTTGGAGCAACCCAAGATACAATACATGTATCACTCACAGATCAGGATAATAGGTGCCCCAGAGAGAGAATTCCAGAGGTAAAAGGGTGATGCCCTCCAGGGTCTCTGGATCAAGTGGCAGGATGACTGGTGGTTGTTCTTGTTTATCCTTTTTTTTTTCTCAAAGAAGACCATGACTTGCAAGTGAATTGGATTTTAGTGAGGCAGGGCTGTGCAAAGTGACCAACCTCACTTTCTTCTCCAGACCCATTTGGGTCAAATGACCAGATATAGATCAGGATAACTAGAGATGGCCCCCTGATGACTGGTAAGAAGCTTGTTGGAATGCAGTGGAAATGGTGGATCAAAGGATATAAGCAGTTTGGTGACTTTTCTTTTATAAATGCAAACTGTTTTTCAAAGTTTGAACTTTTATCTCAAATTCCACCAACCATGCTTCATTGCATAGTGACAGGTGTTCCTGTATTCTCACATCCCCTCTAGCAAGGACCATTTCTACTTTCTATCATCTTTGTCAGTTTGATTGGTATGAGGTATAAACACTAGATTTTTATTTATATTTTTCTCTTTTTGAGGGACATGGAACTTTTTTCATATAGTTGTAGACAGTTTTCATCCTTTTTCTTTTTTAACTGCCTATTCATATGCTTTGATCAATGGTCCATTGGGAAATGACTCAGTAATATATTTGGGTCAACTCTTTATGGATTTTGAATCGCAGACTTTCATCAGAGATGTGTGATGCAACAGTTTTTTTTCAATCAATAACTTTCCTTCTTGTTCTGAAAGTATTGATTGTTGTGCATAAAAAGCTTAAACATATTTTTTAGACTTCTGAACGTCTTTGATTCCACAGTTCTAAGATTTTGTGATTTAGCATTGGCCTAGTTGGTATGGAATGGATAATAGACAATTCTTGCTTTCAAAGAGCATGGAACTTCAGAGTTAGAAGAAAACTCAGAAATTGCCTTTTTGAACAGTTTCAGTGAGGGAGAACTCACTACTTTATTAGATGGCCAATTTTATTTGAAGAAGATCTCTAAATATTGGGAAGTGCTTCCTCACACAAAATAAAAATCCTCTTCTCTGTAGCAAGTAGGATCACAGAATTGTGAACTTAAGTTGCTTTTCAGTCATGTCTGATGCTCCATGGTCCCATTTGAGATTGTCTTGGCAGAGATACTGGAATTGTTTGCCATTTCCTTCTCTAGCTCATTTTACAGATGAAAAAATTGAGGCAAACAGATTTAAGTGACTTGCCCAGGATCATACAGCTAGTAAGAATCTGAGGCTAGATGCGAAGTGAGAAAAGTGAATTGTTCAGGTCTGGCATCCTATACAATATGCCACCTAGCTGCCTTGGACTGTGAGCTATAAGGGACCAAACAGTTTATCCAGTTTGCTTTTACATTTTACAAATGATGTGAAAAAGAGACAACGTTTTAGGTGGCTACTGGATAGAGACTGGACTGGGAGTTAGGAAGACCTGAATTCAAACCCTCCCTGAGATATTTAATATCTGTGCCATCCTGGGCAAGTCACTTAATCTCTGCCTGCCTCAGTTTTCTCATCTGTAAAATGGGAATAACAATAGTGCCTCCTTCGCAGAGTTGTCATGAGGATGGATAATCTATGTATAGCACTTTAACAAACTTGAAGTGTTATATAAATGTTTCTTCCTTTTCCTCTTTCGCCTCCTCCTCCACTTCTTTCTCTTCCTCCTCCAAAAAATAACCCCCTCATGATAAAACAAAAACCTGACCAGGATTTGTCTCCTCTATTACATCGTAACCTTATTGAGGACAGGAATTGTTTTTTCGTTGTTTTTTTTTTTCTGCATAGTACAGTGACAGTATGTGTTTAGCACAGAGCTAAGATCTGTGGGCAGAGATGAATGGATAAACTGGCTGCCAATTGGAGATTCCAGCATTAAGGTATCCACAGGATACTACAAAGCCAATATTCTGGGAGTGTTGGGGACATATTAGTTTGTGCTATGGAATCTTTACGTTTCATGACTTTCATGGGACCCAAATATATGTAAAGGGCAGGCTGTGACTGAAGGACATCTATCCAGCAGACTGTGGTCTTTAGTTTCATCTCCTGTTTTGCTCATTCTTATCTGCTTGGCCCTTTACATTTCTGGTTTCACTGATCTAGGCAACATTTTGGGTTATCTCCCTGGGATCTAGTGCCTTGGTCCAGCTCACTTATGTGATGTTGCTGAAGTGCTGATCAACTCTGCTAAGACTCTACTTTCCCTACTGTCCCCTGGGAGGGTTTCAGGTTCCCCAAACACATATTATTTAGCTGTTTTATCTTTTGTACTAATTTATTTGTAAATGGAACTTTAGAAATTAAATAAAACATCATTTCTTTGGAGGAGCGCAGGATTTGGAGTCAAAGGGCTTGGGTTCAAGTCCTTGCTCTTTCACTCATAAGCTTTGTGACTTTGGATAAGTCACTTCAGCTCCACGAGCCTCAGCTTACCTTCTCCATTAATGAGGGATTTGGATTAGATAATCTTTAAAGTCCCAGTCACCTCAAAATCTATGATTCTTTCTATAATTTAGCCTACTTAATATAGCCTATATAATGTAGCCCACACAAACCCTGAGGAGCCTTATGGAAGCTTCCATTCCCCCCTAAGTATTCTAGGCATTTCTTGGAAGGACTGGAGGGGATTCTCTAATACTGTTCACATGAGCCCTCATTAGTTATGGTTTCCCCTAAGGTAGCTAGTTGAGAATTATTTTAATTATCCTGCCATAATTAGCTTTTAAAAAGGGAGTATCTACTAAGGTGGTATGGTAAGAGCAGTTGGTACAAAACAACCCACCAAAAGTCTGTGATAAGCTCATCCACAAGTATGTGTAAGATCTAGGAGAAAATGGGCTCAAGTTTAAGGAAAGATATAGCAAACTTTGTGGTGGAAATAAGTCCTTTCCTCTAATTCCTGAAGTTCTAGAGAAGTTCCCCTTACAGGGTGTTAATAGTTTTTTTGTTGGGTTCCTCGATGACTTGTCAACCTGCTTCCAGTTTGTCCTTGACTGCTAATGCATGCGCTAACATCAGTAGATCAAGGGATGCTGCTAGGAAATGAATGGGAATATGGGAAGTCCAGCATCCTCCAGACCCTTCAAAGCTCCCAAGATGTTCCTTTGGATAAAAGAAAGGAGAGGAAAGGAGACCTAGGCTAAGGCCTCTCCTTCGCCCCAATTTGTCTCGTCCTCAGGGGTTTTATAGGAAATATTTCACCCCTTCGAATGACTTCAGTCCAAAATAACTTGATAATTTATAGGTGACCCTTAAAATGTGACCTGGTTTCCTCAGCCTTTTCCCTTCATACTTAGTCTAAAACCTATGATTGATTTAAACAAGAATCTAGGATTGAAATAGATCATTTTCACATCATGAAGGTAGTAGGGCACCTTATTAATTAACATAAGTGTGGTGGGGTGACTGAATTGAACAGATCAAACAATCTCCTGCCATATTACAAAATCATATTACAGGTACACCTCATTTTATTGTACTTTGATTTATTACACTTTGCAGATATTGTGTATTTCTTTTTCTTGTCTTTTTTTTTTTTAACAAATTGAAGGGAACTCTGGGTCAAGCAAGTCTATTGGCAGTATTTTTTTCAACAGCATGTGCTCACATCGTATCTCTGTGTCTCATTTCAGTAACTCTTGCAACATTTCAAACTTTCGTGATTATTTCTGTTATGGAGATATGCAATGAGTGATCTTTCAAGTTACTATTGTAATTGTTTTCAGGTGTCATGAACTGAACCTATATGGGATGATGAACTTAATCGATAAATGTTGTGTGTGTTTTGCTGCACTGACAGGCTATTTTTTATCTCCCTCCCTCTCCTTTTTTTTGTTGCTGTTCAGTTGTTTCAGTTGAGTACATGACAATATTGAAATCAGGCCAGTTAATAACCTTACAATGGCCTCTAAGGGCTCAAATGAAAGGAAGAGTAAATTGATGTGGCAAACTTCATTCACTGTTGTCTTGTTTTATGGAATTGCTACTAACCTTCAGCAACCACCACTCTGATTGGTTAGCAGTCATCAACATTGAGGTAAGACTTTCCATCAGAAAAAGGGTGATGACTCACTGAAGGCTCAGATGAGATCATTTTTAGTAATAAATATTTTAAATTAAGGTGTGTACATTGTTTTGAGACAATAGTTGATGGTTTAATTTAAACACAAGGAACTGGGAAACCAAAAAAAATTGTGTGATGTTTTATTATGATATTTACTTTATTGTGGTAGCCTAGAACCAAAAGTGAAATATCTTTGATGTATGACTATGCCTAACAGGTTAAATGATGTGTCCAAATTCCCATCAAGTTTGAGGAAACAGAGCCTACCAGTGCATCTGTGGCATGTTTGGCCATTGTATTGGAGTCTTGAAAAATTCATGCCTCTTAGCAATCCTTGGGCAAATGAAAATCTTGCCAAACAAGAAGCAAGCCAAAAGACTCTGACTCATAATCCATTGAACTTTGAATTCTGGGTTAGAGTTCCAACTCTGGAGTAGTAGATGTAAACTTAAGCTTTCTGGTTCTGTTTTTCTTATCTGTAAAATGGGTTTAATACTGTCACATGTTGCTATGAAGAACATACTATATAAACAGTAAAATACTTAAGGTGTATTATTGTTTTGTTTTAGTAGTAGCAATGTGAGGCAGTTTAGGCATAGCAGACTGAGAGATGGTTTCTAAGCCAGGAAGACCTGGGTTCGAATCCAGTGATGGGGAGAGAAATGAGAAGCAAGAAGACTGGAAAGGTAGGCAGGGGCTTGTTTATGGAAGCTTTAAAAGACAGAGGATTTTATATCTGATCCTGGAGGCAATAGAGAGTCATTGGAGTTGATTGATGGGGGAGGGGATGAGATGGTCAGAACTTTGCTTCAGGAAGATCACTTTGACAGCTGAGTGAAGGATAGGCTGGAAGGGGAAGGGACTTGCGGTAGAGAAACCAACCATCATTAGTAATATCCTCACTGTTTCTTTAACTTTTGAGAAGAAATTGATTGATGTCCTAGTCTGATTCCACTCTCAGCACTTCATAAATATTTCCTTTTGTGGGGTAGCCCAGAGAATGACCCAGCAAGGAATTTGTAAGGTCCTATTTTAAGCTCCTCCTAAGAAAGGCTTCCTTTGCCTTAGTCCTTGGTGGTGGATAGGCCCCTGCTTGGATCAAGACTCAGAATAGAAATGTCCCATCTTGTCCTATCACAAATCTATATCTTATAGCTGGATTGCACCCTGGAAAAAACATTCCTCTCTATCTCTCTCCTCCAAGGGAGGAAAAATTTACTGAGTCCCTGAGGAACGTAGGAACCTGTGTTCTCTTGTCTATCTGAGGAAAAATTTACTGAGTCTCTAAGGAACGTAGGAACCTGTGTTCTCTTGTCTACCTGCCCTACCAGAAAGCCAGCCCCATTCAATGATGGAGGAAGGAATTGAATAATACAAGTCTGGAGGGTGAAAATAGGTAAGGGGTAGGGTCCATTTCCAACACTCACAAAAGCCAGGCTGAGGAAGAAGATTATGAGGAAGAAGATATGGGCAAACAGGAATATTCCTTTGAAATAGCAAATGGAAACAGTTTTTGTAATATCTCTCAGAATTGTTGGAAAAATACTTTGCAAAACTTAGGAAAATGGGAGCTTGGCATCACTCCTACTGCCCTTAACCTGCCATAAAATATTCAAAATACCATTTAAAATAAAAGTAAAATGGGAAATAAACTTATAAGTAAGATAGAATGATAAACATTATTGCCTGTATTTTTTTTTCTTTTTAGAGAAGAGAATATCACAGTTAGAAAGGAACTTTAAAACATAGAACACAGATATCAGAGCTTGCAAAGGAAGGGAAGGGGAAACGGAAAGAAAGGGAGTAAGTGCCTACAATGTGCCAGGCACTGTGCAACTCACTTTAAAATGTTCTTCTCATTGGATCCTCTCAGCAGCACTCCACAGTAGGTGCTGTTATTCTTCCCATTTTACAGTTGAGGAGACTGAGGCAAGGGTCTGTGCCCACAAGACTGTGCCCAGGGTCACACGGTTAGTGAGTGTCTGAGGATCAATTTGAACTTGGATCTATCCAGACTCCAGACCCAACATTTTCACCTAGCTGTCTCTGAAAAGACCATAGAGGACAGAATATTAGACCATAGAATGTCAGAACTGGGAGTGGACCTAGGATATAGACCATTGGATGTCTGATTTGGAAAGAGCCTTAGAATGGAGAATATCAGAGCTAGAGGGTACTTTAGAACATACAGTAATGACTGTCAAATTTGGGAGAGCCCTTAGAACATCAGCTTTGGAAGGGACAGTAAAGTATTGAGTAACAGAGTTGGGAGGGCTAGAATGTCAGAACTAGAAAGGAATTTAGAAATCATCTCATTTGGTCCTCTTACTTGACAGAGGAAGAAACTGAGTCTCCGAATCAGTAAGTAACCTAACCAAGGTCACAGAGTGAGTTAATGGAAGCTCTGAAACTTGATTCCAGGCTTACTCATCCTTAGTCTTATGCTGTCTTTAATACACCCTACTGCTTCCTCCATTAGTGCTGAGAATTTCCACCTGGAGGAGCAGAGTGATTGAAGAGAGCCACCCTGCCTACTAAACTTTGAGGTCAGCGGGGATCTGTGCCATTTATAACCAACAAGCCTTTCCAGCCAACTTCCATATTCATCCAAACAGAGATTAGCTCACACCCACTGAGTGAAGGCATTGCTGACTGTTAGAAAACAATTTCCACACCAAAATGGCACCTAGTCAATAATGAGATCTTCTTTCATGAGAGGCACATTCGTTCCATATAACTAAAAATGCTTTTGTGTCCAAGCCTCTTGTGAACATAACATCTTCCACTTCTGAAATCAGTTTTTACATTAATCACAGCTAATCAATAGGATGGGACTGTTTATCTCAAGAACCATTTATTCCTGTGAATAAAGAGAAAGAAAAGACCAATTTCATTTTTTTTTTTTTTTGCTGCTTCCTGGCATGCTCAAAAAGATCAGGATTTAGAGTCAGAGGCCCTGGGTTCAAATCTGACTCTGACACTTACCAGCGGAATTACCTTGGACAATATTTTTCACCTCCCTTCTCTCCATTCATATAGTCACGACCCTGAAGCAAGCCCTCATTACCTTTCCTCTACAATATTGCAATAGTCTTCTAATTCATCTCCCTGAATTAATCTATTCTCCCCTCAGCTGCCAAAGTGATTTCCCTAAAGCACAGCTCTTCCTATATCAGGCCACATACTAGATAGTCTCCACTGGTTCCCAGGTATGACCATGATTAAATAAATACAAAATCCTCTTTTTGGTTCTTAAAGTCCTTCCCAAGGCTCCTTCCTTCTTTTCCAGTCTCCTTCACTTTCCTCCCCTCCATATATCCTCTGATGCATTGACACTGGACTCCTCCTGCTTCTCCCTCCACCTCTTATCTCCATACATTTTTACTGGCTATCCTCCATGCGTGGGATTCTTTTCCCCTTCTTACTATTGCCTCTTAGTTTTTCTGACTTCCTGCAAGAGTAGGCTAAAATATCCCCCTTTCTGCTGGAAGTCTTCCCCAGTCCTTTTCCCACCCGCAACGAGTGGTTAGTGCCTTCCCTCTGAGATGAACTTCCATTTACACTGTATCTGTCTTGTAGGTACCTAGTTATGTTCTCTTTCCCAATTAGACTGCTCCTTCAGGGCGGGGACTGTTTTGCCTTTCTTTGTTTCCTCAGAACTTAGAACCTTATCTGGCACAAGGGATAATAAATTCTTGTTGACTGACTGATTCTGATTGAGTAAAATCACAACAGTCCATACCTGATAGACAGAAACTTGGCATTCTTCATAAAGAGAGAAATGGAGATGAGGCATGATAGTTTTCCTTCTGCCTGAACCATAGAGAGCTTGGTACTTACTTGGCACTTCTATCCAACAGGGTACATGTACATAATCATTAGACCAAGCCCACTCAACTTGGGATTCTTATTATTGAGTGGGAACATGATAGTGCCTATTAATGCCAATTAGGAGTTGAAATGTTGATATGATTTCTTTCCCTTTCACCTCTACTAGGGGAAAAGAGACTGTTGAAGTAGGTGACTGTAAACCCTTAGTCAAATGCCAGTGGTGTATGAAGGTCATTATCTATCTTTCCCCCACCATTCTCCATGCCCTTATGACCAGGCTAATCTCTGCCTGTAGCTCAGGGACTCAAAAGGCCATGATTCAGATGCACTGGATAAAAACTCATCATCTAAACTTTCATAATAGCTTAAGCAGGGCAGTGGATAGGGTGCCTGGTCTGAAATCAGGAGGACTCATTTTTGGGGGTTCAAATCTGAACTCCAGTTGTGTGACCCTGGGCAAGTCACTTAACACTGTTTGCCTCAGTTTCTTCATCTGGAAAATAAGTTGGAGAAGGAAATGTCAAACCACTCCAGTATCTTTGTCAAGAAAAATACAGGTGTGCTCATGAAAAGTCAGACATGACTGAAAAATGTCTGAAATAGCTCAGTCCATACTATTATGCTGAGCTTTTCTGGAGACCAGTTGGCACCAGTGACCAGGTCATCATAGCCCTCCTCTGGATCCCAATCTCTATTTCCACACTCATTCCCAGGCCACTGCCTTTGATCTTAAGCCAAGTCAAAAATGAATTTTCATGGATCCCTGACTCCACCCATCCTAACTCTTCCTCTCTAATCTTACAGGAATTTATTCTTTAATTTTGCTTGGATACACACCCAGAACAGACTGTCATTGCAATTATTGACTCTTTCCATGCCATCCTGCTCACAGCTTCCTAACACCAATAAACACTTACCAGATCCAAGGTTATTTTTTTCTCCTCCTAAATACTCTCATGTAATTGTAAACACTTGTTATCCCTTACAGCTGCCCCCAAAAGATGAGACATAGGAAGGAGTCATCGACCATGAAGTGTACCTGTGTCTCCCTTTCCCATCATTCCAAACCTCTCATCATCCCGAGCTGTTTCCACTCATTGTAGGTGAACTTAGAAAAGACATTTTGTGGACCTCAGTTTCCTTTTCTACATAATGAAGAAGTAGGGTTAGATGCTGTTTAAAGTCCTATTCATTTACAAATCCTAAGAGGACCAGCCTGGTCCTATGGAAAAATAGTGAAAGATTAGTTTAGAAATCTTAGGTTCTATTAAATCCATGGTAGTTCCCAATCAGAGGAGGAGACAATAGAAGTGTAGGCCTTGACAGAGTAATGAATGGCTGCTGGGGAGGATGCCATAAAGGGGGTCCTGGGTCCAGGAGTTGACTCAAATTTGGTATGATGTCTTTTCTTTTGTGAGTAACATATAGAAGATGACCACTTAGGATCTAGAAAGTATGTGGAAAAAAGAAGGGGGATCCAGATTCACATGTTTTATTACAGTGGTCACTGTTAAGTCATAATGCTTCTATTCTGATGTAGATAAGCAAGGCTTCAGGGCCTGGGGCAAGTTTTCTCATGGGAGCCTTTCAGAGGATTAGCAGGATGGGCCTGGTGATCAGAGAGAAACCAAATGTATAGCTTCAATTGGTTGTGAACTTTGAGACAGGGATGAGCAATTTCTTAAGAGGCAGACAAGGGTCTAGGCCCAGATCTCTCACAGAGAAGAATTGTTGAGTGTAGAAGCCAAAAAGCATTGTGGATGCCAACTAATCTAATTCTCTCACTTATCAGAAGTTGTGTTCAAATGATTGACAGAAGGCCATGGCTGAGATGGGACATGGACTCAGGTGTTCTGACTTCTTGTTGAACATTCTTTCTATTTCACCAATATTTCACCGCACAGCAGAAAAACTTGGAGTCAGATGGTATGGGTTCAAATTCTAGTCCTGTATGACCTGGGGGAAATCTCTCTTTCTGGATCTATAGTTTCTCCTCTGTAAAATGAGAAGCTTGAATTAGAAGTCCCTACTAAGTCTAAGTTTATGATCTGATTATTTCTTATAGGGAATCAAGGAGATAAGGGGAGGAAGAGAAAGGATGAGATGGGTGGAAAAGGATCCATAAAGAGAACCAAGACAGCCAGGGCCTGCTCCCTTGGGAGCCTGGAAGCTGGCTATGTTTGGGATCTGATTTTAGCTGAGCATCTCATGAATTCCTCAAAGCGTGGGAGGACTCGTGTCAAAAGCTGAGCTGTGTGGGAATTGTGATTTCATCGGGTATCCTGGCAACATCACCCGCCCCCGGAGCAGGAGCTAAGAGACACTGTAAGAAAAGCACATGCATGTATGTAACCCCTGCCTCCAGACAGCCTCCCAGGGTCCCCTCAGCGGGAATCACTCAGGGAAGACTCCTTCCCATATCACGGCTCCCCAGCACAGACGGGGCCCTGCTGCTTTGGCAGATTCTCCTGTGTGGTGGGGGTGCCCTTCCCAGCATCTCTCTGCAGGCATCCTCCAGGGTGGTGGCTCCCCTCTGTCACTGCACCAGATTCTGGGAGCCCAAGGAAGTGGGTGGAAGGTAGAGGGGATCTCAGAAGTCTGAGAGACAATCTCAGAAGTCATTGGTTTTTACACAAAGCATGGATTTTGTATGTTGTAAATGAGGTTGAAGGGGACATCAATACAGTGGCAAAGGGTACCAGCTTAGTTATTTAGAGACTTTGGGCTCCCATCTGAGTTGTGCTGTTTATCAGCTATCTGACCCACAATAAGCTATTTAATGAATGATTGAATGAACGATATTTTTAGGGGCTTCTTATGTGCTAAACACCTTGTGCACAGAAAGAAAAACAAGACAATCATTGCTTTCCAGGAGGTCACATTATGTGTTACAGTGAGAGACAGTACACATATAGGACGTTTCAGCTGCAAGTCAGATAACAAAGCCTCATGGTCCTAGGGTGCTGTAACAGGCAGGTTGTTGTTGTTCAGTTATGTTCAACTCTTCATGACCCCATTTGGGATTTTATCAACAAAGATACTGGAGTGGTTCTGCCATTTCCTTTCCCAGATTATTTTACAGATGAGGAAATTGAGGCAAACAGGGTTAAGTGACTTACCCAGGGTCACCAAACTGGTCCAAGGCCAGATTTGAACTTAGGAAGATGAGTCTTCCTGACTCCAGGCCCAGTATGCTATCCACTGAACCACCCAGATGTTCAACAGCAAGGTAGATTGATAATATTTAATCTTTAATCTCTTCAGATCTCACTTTCTTCATCCTTTAAAGATCAGACAAGAAAACCTCTGGAGTCACTTTTATCCAGAGATTTATAATTCTATGGCCTCTAAGGTCCTTTAGTAGAAAGAGTACTAGATATGAAGTCAGATGAATTGGGTTTAATTCCCAACTCTTTGGTTTACTACTGGTGTGACCTTGAGGAAGTTGAAAAACAAGATGTGTGAACTTAATGATCTCTTAAGTTCTCTTCTAGCTCTGAATCTTAGAATTCTGTGCCAGGGATATAGGCCATTATTATTTCTGTATTTATTCTTAATATTCATTAAAAAAAATTGAGTTCCAAATTCTGTCCCTCCCTCTAGTTACTCCTCCATCCATTATTTGGTAAAGAAAGATGACATCAATTATACATATGAAGTCATGCAAAGCATATTAGTGACATATATTATTCAGTTCTAGTCTTTTCCCTTCCATTCAGTCCAACAATAGGTACCCATTGAAGTCTTTTAGTATGCCTCATCTTCTCCTTCTAAACTGAGACTCTATCATGTTTCTTGCTCAGTGTCCCAGGTTCTTCTGGACTGAGATCTTTTATTTCCTGTCCTATCCTGTACCTGAGCCTTAGCTTTTGGGGCCTCCTACCAACTTTGAGCCATTCATATGATGGCTACTTGCTTACTAGACTGCCCCGGCTCTCTGCTTTTTCTCCTTACCTACGCATCTCTTGCTCAGTCCTAAAAAGGCTAGTTACTCGGTAGCCTTTTGCCAGCCTCTCTGCTCCTTCCCCCTCCAAGCTAGGCATTGCTCTACTGCTTTCTTATCTGAACTGTTTAGATATGGTGGCCAAAGCCTTGGGTCTGGAGCCAGAAGATATGATTCTATTCTGTTTCTGCTACTTTTTAACTATTTGGCAAGTCAATGTCACCAAATCTTTGGATCTCTCCTCATCTGTAAAATACAGGTAATAGTTCCTGTACCCCCTCTACCTCACAGGGGTGTCCAGAGAGTGAAGTGTGAGAATGTCCTTGTCAACTGGAGAGCTCTGCACATATGGAAACAAATAGTTTTTATGATTTCATCAATGAGATTCCTCTTGGTGGCGTGAAGGTGATCTCTGACTCAAAGTTTGAAACAGAAGAGGACAGTTTTGGGCAGGGCCTATCAAACTAAAGACCTTAGTGAGGGGCCCAGAGACAGATTGCTTTGACTGTCTAGCTTTGGGAGCCTGATGTGAAAAACCCCATAATGGACTTGGTATTATGCTTATTATTTCTGCGCATAGTAATGCTATCTTCTGAGAGGTATGGATGTTGGGACCCATTTTGGAGGAAGAAGTGTCCTATTGCATACCTTAGACTCAGAATTGCGGGAGTCAGGAACAAAATCTAACACTCAGTTAATACAATTACAGGATTTGTCAATAGTGCACAAACCACCTTAGCTGCTTGGGGCTTCCTATCAGCTTTGAGCCATCCTAAGATGCAGTATTCATCTTGGACCATTATGAGGATGACTTTCTCTCAGAGGAGCCCTCACTTTGTATTGACTTATATAAAGAAGCTGACAGAATGCTTTTGAATTTCTTGTTCCTTTATATCTTTTGTGGAACTAGTAGCTGGAGTTCTGGACTTGGAATCAGGAAGACCTGAGTTCAAATTCTGTCTTAGGCGTTTACTGAGGTGTGATATATGGGATGTTCAGGAAGGACTAGCATGGCTTGCCAAGCCCTTTTCAGGGTTGCTCACTCACCTTTGGTGTTTATCTGTCACTCAACTTTCACCTGTGGTTCCAAGAAACTATGACCACACTCTGGCAAATTATTTCAGCAGTCAGACTAAACTAAACTGAAGATAGCCAATGGTCCTCAAATGCATTGGTGAATTAGGGGGATGTCTACTCCCAAGCATGTGAAGGCTTTCATTGGAGGAATACACAGGTAAGAACAGCCTTGTTCTTATTCCAACTGCCTTGAAGGTGGCTGAAGTAGGTTCTGTACAGTGCTTAGAGCTTGGTCAGACATCAAAGATACCAAGGTTATCTACTGCATCCTGGGCCATTGCCAGTCATATTGATTTTTGTTTTGCCACTGGGTTTTGATGACTCTGGAAAAGAGATTGAGGCTGATGACTCTGTGCAATCTTGTCTCACTTAAATCCAATTCATTTGCAAGTCAAGACATCACCTGTAATGTCATTAGTCCTCTTTGAAAATGAAGGAAAAACAACAGCTGTGTGACTCTGGGCATGTCACTTAAAATTCCTTAGCCTTGGTTTCCACATATGTAAAATGGGAATAATAAGGACATCTATCTCTTGCATTATTATAAGGTTCCAATGAGATAATATATATAAAGTGCTTTGTTAGCTTTAAAGTACTCATATAAATGCTAGCAATGATGAGGATGATGATGACATCTATATCCTGAGAGTTGGGCTCTCTACTTTCCTCTCATCTCTACCCAAGAGCCTTTAATGTCTCCCTGATAGCAAAGTCCCCTGATAATCTGCAGGCACTCATTCATATTCCCCAAGAGGAAAGCTTCTGCACCCCATCCCTGACTCCTTTTTTGTATTTTTCTCTTTTCTGAACACAGGTCTGAGAACAAAGACCTAAGAATCGACTTTCTTGTCCTGAAAGAAGAAAGCATCTGGGGCAGCGGGTATATGTATTGAATTCTCATGTGACAGAGGCAGGCAGACATATGCTCCCTCAACACACAAGAGACAGTTCCTGGGGTCACCCCTCTATAGAGTTCAAGAATCTTGACTGCTAAATAGAGAGGCAAAATTTCTTGAGCTGCTTGTCTCTTGTTGAAAGAAGAGCATGTAGCAGCAAGGACTCCGGCATACACAGGAGGGCCTGCTCTACAGGTTCTCAGATCAGTTTTTCTAAAAGCAAAGCAACTTTTGAGGGGTCAACAATCTACTTTATTTACCTTTACCAAGAAGAGAAAATACAAGCAGAGAGATAAAGACCACCAGACAGGTCTTGTGACTATCTGACGATAAGCAGCAATACATCACAGATCAACAGACAGATTCAACTGTCTGACCATTACATACAGACATAGTTACCAGAGAGAGAAGCACCAATATCTAGGTTTTCAAAGCTAGGGGCATGGAGGTAGGGGACTCCTTAACGGCTACCCACACTCTCATCTGGCACATGAACCTTCTTCCAAATCCCCAAAATAAAACCTCATCAGAGCATATATACACTTTGCAGAGCTGGAGGGCATCATGATCCCCTTGATCCAGTGCCTCATTGAAATTAACAAAAGATTCCCTTAATGGGCTTCAGGTGAAGCCTGTTAATAGATGGGGAAGATCTTTAACTCTAATTAACTTTAGAGGATCGTGTACCTTGGTTTCTAAAATGGAAGGAAGAGAGAGAAGGAACAAAAAGCTATGAGAGGGACCTGGACTTTGCACTCTGAGATTTTGGTGAATTATTCAGATGATATGGGCACAAAGGGAAGTGGGGTTACTGGTCCAGTAGCCACAAGTTCATTTCCCTTCTGGAGGAGTCCAAACCCACAGAGCAGGACCATAAGGTTGGATGTCTCTATGGATTTCTATAAAGTGAAGGAACGACTTCCTGGAATGCTGAGGCGTTGATCAGTGGAGTCTAAAATATGAGACGTTACTGAGAATGAAGGATTTTAGGACCCTGTTAGAAATTAGAACTCACCAGAGAGGGAGGAGAATTGTATGCACTGTTTATGGGCAATTGTGAATCCTTTGTGTGTTTTCTACTTTTGTTAACGGGTTCCTATGATTTTCTTCATTTTTCTGTGGAGTGGAATAAAGACTGTCATGTACTTAATGTTTGCATTGTTACCTTGAGTGCCTGTAGAAGAGTTGGAAATCTTGGCACAAGCTATATTCTGAGGTGGACTAGGGCAGACTCTGGGAGGGGGTGGGAACAACAAGTCAAACAAAAAATTCTGGTTTTGTGAATGACTTCTAGAACTGAGTACTGTCCAGAGCTTGGGGGGAAAAGTCCTATGAATCACATATAGTTGAGGAAATGGAGCCTCATGAAGGTAAAGTGGTTTGCCCAAAGTCATGTAGTGAGTAACTGTCAGGGGTTGCAACTCTACTGATTTCTAGTCCATTGTGATCTCCATGCTTTCATTCTGTAGTTGATGCAATTCCTGGCCACAGTTAGCTTATGGTCTAGTTTGGGGATGTGACATCTCATTCCCCCAATATGGTCACTCTGCCTTACTTGTGACAGAGCTGATCCTTGTCCTACTTATGGCCTAAAATGACACTCTTGGGAGGCTCATTACCTTATGTAGTGGCTAAGTACTGCTCTCCCTCACCTGTAACCACATTTCCTCTGCTTCCTGGCACTTCTAGGGAATCCTCCCTGGGGGAATCAGACCACAGCCCGGGAAATCCGATTCTGCCACCTCCCCGGGAATTTCCAATCCCCTGAGAAGTGGTGAGTCACCAGCACCTTCTCAGGGATGGGGGAAGTGGGAGGCTAGAATTTGCAGAACTTTGGCTAAGGACCAGATGGTGTTTTGAACATTTTCATAAGAGCTATTTGCAGTGTTGCTGCCAGAAAAAAATTTCCTGCTTAACGAGGAAACGCACGTTGGTATCGAATTAAATCGGCTCCAATGTTTTAAATATTACGTCCGGAGTGTTCATGTTAACAAACCTGATTGTTAATTACATCTTCTCCTGCTGCCTGGTGGGGCTTTGAAAGGAGGGAGAATTGGAGGAGGTGAAGTAAATTTCATTCTTCCACGATATTTCTTCAGAAAAGACAGTGGGAGGCAGCATGGCTCTGTGGAGAAAGAACTCTGGACTGGAAGCAAAGGCATCTGAGCTCCAGATTCTGCTCTGCCACTGTGTGACCTTGGGATAGCTCCTTAACCTCTCTGGTCTTTAGTTTCTTTATTTGTAAATTGAAGAAACTGAAATCAAACCTACATAGTTAAAAAAAAATCTAAACGAAAAACCAGAAACTCTGGCTCTGGAAACTGAAAATCTGGGTTAAATTACATCTTCAATGGAATCTAGCCTTAATGAATTTGATCAAGTCCCTTCCCTTCCTTGGGTCTTACTTCCCTCCACTGGAAAGTGGATTGGGCTTCACGACTTCTAAGGTCCCTTCTAGTTCTGGAGTTATGATTCTATGAATCTACTCTGGCAAAATCTATATTGGTCACATTTTATGATTTAGAGATAGGGTGGAGGTGAATAGTGGGAGAGTTCTGCTACTGACCAAAACTTGGACAATCAGGGCAGGAAAAAGGAAATTAGAGACAGAAGCCTTTGAACTATGGACAAGGGTACTTCTCTTTTTCTCTGTGGTAGGAAGTGATGAGATCAAAGTATGCTGTCAAAGTGTTCTAGGAAAATTGGAGGAAGGAGAAAAATCTTTCAGTTGAGGGCATTATAGAAGGTTTCCTAGAGGAGGCGATATCTCATATGAGCCTTGAAAGAAGATAAAGATTTCAGAAGGCAAAGTGCATGCTTGACACAGGGAATGACTTGAACAAATGCATAGAGGTAGGAGATGACATGCCAATTTCAGAATGCATAGACCTTGGCAACTGTTTTGTATGAAGGAATGACTTTGATGTTTTGAATCTGGGTGGCTAGAAGAATAATCATGCCATTAACAGAAACAGGAGTGTGTGCATCAGGGCAAGATTGTCAAGAGATGACGAATCTAGTTTTGGACATGATGAGTTTCAAGTGCCAGCAAGACATCAGGGAGGGAGTGGGCAACAGGAAATTATAGATGTAGGCAATTACTCAGGAGAGAAAATTGGACTAGGTATATAGACTTGGAAGTCACATAAAAGAGATAACTGAAAATGAGGTCACTAAATGAGAATGTGGAGAGAAGATCTGCCCCTACTCCTGTTGTTAATTCTCATAGATTTTGTGTTTACATATAAGTAAACATGTTCTATCCCTAGGAGAACGTAAGCTTCTTGAAGGCAGGACTGTTTTGTTTTTCTCTTGTATCCCCAACACCCATCACAATGTTTCATACTTGGTAATGCATATGTAGTACATAGTGGTACATAACAAATGTTTATTGAGTTGGCACTATATCCATCCTTAGTGGATAAAAAAAAGATGATGAATGATCGGTGGAGACAGATAAGGACTGATGAAGCAATCTCTTCATTTCCCAACTGGTTACACTCATTTTGGACTTTTTGTGGATTTTCTACCATGCTGCACTTGGTACCTCCTCTCTCTCCTTTTTTTCAGCTGCCCTTTATGTATTATCTTCCTCCACTAGATTATAAGCTCCTTGAGGATTGTCATGGTTTTTCTTTTTTTCTTATTTTTATCTCTAGTGCTTACCATAGTGCCTGGCACAAGTTAGGAACTTAATAAATGCTTACTGAATGACTAAATGTAGAAGAACCAAGAAAGAGAAACTTAAAAAGAGGTCAAGGAAGGAAAGGGTATGTGGGGGGAGGAGGTGATCAGTAATGCTGAATTCAGCAGAGTGTTCAAGCAGAATATGGTCTAAGAAATGGCCATCAGTTTTGGGAATTAAGATATCACTGTAATTTTGTAAAGAACATTTTGAGTAGGATGGTCAAGTCAGAAGCCAGATTGCAAAGAGGTTGAGAAGTGAGTGGGTAGTGAGGAGAAGGAAGCAAGAGAGTACAGAATATTCTCTCTAGGGATTTGGTAGTGAAGTAAAGAAGAGGTATTGTATTAATGCTGGAGAAGATATGAAGGGGATCAATAGAAGGCTTTTTAGGGATTGAGGAGCTCTGGGCATGTTGGTAGACAACAGGGAAAAAGACAACAGATGGAGAATGATTGAGGAGAAGAAGGGAAGGGAAAGGGAACGTAAGGGATAGAGACAAGAAGGAGAAGGATAGGGAGAAACTCTAAGGAGGGAGCATAGATGTAGAGTCTAGAGATTGAGAAAGAACCTTCCAACTATACTAGCCATCTACCAGTAGCGATCATTTATTAGTGGAAGGCTTTCATTCTAGAGATAAGGAATCTAAAGTCCAGATGAGGATTGACTTGCTCATGGTAACACAGACTCTTGATATTTTATTTCTTCAACATGGATGCTTCTTTCATAATTATTTAATAAGATGGTGTCATAAACTATTTCCTATGGCTCCAATGTTTCACAGGTAGTGTTTACTAATATCTATAGCAGAGTGTAATTAATATAAATGAATTCATAGGATTGTAGAGCTGACACAGGGCTTTAGAAGTCATCTAATTAATACCCCTCATTTTACAGATAAGAAAACTGAGGACCAGAGAGGTTAAGCACCTTGTTAAATTCACCCAGGTAGAGACAGAGCTAGAGTTGGAACCCAGGTTCCCTGATTCCAAATCCAGTACTCTTTCCAACTTCACTATGCTATTGACCTACTGAGGGTTAGCTGAGTGACCTTGGGTGAGTCATTCAATCTTTATGATTCTCAGTTTCTCCTATTGAAAAATTGGAATGGATAATATTTGCATTATCTGTCTCTCAAGGTTGTTTTAAGGAAAATACTTTGTAAACTTTATTATTAAGCGGCAAAGCCAGAATTCAAGGATCAGGTGTTCTGACTCTAAACCAAATGTATTTTCCACTAAAGTCATGAAATCATAGAATATTAGAACTCTAAGTAAATACAGTCTTACTGATAAGGAAACTGAGTACCTGAATTTAAATGAGCTGCATAAAGTCACAAAGTATGAAATAAAGCTCAGATTTGAACCCAGGATTTAAAAAAAGATTTTTGACAAGCTTGAGAACTGGACTGAAATCACTCAACATGCATTTATTAATTGCCTACTATATGCCTTGCTGTTCCTCTCATGAGATACTTTGTCTCCCCCCTTTGAGCATTTTTCCTGGCTGTCCATCACGCCTGGAATGTTCTACTTCCTCATCTCAACTTTCTAGCTTAGTCTTCCTTCAAGTCCCAGCTAAAATTCCAGTATATATGACACCTTTCACGATCCTCCCCTTTAATGCTCATACCTTCCCTCTACTTATTATCTCCAATTTATCTCATATATAGATGAGTTGCATATAGTTGTTTGCATTTTATCTTCCTCATTAGACTAGTAGTTCCCTGAGGGTAGGAACTACTTTTTGACATATCCTTAGTACTTAGCATAGTGCTTGGCACATGCTAGGCATTTGATAAATGTTCATTGACTCTCCTCCAACTGCTAGACACAGAGTATACAAATATAAAGAAGGAAAAAATTCCTATTTGCCAAGAACTTATATTTTAACTAATAAGATGAGGTCTAATTGGACTAAAGAAAAATTATTTAAATAGTACAAGATGGTGAGGTGTTTCTGGAGAGCATATTGTCTTAAAAAAAATTGGGAGAGGTTAATGACTTCAAAGCTCAAAATGAGTCAACCTTATTGGTTATGCCAACGATCACAAAACACACAAAACAAACAAAAACCCTAATGCCATCTTAGACTGTAGAAAAAAGAGATATATAGTGTTCAAGACTAGAGGAAATAGTTCCACAGTCTTCTGCTCTGGTTGAGTCACATCTGGTGTATTGTGTTCAATTCTGGGTCCAATACGCTAGGAAGGACATTAACAAGTCAGAGAGCATCCAGAAGATGCAAACTCAGGTGGTGAAAATCATGGAGATCATGGAATGTGAAGAGTATTTTAAGGACCTGGAGATAGTTACCTTGGGGAAGATAAGATTCATCTATCTTCCTGTAGTTGAAAGACTGTCATATGGAAGAGGGATTAGACTTATCTGCCTTCGGAAGAACAAGGAGCAGTAGGCAGACATTTCAATGAGGAAAATTTAGTCTCAGTGTAAGGAAAAGAATCCTAATGATGAGAGTTTCTTTAAAAGAGGAATGGGCAACTCCACATAGACTTGGGTCTGCCCCACTACTACCATTGAACAAAAGCTCAATGGCTACTGACTGACAATGTTGTAGCTGGAGGTTTTTGTTGTTCAGGAGTGGACAGCTCCTAAGAGCCCTTCTTGATATTTTTTTTTGTGAAATGGCAGAGTCTAGACTAGAACCAAGTTTTCTGATTCTCTGACAAGGGTTCTCTATTTCAGTAACTTTCATGAGTTGAAGAACTGTTAAGTTAGTGACCATACCTGATATTCATTGTGGATGGAAAGGGTGTTGAATTTGTATTTGAGAGAATCAAGGTCCAAATCTGAGCAATGCGAACTTAAAGCAAGTCACTTAAATTCTATTAAATTCAACAATTATTAAGGGCCTCCTATACATCAGGAAAAAAAGTTAAAATCTGTTCTTGTTTTCAAGGCTTTATGTTCTATTGCAATGCAACTTTTCTTGACCTCAGTTTTCTTATTGGTAAAGCGAAAAGATTAGCCTAGACTATAAGGGCTGCCAGGTGGCATGGTGGGTAGGGGCCAAGCCTACAGTTTGAAAGACCTAAGTTCAAATCCGGTCCTAGATACTTACTATTTGTGTGACTCAGAGCAAGTCACTTAACTTCTGTTTTCTCAGTTTTCTCATCTGTAAAACGGGGATAATCAGAACACCTACTTCCCAGAGTCTTTGTAAGGATCAAATGAAATACTATTTTTAAGAGTTTAGTACAGTGCCTGACACATAGTAAGCGCTATAGAAGTGTTAGCCTTATTATCGCTATCTTTAAATTCCCTTTTGACTCTAAATCTTATGATCCTTAGTAGCAGCAATAGTAACAGAAATAAATACTATTGTTCAGTCATTTTTTCAGTCATGTCTGACTCTTCCTGACCCCATCTGGCATTTTCTTAGCAGAGATACTGAAGTGGTTTGCCATTTCTTTCTCTAGAACATTTCATAGATGAGGAAACTGAGGCAAACAGGGTTAGGTGACTTGCCCAGGGTCACACACCTAGGAAATGTTTGAGGTTGGATTTGAATTAGACTGAATTAGACTTACAATGGATTGATCCTCATATCCATATTCTACAAATAAGGAAAGTGAAGTACATAGAAGTTAAGTGATTTGCCCAGGGCCACTCAGCTAGTCATTATGTGAGGCAGGATTTGAACTAGGATCTTCCTGATTCTTTAGTTCTGTGCTCTATTCATTATGCCACCTACATGCCTAGTACTACATTAATACTGCACCATGTATCCTGTGTGTGCTGAAAAAATATTTAGTGATTGACTTGACTATACAAATTAAGTCACTTGATAGGAGACAAATAGAATGTAGATTTCAGAACTCTAGTTTCCTATCATCTGCTTTTGAATCTATGTATTATGATTTAGTGGAAAGAGTGGTGGATTTCACAGTCAAGAGATATGGTTTCTAGTCAGAACTCTAATGTCTGATTCACTTAACAGTGCCTGAGTCTCAACTTCCTTATCTGTAAAATGATTATAACAACACTTGTATTACTTGCCTTATGTGGTTGCTATGAGAAATGTGTTTCAAGCACTGTAAAAAATGGGAGGTAGTTTTATTGAATTATAATGTTTCCTACTATAATTTGATTTGGGACATGGTAATAAACTCACAAAAAACTGTGAAAGAGGCAGCTAGAGAGGTGGTGGGCTGAGATTCTTGGATTGGGAGTCAGGAGAGTATCTAGTCCTGGCAATGTAGACTGATTTGCTTTCTTCTTGGCCTCAGTTTCCTCCTCTGCAAAATGGGGCTGATAATTCTCATCTTTCCTAGAGCTATCACTAGTGTAGCTAGAGGGGAGTTTGACTGGGTGCTAAATACAGTCTATGTTTACCTGAACAAACACACCAGTTTCCACTTCTCACTTCTACTGCCTTAATTCTTCAGTTTATCTCTTTGTCTTCTGAAACAGTATGAGGTATGTTCATCACAGTGATTAGTGCTATTACAACAATTTCTTTCTCTAATCAGCTCACCCCCAAACTCAGTCTGACTTGAGCAAAATCTCTCCTTTTTGTGATGTTTTCCTGTCTTCCAATCCCCAAATTTCACAGTCACATGCTTGGGCACAAATGATTGTTGTGTCTATGTACTTTAATGACAATTTTTAAATAGCATAAGAGAAGAAATAAGAATTTTGAGTAATAAAGTATTGGACTTCCATTTTTAGGTTTTGATGACTAGGCAACCAACCAGGCAACCAAACTTCTTTATTTCTTTTTCCACTCTCTTCCCTAAATGATCAGAAGGTACATGGGAAGAGAAGGAGTTGGGCAGATACATAGAGCATGACCTCCCTGGGTAGCACTCCTAGGGAACCCAGTGGCAGGTAAGTGCTAAGGACTGGATTTCAGTCTTGCCATTTGACTCCTAATCAACTTCTGTCCTCAAGTATGCTTCTGCTGCTCTGTCTAATCATATCTCTCCCTGCCTTCTTGTATTCTAGGAGGTCTCACTCCTGTGTTCTTGCTTTCCCGCACTTTCTCTTGCCCAGTACCCCAGTTTCCACACAGTTTTGCCTAGTATGCCAGTTCCTATTCAGTTTGGTTTAACAAGCTTGAGGCAACCAGTATGGCTCACGGTTGTCCTTCTTCTACGTCTCTGCTTGGCTCCACTGAAAGGTTTCTCCATGATGGAAGCTCCTTATCAAAGTTAAAAACCCTGGGAACCTGGGACACTCTGGGTAAGGTCTATAGTCCTAGTATTCCTATTCTAATAAGTCTTCATGGCAATGTCCCCAGAGAAAGAGTTATAGTAAAACCAAATTGGCATGAGGATACTTTGAGAAAGTCTGGACCTTAACCCTAACCCTAAATGCATACTGGAGTATTAGAAAAGCTATGAAATTGTTATTTGAACTGAACAAGTTTTCTCCAAAAGTGGGATGGGTTCAGAGCACAATTTTTAAAAATCTTTTAAAATATCTTTTATTTTATTTATGTATTTATATCTTAAATATATTTATATAACATATTTATATTTTAAATATATTATATAAATATATACTTATATCTTAAATGTATTTGTCTTAAATATATATTTATATCTTATATTTTATATTTTCTCTTGAACTCTGTTGCTGAGGCATGAAATGTTCAAGAAGGGTTTTAGGATCCATTCCACAGGAAGAATTTTTTTTTCTCTACCAGTTACCAGCAGTTGTGGCGAACTAAACTGCATTTTTTCACATTAGTAATTAGTTTTCAATAATCATAGAATCTGGAAGGGGTCTTCAAACACAGAATGTCTGAATCAGAAGAGCCTTTAAAACATAGAATGTCAAAGCTTGAGATTGCCTTAGAACAATGGATGCAGAAGTTGGAAGGCATCCTAGAAATAGTCTACTAGGGGTGGAGAACCTGTGACCTTGAGGCCACATGTAACATTCTAGGTCCTTGGGTGTGGCCTTTTGATTGAATCCAAGTTTTACAGAACAGATCTTTTTATCAAGAGAATTTGTTCTGTGAAGTTTGGATTCAGTCAAAGGGCCACACTTGAGGATCTAGAGGGCCACACATGGCCTCAAGACCTCAGTTTCCCATCCTTGACAGCAAGTCTAACCCTCTTATTTCATAGAGAAGGAAAATGAGTCCTAGAGAAGAGAAGTGATTTTTCCAAAGTAATAGTTAAATGGAGAACTGAACCTCAAACTCAGGTCTCCAAGTTCCCAGCCCCAGGCTTTTTCTATTTCCCTAAGGGACCTCTCAGTCCCTTTTTAGATTTGACATTCTGTATCTATGATGCATTTTGCTTATTTGTATGAAAATCCCAGAGATGGGTGGGTGTACTGTGGGGGTTCGAGGATGGGGAGGTGGGTAGTGTTTCACATGCTTGTGTCCTTCAGACTTGGAGTCAGGAGGAGGGGAAGAGACAGAAAGGCAAAGAAGAAAAAAGGAGGAAGGGGGGTTGGGAGGAGGAAAACAAGGCTCCTCTAATCTCTTAAGTTTCTGAGTGTCCTTAAGAATGCAACTCAGTGTTGATTTTTGGTGGAAAAAACCTTTCCTCATATGACACCCAGGAACTGTCTTTCTTTCTCTTTCCTCTGCCCTGATAGCAGTTAATTTTGTACAAGTTGGAGTGCATTCAATCCAGTGTATATGCCTAAATGACTTCCGGCTCCAATGCCTCATTAGAATGCTGGCTGTGAGCGTCTCTGCTCTGCTCTCAGCCAGCCTCAAAGAGGCCTAAGGAGGATCATAGAAAGACAGAATCAGAATCTTAGAGATGAATCACAGAATATAAGAATCACATAATTATAAAATCTAAGGGACCTTAAAACATCATCTAGTCTGACTCTTTCTCTTTCTGTTTTACAAAGAATGAAGCCGAGTCCTAGAGATGCAAATAATTTCCCCGAGGTCATCCGACAAATCAACAGTGAATTTAGGGTAAGATCCCAAATGCTTCTCTCTTTGTTGTTTTCTTATATCACAGTTCAATTTCTTAGTGTGACTGGCCAGAGGTTATTGTTGGGGACTAATATTTTTTTGAGAGATTTTTATTTATCTTTTCCACAATGAACTCATTAATTCAACTTTCTTTTCCATGTATCTATGAACCCTCCACCCTCACACCTCTATCCATCCACCCATCCTTCTCTCACTATCTACTTATCAATCTACCCTGCACTCTTTTTAATCAGTCCATTCATCTATGCCTCCTTCCCCTATCCACTGTTTCCTCTCCACTTATTCAGTCTTCCCTACTCCTCTGTGCTTCCTTTCTATCTCTCTGCATTGTTTCAATCTGTTCAAAAAGCAGATTTCCCTTCACTATTTCCTTAATCCTCAATCTAGTTCTTCTTTGCTTTCCCTGGATGTCTTTGACCTTCTAGCCATCAGTTTCTATCCTGTGTGTGTGGGCTTTTGATAAAGTGGTTCCCATGACGACTCAAAAAAAATCACACAGATTGGCCTTTGCAAGGGGTGTGGAGGTGGGGAGCTGCCAACTCAACCCAATGAAATCTTGTCACTGAGTAGCCTGGAGGTGTTGAGTATGAAGGAAGAACCCAGACATCCTAATCCCATGATTTTTTGGGAGAGGAGAGTGAGAAACATGGAAAGAGCACTGGATCTGGAGTTATTTAGATTTTGCATTTGAATACGGGTTCAATTTCTGATGCTGCTGGATACTGTTTCACTTTTTGTCTCTGGATCCTCATACCTACCTCAGTGCCTGGTATATATAAAAACAACTATCTAAACCATTATTAAGTTAAATTACCTTTGTGACCTGGAGCAAATCACATCATATTCCTGAACTTTACTTTCCTTGTCTGTAACATGAAGGAAAAACAAAAAACAAAAACCAAGGGAAATGCATATATGAAAAACCAATGAGTATGTGAGGAAAACATAGAAGTCAAGAAATAGGGTTGTTGTAGGGTAGAGAGTTTAAAGATCTAGGGGTCTGGGATCCAGGGCTCCCAGGATGAGGAAATTGAATGTGGTGACCTCTAGGACCCCTTTCTGGTCTAAAGTATATTGATTGGCCTGTGATCTTGGGAGTGGAAGTAAATGATGGTTTAGGGATACGGAGGGTATAGAATAGTATGAATACATATTCCATGGGTTCTGGTCTGTTCTGCCCCTACTTTTCTCTGATATCTCTCCTCTCAGCCCCAATTCAACACACTTCTTTATTCACTCTCTTTTTGCCTGAAATCCCTCTATTAGAGTCTTTCTCCTTGAAATAGTAGAGACTCAGAGCATTATTTCCCGAAGAACCTAGTGAAAAAGGTCTGGGGATATATTGGGAGGCCAAGATTTCCCTTAGCCTTCAGTCAATTAACACTGTTAATTGTCTAGGCTGTCCGATTAGATAAATGAAGGCAATTCAATAAAATTCAACACCTATTATTTAGAACCTGCCAAATGTAGAGAACTCTGCTTGGCATTGGGCATAGAAAGGCACAGAACTGCCCTCATGGAACTTATATTCTTAAATATATATAAATACAAAGTATTTGCAAATTCAAATTAATTTCAAGTAGTAAAAAATAGGGATGGCTGGTAGTGACTGGGAAAAACTTCCAGTAGGGCATCAACCAATCAATTAATATTAAGTACCTACTACATGAACAAAGAAGCAAAAGACTATCCTTCCCCTCAAGGATCTTATAGTCTAACAGGGGAGACAGCATGCAAACAAATATATACAAAACAAGCCATACAAATAGGAAATAATTAAGGAAGATATTGGAATGAAGAGGCATCAGGGAAAGACTGCTATAGAAGGTGGGATTTTAGTTAGGACTTAAAGCCAAGGAAGTCAGTAGGTAGAGTATAGATGTGTTTAGGTCTAGAATGGGATGAATGGGTTAGGTATAGCAGCATTGTTGTTGTAGGAATAAATATGGCCTTTTCTAGAGGTAGAAGCCGTCTTGGATAGACCTCTTGTAGCAGAGGAGAGGATAGAAAGGGGAGATTGAGTGGGACTAGGTCTGCTCCTTGTGGAACATCTCCTTGAATGTCTGGTATTTCCAAGTTCCTGGCACATAGTAGGCACTTAATAAAGCTTTATTGATTTGAATTAAATTGGTATTTTGGTATAGCACAAGCATAGCCAGAGAGGCTTCCATCATGAAATTTAGCAATCTGTGGTCTGGAGTAGAAGAACCACGTGTTCTAGGACATATAAGTAGCAGGGAAGGTAGGTCTACAAAAGAAAGGATTGGTTCTAGGCACTAAAACTTGGTGACTTTGACCAAGCCAGTTCCTTTCTTGGAGCCTCAGTTTCCTCATCTCTAAAATGGGGCTAATGATACTTGACTTGCCTTCCTTACTGGCTCACTGTGAGGAAAAAAAGTACTTTGTAAACTTTTTAGCGTCTATGGAAATCAAACTGATTATCGTTATTAATAATAAATACTAATATGAATGCAAATTCACAGCTCTTCATCTTTCTTCTGCATGGATCATTAGGTCCTTCTAGTCATTTAAACTCAAAACATATTAATAACCTTATTTATTTATTTAGGAAGCTCATCTCTAGTTCATCATTAAGGGGATTCTTCCTTTGTTTGAGGAGCAACCCTTTCCACTAGGATCACATACTGATGAGCCTTGAAGCCTCAGGCTAAGTCAGGCTCCCCTTATTAAGATGTTCAGGGATTTGATAGAGAAGGGGTAGGATTATGAAATGAAAAGAGCTCAAGATGTGGTATCAGTGAAATTCTGGTTCCATCCCTGGATCTGGTACTTCCTACTTGTGTGACCTTGTAAGTCATTTCACTTGTTTGACCCTCCATTTGTAAAGTGGAAGTAGACTACTTGGGCAGCTGTCTCCTTGAGCTGTAGTGGGGACACTTTGTAAGTGACAAACCTCTCTAGAATGAATTGGGAGCTGTTCTTATGATTCAGACAAGACTATAATCTGGGCCTAGAGAGCCAATTGCCAGTGATGGCTTGGGAAGAGGACCAGAATCTCCTGGGCTACTCTGGTCTATAGACATTAGAGGCTCTTGTAGCGAGTGTCCCAAAGTTTGGTCAAATGAATTCCCTGAAGCAAAGTGGGAAGGACAGTCACTGAGTGATAAGCACAGTGTTTCTTGATTTCAAATCAGGAGATCTGATCATGAGGACTTAAATCAAACATTCTTTTTGACCTGGGACAAGTCACTTAATTTAACAATAATAACACTTGAATCAGGAAGTCCTGGACATGATGAACACAAATGCCATCACAAAAATGAAATTATTTCATTTTAACATATGGGAAATGACTTTTTACTGATGTGGGAGTAATTCCTGAATCACCTCTCTCTGTGTACAATTAGACCACTGACTTGTGAGAGCAAAAGTCAAAATTAATACAGTTCTGGAAGAGACAGTACAAATGAGTAAAAGATATGACTTGCAATATAGAAAACTTTAGTTTGACCTATTTAAAACAGTTATTAATGCCAAAGATTGAGAAATAACTGGATAAATATAAATTGACACTGTGATGGCATTTTCATAAAGTAATTCAACTGATGTAAATCAAATGCTATAAGGAGGAGCCCAAATGAACTTAAAAGCTGCCTTAAGTTAGCAAACACTTATTCGTCTTGACAAGCAAGGTTATGTGACAACCAACAGCAGGGCTTAGAATGTAAATTCATTTGTATCCTCTTAAAGAGAAAGATGGTTGAAGATTATGAGCAATATTGCTGAATAAAACAAGAAGCAGAAGAAAAAGCAGGCATAAGAAAATCTTGGTATAATTAGGTAAAGTATCTCAAGGACATTTAGGGGTAAAAATGGAAAGGGTAACAGACAGATAAAAAAGGGAAAAAATCTACTAAGATTTCTTGTAACATTCTTTTCATCAGCAACAATAGAACCACCATATGTGAACCCCAATGTCACAACTTTTGATGTGCTTTTGGTAGAAATGGAAATAGTGTCATAAAAATCAAAGATGGAAAAATTAGCACAAATAGGTAGAGTATATGCAGATGAGGTCCATATATATATATATATGGATATGGTGACACAATTTTGAAGGCAATGAGAGATCAAATCTCAAGGCACATAAAGGTGTGGAAAATATGAAAGACTGGAAAAAAACTTTGGATTTAATTTTTACTAAAATAAGAGTGACAGAGAATGTTAGTGACTACTGGTCTATATGCTTGCTTTCTCATTTGTGAAAAAATTGTTAGAGTAACTACATAAGTATTGAGGGCATTTTGATTAGAATATTAGAAGGAAAAATTAGGCTTTTGAAAGTAATATTTACCGTAGATCACATCTTTATTATCATTCAGTTCCAATTAGATGTCACCTGTGCATATGTCAAAATTACAAGTTTCTTTGCGAGATGCAACAGCAGAAATATCTTTGTTCCATGACTCTGATTATGGTAAAGAAAAGCATGAAACAGACATTCATGTTCTACAAATGTTTTCACTATTGTCTTGGATGAGGTCTAGTTCATATACATGTGGTGAGGTCTTCCAACTACTCCTGCTTGCCATGACTTTGTAATTGTTGCATCAAATCCCAGGATATTGAAGAGCCTCCTAAATGAGATCCACAATCATCATAACTATCTACCTAGAAAAATGCAAATGGATAAAAAGTGCTTAATGTCCAGAATATGAAATGAAGTTGAATGTATAATATATAGGGTATATTCATCAGCATATACTTTGGAAAGACAATGCCAACTGGCAGTTTTGTGGTCCTAGAATTGACAAGGAGGATGATAACAGATTATATCATCTTTAGGAAATGCAAAATTCTTTTAAAGAGCTCATGTCCTTCTCTGAAACAAAAATACATCTTTTAGTATCAATAATAACTAAGAGGGATAGCTATCATTTATGTAGCACTCAAAAGTTGGCAAAGTACTCCACATATATCATCACACTTGATCGCAGATATTCTTCTGGTTTTACATACCTATGAAGCACGGAACAACACACAGTCTCCAAATATTACCCAAAGGGCAATAGAGAGGCAAATGGTGGCCATGAACAGGTAGTTGCTGTTGTTCAGTTGTATCCAACTCTTTGTGATCACATTTGGGGTTTTCTTGGCAAAGATACTGCAGTGCCTTGTCATTTGCTTCTCTAGCTCATTTTACAGATGGAAAAACTGAGGCCAAAAGGATCGAGTGATTGCTGGTAAATGTCTGAGCTGACTTGGAACTCAAGTCCTCCTGATTCCAGGGCCAGTGCTCTATCCATCATGCCACCAAACTGCCCCAAATAGGTGGTAACATACAGACAATGATGTATTGTTTGGAGTGGAGAAGAGATAAAAATGCTCCCACAAATAAAGGTATGACTAGAACATGATTGGGCTGATCCCATAGGGAGAATTATGAAAGAAAATTAATTCTATGAATTTAAAGAAAATGGGAAGAAGGTGTTCCTGAATGTTGGGTGGATGTTTTATGGTCACCTTATGAGAAGACATGTGGATGAGTGTCTCACAGGACAAGCCAGCATGGATATATTAAGATCTATATTTTTCTTTTTTTTTTATTTTCTAATATAAATTTATTTATTTAACTTTTTACATTTATTTTCACAAAATTTTGGGTTCCAAATTTTCTCCCCATTTGTCCCCTCCCCTCACCCCAGTACACTGAACATTCTAATTTCCCCTATTACCAATCTGCCCTCTCTTCTATTGTCTCTCCCTTCTCTTGTCCCCATCTTCTTTTTCATCCTGTAGGGCCAGATAACTTTCTATTCCCCATTACCTGTATTTCTTATTTCCCTTTTCTGGGCATTTTCCCAGCCAGTTACTTGACTTCTGAGATTCCTCTCCACCTCTCCACCTCTGCCTAGATCCACCCAGCTAGTGCTTGGGATCTGAGATTCAAATGCTGCTCCCCAGCCTCAGGGCTTTTGGCGGCAGGCCTGGCTGCTATTCAGGGTAAGATCAAATCAGGTTCTCAGGTGGGGTCACAACCGCCTCCCAGGCTCAGTTCCCTCAGGGGGTTTATGCAGAGACCTTCTGCAATGGAGCTGCTGCTGAGCTCTTGCCTGCTATGGGAGCCTCTGGCCGCCCGCTGCCTCTGCTGCTGCCTCCCGAGTGGCCCCGAGTCATGGAGACCCCCTGCTCCCCTCTCGGCCGTCCAGACGTCTCTCTCACTGACCTGTGAATCTGTGGGTGGAGGGACCTTCGTGGCCTCTGGAGATTCTGTCCCTGGCCCCAGGAGATCCTGCTTGGATCTGCTTGCTCCTCTCAGTGCCACGTGTCCGGGACAGGGAAAGGCTGGGCTCCGCTTCCGTCCAGTTTGTGACGGACCTTTGGGATCAATTTTTCAGGGCTCTCTGGAATGGAAATCTCCTTCTCTCTGTTTCTGCGAGACTTCCCCTTCTCCAGAATTTGTTGGGAGTTCTTTTTACAGGAGATCAATGGGCTGTGGGTTTGGAGCTAGCATATGTGAGTCTTTCTATTCTGCTGTCTTGGCTCCACCCCTAAGATCTATATTTTTCAAAGAAATGCTTACATTGATATGAGGTCCTGGCTTCATTCAACTATTAGAATATAACATTTCATTATCCCTCCTTTTCACAGAACGTTTGTGAGGAAAGTGTTTTAAACCTTAACATTCTGTATAAATTTGAGTTGCTTATAGACTTACAGGGTCATATAATATTAGTATTGGAAGTGACATCAGACCTAAAGTAATTTGCCATTTCCTTCTCCAGCTCATTCTACAGATGAAGAAACTGAGCAACCATTCAGCTCAAGCAGGAATTCTCTCTATAGCATCTGTGACTTTTCTTAATCATCTCCAGTGAGAGGGAACGCACTCAGTATCTTTCAAGAAAGATGATTTCACTGAGGTTTCTCTTCTCATTCTTAAAGTTCTTCCTTATATTGAGCTAGAATCTAATACCCTACAACTTCCATACATTGCTGATACCATCACTACCATGACTACTACTTCTACCACTACTGATGCTACCACTACTACTAATATTACCACCACTACTACTACTACTACTAGCATATTTATATAGTGCCTACTATGTGTCAGGAACTTTGCTTAAAGTTTCATAAAAACTGTCTTACTTAATCTCCACAACAATCTTGATAGGTAAAAGTTATTATCGTTCCCATTTTGTAGTTGAGGAAATTGAGGTAAAGATACATGAATTAACTTGCCTAAAGTTGTACAGCTAATAAATAGCTGAAGCTGGATTTGGTCTCAGGTCTTACGGAATAGTGAATAGAGTGCTGGACCTGGAGTCAGAAAGACTCATCTTCCTGAGTTCAAATCTGGCCTCACATACTTACTAGTTGTGTGACCCTAGACAAGTCACTTAACCCTGTTTGCCTGAGTTTCCCCATCTGTAGAATGAGCTGGAGAAGGAAATGTAAACCATTCCAGTATCTTTGACAAGAAAACCTCAAATGGGGTCATGAAGAGTTAGACATGACTGAAACAACTGAACAACTTGTTGACACAGTGGAAAGCTGTGCCATCTCTGGATGCCTACTTATATTTATGCCCCTTGTTTCCTGGTGTTCCATATTCTTTGTCATGAGGTTCTTTCCATCTCTGAAGTCCTTTGTTATTATAAGTGGCGATTCATTTTCAGGTCTACAAAACACTTTCCTTGTAAAAATTTTTGTAGGATAATTAGAAACAACATGGAGTGCTAGACTCAGAACCAAGAAGACCTCAGAAACTTACAGATTGTGTTACCCTGGGTAAGTGACTTAACCTTTCTTATCTGCAAAATGAGAGGGGTTGTCCTCTGAGGTGCCTTCTGGCTCTATGATTCCAAGTATTTTAGTCTCTATTTCACAGATGAGGAAACAGAGGTTCAGAGTTTTTGTAACTGCTGTTCTGATATAGTTTTTAACTAAATCTCTTTACTAAAAGGTAATGGAGATTGCTAATGGGAACATCAACAGATGGGGGCTTATGACTGATGTTATTAGAAACTTCAGTAAAGCATAGATTTATCTCTAGGACTCTGATGGGTTAAATAATCAGCCATTCTCTGTGCAAGTTGGGGTTGGGAGAGTGAGCCTAGCAGGGATGCTGCAGATTAAATGATTTTCTCAGGAACACAGAGAATTGGGAAATGTCAGAACCAGATTTAGAGTCTTGGCTTCCCGATTGCTCTATTACATTTCATTGCCTCTGTGTTTGAAGGTTCTTTCTCATTTTTAACATTTTTGATTCTAGGGTCTATGTTCCCTTCCTGTTCTGTATTCCCTCCCAACTGGGACATTCTCTAGACCTATCAGATTAACAGTCTGGGATTACCCTCCATATTCACTGCTGAATCAGCAGAACTTTTAGAAAATGTAAATGCCTGTTAAAGAGTTAATAGTGCTTATTACTGCAGCTCGTCTTTGGGTAAAACTAATAAACATGACATTTAAAATCTATAATTAGCATAATGTTTTCATTAATTCATTCCTTTCATTACAGCGGCCGAGTGAAAGTGACAGATTACAACAATAAAGTCAACAGTCGTGCTAATACCCGCAGTCATTACACTGTTACCCAGAATGATGTGTCAGTGTTTATTATTGGTAGATTGTTATTTATATTACATCCACTCAGATCTCAGGGCACTTTCCTGAAAAGGTTACATCATTGCCTCGTGGTAAAGCTGGAAAGGAAGCTCCATAGGACTGACTCTCACTCCCTGTGAGTGACCAACCTGGGAGCAGAGATCGCTTTAGGAAGAGTGGGAACCATTTGCTTTGCCATCTGCAGGACCTGCTGCAACAGTCCTGAGGGCTAAGCACAGCCTACCCCCAGAGGGATTGAGAATCCCACTTTGTCATGTATAGGGGCATGTAATGATGTGAGGGAAGAATCATTCCTCATTTGGGGGACAAATGATCTTGATGCTAGGGGAGAGTGCCTTGGGCTAGGTACCCTAGGAAGGCTACTAGTTTGACAAGAAACATGGCCTACTTTCATCTAAGCTTGAGGCTTCTTAACCCTCCGTGGGGTTGAGAATAGATTTTAGAAAGTCTGTGAAATTTCTTTTTTTATTTTGATGACTGTATTTCAGTAAAATTGGTTTCCTTTGTACCCTGAAGTATTGTCTTTTATGCATTTGAAAACGTGGTTCTGAGAAGTATACTATCAAAGGAGTCTATGATACAAAATAGGTTAAGAATCTCTGTCCTGGGTGGTCTTTTGCTTTGAGCCATGTTTGCATTGGGGAGGGAGGAAGAAGGGCCACACTGAGGCATCTACCTTCTTTCAACAGGGCACCATTTTGGCTTACAATATAAATCTGTGAGGCAGCTAGGTGGCTCAATGAAGAGAGTGCTGGACCTGAAATTAGGAAGACCTACCTTCATATCTGACCTCAGACACTTACTAACTGTGTGACCCTGGGTAAGTCACTTAACCTCTTTGTTTTAATCCACTGGAAAAGGAAATGGCAAACCACTTCAGTATCTTTGCCAAGAAAACCTCACAGAGAATTGAACATGACTGAATATCTGAGCAACAATTAATAGGTTAAGAATGTACTCCTTCACCAAACCTGATTCTTGGTCTAAGACTAGAGTAGAAAGTAAGTCTTTTTACAAGGTTAGGACTCAGGTTGATATTAGGGGTATAGATGATATTGTGACTAGGGTCAGGGCCCATTGTAGGACTTCACAGCAGTCAGAAGTGAGTCTTTAACCAGAGTTATAGTCATGTCTGTAGTCAAGATCAATGCTCATTCTATGTCCACAATCAAAGCTCAGTTGGTGACCTAGGGTTCAATTGTAAAATAGAGATAATAACAGCTCCTACCTCTCAGGGTTGTTGTGTGAATCAAATGAGATTATATTTGTAAAGCATTTAGTTCAATGTCTGGCACATAGCAGGTACAATATAAATGTTTATTCCCTTTTCTGCTCATATATCCTCTTTGGCTATATCCAAGATGTAGAAAGCAGTGTTTGGGAGGCAGAAGAGTCCTGATGTCAAACAATCCAGAACAGGAAGCTAAAGATTTCTTATCAAGCATCTGGGAGACAATTTTCTCTCTGAGAAAACAGCTAACCAGGAAGCCCCCCTGGTCAGTCCAGCTGTGGGCAGAGAAGCAGCCAAATCCCACTAATAGAGGAGCTGAAGCCTTCAGAAACCACCGACAGGAACTTCCATCTGAATAATTATGAGGAGGTTTTTTTTTTTTGTTCTTTTATTATTGTGAGTGGATTAGGAGGGGTGAGTGACAGAATAATTTTTTTCCATTTTAATTTCATTTGAAGGTTATTCTCTTGTAGGGAGGAAATGTAAAAAGGACATTCTTTTCTGTCTTTATAATTAGTAAAAGAACAAAAAAGAAAGAAAAATGAAAAACCCCAGTAACCTTCTCTTCAGTTTGGGACAAAAATCTTGACCATGATTTAACCAGAGTCAGGAGAGAGAATCACAGGGAAGCCTAGAATTTTAGATGTGGGAGAGCCCTTTGGAACATAGAATATTAAAAGCTGCTGAGACCTTAGAATCTAAACCATCAGGCAGACAGTCATTGAGTATTTGGTAAGTGCTTACTATGTGCTAGGCATTGTACTAAGTTATGCTGATATAGAGAGTCCCTGCTCTTGAGGATCATTCATTCTAAAGGGTCAAATGACATGAAACAACCAGGTAAACAGAACAGCCATATACAAAGTAGATGGAAGGTAATTTGAAAAGGGTATTTAGGTATCAGGCAGCTAGGTGGCACAATGGATAGAGTGCTGACCCTGAAATCAGGAAGATATCTTCCTGAGTTCAAATCTGACCTCAGATACTTACTAGCTCTAAGACCCTGAGCAAGTTATTTAACCCTGTTTGCCTCAGGACATTTGGGATGGCCAGTTCAAAAACATGGAGGTGGGATTTGGAGCACCATGTGTAAGGAATAGATCAGTGTTGCTGTTATGTAATGTTTATGAAAGGAATAAGCTCTAAGAAAACTGGAAAGGTAGGAAGGGGCCGGGTTATGAAGAACTTGACGTGTCAAATTGAATACTTGGTATTCATTCCTGAAAGTAATATGGGATTACACTGATTAAGGGGTGGAATGGTCAGACCTAGGTTTTAGAAAAATGACCTTGGCAAATGAGTGGAGTTTGGATTGTAGTGGGGAAAGATCTGAAGAAAGGCTGTTTAAGTATTCCAGGAGAGTTGACTTTAAGGGCCAGAGTGAGGATTGTGGCTGTGTAAGTGGAAAGAAGAGAGTGGACATGAGAGATATAAAGGTGGAAATAATAAGATTTAGCAACAAGATTGGCAACATATTGGACATATGGGTAAGCGAAAATGAGATGAACATGACACCCACAGGCCACCCTGACTAGGATGATAGTGGTGTCCTCCATAGTAATAAGAAAGTTCAGAAGTAGGGAGGGTTGAAGAGAAAAGATAATGAAATCTCTGTTGGATATAGTGAGGCTAAGATGTCCATGAGTCATATAATTGGGAATGTTCCAGAGGCACTTGGAGATGAATACTTAGAGTTCAGGAGAGAAACCAGAGCTGGATGTAATGAGAATAGTCTCCCTAAATATGATAATTGTGCCCATGGTTGCTGATAAGATCAAGTGAAATAACATGCTACAAAATGAGAAGGGGACCTAGGAGTCCTAAAGCCTTGGAGTCACCAATATGAAACCTAGTAGGGACCTCAGAGATTAGGCAATACACCCCCTTCATTTTAAAGAGGAGGAAATTAAGGCCCAGGGAGGGGCTGTCACTACCCAAGGTCACATAACTAGTAAGTGATGGACTCAAGAGTAGAATCCACATATTCTGCTTTCTATACTAGTTTCTCATTGCCTGCTTTCATTTGTATTTTCTCATTGACATTCTTTGCACTGGGTCAAGAGAAAACAGACAGGATACAATTTTGCAGCCAGATTTGGGGAATGAAAGCATCACTCTGTTTTGCCCTGGTCAAAACACAGATGTGGTATTATGACTTGCTTGGGGTGTCATATTTTAAAGATGGATATTAACATATAGGAGCATTTCCAGAGAAAAGTGACTGGGATGAGAAGAGCATGCTATGCTGATGACTCTAAATTCTCTGTATTCAGCCCCAGTTTTTCTCCCGAGATCCAGTCATGCATGATGAACTACCTATTGGACACTTCAAGGGTCCTATCCCATAGGCATTTCAAACTCAATATGTCTAAAACAGAACTTACTGCCTTTTCTCCAAACTACCTGTTTTCTTCCCTCAAAGTTCCCTTTCTTTGTTGAGGAGACCACCATGCTTCACAAGTTTGGTGTCATTCCCAGCTCCTCCCTTTCAATTACTTCACATGTCAGTAGCCAAATTTTGTCATTTCTACCTCCAAGACATCCCTTGTGGCTGTATTCTTTTCTCTACTCTCACAATGAACCCTCTAGTTCAGGCTCCTATCACCTCTTGCTTAGATTATTGTAGCCTGCTCACTGACATCCCTACCTTTAGTGATCTGCACTCCTTCCAATGAGGGTCATCTTCAGTTGTCCTGATCAGCATCTTGCCACCAGACTCAGATAGCTCCAGAGAAGAAAGGAGGGCTGGTGACTTTGCACAGCCCTCCCTCACTTAAATCCATTTCACTTACATATCATGGCATCACCTCCCTGATGTGGCAGTCCTCTTCAAGAATGAAGGTCAAACAACACCCCATTCCAATGTCCAAATCACTGCCAAAGTAATTTTCCTAAAGTATAGGTCAGACCTTATCACTCCCCTACTTACTCAACTCCAGTGGTTCTCCAGTACTTGATCAGCTCTGGAATTAAAGTCCTTCACAAACTAGCCCCATCCTATTTATCCAGCCTTATTACACATTGTTCCTTTAGGTGTATTTGGCTCCTTTTGATCTAGCCAAACACAGTCCTCAAATGTTCTTCTTTGTGTCTTTGCCCTGGCTGTCTCTCATTCCTGAACTCTGTTCCATTCTCATTTCTTTCTCTTGAAGCTATAGATTTCTGTAAGGTTCAATCCAAACACCATGTTCTACATGTAACCTTTCATAATCTTTTCTGCTGCCTCAGCTTCAAAATTATCTTATGTTCATTTTCTACATATCCTTATACATACACATCATTGTCCTGGCTAGATTGTATGCTCCTTTAGGGCAGAGATCATTTCACTTGTTTTTGTATCCCCATGACTTAACACAGTGACTAGTCTTTATAAGTATTTAGAAAATGATTGCATTACTGATTGATATATTGATTGACTAGATATAAGTTCCAGAAATAGGAGCCATTTATCTTGGTGAAACCAACCATTGGGGGACATGATCATGGTCTTCAGGTATTTAAAGGCTGTCATAGGGAAGGAGGAGTAGACTTATTCTGCTTGGATACAGAGGGAAGAACCAGGTGCATTGGGGCTAAAGTTCCCTGGGGGAAATCGATTTTAGTTCACTATAAAGGATAATTTCCTAACAATCATAGCTGTCTAAAAATGAAATGGGCTGTCTTGAAAGATAATAAGCTCTACATTGTTGAAACTGTTTAAGCAAAGTCTGGGTGACCACCTGTTATACTGAGCTTCCATTGAGTAGATTCCTACTTTAGGTATGAGTAGGGCAAGGTGATCTCTAAGGTCACTTAATTCTATGATTCTGTTAAACATGGTCCCTGCTATGGAGGAACTCATAATTCAGCAGCATGTGAGATGGATGATGATGACCACAATGATGATAGCTGGCATTTATATAATACTTTAAAGTTCCAAGAGGGCTTTCTAAATATCATTTCATTTTATCCTCCTGGAAGGTAGATGCTATCATTATCTCCATTTTGAAACTGAGGAAATTGTATACAAGTCCTCTGATTCTAATCCAGAGCTCTCCCTACCAAAAAAGATGTGAATGGAGGATTTACATGTAATTTACCCAATGAACAGTTGCTCATTTTGTATCGAGAGAGGATAAATAACTTGTCCACAATCACACGGCTAGTAATGGAGGTCAGACTTGAAATCAGGTCTTTCTGACTTCAGGTTCATTACTCCTTCCACTATACTAACTTGCTGAATAAGATGAAAACCAATGCTGCAAGAATGTATGTAACTATGGAGTAATAAATGCTTTAAGAACTAGGAGAGAAAGATAGTTTAGTAAGGGGAGTACTCGTGAGGGGGATAGGACTTGAATTCTGAAGTGGGATAAAATTTGAATTGGTTCTGAGAGTATTTCAGGCAATGGGGCATGGGGGCATGAAGACAAAACATGGTTAATTTTTATGCCTTGTGACCAAGAAAAAATATACCATTTGGAATACAGAGTGGACAACTGTTCATTGGATTGGATTGGACATGTAGATTCTCCATTTAGATTTTTTCCTTTGTGGGAAGAATCTTGAATTTGGTCAGAGGACCCATGTCTGGTTTCAGTGCTGTCATTTGTTGCCTGAACTAAGTTTGTTAAATTATATACATTTTTGGGCCTCAGTTTCCTTATCTGTAAATTGTGAGGGTTCGGCTAGATGGTCTCTGAGATTGCTTCCAGCTCTAAGTCATTTTAAATGCATTTTCTCCTCTGACTTCCTTCCTGTGTATATTTTTCCCCTGGGTTTCATTTCTTGTAAAGGTAACTTTTCCCTGGGTTCCTGGAGGAAGTGCCTTGAGGACAGTAATTATTTCATTTTTGTCTTTCTATCAACAATATCTATCAGAGTATCTGGCACATAGTAGGCATATAATAAATATGTTTTGACAGGAGTTCTTTTTACAGGAAATCTATGGGCTGTGGGTTCCGACCTATCATAGGTGAGTCTTTCTACTCCGCCGTCTTGGCTCCGCCCCCCAATAAATATGTTTTGATTGATTAAATGTTTCTTCCCTCTATAAATGTATATTTTTGGTAAATGTATTTTTCTCTGAGTTTCTTTTTTCAGTGATTCTTCATTCCAGGTTCCTTTTATTGAAATGGAAGCTTTTTCCAGGGACTGCTCTTATCTCTGTCCCTACTCCACCCTAGTCCACTTTAACTTAAGTATAGTGTTGTTTAATTCATTGATCTTCAGACTTTTAAAAATATCCACCAGTATCAATAAAATAGTTTTGAAATACTGTCCTTGGGCAGCTATGTGGCACAGCAGATAGAGTACTGTGCTTGATATCAGTAGACTCATCTTTGTGAGTTCAAATCTGACCTCATGCTTACTAGCTGTATGATGCTGAGCAAGTCACTTAATCTTGTTTGACTCAATTGTCTTATTTGTAAAATCAGCCTGAGAAGGAAATGACAAACCATTCTTGTGTCCTTGTGAAGAAAATCCCAATGGATTCATGAAGAGTTGGACATGACTGAAATGATTGAACAACTATGGTCCTAGCACTTATGTGCATCATAAACCTTAAACAAAATAGAAATAAAAAAGAATGAGATAAAGATGACATATTATTTGATCCCAGAGTCAATAGGGAACCATTGAAGTTTGTTGAGTGGGGAAACGATGCAATCTGACTTGTGCTTTGGGAAAATCACTTTGCTAGCTGAAGGAAGGATAGGTTGGAATGGGGAGCAGCTTGAGCAAGAGAATTAGTTAGCTATTGTAATAGTCCAGGCAAGACATGATGAAGGTCTGAAATAGAAAGATGGCTGTTTAAGAAGAGAGAAGGGGGCACATTTAAAAGATGCAGAGTTAGAAATGGCAAGATTTGGTAACTGATTGAAGGGAGAATGAGGCATCAAAGGTGACACTTAGGTTATGAAGTCAGGTGACTAGAAAGATGGCGAGTTTTTGAAAGTAATAGGGAAATTTGGAGGGGGGTAGAAAGAGGTGTGTGATGAAGACCACAATCCAACTGTATATGATCCTACTTTGTGGCTCTTTCTACTCATCTCCTCCCTAAATGAGGAAGGGGTAAGCAGGTCTCTTATTCACTGACCACTATGCAGAGTACAAGGCTCCTGATTCATCCATGAGGTAATCTGAGGGGATAAAAGGCTAATATAATGAAATATATATAATTATTGTGGTTATAATATATAATTATATAACATATAATTATATCATATAATTATATAACATAATTATATTATAATTTAAATATAATATAAATATATAATAAAAGGGTGACAGTTTTTCCAGTGACACCTGCACAGTGGCTGTTGTGGGTACCTGAATAGAAATTAGGTTGCAATTGCCCTAGAAGGACTGATACAAAACTCACAAAGGTGAAGCTGGAGTTTGTATAGCAGAGGAAAGAGGCAAAGTTGGGGAACATTGAGGGATGGTAGATGTAGTTGTTCAGGAAATAAATTGCATGAATGGCTATCTCAGGGAGTGGGGGATGGGACTCTTCTAACTAACTGATTGATTATGGTAGCAAAAGAGTCAAGCCACAGACAGTTCTGGCTTTGGAGACCATTGATAAAGAAAAAAAGAACTCTGGTTTTGTCATCAGAAGATACAGGTTTGAATACTGACTGTGCCTTACTAATTGTTTGATCTAAGCAAATCTCTTCATCTCTCTGATTTTCAGATTTCCCATCCATTAGGTTGGACTATAGAATGTCACCCAGACCAAAGTACAGAAGAACAAGAATCTTTTCTATGACATACTCTTCTAGGGTCATCAAATCCACTGTTTTCCACAACAGGACATTTTGCTGTTGGACAGCTCCTAACTGTTGGGTCACTTTTCTTTAGGAGCAAAAATCAATTTCTAGGTGACTTCTACACCCATTGCTACTAGTTCTTATTTATGATATAAATTTTATTTTCAGAGTCTTAAAAGGAAATTTTTACTCTGGAATCAAATACTAATCAGTGAACTAGGATTTATTAGGCACCTACCATGTGCCAGGCACTGTTCTAAACTTGGGGATACAAAGACAGGCAAAACCCAAAGAGTCTTTGCTCTTAAGGAGCTCATGGTCTAACAGGGAAGACAATGTGAGAACAACTACATATGAGGAAGATATATACAGGATAAGTTGAGGGTCATCTTATAATGAAGACACTGAACTCTGTTCAGTGCAAGTGGAATAAAATGCACTCTTAGCTGAGGGTAGTAAGTCAGACTGTGAGAGAAGTTTACCCCAGAAGTACATACAGTAGCTTTTTATTTTAACTAATTATTTGTGGTGAACAAGTACTAAGCTCTAGGGTTTCTAATATGCTGAAGGACTGGAGTGCAGTTAATACTCTTCAGATCCAGTGCCTTCTGATCTCATCAGCCCCAGTCAAGCGAAAGCCCCAGTCACTTCTCCCTAGTTGTAGCTCTGATATATAATGGAAACAATGAACATGAGCTTGGACAGACTTCAGGAGATAGTAGGTGATAGAAAGGTCTGGTGTGTCTGTGGGATCACGAAGAGTTGGACATGACTGAACAGCAATTCCTCTGGTAGTGATTGTCTCCTGAGACTGATAATATTTGCAGTATCTGCCTCTTTGGGTTCTCACGAGGAAAACATTTTATAAACTTTAAAGTTCTATAAAACAGAGATTATCATGATTAATTATGTTCCCTCTCTACCGTCACCCTCCATTCTTGTTCAATTGGTTGAATTTTCAGGTGAGTGGACTGGATCTTGCCCTAGCAAGTGTAAAGATACAAGAGACTTCTTAGATGAGGTAGAATTTGCTTTATTTTCTAGGTCTACTTGTTGATGCTGTCTCATGTCTGCTGCTCATTCTGCTTGCTTGTTTCCTTACAATCTGCTCTACTCTGTCATCCATTCCTTGTGTTTTCCCCAACTCTGGCCTGATGCTTGACTCACCTGGACCTCTAGAATTCATGTGTTCCTTGGGTTCTCAATTCTTGCCTTTATTGTGACTACTGACCTCATCTAATAATGATAGCCACAGCATTAGTTATCATTAATGTGGCACTTTAAGATTTACCAAGCACTTTACGTATAGCATCTCATTTGATACAATGATCTGGGAGGCAGGGGCTATTATCACCCCCGTTTTACAGGTGAGGTAATGGAAGCAGACAGAAGTTAAGTGGCTTTGCCCATGATCACAAAACTAGGGAGCATCTAAAGCAGGATTTGATCTCAGAACTTCTTGACTCTTGGGCTAGTCCTCACACTACTGTACCAGGCAGCTGCTTCAATAGGTTTGTAGAATTCAGACTTGGAAGACACTTGAGACAACATCTAGTCCAGTGGTTCTCAAAGTGTACTTCCAGGACAGATCTTTCAAGACGTCCACAAATCAAACTTTTCATAATAATGTTTTAATCTCTAAAATGATAAATATCAATAGATGTAGTCCACAAAAACAAAAGGACTTTTTAAAGGGGCATTCCTTAATAACTTCAAAGTGTATAAATTGGTCCTGAGGCTAAAAGGTCGAGAACTTCTGTTGGTAGGTCAATGTCACCTAACAGATGAAGAAACTTAAGTGAATTTGCCCAAGGTCACCTAGGTAATAGAAGAGCCATGATTAGGTCTTCCAACTTCAGATCCAATGTGCAGAATTCTGCTGCCTATTCCCCAAGTCTAGTTGGTTCCTATGTATTACCCTGATTTTGAAATTCCTCGCTTGTCTGGAGTTTCCTCATCTTTGCTTCTTGCCTAGAAGAAAGTAAATATTGTGAGGGGAAAAAAAAACTGCACTGAGATTCACCAGTCCCAGCTCTGAGACTAACTGCATATCTCTACGGGCCTCAGTTTTCTCATCCTTCAAATGGGAATATTTGACTAGACTACAATTAAAAGGGAAAGATCTACAGGTCTTTCTGGCTCTGGCATTTTAAATATTCTATATTCTAACATTCTGTCATAAGGTCCTATTATGTGCTAATATTCTATGTTCTATATTCGTTTGCCCCATCCAATTCCTCAATTTTGAGATCTCATGATTCCTCCATGGGAGGCAGTGTGATATAGTGGTTAGAATGTCAGATGACATCAGGAAGAAGTAAGTTCAAATTTTTTCTCCGACAGTTACCTTATGTGATTTATATGAACCTGGACAGATAGCTTAGATACTCTGAGCTGAGGTAACTCTCTAAGAGTGTTAATTATAGATACCTTGAGATCTGCATATCTGTCTTGGTAGATGACAAGACTTATGATCAGCTGCTCCCCATAGTCCTGGTGGGACACCTACCTCTCCAGGTTCCCTTCCCCTTCTTCCTCTCTCATTTCTCCTCATCTTCATCCATCTCTCTCTCTCTCTCTCTCTCTCTCTCTCTCTCTCTCTCTCTCTCCATTCCTGTTTACTATTTACTCCCTCCCTCCCTTCCCTCCCCCATCTTTTACATAACACACACACACACACACACACACACACACACACACACACATACTTTCATGGGCATTACAACACCTAAAAATAAAATGTCACATTTTCCCAGGGAGAAGCAACTTCAGGTGTCCCAAATCACCATACATATTCATCCCTTGAAGCTGGTCTGCTGAATGCCAACACACTTAATATGATTTATTAATCCACCGGGAACTTTTTCAGGGTCTTAATGCAGCATTTATCGTCTCTTTAACTGGGTAACAAAAACATTCAAAGCCAGGCATGGTAAATAATTATCTAATCCATCAAGACTTTCATGTAAGAACTATTAAATTCTTTTTCTTCTGAGATACTCAAAAGCAATTTTCAACTTTCTCTCTCCTCACCCCCCCTTTCAAAGAAGCATCCTGTTCATCAAAGGAAATACCTTCAACAGACTTAGGAAACATGGTCATGGGAACCCTGCAAGCCTGTGATTAGAATACAGGAGACAGAATCAGGGTAATTATTTTTTTTAACTTAAAAAAAAAAAGAAGCAAAGCTCCCCATCAACCCAGGCAGAGCAGCCTGAATTATATCTGCTTATGTAAATAGAACTAATCACCGATAACATTAATTAGCAGCAGAAAACTGGGGCTCCTCAGGCTGGAGATAGCAGGTAGTCATTGGGCAAGGATTAATTTCTCTTTTAATTAGAAATGTACATTTTTGGCAGCTTTGCCCCCAAGCAATTAGCAATTTGGGAGCCCAGTGAAGTATTTCCAATTCCATTTGAATGGGGGTGGTTTTGGAGGGTCAGTCTCCAGCAGTCAGTCACATCTGCCTGAGTGAATGAACCTACTTCAGCCCCCCTCCCCCATTCCCTTCTGGCTAACCTGGATCTGTTTGACAATAACAATAGAAATAGTTTAGAAAGACATGTGCTCAGACCTATTGACTTCACACTCTGGCACCTCCTTGCCATCTTAGCTTTATTTTTCAGAGCTTCCCTTTACATATTCTATGCTTTGGCCAAACAGGACTCATCACCTCCCTTCACCCAAGTCAGTCTCTGCTTTCACACTATAGTACCTTTGCTCATGCTGGTCCCTCTCCCTGGAATGCCTTTCCTACCTGTTGAATTTCTACCTGGTTTCAAAAACCTCAACTCAGATACATACTTTTCCAAAAAGTCTTCTTTGATCTATCCCATTGGTAATGACCTTCCTTTCTCAAACTTGTCATGGAATAATAAACCAACTCCTACTAATAAGCTCCTACTATGTGTCAGGTATTTTATATACTATAGTTAAATGTATTGATGCCATATTATGCTTCCAGATTATGAGCTCTTTGAGGGAAGAGACTTAGGCTTATGTTCAATTTGACAAATTGAACATTTATAAAGTACTGTTTTTATACTAGGCCTTTTGTGTGTGATGCTGGGGATTATAAAACAGATGGTATAGAGTACTGGACTTATATTCAGGAATAATTAAGTTCAAATCTTAATTCAAACACTTCATAGATGTGCAGTCCTGAGCAAGTCACTCAACCTAGTTCACCCTCAATTTCCTCATCTATAAAATGGGAATAATGAATGTAGCACCTAACTTACGGAATTGTTATGAGCTTGAAATGAAATGTCTTTGTAAAAGCTGAATACTTGCTAGTTATTATAATAGGTTCAGGTTCCAAGGAATTTACAAGCTGACATGTTAATATGCCATATGCAAACCATAGAAATCATCTCAGGGAGGGATAACCTTACAGTTGGGCTCAATTGTTATCCCCATATCTTCAGGAGGAAACTGAGGCCCAGCGTCATAGGCTAGTATCAGTGTTCTTGAAGTTAATCTTATTAGTAGGATTCCTTTTTCCATCCTACTCCCTTGCCAGATAGGTCATCAAGAGTGTCTGAGGTATAGTGTGCTGGACAGTTTTATAAAACTTTAAAAATCCAATTGACATTCATCAAGGATGTGCACTAAAAAGTTAGTCATTTCTAAGCTTGTATTCAAATCTCACATCTGAACCTTACTAGCTATGTGACCAGGGACAAGTCACTTCATTTCTGTAATGCAGATAACTCTCTAAGAATTATGAAGCATGATGGGGTTCCTACACGGACAAAACTGTTGTCCTGAGATCTAGATAAATTCAGCGTAGAAGTCCAGGAAAAGCACCATGAGAAATCTGAAGAAAAATAATTTTTATTTAATTGGGTGGGGAGTAGGAGAAAAGACCAGGAAAGGCTTCATGTATGAGATGGCACCTAGTTTGACTTTGAAGGGAGGAGGGAGAAGAACATTAGCAGACACCGGAGGCAATCCGTTCCAGGCACAGAAGTTGGACAAGAATGGAGTTGGAAAGTTGTCCTGTTTGACTTGGAGCATACTCTCAAAAGAGAATGGCATAAGTTAAGCATAGACAGGTAGGTAGAAACCAGATCATGGGTGATCTTTGAGTCTTTTCAAAAAAATTAGTTTCAGCACTGAATACAGTACTATGTAAGATGATACTGATAAAGGTGACAGCTAACACTTATATAGCCCTTTGAAGTCTTCAAAGACTTCTCCATGCATTCTCACTTGACCCTCCCAACTACCCTGTAAAGTAATTGCTATTATCTTCATTTCCCTTTTACAGGTGAGGAAATTGAGGTAGAGAAAGGTTAAGTAGCTTACTCAGGGTTATACAGGCGGTAAGTATCTGAGGTAGGATTTGAACTCAGTGTCTAGCACTCTATTTATTGTGACACAGTTATCTCCTGAGCTACTAATAAATGCATCGCACAGTATATTGAATTTTAGTTACCTTTTCCTTTGGACACCCCTATGGTGCTATTTATTGAGTTACCACTAGATACAACAAAGTGTAGTCTTTAGGCTGGGATTCAGGAGATTTGGAGTGATAGGATCATAGGTTTTTGATCTGAAAGATCTTAGAAGATCTTCCCTCTCCTCTCCTCACTTCTCCTCTCCTCTCCTTTCCCCTCCTCTCCTCTCTTACCATGTAGCATTTAGTATTACCTAATCATTCTAGAGATGGAGAAAGTGAAGTTGAAACAAAAGTAGATTACCTTAGGTCACATAGGGAGCAAATGGCAGAAACATGATCTGAACTCAGGTCTTCTGACTCCTAACCAAGTACTCTTCCAATCAATACATCAATTGGCAAACACTGAGGTATAAACCCACTTTGTGTCAGGCACCATACCAAGTACTGTGTTGTGTAATACAACTAAACCAAACTAAACAGTGCCTTCTCTCAAAGAACTTACATTCTTATCGGAGGAAAGTGACATGCACACTAATGCAAAATGTAAATACAAAAATGTATACAAGAATAAATACAAAATATTTACAAATGGTCAGGTGCTAGCGGTTGGGGTGGGTACCAGGAGGCCATCAATTGAAGTGAGGATTGAGTTGAGCTTTGAAGGAAGGTAGAGATTCTCACAGGTAGAGGTAGGGAGGGAGAAGGTTTCAGGACTGGGAGACAGACTTGGACAGAGGAGGTGAAATGTTTTAAATGAACCACAAGAAGGCCAGTTTGACTGAGGCATGAAGTGGAGTAATAAGTAATGTTTGGAAAGGAACATGGCACTAGATAGTGACAAGCTAGAAATGCCAAACAGGGAGTTTGTATGTCATCCAAGAGGCAATAGAGAGACTCTAGAGTGCTTTGCACAAGGGCATGAAATGGTCAGATTTGCGCTTTCAGAAAATTCTTTGGCAGCTGAGTAAAGAATGAACTGAAGGGAGAGAGAGACTTGAAGCAGAATGATTATTAGGAGGCTAATGAAGTAATGAGTGATGAGGTCCTGAACTAGTGTAGTAGTTGTGTGAGTAGAGAAAATGGGTAATATTTAGGCAATGTCTATGTAGAAAGGGTGAGATTTAGCAACTCATTGGATATTTGGAATGAGGGAGTGAGAAACTAAGGATAGTATTGAGCTTATGAACTGGAATTTGGAGGGGGAGTTGTGTCTTTGTTAGAATAAGAAAGTTAAGGAAAGGGTTGGGTGTTTGGGAAATGGTAGTGAGTTCTTTTTTGGACATATTGATTTTGAGATACCCATGCAACATCTAGTTACAAATATCTTTTAGGTGACATGGGACTGAAACTCAGGACAGAGACTGAGGCTAGATCTTTGGATCTGGGAGTCATCTATATAGAGATGATAATTAAACCCTTGGAAACTGAAGAGATACCCTAAATGAGAGAATATGTATCTATATGTGTATATCTATCTATCTATCTATCTGAAAAGAGGATCTAGGAATACTTAATAGCCTAGTTGGGAAATACCACACAATCCAAGATGAAACAAGATAAATGTACAAGAAAAGTCCAAGATGTTTGTGTCCCACAACTTTTGACACAAATATATTGAAATTCTCTATTTTCAGCTTTACTGCTGGCTTGCTACACAATCTTAGACAAGTCATTTCTCACCTCCGAGCTTTGGTTTCCTGATCTGTAAAATGAAAGGCTAGGATCAGTTGGGGATGGCTAAACACATTATGGCAGAGAATGTAATAAAATAGTATTGTGTTGTAAGAAACTATGATGGGGATGGTTTCAAGGAAACCTGGGAAGATTAGTATGAACTGATACAGAATAAAGAGAGCATAGCCAGGAAAATAGTCTATACAAAAATAACATTGTAAAAATGAACTATTTGGAAAGTCTCATGTCAATGACCAATCATGACTCCAGAGGACGAATGAAGAAATATGCTACAGAGAGGGGAAAAACTGAATGTATAGAATGGGATGTGTGTTTTTGGAAGTGGCCATTGTGGGAATTTGTTTGGCTTGGATACATATATTTGTTATAAGTTTTTTTCCCTTTTTCATTTCCCACCACCTTCCCTCCCAACACCTTTCCTGGGAATGAATGAAAGATCTTATTAGTTCAAAAAAAGCTGATTAAAATACAATTAAGGGCTAGAGCTAATAGTTTCTGAGGTCCTTTCCAGCTCTGATATTTCATATTCTGTCTTTTCAGATGCTACTAAGCTGACATTCCATGTTCTGTGTTCTCCTCTAGCTTCAACAATGTTTTCTGTGCTTATATATCTGAGCAACAAGGCAGAATGTGGATTAAAGGATCAAGGAGGCAAGGAACTTGGGCCCACCACAAACTGTCTCAGTCCTTGATGGATCCCACGCCATCTGTCTGAATGAATTTGCCTTTAATTAACTTTCAGACAGCTAATGGAGTAGGAGGTTATATGGGTCAAATATTTTTTCAGTGACAATGAAAGTGATTGTATGATTGCTCTGCATGTGATATTGTGTGAAAAGTAAAGTGGGCTGCATTAGATGATAGGTCTCCTCTCTGACTCTAATATCATTTGTTCTCCATTCTGATATCCTGTGTTTGAAGGTTCTAACCAACATTAACTCTCTGTGACTCTACTATGGTTCAGTGTTTCAGGATAGAATGATTTCTATTTTATATAGAAGATATTAAGGCCCACGGATGCTTCATGGCTGCCCCAAGGTCATACAAAGTTTAGAGACAGAGAGTCCAGGTTTTCTGACTTCTTACCTACTACTTTCCACGTCATCCTAATTCTTCCACTTTCTAATTGCAGCACCATGAGCAAGTCCTTCTTCCTGGTCCTCAGTTTCCTTATCTGTAAAATGCAATGACTAGGTAAGATAGATAATTTATAAAGTCTCTTTCAGCTCCAAATCTATAATCCCATAGTCTTCTTGCTTTCTCGAATATTTCTAACTGTAGTTCTGAAATTTCAAGGAGGAAAAAAATTCTAACATCTGTAGACATATTTCTCTTCCCAGGATAGCTTCAAACTGATTCCCCTCGCTCATATGTTCTGCCTGTCAATTCAATTGAATTTAATTTAACAAACGTTCATTGAATGTTTACTATATATGGAGCATTGTAGCAGTTGCTGGGGAATTTATATATATTCTGGAACTTGCAACCTAGTAAGGGGAGGAGGTACAAACACAGGTAAATAAATATAGGATACATTATTATATGATAAATTCATTAGAAAATCTTAAGGACATTACATGCACACTCATTTCTTATAATAAAAGGATAGAACATTGGTCTTAGAGTCAGGAAATCCTGGGTTAAAATCCTACCTAAGGATACTTATTTGCTCTGTGACTCTGCATGCCACTCTCCCTCTATTTAAGCTTCTGTTTCCTCATCTGGAAAATTAAGATAATGGAAATAATAGATCTTACCTCACAAGGTTATTGGCATCATCAAATTAAATAGCTATTCAAAGCACTTTACAAACCTTAAAGAATTATGCAAATATCAGTTATTTTATTATTTTATCTTATCTAATTCTTCTTTATTTGTTTGATGGAGTTGATGTCGATATAGTTCTGGGATTAACTGGTATCTTGTTATCCCTCCTTAATGTATGTATATGGCCTTTGACATTTCTTGGCTTTGTGACAACTATGCAGTGCCCCCATCAACCCACTAAGGTTATAAATTTCAGAGCAGGTGCCAATCTACATTGATAGAAGTGGTTCCCTTAATTGGGAATTCCCTACTCCAATTTATTCCAGGTAAGTCCCTATTTCTATGACTGGAGAGTAGATAAAAATAGTACATTTTTGGGTAACTGAATAAAAGTATTGGATTATAAATCGAGCATCTTTGGCAACAATTTCAGAAGAAGTTGGCAGGATGATGGGGATGATATGGACCTCATCTTATTCTTATATGGTTTTTATTTCCTCCACTAGGTTTTTTAAATGAAAGTTTTTCATTTCACGTTGCTTTTAGGTTGTGTGTATTTGGGATGGCATTCTTAAGTGATTATAGAGCAATATTTTCTTCTAGTGATTGGGAGCCACAGTTTGGTGTGTCACAAAAAGGGTGATAACAATGTTGATACAAATATGTTGTTATGGAGTAGGTGTGAATGACTTGGACTCTTGAAAGCTAGGCCAGCTGAATACAAACCACCATAGGATCCATCCAGGCAGAAAGACTTTAAGTTGGGCTTGGCAAGAAACTGTGTGTCTGATACTAAAGAAGCAGCTTAGCCAAGTATGGGGAAGCTCATTAACAAAGGGGTGACCCTCAAGAAATGAGGGATGAGTTTTTCCAATCAGTAGCTCAAATAACCACTGTTAGAGGTGTTGGCACTGGCACTGATAGAAACAAGATCTATACTAGTGGGGTCACTGGTCCTTGTAGAACTAGAATGACAGAGTGAACAGGATTTGGAGTTAGTGGAAACCCAGGTTCAAATTCCATTTCTGATATTTACTGTCTGACCAGTCCATGAGTCACTTAACTTTTCTGAATCCCAAGCATTTAAATGTCTGCTAAGTGCCAGGCTCTGTATTAAACAATGGAGATAAAATGAAAGGCATAAGACTGTCCTTGCTTTCAAAGGGCTCATAGTTTAATGGGTGAGACAACATGAAAACAACTATGTACAGATAAGCTATCTACTGGATAAATTGGAGATAACCTAAGAGGGAAGGAACAAGTATTAAAGGGGCCTGGGAAAGTGTTCTTTATTTCAGAAGGTAGAATTTTAGCTGTGACCTGAAGGGGAGACAGGGAGGTATGGGAGAGGCCTAGTGAAGATGTCAGGAGTCAGGAAATGGAGGAACAGTAAGGAAACCATTGTCACTGATTACAGAGTATGTGGGGAGAGGAAGGAGTAAAATAAGAATAAAAATAGTATCTACATTACAGCATTGTTTTGAACATTAAATGAGACAGTGTATATAAAACTCTCTAAAAATAATATTAACAACAACTCATATAATCAGTGCTTAAAGGTTTGCAAAACTCTGCACATCATCTCATTTGTTCCTCCCCAAAGTTCTGTGAGGTAGGGCTATTGTTATCCCCATATTCCAGAAGAGGAAACTGAGGACTGGAGAGGTAAGTTTCTAATGATAAACTTGCAGTTAATTTTGTCAGCAGGACCTCCCATGTTCATCTGTAATAAGCAAGTGCACTAGATATTTCACTAGGGATGTCAGAGGCACTGCGTGCTGGAGAGTTACATGAAGCTTTAAACATCCACGTTGATATTCATCAAGGATGTGCTCACCAGCACTTTGCAAGAAAAACCAAAATAACTCATAATTTCTAGGCTTGAGCATAGAGCATGAATCCCAGGAAGCCTTGCCAAGCCTCTTTGATCTCTTCTCTCCCACCCATCCCCCAGTGTCATGCTTACTTTCTGAATCTCCATAGCCTTAAGTCTTTGCTTCTTTTATTATCTTTAAGTGATTAATAAATCTAAGTCTTCTCTGACCTTCTAGACTGGGAGTTCCCTGAGAGCAGGGATTCTGCCTTATTTCAAGCTTATCCATCATAAAGAGAGGTCTAATGTCCGGAATGAAGTGGATAACAGTCTCACTGTACTCGGTCAAGATCATCATGGATAGGGAACCATCCTCAGATCCAGGAAGACTTGGGTTCACATGTAGCTTCTGACATGGGCTATGTGATCTAGACTAACACATTTAACCTCTTAGTGCCCCATGTATCTGTATAAGACTATAAATGATAGTGAAATTAGTAGAAAGAATTTCTTCACCTGGAATTTCCCTATGCCAATGAAATCAGTTCAAACCCCTATTCCTACATGTTAGAAATACATTGATAGACTGGATCACATTCATAAGAATGACCAGGATGGTGAGGGATTGGAGATCAGACCATATGAGGAACTATTGAAGGAACTGGCAGTATTTAGCCTAGAGATGAGAGGACCTGGTGTCAGGGTGAATAATATTCTGTCATGAGTTAGAGGGCTTCAACTTGCTCAGCTTGACCCTAGAGGGTAGAGCTAGAAGCAGTGGGTAAGGAGAGAGACAGATCAACTCAAAACTTCCTAACCATTAGAGCTATTTGTAAATGAGATTGGATGCTTTGGGAAGTAGTAAGCTGAGAGGATATTGTCAAAGATGCGACTGTTCAGGAGCAGCTTGGACTAAGCGAATCCTGAGGGTCATGCTTACTCTTGGTCTGTGCTTTGGTGATTATCCATCTCTGCCCCCTTTCTTCTAGTGTGGATAGGACAAGGTCTGGGACGTTATTGGTTCTGATGAATGTTTCTTGTGTCACCCAGAGATCTCTAAGACTCTGGACTCAAAAGGACTGGATTCAGTCATGGGGCTGAAGATGGTGATTTTCTATTCTTGGCTCTTGGCTTGGAGCACACCAGGAATATCTCTAAATATACTGTACCCATGGTACAGCTTAGTCTAGATTTCTACAAATGAGATAACATATCAACTAACTCTCACACAGGCATTCAGTCATTCAATCATTAAACATTTATTAAGCACCTACTTTGTACCAGGCACTATGCTAGGTGCTGGGGATAGAAAGAAAGGAAAATATAGTGTCTGCCTTGAGGTGTTTACAATCCCACAAGCCTACACTGAGTGTACAATATGGGTATCAGATAGTGGAATAGTCTTAATTTTAAGACTTACAGAAAATGTATAGGATAACAAAGATTCACAGGAATCCAGAAGCAGATATAGAAACACACAAAGTAATCCAATAGTCTGATTGATTCCCTCTGGAAGGTTAGCACACCTTGGGGGTTGCTGGACTAACATTCCCCTTATCATGAACCTGAACATACATAGCAATAGTGAGGTTACCAATGTCCTGAGACTGACTTCCTCTTCCCCTGGACATTCCCTAAATCATGGCATTAGTTCTTCAGCTTTAGGTCAACTCTATCAAGAATCTTCTTTGAATGGAGAGTGGTTTATGAGATGACTTCCAAAGCTATCCAGATGTTTTTGCCTAGGAAATCTTCCTTTTCTGGCTAGAATTCCAGATTCTAATCAAACTGCCTAAAGAATTACAAAAACCTCCCTCCCTCACAGAGGAGTTTGAGATTCATGAAGACTGTGGTCAGACTGAGCAAGCACAGCCCCTGCCAAGAGCTTCAGCTGTTCCTAGGACAAAGGAGAGCAGGAGGGGAAAGAGAGAAATCCTTCTCCCTCTCCCTCTCACCCTCCCAGTCTTGCTTTACTCTGAAGGAAAAGGAGAAAGGCAAAAAAGGCATATTATGAGCAGCTCTGAGTTGGTTTCACAGCTCACTTTCTATAAATTGTAAAGGGGGTGGGGTGAATCCTTTGTGAGTTTCTGTAATGCTTAGTTGCCAGTCATCTTGAAGCAGCCTTTTTCACTGGGTACCAATAAGAGGAATTTCTGGGGTCTTTTGAGAGAAGTTCCAGTGTGCATGCCAACCTCCTTGGGACTCCCTGTCATATGTTTTTGGGCAAAGGCCAATATCCTGTAAGCTCACCAAGTTGATAAGCAAATCCTGAGGGTCATTCTTAGTCTCAGTCTGTGCTTTGGTGATTTTCTGTCCCTGCCCCCTTACCTCTAGTGTGGCTAGGACAAGGCCTGGCAAATTGATCAAGGACACCTTTGATCAACATCTCCTTGCACCTGAATGGAGTGAGAAGCTCACTTTAGTGGGATTAAGTGGTCAGAAGACTTGGGTTCTAGTCTCAGTTCTGTCAGGAATTCTGTGTGTTACTTTTCCTCTCTGAAGTATAGTGGTCTCATCTGTCTAAGGAGATTGAAAACTGATGCATACCCTGTCTCCCTCATAGGGCTGAGGTGAGTTTCCAAGGAAGCAGTGAATATGAAAGCCCCTAGGAAAGGATTTAGAAGGATAGACATGCATGGGACCTTTGTCAGTGTAGAACACTCACTGTACGTGGGGATGGGGAGTGGGAAAAAAAACCTAGTGAAGAATAAACTTGGTGGAACTTTCAAGAGTTCCCTATCTTTTCTGATCCCTCCACCCCCAGCCTTCTCTGTCCCCTGTAGGGAGCAGCTGTGCCAATTCTGAAAAAAAGAACAAAAAATAGAAGAAAAAAAAAGAATGCGGGTGTATTTTCCCCCTACTTGAATGAAGGAAAGAAATGATGCTGAGTGGGGAATAATTACTCAAATTGAGACGGAAATCAAATATGAAAGGAAAAGAAATGAGGAGAATCAACCAGGAAATGTGTCTTTTTTCCTCTCTCCCTCCCTCCAGTCCAATCTCTCCTCTCCACCTGGCTTTCTCTAGTTATCTGGTCCTCCCCCTCCCCTTTTAATTAATTGGCTGTCCTTTTGTAGAAATGCTCTCAGGTCCTTGTGGGCCAAGGACTCCATAAATAAGCCCAAGATGCCCCCAAAGGGAGCTGACAAACCCTCTACTTTGTCAATTCTCTGAAACAGCATTTTCTCAAATTCTACTCTGGAATTGACTGAAAGTTACAGAATCTTTGACTCATTGAATGTTAAAGTCACAGAACCTTAAAATTGTGGGATCTAAGAAATGTAGAACTGCAGAATCATGGAGTCTTAGATTCTCAGTCATGGAATCAATGACAGAATATTGGATAATAGCAGCATAGAATCTTGGAGTCATAGACTCTTAGTCATAAAATCATGGCTCTTAGAATTCGGGAATGGTAGGAAGCAGTGTGCCTGTTGGAAAGGACATTGGACTTAGAGCCAAGGGTCCTGGTGAAGAATTCGGTTCTGGAAGAAAGCATTATTTCACTTACATTTGCCTTTATCCTGCAAACTTTTGTGAATTTGTGATGTTTTCAGAGTGGCTCATCCTTCCACTGATCAACATTATTCTACTAGTAGATGATCTAAGAGTTAGTTACTGCGCCTGGGAACGTCATCATTTCCCTGTGGCTAACCTGGTGATGGGCTTCCTGGGCTCAGAGATATAACTAGAAATTAACATGATTAAGGCAAGTGTTATAAAAAGTTGTGGTTTTGGAAAATTGCCAGAGCCTGGGATATTATGAAGCAGTCAGCGGGGAGAACAGTATGGGAAGGAAACACAGGGTAGGTTGTATCGGGGATGCAGAAAAGTCATGAAATCATATCTTAGCCAATGCCATAGGTAGGGCTTGGGAGACTTTCATATGAACCTTTGACTACTGTAAACAATCCAAATAACACTTGGATGCTATCATCCCCCATATCCCATAACCCTGCATGGAGAAGGGGGATATTGGTGTGGGATGGGGAAGGTAGCCATGTCCATTGATCCCAGATTGGCAAAATCCTAGATTGTCCCAGCAATGATTTGAAGTGAGTGGGTAATCAGGTCTTAAAGTGAGGCAGAGCCCTGTGTCAATGGGATAGGAATGGCATACAATACCTAGAGAAAAGGCAGAAGAGCAGAGGTTGTTGTACTTTTGGACATATAGAGGACAGTGGAGTGACTCAGGTAGAGAAGCAAGATGTATGAAATTGGTAGTCAAGTGCATTGGCAGGGAAGAAAGCATGCCCCTGTGAGTTCCAGTGCTCTGAGGCAAAGCCCCATTCACTCTTCTTTAGTTACACCCCTGTCTGTGTCTCTATTTGAAATCTTTCTGCCTTAATAGGACATGCCAGAGATGGTACCTGACCAACTTTTCAGTTCACAATCACTTCTATGTTTTAATGAAGCAACAGAGAAGAATTTGAGTGGAGAAACTAATGCTGAATTACAATCTATTAGAGCTCGAAGGCACCTCAGGCATCATCAGGTTCCACTGTCTTATTTCAAAGATGAGTAACCTGAGATCCAGAGAATTAGAGTGATTTAGCTAGTTAGAATAAAGATTAGAATTCAAGTTCCTAGAATTTTAGGGTAGTTAGAGGGTGCAGTGGATAGAGTACTGGACCTGGATTCACAAAGTTCTCTTCTTTCTGACTTCAAATCTGGCTTCAACTGTGTGACCCTGGGAAAAAATCTTTAAACCCTGCTTGCCTCAGTTTCTTCATCTGTAAAATGAACTGGAGAAGGAAATGGCAAGACAATCCAGTTTCTTTGCCAAGAAAATGCTAAATATAGGAACATGACTGAAAAATGACTGCATAACAACCCTAGAATCTGTGATCAGAGCTTTTCCTACCACGCCATCCAATGTGGGCAAGTCTACTTGATTCCAGCCCTCACTGATCTGCCCTTTCTCCAAATGTCCAAAGGACATACAGGCTGGACTAGTTGATCAACAAACATTTATTAAGACCCCACTATTTGCTAGGCATACAAATTCAGAAGTACAATACTCCCTGCCCTCCAAGAGCATATGTTCTACAGGGTGACGTATAGTAAGACTTGTTCACAGGTAAGTGAACACAGAATCTGTTTTTTAAAAAGTGATTTCAGTGTGTATGAACATTAATAACTAAGGAAATCAGGGAAGGTCTCTTGAAGGGAGGTATGCTTTTCTTAATGGTACATGAGTCCTATTTCCCAGCCTGTCTGGATCCCATCATTCCTCTTTTGTCTCCCACAGTGGTGCTGATGAGGCATGATGCTGGTCACATAGGGCACCCAGACTGGATCCTATAGAGCTCTGGATTTGGAATCAGAAGACCTGGGTTCAAATCCTCACTGTACTGCTACCTGTGCAACTCTAGGCAAGCCACTCTGAGCCTCAGTTTCCTCATCTATAAAATATAGCTATGAGAATGTATTCTAGTTGCAAAGAATGAATTTTATAGGGCATTTCAAACTATAAAAATAGAATTGTTATATGTCTCAGGTCTGAGCATGGCCATGGGTAAGCTACCCTTCCTTTCCTTGCTTTAGTTTCATTTATCTGTCAAAAGAGAATGTTGGCTTACCTAGTTGCCAAGGTTTTTCTTCGTTCTAATATACTGTATCCTAAGATTCTTTCCAGCTTGGACACTGTGTTCTGTGTTCAAAGGTTCATTCCAGCTAAGTTTTCAGGGCCATTTTAAGTCAGAAATGCTAGGATTCTATGAGTCTTTTCTTTCTACTCCCTCTCCTTGCATCTGGCTGCCCTCACTCACAGCCCTTCTTCCCCAGGCATCCTCTTGCCCAACTCCATTAATTTTTATAACATTATAGCATTAGGCTTTTACAGCTCGTCTGTGGTGGATTCTACTTTAATGAGGTTTTGTGCTCCCACCCTGTGCCAGATATTTTATTTTATTTTTTTCTTCCATTCTTCTGAAAGAAGATGCCTGCTTGCTGACCTGCCAACAAACAGCTCATAATCTCAGCAATGGTGTTTTCCAGTGGGGAGAGCCTTGGGCAGGGAGTCAAGAGACCTGGGTTTGGCATTATTATTCTGTGTCCTTGACCAAGTCACCCTCTTTCTGTATCTTGAATGCCTCCTCTATAAAGTGAAGACATTGAGCTAGATGATCTCTATGGTCCTTTCTAGCTCTTAAATTCTATAATTTCATAAATTTAGCTATCCATAAGTAGGGAAGAGGGAAGCCAAGGTTTTTGGGTAGAGTTCCCTATCACTCAGTATATCTAAGCAGAGGCTGGCTGATTATCTGCCAAGGATGCTGTAGTGAGGACTCCTGTATCAGGTCCTTCCTAATTCTAAAGTTCTGGAAGTCTGGTACCTCTATTAGAACAATGAAAATCCACCAATAACTAAGGACCAGCAAAGAAGAGTGACTTAGCTATGGTAATACAATGAATTCATAACAAATCCTACGCTAAAAGGAAGGTCTGTTGACTTCTAGTCCAATGCTCAAATTTGCATTATATCACATTGCTTCCCCATGACAAAGGAACACTTTTGGAACTCAAGGCCTGACAGCCTGGAGCAGATGACTGTCTTCCTTGTCACACTCATGAGCTCTACAACCACTAGACTGTTTTATGCCTGGCCTTGGTTCCCACCCCCTCACAAACTTAACCATCTATTTAATGGGGAAGGGAAAAGAATGAGACAAAAATGAGTTTAATGATAGTTTGGCTGGCTAGGCACAGCTGTTTCCCTAGTTAACTCACTGAGAGATGGACAGTCCATGTAGGAAGCAGAGCTGAAAAGGCCCTGGGAAGGGAAAGGAGAGAAATGTTGGGGTTCCTACAGGATCATAGGAATATACGTTTCACAGCTAGAAGGGACCTCAGAGATCATCTAGTATGACCTATGAGTTTCATAAAATATTGAAAGTTTAGCCTGAACTTTCCTTGGATGCTTTGGGGAGAAACAGTTGAGTGTAACTGAAAGAAAGTGGAGGTTAACCTGGGTTCTTTAGGGCTTTGCCATCAGAGTGATAACTCTGGAAGGTCCTACCAAGCTAATAAAGCTTTGAGTATGGTCTTACTGATGGATCTTGTGCCTGGTATCCGAAGATCAAACTCGCTAAGGTTGGAAAGGTTCATTGTCTATTACACCATAGTATGTAGGTCTGATGCATCCTGGTTGGGTGCCTTTGGGAGAGTTACTCTATCTCAGTGCTCCAGACAAAAGCTAAGAGTGGCAAGGGAGGACTGATCAGCATTGGTAGAGGACTTCCTTTCACTGAGAGCTCCTTACGTTGATAAAGTCATAGGAATTATAGGTCCAGTGCCCTCCCCTACACATACACATACACACATACACAGAGAATATAGGTAGTCAGCACCATAGAAATTCATAGGCAGCCAGGAATGGAGAAAACAGCTTTGTCAACTCAAGGAGCTGTCTACCTATAAAGTATAGATACACTTTTTTTGCAGAAAGACAATCTACTCCAATAGTGTGGAGGCAGATAAGTGGAGTCAAGAAGACCTGAGTTCAAATCCAGCCTCATATTCTTGCTAGCTCTATGATCCTGGTCAAGTCATTTAATCTCAGTTTCCTCAACTATAAAATGGAGGTAATAACATCACCTACCTTGCAGGGTTGTCATGAGGATCAAATGAGATAATATTTGTAAAATGATTAGCATGGTGCTTGGTACATAATAGGTACAATATAAATGTTTATTCCTTTCCCTTCCCTTCTACCATCTTGAGTCTTGATGAAGGATTCATGGAAGGAAATTAAAACCAAATGGGTTTTAAGGCATGGAAGTGTTGTAATCTTTTTTTTGAATTAATTTATTTGTTTTCAGTTTTCTACAATCACTTCCATATATCTTAGATTTATTCCCATTCCCTCCCTTTCTTTGCCCCTTTGCCCCCTCCTTCCCCAAGATTGTGTGCGATTTTATGCAGGTTCTACACATACAGTCTTATTAAATACATTTTCACCTTAGTTGTGTTGCATAGAAGAATTAAAATGAATGGAAGAAACCATAAAACAAAACATAACAGAAAATAAAATGATCTGCTTCATTCTGTGATCCAGTTCCATAGTTCTTTCTCTGGATGTGGAAGGCATTTTGCCTCAAGAATCTATTGGGAATTTTTTAGATCCTTGCATTACGGTAAGGGCTAAGTCTCCCAGAAAGAGTCCTCACACACTGTGGTTAATGCTGAGTACAAGGTTCTCCTGGTAATGCTCCTTTCACTCAGCATCAGTTCATATAAGTCCTTCCAAGTCTCTTTGAAGTTTTCCTGCTCATCATTTCTTATAGCACAATGTATTCCATTACATTCATATACCACAACTTGTTCAGTCATTCCCCAGTTGATGGACATCCCTTTGATTTCCAGTTCTTGGCCACCACAAAGAGAACTGCTATAAATATTTTTGTACATGTGGGACCCTTTTCCAGTTTTATAATCTCTTTGGGATACAGTCCTAGAAGCGCCATTGCTGGGTCAAAGAGTTTCTTCCTCTGAAGACTGCCTGTTCATATCCTTTGACCATTTATCAGTTGGGGAAGGATGGGTTTTACTCTGTGCAAATGGAAAAAATACCTGTAGATGAACTCATTAGCATAATAAGTGTCAAAAGGTAGACAACACCTTTGGGATTGGAGGGTCAGTTTTCATCTATTCATGTTGGGTTTCTTCCTGATCTAGTACTGAAACATAAAGTTTCCAAGCCCTCAATCACAGTATTCCGCAACATGAAATTGTTATTTTAGTCTGTTTGTTGAATGTTTGCTGGATGAATTAATGTATATCAATGAACTTAATAATCACATGTAAGATACTAGTTTAACTATCCACTTGGAAAGAAACAAGTGGATGAAGGATACCTATAGACAATCCAGACTTAGGCATGCTGTTGTTTGAGAATCCCACTAAGCTGGTTCATCATGATGCATATGAATCAGGACCAGAATTAATTATGAGTAGAGAATATGGGTCATATTTAAGAGATTGAGCAGCTTTTAGTGAACACTGCCACAAAAAATATTCTTACTGCCAATGTCCTTGTTGTGAACTGTAGAATAACATGGTCTCATAAATATAAATATTGGAGGTGAACCAAAGGAAAGTTGTATGACTTGTGTCACCTGGCCATAGCATATTCCCAACAATGACTTTCATCTTAGAAGTGGTATAAAAGACTTGTAGTGAGGGTAAGGAATGGGTAGCCAGAGGGTTACCTTAGAATGTGCCAAAAAAAAGACGCAAAGGATTGCCTTCAATTCATGATGAGGAGTTTCTATGGGGAAGGTGGAAGAACCAGCCCCAGTGAGAACATAGGCGTGCCTACCATCAGTCATCAGTAATCTAATTAGGAGTATTTGCCAATACATCCTCTTCCTCCACCTTTCATCCTTTCCCCTGTAGTGACATTGCACATTGAGCTCTCCCAGGCAGGAATCAATCAATCAGTTTATTATTTATTGAATAATCCATAGGTCAGAATATTGCTTTTTTTTGGCCAAAGCCCATTGCAAAGACTTGTAGAGGAAAGAGTATCTACAATGTGACCTTTAGAATAAGTAACAAGGAGTATGATGCAGTGGAAAGAATCCCTGAGTGTAGTGATGAAGGGTTATAATTCCTGCTTCAGGGGAGGTTAAGGTTGTGTGGATCCCTTGAGTTCACGTATTTTGAGCTAAAATAAAGTTAAAATCCATTGAATGTCTACACTAAATCTGGCACCAATATGGAGAGCCCCTGAAATTGGGGGTAGGGGTATTAGGAGGAGGAGGGCACCATCTTAAGTCAGAATTGGAATAGGTCAAAACTCCTGTGCCCATCAACGATAGATTTGGGCTGTATGGACTTCAGTTTTCTCATTTGTAAAATGTGAACTTTGTACTAAATAATTTCCAAGTTGACATGATTAGAAACTAGAAAACAGAATAAAGCACTAGAAGGAACCTTAGAACACAGAATTTTATACCTGGAAGGAAGTTTTTAATGTAGAATATTAAGAAATAGAATGCCAGAACCCAAAAGGACTTCAGAGATCATCCAACTCTGCCATATTCTAGATAAATATTACTATTATATAAGTTGAGGCTTAGAGAGAGGAAGATCACAGTGAAAGTTTTTTATCTCCAAGTCTAGCAGTCTTTTTTTTCTATATAATTGTCTATCCCAGAAATGTTAAACTCAAATTGAAATGGACTCTACTAATCCATAATAATCATTCCTGAAGATGGCATATTGACTGAGTTTTAAAATATAATGTTATCTATGTTTCATGTATATTTATTTCTTTATTTTGTTAAATATTTCCATTTTAAGCTACTTCAGGCACTCAGGAGTGTTGGTGGCATGTGGTTGGTAGTTAGCTGGTCTATGCCACCTTGCACAACGCATATCTAACTTGGTCAACTTGGCCAAACCTGGTATTTTTTGGTGGCACACTAGTGCTGGTTGGAAGGTTGTCCTCAGTGAACTGGGATGGAGTAGAAATGAGACTAGTTGTGGGATTGATTGCAGCTTCACATACAGCCTTCTTGTCCGTCCTGGAAAAATCATAATGTTGAATGCCTGAGTCAGGAAGGACTTTAGACAACATCTAGCTGAACCCCTTCATTTTGCAGATTAGGAAACTAAACCCCCAGATAAAGGAAAGTGACTTTATCCAAGGGCACACAGCTAGTAAGTGGAAGAGCCTGAATTTAAATGCAGGTTTGTAGGCTCCTAAATTCTAAAGCGAAAAGATACTTAGATAATATTCAACACCCATATTAACAGCTGAGGAAACTGAGAATGAATGAGCTAAAGGGACTTTGGAGAGTAGGTATCCACTGAGTCTCATAGCAGAGATTACTGAGCTCCTCTGAATGCATACCCTTCTTTGTTTTGGGCTGTGGGCTCAGTCCGTTCTTAGAGAAGTTAAGACTCAAAGCACCAGAGCTTGGCAACAGAGATATAACTAAGTAACTGAAACTACAGCTAGGGCAGGTGTGTGTGTGTGTGTGTGTGTGTGTGTGTGTGTGACAGAGAGAGAGAGAGAGAGAGAGAGAGAGAGAGAACCAGAACTAGTGTGGTGTTGGAGGATGAGGGAACACAGAGGACAAGGTAAAACTGTAGCAAGGGAGTGGTTTGTCCCCCAGAAAGCCTTGCTCTCTGTGCCTATGGAGGTGGTGAGTCACAGGAATGGCAGTTGCCATTAAAGACAATGTACACACTGCTACTTTATCCCCTAGGCAAAGCCCCTTTTTTCTAGGTTGGTTAGGAATCTGCTCAGTAATAGGACTACATGGATACTATTTGCCCTTTCCATTGTACCCCATTCCAGTTTCTGGTTGCTTGTCTTGCTTCATGAGAGCAGCCTCATGGCTAAGTGGAAATAATGTTTCATTTGGAGACAGAGGACCTTAGTTTATATCTTGACTCTGGACTGAATCACCTCTATGGCCCTTTCCAACTCAAAATTTATGATCATCTGAACTTGAGTTTGAATCCTGGATGGGCTTGGAATACTTTTCTCTCTTTGTGACTCAGTTTCTTCATCTGTAAAATGAAAGGTAAGGTCCTTGGTGACTTTGGCATTTTGTAGCTTTGTGATTCTGTGATTGTCTCAGGGAATTGGGGCTTACCTCTGGACCCCCTCATAGTCCCTGATGCCTCTGCTTTAGTCCTCCACAATGCCAGATTCCCTTGACACAATATAGTTCCTTCTGACAAGATTTCCTTTCCCCCTATGCTGACTATAAATCTGGAAATCTGCTTAAGGCTGAGACCTTCTCCAATTACTTATTTCACTTGAGTGGGTCTTTGCAGGAACTGGGTCTTACCTATACTGTTACAGAGACAGTCCTTGTTCTGAGAGGATCATGATGGAAGACTAGAGTTCACATGTGCTAGGTGGCCTGAACCACCAACTAGGTGGTCAGACCCCAGTGGAGGCAACTCAGCATCTGTGTCTAAGATCCTTGGAAATAGCAGTGCCTTCCCCCTGGCCCCCACTACCCCTTGCACCCCAGGCCATAGGTCCTACTTCCAGCCTAATTCCTACCTCTATTTTCCATGGGAGCAAACTCTATAGATATATTACCTGATAACTGGTACTGCAGGTGCTGTGGCATCTGCCTCCAAGTCTAAAGACTTGGAGAAGAAAGTTCTCATCACCAGTTGTCCTTGGCATCGTCAAAAGATCGAACATCAGAAATGGATACGAATTTATCAATGGACACAATCCTGCTTTTTCTTTTCTTTTCCTTTCTCTTCAAGAGACCTGGCTTCCATTTCTCTCTCTACTACTTTCTTGGTGCACGACTGATTTTTCTAAAGCAAGTAACATCCTTCTTTAATAGCTTGATGCACTTCTTTCCTCACATGGAAAATAAGGTTAATAATTCATGGTCTGCAATGTCAAAGTCAGACCCCATTTGAAGTACTGGGTTTAGTCCCAGATGCTCCCTTTTGAGAATGATATTGATGAACTGGAGACTGACCAGAGGAGAACAATCAAGATGGTGAAGGACTGGACTTTACAAGAAACAATTAAAGGAAGCAGAGAGTAGCTTTTCTATAGAAGGGAAGACTTAGGGAAGACACCTTATTTATCTTTAAATCTGTGCATAACGGGCATGTGGAAGAAGGCTTAGACTAATTCTGCTTTACCCCAGAGGACAAAACAAGGAACCATGGGTAAAAATTTCTAGAACAAAGTATAGTTCTCTTAGTAGGTAGTGAGTTTCTTCATCATTGAAGTTGTTCAAGGAAAGGTTGAATAATTCATTTTCAGCGCTATAGAGATGATTTCTGTTCATAGATAAGTTGCATTAGTGCCCTCTGAGGTACTGACCAACTATGAGATTCTGTCCCTCACAAGAATTTCATGAGTATCCAATGAGACAATCTGTACAAAAGTACTTTGAAAATTATTATACAGGCAAAGGATTATAGGATCATAACCTGAGAGGTGGGATCAACTAATTCATCCTTAATTTTACATATGGGGAAACTGAGAAAAAGAGAGATTAGGCAATTTCTAAGGCCCCTTCTGATTTTAAATTCTGTGAGGGGCAGCACTTAAACATACTTCCTATGACTTTGTATCTAGAATTCTTTATGTAAATTAAATTTTAATTAAAAATCAACAACAGATATTTATTTTCTCTTCTTACCCCTTTTTGCCCCTAAAAAAGAAAACAATCATCCATAGTCAAGCAGCACAAATACCCCTGTGGGTCATATTAAAACATCTGGGTCTCATTCTACATATTGAATTCATCACATTTTGAGTCAGGAAGTGGGCAGCATGCCTTTGGGATTATGGTTGGTCATTGGGTTAATCAGAAATCTTAAGGCTATCCCAAGTTTTCTTTTTTTTCTTTTCAGTGTTGTTATGCACTCTAATACCTCCCATATAGCAAGAAACCATTGTTAGAGAAATACTTTTTAGAGAAAACTTTCTTAAAACATTTATCTTTGGTACCAGGGACTTGGGTTCTAATTAAGGGCAGTCAAACCCTTGTTAGGGTAAGAACAAAAGAGAAGTAGCACATAGTAAGATATCAGGTACTGTGGCAAAGCTAGCAGAAATTGACAATAGAATTCTGTCCTACTGGAATTCTCAGTCTGGATGCAGAAGCAGATATTAAGGACCCTTTCTGATAGGACTTCTGATGGTAGTAATATAATTGACTATATTTTTCACTATGAGTGAATACTATGGAGTAAATACAGAACAGAGATCATGGATGACCAGAAAGTCAGGATGTTAAAGCAAGACCTTGAAAAGCAAGGGATTTTCCTCTGTAGCATCTGGAATCTTTCTTTCATCTGGACAACTGTATGAACTTTTGGCATGGACAAAAGGAAGATTGTTCCTGGGATAGGAGCAAAGCCAGGGAGGGGTCTCTGATGGTTTGTCTCTTTGGGAGACGGAACTATAAGACTGGTTCTCAATGGGCAACTGGATGGCACAGTGGATAGAGTATAGGGTTTGGAATCAGGAAGACTTAAGTTCATATCTTACCTAGTCATTACCTTGGGCAAGTCACTTAATTTCACAAGTTGGAGGTAAGAATCTTGCCTGTTTCCTTATCTGTAAGGTGGAGATAGCAATAGCACCTACTTCCCAGAGATCTTGTAGGATAAAATGATATAATATTTGTACAGTGCCATATAGATGCTATTAAAAGAAGAATGGTTAAGTTCTTAGTGGAGAAAGGTCTGGTTGAGTGGTTGGGTGGGGGAAGAGATGAGGTGGCCACTCATGAGAAAAAATTCTAGAAGAGGTGAACTATTTTACCTTATAACAACGCTGAGAGGTAGGCAGCACAAATGTTATTATCTACATTTTACAAATGAGGAAACAGGCTCAAAAATGTGAAAGAAATCATAATTAGTAACTTCACACAATTATTAATAATTAGTAACTATAACTTCTGAGATCAGGAGAACTCTTCTACACTATGAACTAGAGAATACTCTTAAGCTGGGATCTGTGAATTTATTTACAAAAAATATTTTGTTACCTTTGATACATTCATTTCAAAATGATTTGCTGTATTTGTAATCATGTGCATTTCTTAATGCATTTAAACGCATTATTCAGAGAAGGAATTCATACACTTCACCAGTCAAAGAAGTCTACACCACAAAAAAAGATTAAGAACCCCTGAAGTGAATTCTCAGAAAAATTCACTTCAGTTCAAGTAAACGTTTATTAAGACGTTATTATGTTGGGTGCTGGGGATATATAGACAAAATAAGGGATTCCTTGTCCTCAACTAGCTTAAATGCTTCTGTGGGAAAACAAGACTTGTGCCTTCCCTTGGGGGTTATTCTTCCTATACATGTGAAAGGTGGGACTGATACGGATGGATGGAAAGGAAAGGCTATGATGGTGATTAAGGTATGGCACCCCAGCCTAGCTAGCTTACAGTTTAGAAACAAGGACACTTTTTTGACCCTTCATTGTTGCAAAGGTGTGTGTGTGTGTGTGTGTGTGTGTGTGTGTGTGTGTTCATCCTTCATTGCTGAAGAAGACCATGCCATCACAGAAATAATAACATAACTTGCACTTGACTTTGTTTGGAGTGAGGGAGGGCTGTGCAGGTCACCAGCCTCATTTCTCCTCCAGAGTCATCTGAATTTAGTGACCAAGTATTCATCAGGATGATTGGAGATGAACCAGGATGAGGCAGTTGGGGATAAGTGATTTGCCCAGGGTCACACAGCTAGTGAGTGTCAGGTGTGTGAAGTGAGATTTGAATTCAGGTACTCCTGACTCCTGCCTGGTGCTCTATCCACTGCACCACATAACTGCCTCTGTAGCAAAGGTAACAATGATTTGATTGTCATTCCTTAGGAAAGGAATGGGATGTGGGAGGATGAGACTCTCTAACTGTAATTGAGATGAGTAGGATAGAAGTCTATTTTAGGAAAGCATGGCCTCATAGGCCAGGTTGATATGAGGAGGGACCTGAAGCCATCGCCATTCCTCAACTCAGCTCTTGGGAGTGACATTTCAAAGGCAAGCTGTGGGCTCACTTAACATTTGTGTTGAATTGGTAAGTTGGTGCCCAGGGGATTCCCAGTCCCATTTCCGCTGACATTAGCAGCCTGGAGAAGTAGGCACAGAGTTTGCAACTAGGATTTAGTGGCACCAAAGGTGTAGTTAATGTCAAATCTGATTGTCTCTGGCCCAGTGGTGGAACTGAGCTATGGGGAGGAGAGATGGAGGGAAGACAAAGTGAAATTATCTGTAAGAAAACTTGTGGGGCAGATGGGTAGGACAAGATTAATGGAATCCAAAGTTGTCTCCTCCATGAAGTCCTTCTTGATGTTCCTAATTGAATGTGACTGTCCCCTCTTCCAAATTTCTATGGTACTGTGTTTGTAGCTGTCATTCACAGAACAGAGTAGTCAAGTGAGTATTAGACATAGAATCCTAAGACCTGGTACAGTAGAAAAGGCTTTGGAGTAAGATGACCTGAGTTCAAGTCCCCTCAATCCTTACTACCTGTGTAACCTTGTGTAACTTATAAGTACACCTATCCACCATACTAATGACTCAGTTGTTGGATTAGAGAACCTCTGAGATCACTTTCTGCTCTTTACCTATAATCCCAAGACATCCCTGGTCTGCCTAGCTCTCTGAGCTTCAGTTTCTCCCCCTGGAACAAGAACATAGAAAGCTGGCATCACAGTCAGGAAGACCTAGGATCAAGTACTCAGATGTAGAGCTGGAAAGGACCTTCACAATCACCTAATCCAAGCTCCTTCTTTTACAGATGTAAAAACTGAGCTACAGAGAGGTTAAATAATGTGCCTAAGATCACACAGGTTGTGATCTTAGTATCACAGGCAGAATTTGAATATGAGTCTTCTGACTCCACATCAGTTTGCTTTTTCCAGCATACCATGTACATCTGATTGGTTGGTTGCTGGCCTTCGTTCTTGAAGAGGACCAAAATGACATCACTGTATTAGAGTCAAGTTCCAGTGTGTCCGACTGTGACTGATCAGACCAATCGTTATGTATTCTCTTCCCCCACTAGAATGTAAACTTTTGAGAGCAGGGATTAGCCTGTCTTTCATATCCTCAGAGCTTAGCACATAGCAAAGACCTTAACAGAGAAGTAGCTGACGGCTCAATGGACTGAGAGATGGGTTTCAAGGACTGGAGTCAGGAGGATCCGAGTTCAAATGCCACCTTGGATATCTTCTAACTGTGTGACCCTGGCCAAGTCAATTAACCTCTGTCTACTTCAGTTTCCTCCTCTCTAAAATGGGAATAATTATAATACCTATCTTCTAGGGCTGTTATGAAATTAAAATGAGATTTTCATAAAGTGCTTTGTAGACATTAAAGTGTTAAAGAAATGCTAGCTAGCGTTATATTATTAAAAATACCTAGGTAACCAGGCTCCTCTGGGATACATTACTCTACCACAGAGTAGTCTCATTTGGCCTTCTTATTCTCTCTACTTCCAATTCAATCAACTTTATAGTCATGGAATATGATCCAGTTTGGGGAATACTAGCCTAGAGGTCTAGGCTTTCCTTGCTTTCTTTTGCTGCTTACAAATAGCCTTGGAGTAGAGAAGCATTTAGGTGGCTGACAGCAAGAACCTTCCTGTTCTTAAAGTTCATTGTCTTGTCTCTCCAATCATAATAACAAAAGGACATGTCTGTCTCTAGCATGCTCCAGAGGGTTGTAGATTGTGAGACTTGTATTATCATGTGAAAAAAACAGAACCTTTTATGGACTTTAATGTGCATCTCTGATTGTTGATTACTGTGTAGGTGTACGAAGAAATGGCACATTGAAATGGAACCTCAATTTTTCATTTTTTTAATTTCAAAGACTAGGAACTTTCATACCATTTAAGAATTATTTCATGGTCATTACTCCCAGTTCTTTCCTACTCTTTTCCTACTCGGGTAGGTAGTGTTTTCCTGGCATTTTCGACTTTAGCAAAGAAGGCACCCTCCTCTCTACCCTCTATTATCCTACTAAGAAAAAATAGTTTGTGTTTTAGAGGTGGGGAGAGGGTAAGCTAAATGAAAGAAGAAGTAACAGAAAACAAAGCTTTGGTGCAAAGATTGACAAAAGACATAATCTTATTTGTTCCAAATCTATAGATCATCTAATTTAGTTTGCTCATTTTGTACAACTGTGGTCTATAAAAGGGAAACGATTTTCCTAGGATCACATCCACAACGAATCATGATTTGTACCCAAGTCTCTTAGAGCTCCATTCATTCTTTGCCCCTTTTTTAAAGGGTAACTTAAAAGGCAAAAAAGTGTGAAAGGTATCCAAATCCTTCAGTATGATAACATATAGCCACAAATACCCAAACTGACATGCAAAAGTTTCTTTATAGGAAGACATTAGTAGGGGAGGGACAGTTGGGGCTACAGTCTATCAGCCCTTATGGGTGTGGTGAATTATGAGAAAAGGCACCAAGGACAGAAAGCTTGCGGAAATATATGAGAGAAGTAACTAGTTTCATTTATCCATAGCATAAAGTGCACGATGGGTATGGGGGTAGAGGTAACTTGAGCTAAAGGCATAAAAGTAAGTTGGAACCAGGAAGTCTTGTAAACCAGTTTGAGGCATTTGTTTTTGATCCTGTACTCAATAGGGGCCCATTGAATATTCTTGAGCAAGGGAATGGCTTGATGAGAGTGGTGATATAGTAATGTTGAGGAGAAATATCTGTAAGCAGGGGAGACTTCATAGAATAGACATAGTTGGAAAAGTATCTTGAAGGATGAGAACCACAGGAGGGTCTACTATCTAGACATTATGGAGAGTCTAACAAGGATTATCAAATACTGTGAATACTGTACACATCTGGTAATTCATATGGAGGCAGATAATACCACTAGAGATACCTGGCAAGTATTGCTAAGGATTATCAGATCCTGGGCAGAAAACTGAAAGGTTCACAGGTGGTATTTTAAAAATCATTCCTTTCATTTGAAAATATTAGATTTAGAAGATAATGGTAGTTATGGCAAATGAACAGCTGGAAGAGAATATGGTATCTGAGAATGGGATTTTTATTTCTGGCTCATGGATTAAAATAGTAGAATAACATAATGAACTCCTGCATAGGAATAAAGCACACCCAACAAAGGTAAAAAACATTTGCTTGGAATTTTCAAATCTAATTTTAAGGGCTTTAAAATTAAAAAAAGTTGGAAAATGAGATTGTTAAGAAGGAAGGCAAAACACTATGAACAACAATTCTATAGGGGGAAAGAAGGATGGGAGACACTTGGGTCTGATGAGGAAAAAAGAAATCTGCTTAAAGAATCCAGCCTGAAAAAATATTGACAAACAGAATTTTATTTTATTTTATTTATGTCTTTTTTAAAAATTTTTAATTTTTAACACAGTTCATATCATATAACACAATTCCAACTTCTGGTCAGGTGATACTTCTTTTAAAGTATTTACAATATAGACCACAAATGGATTTTTTTAAACACTAACCAACTGAGAAACAAATAATAACTATGTATGCTAACTTCATAAGCCCTTGACCTAATTTTCTCCACACTATTACTAAGAATTAAAAGACCCTAACTTATTGTTGTTGGTCTAAAGTCCTAAGTCTAATAGCTAAGTTTTAGACTTGACCTCGGATGTTCCCTTACCAACAATCTATAATTTAATAGATCTGGTATTAAGCTTACAAACCTTTTGACTATAGGAAATTGACATTAAGAGTAGGGACATTGCAGGGAAACAATATCTCCCCAATTTCCTGTCAGTTCTAGGCAGGAGTAGATTGTCAACTTGCACTCCATGAGGCTTAGGGTCTGTCAGGTGTCAGTGGAGAAACTGAGTCAGGAGACTCCTACCTCAGCCCAGGGTGAACAGCCACTCTCCCACCCTTCCCATGAGATCACCTTTTTCAGTTCATACCAACATCGCACCCGATTCCAATTTAAGTTCACTTTGGAGGCCCTGGAGACAGGGGTCTTAACTTCCTGTGACAGTAAGCCTTGTTCTTTCTCATCTGAAAGGATGGAAGGAGATACCTATTCACCAAGAAAGCAACCTTCTATGGTCTTATTTTTCCCTTTTTTGTGCATTTTCCCAGCCAGTTACTTGACTTCTGAATCCTTTGTCAAGAGATAAAACTCAGCTGCTTGGTTCTTCTGGGCTTTGGGTGGAGGTGGAGCCATCAGTCAGAGCTGGGGTTTAGATCAGCTGCTCCCTACCACCAGAGGTTTTAAGCTGAGCTGCCTGAACAATGGATCCAGGTTGCTTCCCGGCCTCCATAGCTGCTTACAGTTTGCTGCTGTGGCCTTTGCCATAGCCTGGAGCTATTTTTGGAGAAACTCCCATTTCCTCTCCTCCAGCTGGGCAAGCCCTCTCCCACTGACCTTTGGAGCTTTCTTTGTCACTTGTGGGTTGAGGTTTCTGGGACCTTCCCTGCTAGGAACTCTGCCTGGAGGTCTGTTCAGGTCCTGTTCCTCTCAGTGCTACATGACCAGGGCTGTGCTCTGCTCTGCTCAGTGTCCCATGAGATAGACCTTTCCTGTCAGCCTTGCAGATTACGTTTGACTGGAAACCTCTTTTGCTTTGTGTTCTGTGGCTTCTGCTGCTCTAGACTTTGTTGAGAGTCCTTTTTACAGGTATTTTGTGAGCTGTGGGGAAAGTGCTAGTGTATATGCATCTTTCTACTCTACCATCTTGACTCTGCCCCTAACAAACAGAATTTTTAAAAAGTGTAGAAAGTGTAAGCATAGGTAATTAATTGAGAATGGATATAAAAGGGTGATGTGGTTCTGCAACTAGGTTGGGTAGGTAGGTGGGATAGTAGATAGAGTGGCAGGCCTGAAGTCAGGAAGACTCATTTTCCTGAGTTCAAATCTGGCTTCAGAAATTTACTAGTTATGTGACCCTGGGCAAGTCACTTAACATGGTTTGCCTCATTCCTTGTCTGTAAAATGAGCTGGAGAAGGAAATGGCAAATTACTTCAGTATCTTTGCCAGGAAAACCCAAAATCATGTCATGAAGAATTGGGCATGATTGAAATGACTGAACAAGAACAAATGATCCTGCAGGAATTGAATAAAGAATGGTAAAACAACTTACCCCAAAGACTCTGGAGAACAGAATAGATTCAGGAAGACTAGAGAAGGACAAATGTTTCAATTTTCAAGAGAAAGGGAAGAATCAGTAAACTGTAGAGTAAGAAAATTAACTTCTATTCCCAGCAAATTTTTAGAAAACTTTATGGAGGAAATTGTTTGTGAGCACTTAGAAAGGTAAACTAAATCACCAAAAGCTAGCATGATTTCAAGAAATATAGGTTATATTAAATTAATCTCATTTCCTTTGACAGAGTAAATAGATGGTAGATCAAGGGGATGCTGTAGCTATTCTTAAATTTCAGCAAAGCTTTTAACATTTTTTTCACTCTATCATTGTGTGCAAGGTGGAGAGGCATGAATATAGTATAGGGTAACTGAAAGGCCACAAACTCATTGATGAGTTAGGGGGATATGTACCCCAAGAATGGGAAGACTTCTCCCAGTGAAATGGGCAGATGAGAACAATTTGTTTCAACAGCAATGAAGGTGGCTGAAGCAAGTGCTTTAGAGTACTTAGAGTTTGGTCAGACATGCTACTCTGCCCCACTTAAATCCCATTCACACAAAATAAGACACTCTGTTATGTCATTGATCCTCTTCAGAAATGAAGGAAAAACAACAATGGTTAGTAAAGTATATTCACAAATGACTGGATGGTTAGGACTCAAAAAGTACTCACTAATTGTTCCATGTTAACTTGGGAGATCTGTGGTTTAGTGCCCCAGGGATCAGTCCTTTGTCCTATGTTGTTTAACATTTTTATTAATGACACAGATATAAGCTTGCTTGTCCGTGCCAAAAACTGGGAGAGATAGCTGACAGATTGGATGACATGAGGCAGTTGTTGGCTTAGTGGATAGAACCCTGGGCATGGAGTCAGAAAGACCAGAACTCAAATCTGGTCTCAACACCTACTAGCTATATGACTCTGGTCAGTCACTTAGCTTCCACTTGCCTCAATTTTCTCATCTGTGAAATGGGTATAATAATAGAATCTATTTTGCAGGATTGTTGTGATGACCAAATGAGAAAATATTTGTAAAATTAGTACCTCTCATATAGTGGATGCTATGTAAATGCTTATTCTCTTTTTTCCCTTCCCAGGATCTTCCCAAAATCTTGACAGGGTTGAACATAGGTACTAATTAAATTAGAAAAACTGAGTAATGAAAAACATAAAGTCTTAAATTTAGCTTCATAATGATGTGGGAACCATGGTTAGAGAATGGATATTTTTTCCTGAAAAAAGATCAACAGATTTAAGTGGACTTCAAATTCAATATGAGGTGTGATGGCAGTCCAAATGCTGATGAGTCTGAGGATTTCATTAATAAAGCATAGCTTGTAGAAGTAAGGTATGGGCTAGTTTCCTTTGTTGGTTCATCAGTCAGTTCATGCCTGTTATCTATGAATGTTCCACCAAGGTGCTGTCCTGGGTCACCTACCATTCTCTCTCTAAGCTCTTTCAGTGGTTTCATGTAATTCTTGTCTCTATACCAATAAAACCACAATGAAGTCCCAGTCTCTCTTATATGGATCAACCCCATACTAATTGCCTACTGTACATTTCAAACTGAATGTCCTACAGAAATCTTGAATTCAACATCTAAAACAAAATTTGTTATCTATCCTCTCCCAACCTACCCTTCTTCCAAACTTCCTAATCTCTGTTGAAGGCCTCACCATTTCTTCAGTATCTTAGCTTCATAACTTTGGTGTCATCTTAATTCCTTATTTTCTCTCCCCTAAAACATCTAATCAGTTGCCAAATCTGGCCACTTCTGCCTTTATCATATCTTGAATCACTTTTTCTTAACTCACATAGCTACTGTTTTGTTCATCATCTCTCACCTAGACTACTGTCATGGCATCCTAAGTGGTCTCCCTGCTTTGCCTTTCCTCACTCCATCCCATTCTAAATATTGCTTCTAAAATACAGATCTGACCATATCACTTCCCTCATTCAATTCCAGTGGCTTCCTCTTTCCTCCAGATAAAATTTCAACTCCTTTTTTAAGCTTCTAAAACCCTTGACAATCTGGACCTGACCTATCTCTCCATCTTCATTGTATGCTACTCTCCTCCTACACTCAGAATTCCAGTAAAACTTGCCTTCTCTGTTCTCCACACATGATATTCCATCTCCCATTTCTTGTACCTTTATATAGGTCCCTCCATATGCCTAGACTGTATTCCTTTTTTATTTTTGCCTCCCAAAATCCCTCTCTTCCTTTAAGGCACACAGCTCAAGCATTATGCATTTCCGGGCCTCCAATGCACATACTCTCTCTTCTAAACCTTGTACTTTTAACTAATTTACATCTATTTTCTTTATATTTATTCCAATTAGATTTATATACACCTTAGTAGTCCCTGATGAAATGTAAGCTTCTTTCAAGTAGCAATGTTTTCATTGTTTTTGTACTGCCAGTCTCTAGAACATGGCAGGATCTTAATAAATACTTACTGATTGATTGAATAAGAAAGTGACATTTTCTCTGTGATCAGTCATGGTCAGATTCCATCTAGGATCTTGTGTTCAGTTCACCAAAGTTTAGAAATCTATCACTTAGAATTCATTAAGCATCAGCTATGGATCAGATGCTATGCCAGATGCTGGGAAAACAAAGAAAAGCAAAATAAAGGAACAAAAACTCCAGTCTCTATTCTGAAGGAGAGAGACAAGTTGCAAACAATGGTGTACAAACTAGTTATATACAGAATCAATTGCCTCAGAGGAATGCCACTAAGAGTAAGGAAGACTGGGAAAGTTTTCCTATAGAAGGTAACTTTAGCTCGGACTTGAAGGAATCCAGGACAGCCAGGAGGTGAAAATGAGGAGGGGAGAGTATTCTAGGCAGGGGAACAGTCAGAGAAAATGCTCTTAGTTGGGAGATGGAATGCTATGGATGAGGACCAGAAAGGGGTCCAGAGTCACTGGATTGGAGAGTACCTGCAGAGGAGTAATGTGTAAAAAGACTAAAATATTTGGAAATGTCAGGTTGTGAAGTTTTAAAAATCAAAGAGAGAATTTTGTATTGGATGCTGGAGGTAATAGGGAACCATTGGAGTTTATCAAGTAGGGAGGAAGAGAGTCACATGATTAAGGAAATCAATTTGGCAGTAGACTAGAAAGATTGGAGGAAGGTCATTGCTAAACTGGAATATACCCTTAAGAAGTAGACCAGAATGGTGAAGAGTATAGGTTAAAGGAACTAGGAATGTTCATCTTAGAGAAGAGAAGACTCAAAATGTGGGGCATGACAACTGTCTTCAAATTTCTGGAGAGATTTTGTTTGTACAAGGGGATTTATTCTGCTTGACTCTAGAGGGAAAGTCCAGGAGCAATGAATGAAGTTACTGAGGCAAATTTATACTTGGTATCAGGAAAGATTTGCTAACAATAGAAGTTGTGCAAAAGTAGAGCTGGTTATCTTGGGAGATAATAAAGACTTCAAGTAAAGGCTGCTAGTGGTAGGTAGGTGGTCCAATAGAGAGAGAACTGGACCTGAAGTCAGAAAGGTCTGAATGCAAATCTATCTTTTAACAATTACTAGCTATGTGACACTGAATGAGTCACTTAAGTTTAGACCTCAGTTTCTTCATCTGTAAAATAAGCAAATGCAGTGCTGTATACCAAATCTATGAAAGCTGCCCATTCCTTTTCTGCTCCACTGTTGCCAACTATGTGTTGACTCAACTTTCCCTCCAAGTTAGCAGCAAACTCTTCATGCTCAGAGAAATGCTCTAATTTGTAGACATTGATTCTCCTGGTAGTCATTTTGCCTTGGAGGTCAGCACTTTTGATGAATACAAATATTTAGCTTGGAAAGGATAAGTCTTTGATCAGTCCAGCCCTCTACACCACACATTGCTTTTGTCACTTTCATATCTTTTCTGTCACTTCTTCTTATATCACATAGTCTATTAGATGCAAATGTTTGCTGTGAGGATGCATCCATAATGTTTTATTGCATTTAGGTAAATGGAAAAGTGTTGGTGATAAGTAGGTCATGTGATGCATAAATCTTCAGCAGCAAATGACCATTGCTTTTGCTGGATTTTGTGTTGTCAATAAGTGTGCACATGTTCCATGTGCCAATGGTGAGTGAGATCATCTTTGCAGATGGTTTTATATGTTTTGTAAGTTTTTTTTTTTTTGTGTTTCAACCACATAGTGGGATTCCCCACCTGCTGCGGTAATCGGGCCAGGGCTAGGTAAGCAGACAATGTATAGGGCACCTTTTCTAGCCCTTTTCTCATAACATGAGGTGAGCAGTGTGATCCTTGAAAGGCTGCTCAGATACCCAGGGGGCTGCCAAGTCCTACTGTTGCTTCCAATGATAAACAACTCTATGACCTGGGCCACCTATGTGCAAGGTTGTGACTACAGCTCCCAGTGTATCCACACCTGCTGCTTCATCACTTGCCTATTGCCACAGGACTTTGAGGCATAATAGTAAAATAGTATGGGTTTTGTCTTGATTTGTGTGTAAATTGGATTTAAGTGAGACAGAGTTGCACCAAGTCATCAGCCTCACTCTCTCCTCTAGAGCCATCATAGTCCAGTGGTAGGACAGAGTCAAGATGGCTGGTGATGGCTTAGGATGTAGTGGATCACTTTGGCATCTTCAGTGTTTAACCAAGCTCTAAGCGCTCCACATTGCCTGCTTCAGTTTTGCTAACATTTTTTGTCACAGTGAGTTCTTATCCCAGAAACTGGGGTCTTGGGATCTATCAAACAGAAGACTGCTATATTTATTGACTGCTGTGTCTTGAGTACCTAACCTAGTCCACTGGCCTACCCTTGTATTTCTTAGCCAGTACCAAGTGGTTTTGATGATTGTTGTTTTATAATACAATTTGAGATCTGGTAGGGCTAGGTCACCTTCCCTAGCATTCCTTTTCATTAATTCCCCTGATATTCTGGACCTTTTGTTCTTTCAGATGAATTTTGATATTATTTTTTTCTAGCACTTGGAAATAATTTTCTGGTACTTTGATTGACATGGCACTGAATAAGTAAATTAATTTAGGTAGAATTGTCATTTTTACTATATTAGCTCAGCCTACCCATGGACAACTGATGTTTTTCCACTTAGTTCTGACTTTATTTGTGTGAAAAGTGTTTTTTAATTGTATTTATATAGTCACTGGGTTTGTTATGGCAGGTAGACTCCCAGATATATTATAGTGTCTACCGTAGTGTTAAATAGGATTTCTCTTTCTGTAGTTTGCTGTTGAACTTTGTTGGTAATATATGGAAATGCAGATGATTTACGTGGGTTTATTTTGTAACCTGAAAATTTGCCAAAGTTGTTTGTTATTACAATTTATCCTTTGATTCTCTAGGATTCTCTAAGTATATCATTATATCACCTGCAAAGAGTGATAACTTAGTTTCTTCTTTGCCTATTCTAATTTCTTCAATTTCTTTTTCATCTCATTGCTAAAGCTAACATTTCTAGTACCATATTCAATAATAGGGTTGATAATGAACATTCTTTTTTCACCTCTGATCATATAGGAGATACATCTAGCTTATCCCCATTGCATTTAATGCTTGCTAATGATTTTAGGTAGATACTGCTTATTATTTTAAGGAAGGCTCCATTCATTCCTATTCTCTCCAGCGTTTTCAATTGGAATGGGTGTTGTATTTTGTTAAAAGCTTTCTCTGCATCTATTGAGGTGATCATATGGTTTCTATTAGTTTTGTTGTAGATATGATCAATAATGCTAACAGTTTTCTTAATATTGAACCCTGAATTTCTAGTATAAATCCTACCTGATCATAATATATTATTCTTATGATAACTTGCTGTATTCTTTTTGCTAATATCTTATTTAAATTTTTGCAAATATTGCATATATTTGCATATATTGATTAGAGAAATTGGTCTATAATTTTCTTTCTCAGTTTTGACTCTTCCTGGTATAGGTGTCAGAACCATGTTTGTATCATAAAAAGTATTTGGTAGGACTCCTTATTAATCAATTTTCTCAAATAGTCTATATTGTATTGCAATTAACTGTTCTTTGAATGCTTGATAGAATTCACTTGTAAATCCATATGACCCTGGAGATATTTTTCTTGGGAGTTCATTGGTGGCTTGTTCAATTTCTTTTTTGAGATGGGTATATTTAAGTATTTAATTTCCTCTTATATTAATCTGGGCAATTTATATTTTTAAAATATTCATCCATCTCACTTAGATTGTGAAATTTATGGGCATACATTTGGGCAAAGCAATTTCTTATTATTGTTTTAATTCTCTCCTCATTGGAGGTGAGTTCACCACCCTCATTTTTGATATTGGTAATTTGATTTTCTTTTTTCTTTTTTTTTAAATCAAATTGACCCAAGGTTTATCAATTTTATTGGTTTTTTCATAAAACCCACTCTTAGTTTTATTTATTAGTTTAATACTTTTCTTAATTTCAATTTCATTAATCTCTCCATTGGTGTTCAGTATTTCTAATTTGGTATTTACTTGGGAATTTTCAATTTGTTCTTTTTCTACCTTTCTCAGCTACATGCCCAGTTCATTGATCTCCTCTTTCTCTATTTTATTCAGTTAGGCATAAAACTTCCCCTAAGAACTGCTTTTGCAGCATCCCATAAATTTTGGTCGGTTGTCTCATTATTGTAATTCTCTTGAATGAAGTTATTGATTGTTTCTATGATTTGTTGTTTAACCCACTCATTATTTAGGATTAGATCGTTTAGTTTCCAATTAATTTTTGGTCCCTCTTTCCATGACCTTTCATTACATAAAATTTTTGTTTGCATTATTATCTGAGAAGAATGTATTGATTATCTCTGCCTTTCTGCACTGGGTTGTGGGATATTTTTTGCCCTAGTACACGGTTAATTTTTGTATATGTGCCACATGCCACTGAGAAAAGGGTATATTCCTTTCTATCCTCATTCAATTTTCTCCAGAGAGCTATTATATCTACCTTATCCGGAGTTCCATTCACCTCCTTCACTTCTTTCTTATTTATTTTGAGGTTGAACTTATCAAATTCAGAGAGGGTAATGTTGAGGTTCCCCACTAGTATAATTGTGCTGTCTATTTCTTCCTGTAACTAATTTCTCCTTTGTTAATTTAGATACTATACCACTTGGTGCATATATGTTTAGTAATGATATTCCTTCATTGTCTATGGTTCCTGTTAGCAGAATATAGTTTCCTTCCTTATCTCTTTTGATTAGATCTATTTCTACTTTTGCTTTGTCTGAGATTAGGATTCCTACCCTTGCTTTTTTATGTCAACTGAAGCATAATATATTCTTTTCCATCCTTTTACCTTTACCCTGTGTGTATCCTCGTTTCAAAGGTGTTTTTTTTCTAAACAACATATTGTTGAATTATGGTTTTTAATCCATTCTGCTATTCACCTCCATTTTATGGGAGAGTTCATCCCATTCATATTCACAGTTATGACTACTACCTTTGTCTTTCTCTCCATCCTACTCCCCATTTATGCTTTTAGTTCTCCCTTCTCCCTTTACCTCCACAGTAGAGTTTTATTTTTGACCACCAACTCCCACAGTCTTCCCTCTTTTCTATCAGCCTCCCTACCTTTTATTTCCCTTGTTACTTGCTCCCTCTCTTTTAACCACTTCCTTTTCTTTTCCCTTTCCCCTCCTATGGGGCAAGTTAGATTTCTATACTTGACTGAGTTTGTTGTTCCCTCCTTGAACCAAATCAGATGAGAGTAAATCTCAAACAGTGCTCATCTCCCTCTCTTCTTTTCCTGGTGTTGATGATTGCAGGCTCCGTCCCTCTGGGGCTCAGGATCTCCTCCAGGTTCACTGAGGTGGAATTGTCTGGGACAGCTCTGGTCCTGCACTGGTCCCCTTCAGCCATAGCAAGAGGGAGTCTGCATAACAATCTCCCCACCCTTTTGAGCTCATCCCACTATTCCAGAATTTTTCCCAGTGAAATATTCTCTGGGTTTTTCAAGGTCCACAAGGGGAAGGGGAGAGCACTTACAGATCACTCCGCCATCTTGGCTCCCAGAAGTTCATTAGGTGATTTACAAACATTTAATCTGAAGGTTTGTAGTCTCAGGAGTGGCTGCTGCTGTTAGCAGGGGTCCTGCTCTTCTGTTTCCCTCAGTTCCATTGGTTTCCCATCCTGGGCTGATATGTTGGAGAATCCACATTGCTGCTTCTGCTTCAGTCCACCCTGGTACTCTGCTATGGCATGGTCTGTGCTGGTACAGCCTGTGCATTCTGCACTCTCCCAGCCCCGTGGAATAGATCTTTCACTTTGACCTTTCAGGCTGTCCTGGCCTGGAAATTTGCTACACTCTGTTTCCTAGTGGATTCTGCTGCTCTAAAATTTGTTCAGCTTCTTTTTTAGAAGTATCTAAAGGAATTTGTGGTAGAGATTAGGTGAGTACATGCTCTCATTCTGTCATCTTGACTCTGTCCCCTTTATAACTCTTTAAAACATTCATTTCTTAGTTATTGATGGTTATTATTTCTATTTACATTATGTTGGTCACTGTATCTATTGTTTTCACAGCATTTCACTTTGTATCAGTTACTGTTAAGTCTTTTCATTCTTCTCTGTCTTTATCACATTTGTTAATTTTTACAGCACAAATTTTCATTCTCTTTATTAACCACCATTTATTTAATTGTTCCCAAATTAATTGGCATCTATTTGGTTTCTAGTTGTTTACTACTATAAAAAGTGTTATTACAAATATTTTGAGACATGGAAAGCCTTTATCTTGATGTATTGGAAGGCTTTCTTATAGAATTCTAAAATGTGAGAGCTAGAAATCCCAAAATTATCTAGTACAAATACTAATTTTACTGATGAGAAAACTGAAGCTCAGAGAGGTAAATGTCCTTGCTTAAGATCATGCAATGACCCAATGGCATATCCAAGATTAGAACAGTCTAATTCTCTACTATTGCTAATTTTTGTCTTCATTGTTATCCGTCTGGTTAGAAGACAGAAGGTCCGGTCAGGCCAGATTGAATGAAAATCTTTTTCTGCAGATGTCATCCAAGATAGATCAGAGTACCATCAGAGAGGTTATATGAATTCACTCTGTGAGCACTGCAATGGAGCCCACAATAGATGCCAGAATCCCAAACATCTCTTTTCTTCTCTCATTTTTGTCCCTTGATTGGGGCAACAAATTTAGAGAAATGTCATTTTTTTTCTCCCTTACTGTCTGATAATTAACAATGATGACCACAATAGGCAATCAAAGAAATGATATATGGTATATGAAATACCACAGCATACATTCCCATGGCAGCTTTTTATGCGGTTATGGGGTAGAACTCTAAAATATTGGGATACATGTGAGAGTTTCAAGGCATCTTAGAATGTGGAACACAGAGTGTCAGTGAAGGAAGGGACTTCAGAGACCATCAAATCCCTAATTTTTCTTTCAGAATAGGAAAGTCCAACCAGAAAGGGGGATAGTGTTGACTTGCTCAAAGTCATACAATTCTTTGTAAAAAAATCAGCTAATAATGTAATAATTCAATGGGTACTTTGAAGTATTAACACCAAGAAAGTTTCCAGATGAAGAAAATGTCTTACATAAAGGAAGATTAAGGCAAGAAAATTTTATCCCTGCTCCCAAGATTTTTGTATTAATTCCCTTTGTATTTATCATATTATACATTATAAGGCTCATTCTAGGCTTTCTCTCCCACTCTACACTGGCCTTGTCAGATTTGGTCCCTAGGGTTCTAAGGAGAACTCCTTTGGTGGAGCACAGGCCCACTAGCAAAGGCATATACTCAAATGGTCTAGCCAGTACAGTGGTTCAAAGTGTTTTCCCCATATCTTGGGGGTGTACTCTTTCACAAATGGATACAAAGTCCATGGTGGGGGAGGAATAGCAAGCATGAATTTAAAATCTGTGAGGTACATGTGTAGGCAACATATATGTAGGTTAATGCAACTCACATTTCCATACCTGCAGATGATCTGCCCCTTGGGGACTGTTACAAAGTTTGCTGATGAAGCATAATGTTGGTCATGGAAGAATTGCTCTTTGGCTCAACTGGGCTTACTTTATCACAGGACATGGCATCTTATTAAATTGCTAGGCCTAACTTTGGGGATGACTGAGGATTGAAATTAAGCTAGAGGTGATCACTCAAAATTTTTTTACCTGATAATAGTGTAGTGTCAAAAAAAATTTGCAGACCATTGGGTTAGAGAGTTTCTTCTCATATTTAGCCCCAAATTTGTGTCCCTTGAATTTCTCCCCAGTGGGTTCCAGGTGTCCTTTCTGGAGTCAAGCAGAACAAGTAGAATCCATTATGAACAACCATATTCACACTTGAAGATAGCTATCATATGGCGCTTACATCTTTCCTCTTTCTGCTTCAGCTATCTTGGTTCTTTTGATCTATATCCATGTGACCTTGTTTCCAGTTCTTTCTCTTTACCACCCTTAATCACTCTCTTTCTGGTGATTGACCTTTTTACAATGTGACATACAACTTCAAATCCACTATTCCATATGTAGTTTGATCTTCCTTGCTCTGGCCATTGGACTTCTATTAGGGTCATTTAGAATGGCTGACACATCAAAAGGCTGACTCATTATGGAGAGATGTTCCAGTTTTGTGTTGGACAAAACGGACAATTCTTTCTATCTTCCCTACCTCCTTAAGGAAATATGTCATAAAAGGCTCCCTTAAATCTTTATCTGCTGCAATTGTACTCAACTAAACTTTATTAAGTAGTTATCCTACACTAGGCTAATAATTCACATATATATGTGAGTGTGTGTATGTATATATATATATATATATATATATATATATATATATATATATATATATATATATATATGTATATACACACACACATTTTCAAGGTAACAAAGTTTTTCTCATTTGGTTCTTCCATTCCATCCTGGCACCAACTCTGTGGGGAGTCAAGGAAAGGGTTACAACATCTCTTTTATAGATAAGAATATCTCCGAGGTCTAGAAAGATGGTACAACTTCTTCATAGTTACAGAACTAGTATGTAGCAAAATCAAAACTCAATTGTAAGACTTTTCCCCCCAAGTTTTCTATTATTTCCCCTATACTGCCCTGCAAAGGAAGTATCTAATCTCTGTCTTATACATGAATAACATAAAGCAGACCAAGATTAATTTTACCTAGGGTCAAATAGCTAGGAAGCCTCTGAGACTGGTTTTGAATTCTGGTCTTCTTGACTCCAAATCCAGTGCCTTAACCACTGTGCCACTTAGCTTCCTGAACACCTGTTTAACAGAGAAAACATCCACCCATAAAGGCAGTGGGAATTCAGAGTTTATTTCCCCACACAAAGGGATTGGATTCTGATCTAAAGAGCATGCACGGTAGTTGGTGAGATGATAAGCTATGCATTTCATTTCAACGCAACAAATATTACTTGAATTCTACTCTGGGGTCATTTTTGGCCTCCTGTAGAAGTAAGAAATGAATGAAACTTCATTCTTGTCTTTCAGGAGCTCAGAGTCTGGTAGAAGTGAACCTAAGATAGATACCATTATTGTAGTTTAAGGCAGGATGTGGTTAAGTGCATAATAGTGGTAACATTGAGGTACTCTAATTCTTTCTGTTTCTCTATGTGTTTTGCTCTCTTTTCTCTTTTTCCTCTAACATAAAACTAACTAAAGCCTTTATTGAAGGTATACTTACTGGATTGGGAAAAAAGGCTCTATAGGGATTTCTGGTTTTCCTAGAAAAATGGCCCAAGTTTATCTCCAGTGGGAGGAGAGAAGCAGGAACCCTAGGCTCAGTCCTTCTTCCCTGCTTCTACTAGAGAAGGAAATAAGCATTAAATATTTATTGTGTGCCAGCCACTCACTAGATGGTTTACAAATGTCATCTCATTTCATTCTCATAATAGCCCTTGGAGGTAGATTCTCTTATTTTCCCCATCTTACAATTGAGGGAGCTGAGATATACAGCGGTTAAGTGACTCAATGACTTGCTCAGTGTCATACCTTGGAAGTGTCCCAGGCTGGATTTAAGCCTAGGTCTTCCTGATTCTAGGTCCTGTGCCCTATCTATGGTACCACCAAGTTGCCTGCTAGAAGGAGAAAGAGATTATTTCCCTTTGGAGGTGGGGTAAGAAATCAGGGAAGGTTCTTGGAAGGGTTAATATTGGAACCAAAAAGTATGCATTCTGGCTTTTGAGACAGAGGATCTGGGTTCAAATCTTGACTTTGCTATATCCTATCAGTGTTATTTTTGAGCACATCTATATTTCTCATCCTCAGTTTCATCAGCCAATAAGTGGATTGGAATAGATCAATAATATCAAACTAAAATAGAAATGGAGTCCACTAATTCATACATAAGAATCCCTGTGGGACACATATTGTCTTAATTTTAAACTGTCATCATTTTTGTTTTGTTGTATTTTAATTTATTTCTCTAAATAATTCCCAATTATATTTTAATCTGGCTTGAATCACACTTGAGAGTTTTGTGCACTGAATGGGCCGCATGTTTGACACCTTTGCAACTGATGATTTCCAGTGTTCCTTCTACCCTGCGATGAATGGAGAAGGGTTTGATAGGAACAGAACAGATTAATACTTATGGGGTAAGGAAAGATACATGATAGGCAAAGAGAATGGTAGAAATGAAAGTGCAAAGGCAACAATGCATAGGCAGCATCAATTGGTTTGACTAGAATGGATTGTAACTGAGGACTAGTACTGAGGAGTACTAGTTAGAGTTGAAAAGAACAGTTGGAGTTAGAACCTTGGGAACCTTGGAAGCAAGATGGAGAACAGAAAACTTGGGGAAAAATTCTTATATTTGAGTTTTGATTTTGCCACATACTAGCTCTATGACTATAGAGAAATTGTACCATCTTTTTGGACCTCAGAAATATTCTTATCTATAAAAGAGACAGTGTAATCCTTTCCCTGACTCCCTACAGAGTTGGTGTCAGGATGGAATGGAAGAGTCAAATGAGAAAAACTTTGTAACCTTGAAAATATATATAAATGTGAATTCTTATCCTAGTACAGGATAGTTGCTTAATAAAGGTTAGCTGAGTACAACTGCAGCAGATCAAAGTTTAAGGGATTCTTTTGTGACGTATTTCCTTAAGGGGATAAGGAAGGTGGAAAGAACTCCCAGCTTTGTGCAATACAAAACTGGAATATCTATCCATAATGAACAATAAATGAATCAATGAACAAATAAGTTATTTGAATATTAAATGTATGGATGAATAAACAAATAAATGAGTTACTATGTAAATGACTGAATGAATGTGCAGTGTTTATCTGAACGGAGGAGTACCCTCATCACAACTGAAAGAATGGACCACTCAGTGCCTAAGTTTCAGTTAAATAATCTCATTAATCAAAACATCCAAGAGCCTCCAGATAAAAGTATAATCATAACTTTGAATTAGAAAGATAACTCTGACCATATATTGTTGGATTGGAGGAAGACAGACTTGAGGCGATGAGATCAGGTAGAAGGCTATTTCAAGTCTAGTTGGAAAATTTAAAGGGGTTAGCCAAAGCAGGTTCACATAAAGCAAGAGTTGTTAGTGCTGTGGACAAAGACCATTTTTTTCTTTAAAATACACTAATTTTAGTGCCCTGGATCACCTCCTTGTCTGCCAGGCATGCCTTTATAGTGGACTAACAATTGGATGCAGACTATGAAGGACCTCCAAAAGAAGGAGTAGGAGAGAAACCATTGAGGCACTCTCCAAGCTAATTCTCTCTGTGTCTTTGTCTTTTACCACCTCCCCCATTATCTCTGATGTAAAATTGCCTGAAATCCTCTGTGCTGAAATGTTTGATATTTAGTAAGGATTGGAAAAAGGCTCTTTTGGTTTCTCCAGTTTTACTAACAACATTCCCAATAAAATCATTCTACTTTGTCTTTTCCTTCCCTCCTCCACCCTCATGATACTCCCTAGTGTGGGCTAGTAGAGCTGGGGAGATCCATGCTCCTACAACACCAATCTCTATTGTGAGCCAAAATATCGTGAAGCAGATGTAGGGCAGTTTGAGTTCACATTGCCCTAGGTGGATTGATTTGGGGCAAGAAAGAAAGGAAAGGAAACATTAAGTACCTACTGTATGTCAGACACTGTGCCAAGTAACAACCCTGGGAGGCAAGTGTTATTTTTATCCTCATTTTACAATCGAAGAAACTAGGGGTAAACAGAAGTTAAATGCCTAGTCCAGCATCACACAACTGATAGGTATCTGAGGTTGAATTTGAACTCAGCTCTCCTGGACTCCAGATCCAGTACTCTTTCCACTGTGCTTAGCACAGCAATGAGAACATAAAAATAGTTTCAGGACTTCGGAGAGTTCCTGGTATTATAGAGAACTTTCTCATTGACTATTTTTAATTCCTTTGTAGTGACTTTAAATTCCTTTACTGCTTTTTATAGTCTTGTACATCATTTTTTATCTGGGGATTCTTGGATGTTTTGATTAAAGAGATTATCTAACTGAAACTTAGGCTCTGAGTAGTCTATTCCTTTCTTTGGGATCCATTCAGATACACACTGCTCATTCATTCATTTAGTCATTTACATAGTAACTTATTTATTTGTTTATTCATTCATACATTGCATAATCACATAACTTATTTGCTCATTGATTCATTTGTTACTGATTAATACATGCTTTCACTCATTCACTTATTCAGCTATTCATTCATTCAACTCACAGGATTTTCATGAGTGAATCATTTTTGAAAACCTAAAGTACAATAGAAATCTTAAATATTGTAAAGCATTATTTCCTATTTCTCTCTAGAATGATGGGGGTTGATTGAGTCAATCAATAAACTACCCCAGGCCAATTAAAGGAAGAAAATACCCTAGCTCTGATACTTTTATCAGATGAGTACATCTTTATTGAATCAATCAATCAAAGACATTAAACTAATGTTTAGCCTAACATGTCCTTTGGATTGTTTTTATAAAGTAGCAAGATAATTCAGAATTGGCATTCCAGTGTTTGGCCAGTGAATGGAAAAGCAGGAAAGAGAACATACATCTACTCCCTTATTCTTCTTTCTTCTCCTTGAGCAGAACACGATCTGCTGATCTTTGAAGGGTTGGGAGATTAGGAATTCCTATTTCTGTCTTGGCAGAACATCCTTGGATGGCAGTATCTACATCAGGATCTGTGGATACTGATACAAAGCATTCACTCTGAGGAAGGGCAGCTTTAGGACTCTACAAGAAGCCCAGCATAAAGCTATGTCATACCTACCTCAGGTCTTTAAAGAACTCCAGGGAAAGGAATTCTAGTTCTGAGTTGCTCCCACTTTGCCATATGCACAATAAATGTGAACCCACATTTCCTTGAACTCCAGTTGAAGAGTGGGTTAGAGACTTTTGGTATGCTGCATTCTATTAGCTCTTTTTACCATGCCATCTTAGTATGGGATAGGAAGGGATATGAATCCCTTCCTAAGAGCTAATTAAGTCTGACTGACTGATACCAATTGATAATCAATTGGAAGGAAACATACTGCTGAGGGCTGATGAACTACATCATTGGACTCCACCATCACTTCAGGGTCCCTTAAGAACTATAATGTGAGGGGTGGTAGCCATCCTCTCAAAACCCTACTTGCCATTGTGAATGAGTAAGTCCTGGAATATATGCTATATACTTCATTTGTTCTTTCAATCAGTCACTTGCTCAATGCTCCCATTTATTCAAGGGATACTTCTTAAGTGAATACTATGAGCAGGACCCTTTTCTGGGTACATGAAGATGCAAAAGTGAGTCAGATGTGGTCCTTGTCCTCAAGGAATCCTCCATTCTACCCAATACAAACCTATTCCAATAAGACTGATTTCCTCAAAGTGCTCCAATTCCATGCAGCCTCATGCTCATCTTTGATCTTCTATATAACCTATTCCCTTCACCTGGAATATGTTTTCCTTTCCCTATTGCTAATGTAATTCCTCCTCACTTTCTCTTCAGGGCCTTTCTACTCTTTCATCTTGGCTCTGCCTGATTTCTCTTTTCTTTGAGTTCAAACAACTCTGATGAAATGAGTAAGTAAATGGAAGTAGGAGAGGATAACAGTATGAATGAATGAGTAAATGCATAACTGAGTGAGCAAAAGTGCACTAATCTGTTGAACATCCCATGCTGCCTGGAAAGGTCTGTTGTATTACTGAACTGTTTTCAGCCAATCAATCAATCCACAAGCATTCCAGCACCTCATTTAAACCAGAGGAAAAAAAAAAGTTGTGATGATGGCAGAAATAGTGGTGACTTCTGAAGAAAAGGTGGGAAATCTGCTTGGTTCAAAAGTAACAAAAAATGTAATAAGAGTTCTGATTAGTGAAAAGAGTTTCAGCCTGTGAATTAGACCTGGCCTGGAGTTCTGCATCTGGATGACATTACTTAAGTATATAATTTCTCAGTTTCCTACTTGCACAATGGGGATAATATTACTTGCCTGAAGTATATCAGAGAGGAAGAAGAAAAGGTTGTGTTAAACATTAACCCATGATCAAAGCCCAAGCTAATATCATGCCTCCTAATACAGGGGACTTGCTGATAAGCATAGCAATTGCCCCAGTGGGTCAGTCATCTAACTCTGGATTGTATTTTTTCTGTGTGGCGCCAGAAGAAACATTATTAGGGTGGAGGGGCTTTCCTTTTGACATCACCCCTCAGAAGTTTGAGATACTACCCCAACTAAGAGGCAGTTTGATGGAAGGTCATGAACACTGACCTGGGAGTTAGGAGATCTGAGTCCTAGTGCTGCTAGTTGTGTGACTTTCTCTCTTTGAGCCTTAGAAGGTTTCTAGTTGTGACAGTCTATGCTTTGTCTTTGAAGGCTCCATCTGGCTCCAATAATCTGCGATTAAATGACTTTACTCCAGATCTCCTGATGTCTAGACCCTATATCTACAAGACTGTGTCTGGGGAAAGTTTCAATCTGGTCACTTACATGAATTATCTTTCACCTTGGCATTGACTGATGAAAGTTTAAGAATAGCCAAACAAGATTTGATTCTGACTCTGGTGCTTAAAGAGCAACTACTCCCTTTCCTTTTTCAATTCAATTCAACACAATTCCTTTCCAATTGAATTCAATTCCAATTCAATTACAGTTGTATTAAACTCCAATTCCTAGTATCAGAGAAGCACTCAGAACCACAGAATCACAGATTTCGTGCCAGAAGGGACCTTAGAGACAATCTAGTGTAGTTTTCATACTTTACAGTAGTAGAACTGGAATTCAAGCCCAGGTCCTCTGACTTTAAATCCAGAACTCTTTCAGTAGTGTCATATTGACTATTTGTCTCACATTTGGAAGTGACCTGGTGGTTGTTTAGTTCAATCTATACCTGAACAATATTCTTGTATGATATATTTAACAAGTGGCCATCCAGTCTTTTCTTGAAGACTTATGATGAGGAAGAACCCATCCCCTCTCACAGTAGCCTATTCCACTTTGGGAAAACTCAGATTTCTCAAAAGTTTGTTTTTAATTTTTGGACTGGAGTTACCTGTTTCTGCTTGGGTTCAAATAAAATGATAAGACAGCTCTTCAATTACTTGAAGATTGGTATTATGCTTCCCCCTAAGGCAGAGATTCTGTTCTTTATTTTATTGACTTTAGTTGTTTTTTTCTTGTCCGGCTTCCATATTTTTTTAACTTAGTATTTTATTTTTCCCAGTTGCATGCAAAAACAATTTAACATTTGTTTTTTAAGCTTTTAATTCTAAATTTGCTCCTTTCTTCCTCCACCCTCCATTGAGAAGATAAGGCAATTCCATATAAGTTATACATATGTAGTCATGCAAAATATATCCATAACAGTTACATTGTGAAAAGAAACATAGACGAAAATCTCAAGAAAAATAAAGTTAAAGAAAGGATGCTTCAATCTTTATCCAGACCCCATCTGCGGATGAATAGAACTTTTCATCATAAGTTCTTCAGAGTTATCTTCAGTCACTGCACTTCTGAGAATAGGTAAGTCATTCACAATAAATAATCTTCCAATATCGCTGTTACTTTTATATGGTACATTTCACTTTGCATCAGTCCATGCAAGTCTTTCCAGGTTTTTTGAGTATCTTGTTCATCATTTCTTATAGTTCAATAGTATTCCATCATAATCATATACCACAACTTATTCAGCCATTACTCAACTGATTGGTATCCCCTCAATTTCTAATTCCTTGCCCCTAGAAAAGAACTGCTATAAATATTTTTGTACATATGATCCATATCCTTTTTGTTTTTTTTTTAAATCTCTTTTAAGATAGTAGTGGTATTGCTAGGTCAAAGGGTTTGTGGTTTTATACCCTTTGGGCATAGTTCCAAATTGTTCTACAGAATGGTTAAATCAGTTCTCAACTACAGTAACAGTTGCATTAATATCTCATTTTTTCCCACATCCTCTCCAACAGTTGTCATTTTCCTTTTCTGTCCTATTAGTTGATCTACTAGATATAAGACAGTAACTAAGAATTGTTTTAATTTGCATTTCTCCAATCAATAGTGAGAGTTTTTTTCATATGGCTATAGAGAGTTTTGATTACTTCATCTGAAAACTGTTCATATCTTTTGATCATTTATCATTTGGGGAATGGCTCTTATTTTTATACATTTGACTCCATTCTCTACATGTTTGAGAAATGAGGTTTTGTCAGAGAAACTTGCTTCAAAATTTTTTTCACCATTACTGATGCCAACTGTATTTCTCTCCATTCCATTTGCCCACATTTATTCCATTCTTTCTCTTCTTTCACTCTGTCCCTCCTCAAAAGTATTTTATTTCTCCCTTAATCTAACCTCTCCCAAGCTAACTCCTTTCTATCAACCCTTACCTCTCTTATCCCCTTCCTCTCCTACTTTTCTATAGGTTAAGGTAGATTTCTATACCAAATATTTTCTTCTTGAGTCAATTCTGATGAAATAAGGTTCACTTACTCCTCCTCATCTTCCCCCTTTTCTCCACTGTAAAAGCTTTTTCTTCTTTTATTTGAGATAATTTACTACATTTTACTTCTCCTTTTCTCTTTCTCCCAGAACATTCCTTTCTTACCCATTAATTTTACTTTTTAGATATCATTCCTTCATATTCAATTCACAGACATCTCCTCTCTATATATATATACTCCTTCTAGCTACCCCAATAATGACAAAAGTCTTATGAGTTACAAATAACATCTTCTCTTGTAGAAATGCAAACAGTTAAAACTTATTAAGTGCATTATGATTTCCCTTTCTTGTTTACCTGTTTATGCTTCTTTTGAGTCTTGCAACAGCTCTGGTATTTTCAACAAAAATTCTTGAAATTCATTTTCATTGAATGTTTATTTTTCTCCCTGAAGAACTATACTGAGCTTTTTCTGGGTAGGTGATTTTTGGTTGTGATCCTTGTTTCCCCTCCAGAATATCATGTTTCAAACACTTTGATCCTTTAATATAGAAGCTTCTAAATCTTGTGATATACTGACTGTGGCTCCATGATACTTGAATTATTTCTTTTTTGTTGAAGGCAGCATTTTCCCCTTGATCTGGGAAATCTGAAATTTGTTATAATACTTCTGACAGTTTTCATTTTGGAATCTCTTTCAGGAGGTGATCAGTGGATTCTTTCAATTTCTATTTTACCTTCTGGTTCTAGAATATTAGGGCAGTTTTTCTTAATTTCTTGAAAGGTGATGTTTAGGTTTGTTTTAAAAAATCATGACTTTCAGGTAGTGCAAAAACTTTTAAATTATCTCTCCTGGATCTGTTTTCTAGGTGAGTTGTTTTTCTAGTGAGATATTTTACATTATATTCTGTATTTTCATTCTTTTTATTTTATTTTATTGTTTTGATTTCTTGTAAAGTCATTAACCTCCATTTGCTCCATTCTAATTTTGAAGGCATTATTTTCTTCAATGGACCGCCTTTTCCATTTGACCAAGTCTGCTTTTTTAAAAAATATATATTCATTTTATTTATTTTTAATGTTCTACAATCACTACCATAAAACTTAGATTTTTTTCCCCCTTACTTACTCTATACCACCCCCTTCCCTCCCCAGAAGATATACAATTCTCTATAGGATCTACACATACATTCCTATTGAATACATTTTCACTATAGTCATGCTGTGTAGAAGAACTAAAATAAATGGAAGAAATCATATAACAAACCAAAACATAGTACACACACACACACATCCCACACACCCACACACACACAAATGATCTCCTACATTCTGTAACTGAATTCCATAGTTCTTTCTCTGAATGTGGAAGGTATTTTGCCTTAGAAGACCATTGGGAATGTTTTTTTTCTGTCCTTGCATTGCTATGAAGATCCAAGTCTAACAGAAAAAAAAAACTCTCACACACTGTGGTCATTGCTGTGCACAAAATTCTCCTGGTTCTGATTCTTTCACTCAGCATCAGATCATATAAGTCTTTCCAGGCCTCTCTGAAGTCTTCTTGTTCATCATTTCTTATGGTGCAATAGTATTCCATTACATTCATATACCATAATTTATTCAGCCATTCCCCAATTGATGGACATTGCCTTGATTTCCAGTTTTGGGCAACTACAAAGAGTGCTGCCATAAATATTTTTGTACATGTGGGACCCTTTCCCATTTTTATGATCTCTTGGAGATACAGTTCTAGAAGCACTATTGCTGAGTCAAAGGGTATGCACATTTATGGAGCCGTTTGGGCATATTCCAAACCTCTCTCCAGCCAATTCTTCTTTTTAAAGGCATTCTTCTTCTTATAGGCTCTTTGGACCTCTTTTGTTATTTGAGTTGGTCTATTTTTAATGTGTTATTTTCTTCAGGATTCTTTTGTGTCTCCTTTATTAAGCTGTTGTCTCATTTTCATGATTTTCTAGCATCACTCTTATTTCTCTTCTCAATTTTTCCTCTACCTCTCTTACTTTATTTTCAAAATCTTTTTTCAACCCTTCTATGGCTTGAGACCAATTCATATTTTTTCTTCACCACTTTGGTTGTAGGAGCTTTGATGTGGTTGTCTTCTTCTGAGTGTGTGTTTTGGTCATCCTTGTCACTATAGTTACTTTCTACAGTCAGAGTTGTTTTTTTTTCCTGTCGTTTCCTCATTTTCCCAACCTATTACTTGACTTTGTCTCTTTGTTAAAGTAGGGCTCTGCTTTCAGGGAGGAGAGTATCCCAAGCTTTAGGAGTTTTTTGCAGGTCTTTTTTGCACGCATAATTTTAGGTTTCAGTTCTTCCAAGGTGGTATGATCTAAAGTTATTCCTCTCCTAGCCTGTACTCTGGACTGTGAGTGACTACAAGCACTCTTTTCTGCCGTTGAACTGTGAGGAGGGTCCTCCCTCCAATGCTACCCAAAGTTCTTCTATGCTAATGCTCCTCCTTTCCCTGGGACTGCCCCACAGGACTGCTACCTGGATCAGAATATGAGTAAAGCAAATGAGTCCTTACTCACTGTTAGCGAAAAGACCCCTGTATTCACCTTATGACCAGTTGTTTGATCCTCTGTGTGCTGAGAGTTCCAGAAGCAGCTGCTGCCAATGCTGATTCAGTCATTCCCAAGGCCTGTTCCTGGTTTGCTGTGGTTGGGGCTGTGCTGATATGGCCTGTATTGGACGGCACTCCACTCTCACACAGGTGCAACTGACGTTTCCTACTGACTTTTTAAATTGTCTTTGGCAACTATGAGCCAAGAAGTCTGGAAACCGCCACTCTGCCAGTGATTTGTTTGTGCTGAGGCTTGCTCAGGGTTTGCTGGGACTCAGGTTGTCTTGTCATGGCCTGAGCTAGACTGCACTCCTCTCTCAACCTGCTACATTAGACCTTTCCTGCTGACTTTCCAAGTTGTTTTGGGCTGGAAATTTGTTTCACTCTGTCTTTTTTGCCAGTTATGTTGGTTTAGAATTGGTTTAGAGTCATTTTTTAAAAGGTATTTGGAGTGTTTTGGGGGAGAGCTCGGATAAGTCCCTGCCTTTACTCTTCTTGGTTCTGCCTCCTACTTTGCTTTTATCTTGCAAATATTTACATATTACACCCCTCTCCCCAATACTGTGAGAAGTCTCTTGTGACAAAGTAAATCATTAACTAAAACTAATAATACATTGTCCTCATTCAAAGCATATAATATCCCAGAACCATAGTATCCTTTCCCTCAGCCTATCAAGTAAATAAATAAATAAACAACTTAATGAACAGAAATCTTTCTTCTCTCTCTCCAAACCTTTATTCTGTTGGAAAAAAATGAAGCAAATTACTTGTTACAAATATTCATAATTAAATCCCTTTATTAACTGTATATAAAAACACCTATTTCTCATTCTGCATCCTGAATCCATGCCCTCTCTGTCAAGAGGTAGATTGTATGCTTCTTCAGCAAGCCACTAGGATCACGGATGTTCATTGCATTGATTGGTGTTCTCAAGAGCTTCCAAGTTGTTTGTCTTTACAGTATTGTTATCATTGTATGAATTGTTCTCTTGGTTCTGTTCATTTTATTCTTTGTCAATTTATAAGAAGTCTTCAAGGTTGTTCATTATTTTAATATTGGTTCTCATTCCTTTACTCTTCTTCAGTTCATATAAGTTTTTCCATGTCTCTTTAAAATAATCTATTTCCTCATTTCTTATCACATGCACCACCATTTATTCAGTCACTTTTCAGTTGATGGGCATAGCATCCCTTTAGTTTCCAGTTGTTTTATTTTTGTCATTACAAAAAGAGCTGCTACAAATGTTTTTATACAAATAGAATCTTTCCTCATACTTTTGAACTGTTTTGGGCATATACCTAGCATTGTACAGCTCAGGCAAAAAGTATGTAATTTTTATTAACTTTTTATGTATAATGGTGATTACTTTTTGGAATGTTTTCTGAATGGTGTATTGGTATGCCTGTTTTCCCACAGCCCCTCCCACACTTAGCATTTCATTTTTTTGGGGGGGGCATGATCTTTGCTAATCTGATAGGTATGAGATAGAATCTCAGAATTGCTATAATTTTTTATTTTTTTTAATAAAGTATCAGTCAGCAAATCTAATGGAAGAAACGATATGCAAACTACTATGCATAAACAAAGTTTATTGGAGTTAAATTGGAGATAATCAATAGAAGAAAGGCACTAGCATTAAGGGAGTTTGGGGAAATCTTCATATGTAAGGTAGGATTTTAGTTGAGATTTGAAAGAAGTCAAGGAAACTGGGAAGCAGGGATGGGGAGGGAGAAAATTTCAGCCTTGGAGGACATACCAATAGAATTTTTAGTGGGAGGAACAACAGTGAAGCTAATGTCACTGGGTCACAGAGAATGTAGGAATGTAAGGAATATAGAAATGTAAAAAATAAGAAGACCCGAAAGGTAGGAAGGGGTCATGTTATGGAGGGTTTTAAAAGTCAGAAAATTTGATATTTGATCCTGGAGGCTATAATGAACCACAAAAATTTATAAGGTAATGGGGGTGATTTTATCAAATCCACTCTAGAAAAAATCCCCTTGGCAGATGAGTGAAGTGTGGATTGAAGTGGGAAAATAATTGAAGCAGGAAGACTGACCAGTAGGATATTGCCAGAAGTTCAAATCTAAGGTAATGAGAGTCTAGAAAACAAAGGATTAAGAAGAGGAGAGAAGAGAAGAGTGTATTAACCTGGAACATTTTATAAGGCTGTACACAGCCTTCGTTTCTTCCCTTGAGAACTGCCTATTCATATCCTTAGAGCATTTATCAATTGGGAATCATTCTCATTTTTCAACATTCCTGGCAAGGTTGTTCTCAATTAATTTTTTCTCTTTTAATCTGAATCTTATTGGATTTTTTATGCAGACCCTTTTAAGTTTTACATAGTCAAAATTGTCTATTTTCTCATCTATAATCCTTTTATCACTTGTTTAGCATGAAATTTTCTTCAGTCCATTGCTTTAATAGGTAATTCGCCGCCCCCCAATTTGTTTATATTTGGTTTTGGGTTATGTTTCCATTTGGAACATATTTTGTTATAAGGTATAAGGTTGGTCTTAATTTGATTTCTTTCATACTTCTTTCTTATTATCCCAGCAGGTTTTATTAACAAGTGAATCCCAGTGTCTGGGGCTTTGTATTTATTGAATACCAGGGCTAGTAGATACATTTGCTTTTCTAAGTTGTACACTTGCTCTTTCCCATTGGTTGATTTCTCTAGACAATATCAAATTTTTTGAGAATTACTACTTTGTAGTATATATTGAGATCTAGGGTTGTTCAGCTTCATTCTCACAACTTTTCCTTATGTCCTTGAGATTCTTGAGCTTTTTGGTTACATATGAAATTTGTTATTTTTTCTAATTCTTTAATCATGTTACTTGATTGGCATGACATTGTATGAATAAATTAATTTAGATACTCTTGTTATTTTTATTATATTGACTTGTCCTACCCATGAGAAATTAATGTTTTTCCAGTTACTTAAGTCTGTCTTTATTTCTATAAACATTGGTTTATAGATATATTTACACAATTTTTGCATATATTTTCTTAGATAGACTCCTCAGTATTTTATACATTCTCTAATTATTTTAAATAGATTTTTTATATCTTTTCTTTGGGGTTTGATTGGTATTACATGGAAATGCTGATGATTAGTGTGGATTTATTTTATACTGAAGTATGTTTGCTGAAGTTATTGTTTCAATTAAAGTTTTCCTTAAATCTTTAGGATTCTTTAAATAACATCATATCATCTGCAAAAAGTGAGTTTTCTTTCTTCTTTACTTATATTTAAATTTCTTGTATTTCAATTTCTTTTTCTTATCCTTTTGCTATAGCCAGCATTTCTGGTCCGATGGCAAACGGAAGTAGTGACAGTGAACATTGTTTCCTATCTGAATCTAGTAGAAAAGATTCTAGTTTATCTTGGTTACAAATAATGTTAGATCAGGTTTTAAATATATAATACTAATCATTTTAAAGAACAGTCCATTTTTCTTATGTTTTCTAGGTCTATATTCATTAGGAGTATTAATCTATAGATTTCTTTTTCTACCATAACCCCTTCTGGCTTATGTGTCAAGTTCACCTTTGTCTCATAAAAGGCATTTAGTAGAATTTCTTGTTTTACTTTTTTCCCACATAATTTATGATAAATTGCATTGCTTTTTGAATGTTTGATTGAATTCAATTGTCAATCCATGTATTCCTGGAGGATTTTTTTCTTTTAGGGTTTATGTATGGCTTGTTCAATTTCTTTTGCAGAAGAGATCAGGTTCCTTAAATTCTTTCTTGTTTGGTTAATTGGCATATTTTGTATTTTTGTAAATTTTCATTTATTTCATATATGTTGATTTTATTAGAGTATAGTTGGTCAAAATAGTTTCTGATAATATCTTTTTTCTTCATTTGTTGGGAATTACCTTTGTTCACTTTAGATACTAAAAATTTAGTCTTCTTCTTAAATCTAGTTTGATATGTAATAGTTTTTTTTAATGTTGGTTTTTAGTATTTTTAATTGCATTGCAATCTGTGTTTTTTTTGTCAAAAAAGTGTTGAGAGATATAAATTTTTGCCTTAAGAA
>CM053773.1:173564830-173582541 GCA_028658325.1 Potorous gilbertii
GCAGATTGGTGATATGGGTAATTAGAATGTCCAGTGTATTGGGGAGGGGGGAGGGGACAAATGGGGAGAAAATTTTGGAACCAAAAATCTTGTGAAAATGAATGTAAAAAGTTAAATAAATTTATTTAAAGAAAAAAAAATTCAAAAAAAATAGATATTGCAGCTCTCACTCCCTACTTCATTTCTCCCTCTCCTGCGCCACCTCCCCCCCCCCCCCCGCCATATCCTGTTCCTTTTGAGTAAGATGTCCTTCTAGCAACACTGGTCATTCATGGGTCCCATTCATCTACATCTTATTTATATCTATGAGCTCAAATACGTATTCTTGCATTAAGACTTAAAGTTCACCATGCTTATTTCCCAGACTTTGCCCATTTGTGTACAGATAACTGGGCCAGAGATTTGATTTGATTTTTTATCACTTCCTTCTTGGGCATTTTGAGTTTGTCCAGGTAAATAATCATCTGAGCTCTGCAGGACACAGACCATCCCTTTCCTTATCCTTTCAGTGGAAACAGTCTCCAGACCATTTCCCTTTATTTCTGTTTCTCTCTCTGAGTCTCCATTCCTGTGATACCCTGACCACCTGTGCAGAAAGGAGTGTATTGTGCCAAGTTCAGATGTGGGTGTGTGTGTGTGGGTGCAGCTGGGGAAAGTGGAGAGAGAGATGTTATATTGCAGTTTGAATGGTGTGAGGAACCTTTTTGTGTTCAAGCCCCTGATCTGTGATGCGGGAGGCTCCTGTTACAGTTTATAGACCTGGGGAACTGGCATGTGAGCCTTATTTTCCCCTTGTCCTTCTTTTTAATTTACACATGTGAAAATCTTACTTTCCCTCTTGGGTCAGCAGGTGAAATCTGCTGACTGGTTGTTCTGTGAAAAGTCTATGAAATAACCAGGATTGCCCTGTCCTTTATACATCACATTCCAATGAGGCAAAGAATAAAAACAGTAGTCCCTAAGAGCAAACTAGCGTGAAGTGGAAAGAGCTCAACAGGAGACCCAGGTATGAATCTTTGTTCTGTTACTTACTAATTGAGTGACCTTGGAAAAGTTCCTTAGCCATCCAGTCCCTCAATTTCTTCACTTTTTAATACTAATAGTCTTGACTCACATTTTCATAACTTGATGTTTGAGAACTTAATTTTTTTGTTAAAACTTTCAATACATGTTGGTTTTGTTTGTGATCCTGTGTATTTCATTTTATACATTCAAAGACATTATTCTGAGACATGATCACTAGATGGTCAAAAAAGGGTCCACAAAATAGAAAAAAAGGTTAAGAACTCCTGATCGAGATGATCTTACTATGTCTAGGTTGGTTAGAGGGAGACATCAAAGTTGACAATAGGTTGAAGAATCTCAGTCTGGGAACCAATATGGCTGGGGTCTAGTTTTGGCTCTTCTGTTCATTCCCTATCAGCACTCCTTTCAGGGGCAAGTCAGTCTCCTTTCAGGGGCTTGGGTTTCTCTCCCTTTGAAAAAATGTAAGCATGTATTGAGGGGTGGGGGTGGGGATAGTGACTAGAAATTACTTGCTTCTCAGGAATAGATCTTTGGTTCTTGTCCAGCAATTATTTAAAAAATAACTATTAGGAAAGGGAAAAATTACGAATATGAAAAATTCAGGTTAAACACAAAGAACTTCTGGACAGTCTAATATTGGAGAAAGGGTTCACTGAAGGAGGTTGTAGAACTCCCTTAACTTTGAGCTTTTAAATGATGTGGTAGAAAATATTGGTCCAGGTTGATTATGAGAGGAAGGAAATAGCATTTATGCTCACCTATTGTATATGTACCAAGCATTATGCTAAGCCATGTAAAAAGGTTATATTTTTTATTTCTCACAATTCTGAGAGATAGGAAATATTATCTTCCCTATTTTGAAGTTAATGAAGCAGACAAAGATTACGTGACTTGCCCAGGATCACATAGCTAGTAGCTGACTGGGGACAGATTTGAACTCAGGTCTTCCTGACTTCAGGTCCGTCACTCTACTCACTGGGCCACCTACCTGTTACATTAGAGATGGTGTTGTTTGTCCTTCATTCTCGAAGAGGCCCACAGCATCAGGAAGGTGATGCCATGATTTGCAAATGAATTGGATTTAAGTGAGGAAGTGCTATCCAAAGTCACCAGCCTCACTTTCTCTTCCAGAGCCATCTGGGTCCAGTGGCAAGATAGAGAGGAGGACAACTAGAGATGGCCCTGATCGAGATGTTAATCTTTACTGGAAGCAGAGGGAGCAGGGATGGGCAAGATAACTTCTGGATGACCCTGATTCAGATACAGAATATACAAAGTCCCAATCAATCTCAATCAATTCGAAAAATGAGTCTCTTTCCTTTGGTGAGATGATGACTGAGAAGAGGCAGGAGCAGAATCTATCATCTAAAGAAGAGAATGGAGGAGTGGGGAGAGCTGACCCTTCACTCTAGCCACTCAAAAGTAAATTCCACCTTGGGAATTGGGGAGCTAAGAGGAAATGGTACGAAGTTTCATTCCATTCAGTTTCAACTTTGTGCAAAACATTGTTCTTCCTGTAACAGCAAGATAGGAACAAGGTCTGGATCCATATCTCCACTAATAATGTGAACTCCCAATTGAGGAAAGTCCCTCTACTGACACAGATTGTTACCTCCTCTGAAATTTAGACACCTGGTTAAAATTATTTGCTTGGGGTCACACTATCTGAATTTGAATCCATACAGTATTGAGGCCAGTTCTCAATCTACTAGACCACTGACCCTCCTATGACAGTATTGATGTGAGGGATGGAGGCAGGTACAGGACATAGAAGCAACAGAATTCTAATAGAGAGGATTACCTGCTAAGTAGAGAGACACAAAGCTTCATGTGATGCCTGAAGCAAAAAGGGGAAGATCATGGAAGACTTTCTAAAGAGGGTAATATCTGAGTCAGATATTAACATATAAGGTCTTCTTGTAAGAAGATCTTGTGGGGAGAGGTCATCTAGCTTCTTGAGGGGAACCCAGGCAGGGCAGAAAAATAAATCTGAGAAAATGCAGAGACTTTCCCAGAAAACTAACTGCTAAGTAAGTAGAGAAGCTTGAAATCACTCCATCCTGTGAAGACAGTACAGGGTGAGGAGCCCCATCACCCCTCACACTACTTCTCAGGCCCCAATAATAATAGCAGCTATAAATAAATAGTTCTTTAAATTTGCGGTGTTTCCTATATGAACCTCATAACAATCCTTCAGGATAGGTACTATTTTCTCTATGCTACAATTGAGGAAATGTAAGCAGATGTTAACTGACTTGTTCGGGATCATAGAACTTCTAGGTGGTGAGCACTGGGTCTGGAGTCAGGAAGACCTGAGTTCAAATGTGGCCTCAAACACTTACTAGCTGGATGATCCTGAGCACGTCACTTAACCTCTGTTGGCCTTGCCTCAGATTCCTCATCTGTAAGATAGTGATGGTAATATCATCTATCTCTTAATGCTGCTGTGAGGACCAGATGAAATAATATTTGTAAAATGTTTATCTTAGTGACCAGCGCTTAGTAGGTGCTTAATAAATACTTACATTTCTTTTTTCCCTTCATTTATAGCCTTATCAATAAAAAAAAATTTAAAAACAAAGAAGAGGGGTCTGGAGTGTCATCCCCCTCTTCCCTTAGCAGCATTTGATGTCCTTGAATTCCCTTTACTACATTTCACTTCAGGTCTTGTATCCAATCAGAGTGAAGACATTCTATCCTGGCTCAAATAACTGGGCATTTTCATCAGGTAAAGAGAGGATTGATCTGTATATTCAGCCTATCTAGGGGCTGTCAGATGACTTGTTTATTTGTTTGATGGGGGCTTAGGAAGAGGGGTGGAGGGTGCGGGGGGAGATGGTTGTAATTGGTATATTTTGTAAGCAATCATCTTCTGACACCATTTGGAATGGTGTGTGCAATGGTTGATATCGTTAATCACAAGGAAAGGTAGGCCCAGCACCTCAGCTAGGTGACAGGATAATTCCTCTCCCTGTGAAAGGATTGAATATCTGTGTCTTGCTAATGGTGTGATTTTTTATTCCAGAGACAGGTAGAAACATTCTAATGGAATTAAAACTTAAGGGGAACAGAGTATCTATCTATCTATCTATCTACCTGTCTGTCTGTCTGTCTATCTGTCTGTCTGTCTGTCTATCTGTCTCTCTGTCTGTCTGTCTGTCCATCCATCCATCCATGTATCTATATTAAAAAAACAATAGTATGAAAATAAGTACTTTAACACTAACTTTTTAGCTCTGACATGACAGTGACCTTTATTCCTGAACAAATTCAGAAACCCTTAGTAGTATGAAAGAGCCATTAAGATAGTGGAAAGATGTAGTGGAAACAGTTCTGAATCCTGAGTCAGTGTTCAGAGTGAATATGTATTCAGAATCCCACTCTTTCTCTTACCTGCATGACTTTGGTTTTTTCAGCCTCAATTTCTTCATCTGTAAAAAGAAGAGCCTGGATTAAATACTCAGGGATCCTTTCTCCTAGCTGGGCATTATTCCTCTACCAGCAAGAAGGCTAGATTGCTCTCTAAACAGGTATCAAGGGAAAGAGGGAAAGCACCAGACTGGGAAATGAGAGACTCAGGTGTTAATCTTCTGTCTGCTACTAGTCAGATATGTGACCTTAGGGAAAATACTTTCCCATTCTGGACCCCCTTTTTCCATCTGTAACACTTCAATTTCAGACTGTACTATTTGCTCCCCATATTATACTGGAAAAGTCACTTCATATTTTGGGGACTCAGTTTCTTCATTAGTAATGTGATGTATAAAAGTTAACTTCTGGATAATTAACAATCACTTAATTCATTATGGCTAGCAATCCATAAAAGATGACAGTGGCATTCTTGGGGACCAAAGATGAATCACTGAGGCTGCTCAACACTTATATACCCTTAGAAGAGTGTATTCCTTAGAGGTAGAAATCAACTTTCATTGGTTAGCATTTAATGAGATAATGAGTGTCATAATGAGAGATGGGTCTATTCTAATGAGAGATTAGGTACATGACTCTTAATTTATGGTCAAAGAGAGACTCTTCTCAAGCCAGATCACTCTATAATCTATGCAAAAGGATCCATCCAGTCACAGGACAATGAACAATGATGGGGTAAGGATTCCATCTCTTTGCAAGGTCTTCTAGTTGGGTGTACATGAGGATTTGGACAATCTCATCTATCAGCAATGTCCTTCACAAGGACTAGGCTTTGAATGAGGAAACAGAAAGGGAAAAATATCCTTGATCTCCCTAATTGGTTCTTAATATAAGAGAAAAACAATCATTTTTCTCAGTCAAATGAAGGTGCTGGATTAGTCAATCAATCAACATTTATGAAATACCTATTATGTGTCAGTCACTATGCTAAGGACCTGAGATATAAAAAGAGCCTCTGTTTTCAAGGAGTTTATAATATAATGAAGGAGTTTATAATCTAATAATCTCTAAGGTCTTTTCTAGCTCCTAATTCTTTTATTCTATCTATCCATAAGCATTGATAAAGCACCTACTATGTGCCAGACTATTAGGGATAAAAAGTTGAAGATGAAATGTTCTCCATTTTCAAGAAACTTCTGTAGAAGAGACAATGTATATATGTAGGTACAATGAGTGGGATTACAGCTTTAATTTCACTGGCATACAGAACTCCACTAATGCAAACCAGAGCCTGCTCTGAATCTTACATCCTTAGGGAATTTTAGTAGAGTGACTAGAAATCTGGGCTAGAAGCCAACAAGACCTAGGTTCACGTGCTGTCTTTTACAGATGCTGGTTATGAGACCATGAGCAAGTCACTTAATTTCTCAACAGACATATAAGATAGATTAAACATTTATTAAATATTTGTGTGCCAGGGACTGTGTTAAGCACTGAAAATACAAATACAAAAAATGAGGCAGTTTCTATTCTTAAGAAGCTTACATTTTAATAATAAAGGAAGAAAAAATATAAAAGGGAGCTGCAAATCAGGGATTGGGCAAGAACATCTGTTCTGGACAAGGGAGCTGGTGTCAAGGTCAAAGATTCTGGAAAGTAAGATGAGGTCAAAGTGAAGTGAATGTGATTAGGGACCTTCGTGAAATGTAGACTCAGGACAAGGACTCACCTATTACAATAGCATTATATAGGGTGGAAGCATCTAGGGCTGGACAAGAAAGTAGAGGGAAGGGGGCAGAACAATTTGAAGAGTGAACTGAGCTGAGAGTGCCAATAAAAACTTCTAAGCCTTTGTATTACAGAGAGAGTGCTGATCTTCACTGATAGAACTGAGGTGTTCAGGGAGGATCTGTCATATGAGGCCTTGCAGAACACTTACCAATGGTGTCCACCTGTCCCCCAACTCTCACCTGTGGCTCCAAGAAACTGTAGCATGAGCAATGAATACACCCTGATAAAACCATCTCAGAAGATGAACTAAACCAGGTTTAGGGTAACCAACAGTCCTCAAAACTATTGATGAGTTAGGGGAATGTCTACCCCAAGAATGTGAAGACTTCCCTGAGCAGAATGGATGCGTGAGAACAATTTGTTCCAATGGTCATGAAGGCAGCTGAAGCAGGTGTGGGGAAAAGTTTAGAGCTTGGCCAGGCATCAAAAATGCCAAGGTTATCCATTGTATATTAGACCATCACCAGTTTTTGACTTCTGTCCTATGACTCCAGAGAAGAAAGTGAGGCTAATGACTTTTTGCCAAGATTTTGCCTCACTTAAATCCAATTTACGTGCAAGTCAAAATATTACCCCATGGCATCATTGGTCCTCTGACAATGAAGGATGAACAGCAACAAACATACCAATGTCCCTATCCTTTTCCCTATTCTTATAAAGAGTGCCCCTAGGGTCCTGGTGCAGTGCTAAGCTTTACTAAGTGGGAGTCTATAGTTGGTACAGTAGATGAGAGCACTGGCCCATGAGTTCAAATTCAGCTTCAGACACTTACTAGCTGTCACTTAATCAAGTTAAGTAAATCACTTAAACCCGGTTGCTTTTTCCTTCTCCCCCCAAAATAACTTAAAACTTCACTAAAAGTTTCCAAATCCCATGCCTATATCTATGTTTGCCCCTGAGTCTTAATCCAGCACCATGTCCATGTCCATATCCGTATCCATGTCTGTATATATATCTATGTGCATGTGTATATGTATATATATATATATATATATATATATATATATATATATGTGGTATCTAAAATTACACATTTTTGTTACATCTGCAGATGTGTGTACACATGTATGTATATATATTTGCATATGGATATGTCTATATGTATGTTATAGTAATTAAAAAGTTTGAGACATAATTTCTTGACAATTTCATCATTTCAGTAACAATGCCAGCATTTTAATAAAAGGATGGTCATTTGGCTTTCCTTCTTTCTTAGATCAAAGGCAATTATGGCAATGGACTCATGGCTTATATGCCCCATTGGAAGATGGGTGTTCCCAAGGGTGATAATCAGCTCTGACTGGTTGATGATTAATGAGAGAATGAATATTGCAATGAGAAGCTGGCATAATCTGGACTTTGATTACGTTATTTACTTTTTAAGTTATTCTCAACCTTGACTAATCTATTCAAAAAATTTATCTCCACCCAAACCTGAGCGGAACACAATGATTCGGGTCATTGGAGCCAGAGCACATTTGCGTGGGGTCTGAACAAGATTTTTAAAGTTATTCCAGTCTCATTATCAGTAATGTCCTTTAAGAGAATGAGTTTTAAAATTGGGATTTTAGAAAAAGGAGAAACCTCTGGATCTCCCCAAAACATTGACTATTAATAACCATTTCTTTCAATGCATTTACATGCACAAAATAAATGTAAAGTACCTTGTGGGGAAAAGGCACTAGAAATTGAGAGGATTAGGAGAGGTCTCAGGAAGAAGCGGGTATTTAGGTTAAGTTTTGAAGGAAACTATGGATTCATAGATGCAGAGATAAGGGCCCTCTGGGACAAAAGCATTGAGAAGGAATATATATGGTTGTACAGTCACCTCATGATAATAACCCATAGTGGACAAAGTTGAAGGAGTCTCTACTTCTTCACTATGGGTCAGTGTCTGGGGGATCTTCTTACCCAATGGGCTTTGTGTATTGATGATATTTGATAACCAAATTGTCTCAAAAGTTGAATTGATGGGGGACGGTTTACAGCTTGCCTTGATGGTGAGAACATTTAGTTGTACTTTCTGAAAGCATAAGAAGTGCTAATTGCAGCTCTGTCACCGTGTCTAATATGTGATATTCCAAGATCATTTCTATCTCTGTATCTTTTCTATCTTCTTTCTTTTCTACCTCTATATTATGGTGGGAGGGCTCTTCAAGTTGTCATGTTCTATGTTTTCAGGTTCTTTCTAGCTCTCATTGACATTGGAGAGATAGATACATAGAGAATTTATTAAGCATTACCATATGCTAAGCATACAGAACTAAGGCTGTAATTTTAAGCAAAACAGCAGCATTTTCATCCAAAGAGCTTAAAGTCTACTGGAGGACAGCAACAGAAAAAGAGGAGCTATAAAGGGTAGAGAGAGAGAAGCATATCTGCTTAGGCCAAGACTGTTGGGGAGGGGGCAGAAAAGTTCAGAAAGGGAGGAGTGGTGAAATCAGCATGACCTGGACATCTCAGGAAATGAAGGTTTGGGCTACAGATGCACTGACCTTAGAGCAGGCCTCAGTGTGGTAAAAAAGTAGAGAAGTTGGTAGAAAGAGAATGAGGGGGAGTCTCATATGGCACAAGTCAGGAAAACAGAACATTCAAAAGGAGGGTGTAGGGAAGGACATAAGGAAACCCTTCAGCCTAGAGGATGGATGGCCTTCAGAAAGGTGTGAAAGAAAGGAAAAGATAGCAGGAGTCATATTTCACCTGAGAAAAATCCATGACCCACCACCCTTTTACCACATATTGGGAATAAAGCAACGAATCCAAAGGAACTTGAGAATTGCCTGGATACATTTTGAGTTTTTCTTCTTGTGAACCAGGAATTATCTGGACAGAAGCCGACAGGGACAGAATGCAAAGTTTTGGCTCCTTGCCCGCTCTGTCCACTAAACTGTCTTCCCTCGGTGAAGAGGGACTCATCTAGTCTCACTTGTGAAAGCTAATGAGGCAATATATACTTGGAATTAGCACAGACTGTGCCATCTTTGATGAACTTCAGGGGGTGGGTGGAGGTAAAGAACTAAGATGATATATGACACCTCAAACAAGAAGAGGCTTCACTGAGAAGCAGCATTGTCTCCTGGGTTTTGGACAGAGCTCACCTTTGAGGAAGAAAGACCTTATACATCTTTGTTTCTCTCCCCTTCTGTCCATTCCTAAAGTCATCATTCTAGCCTCTAAATAGGTCTCCTTTCTTCCAAGCTCTTTCCTATTCAGTTACAGAATCTCTAAATAGCAGTTTTTCAAATTTCAGAGGTCATCCAATCTAACTTAGACCTTTGTATGAATGCCCTCCAAAGCCTTCCAGAGAGGTGATCATCTGCTAGAAAACGGGCAAAATAAAGGGCTCCTTTCCCAAACTTACCTTCTATAGGAAGCCTTTATGTACCCCTTTTAATTCTAGTGTCTCCTTTATCTTAACTGTTTACTCTTTATCTGGTATACTTTGTTTGTACATATTTCCTTGTTTTCTCTCCCACTACATTGTGAGCTCCGTGAGATCAAGGACTGTCTTTTACCTCTTTTTGTATCCCCTGTATTTAGCACAATGCCTGGCACATAGTAGGCCCTTAATAAATATTTATTGACGGACTGGTTATACAAACAATGCTACCTCTCCTTTTCTTCTCAGTAGAATGGAAGCTTTATGAGTCTACTTTTTTTTTTACTTTGAGTTTTGCATCCTGAGCACTTAGAAACTCAAATTTTCTTATTGAATTGATGATGTGAACCAGTGGAAAATAACAGGAATTTTATGCAGATCTGTACCCAGGTCAGAGATTTGCAAAGCTCAGACAATGAAGGCAGTGATTAGACCTTGTCCTAGATCAGACCACTTTGGGAGCATTGAAATCTTGTAAGTCCTCAGCCAGGGCTGTCCCTGAGAATTGGGAATAGTATAATACTTAATACATTAATTATTATTAATGCATATAACATAATACTTAATACTCCAAGAAAGCAGAAAAATGAAAAGACCTAATATGAATAAAAGTCTAAGCAAGACATTGCTCCCTGAAGTATACAAAGTTCAGCCCTAGTTTAAAGTTAAGAAGTAGTCTGGAAGAAGGAGCATACAATAATGTGGCGTCACTCCTCTGCTTAAGACTCATCAACGGCAGTCAGTTGCTTATGGCTGAAGTTCAAATTTCTTTGATCATTCATTATTCAAGGCCCTCCCCTACCTGGTGCCACCTTCTTTTGTAGTCTTATCTCATTATACGAGATATCTATCTATCTATCTAATCTATCTATCTTGTTCCAAATATCCCAGTTTACCCTGATTGGTTACTATTTTTGTATATTCTCAGATCTTTTTTCCTCTTTGCCTTTGTTGATGATGCCTCATATATCCTTCCCCTCCACTGAATTCCTAACTATCTTTTAAAGACTTTCAAATGATATCTGTGCTAGGAAATGCCACGGTTGGTCATGATCCTCCCCCTCAGACTTCACATAGGATGAAATGAAAATGCATTTATTTACCTCTTACAATGTGCAGAGTACCATGCCAAGTGCTGTAGATACAAATAACAATGATCTCTGACTTTAAAGAGTTTACATCGGAATAAAGAATACATACATATATAGGTCTATATAGGGGCACATGTGCACACACATATGTATACATGTGTATATGTATGTATACATATATGTATGTATACATGTATGTATGCATATATTTGTATCTGTGTGTATGTAGGTATATATGTATACCTATATACATGTATAAATGCATACACATATGTGCATATATACATGTGTGTATCTCTCTTTATATCTATATCTCTATATAGAGAGAGATAGAGATAGCGATATAGCGATAGATATATCTATATCTATCTGTATCTATCTATATCTATTTCTATCTGTATATCATCTATGTCTATATGTATCTATCTATATGGGGTAGAGAGAGAGAGAGAGAGAGGAGACAGAGAGAGAGAGAGAGAGAAAGAGAGATACACCTTGGGAGTGATGGTCAGTGAGGAATGTTTTGCTTAGGAAAGTTATAGGGATGGTGACCGGAATTGTAGAGCTTTTGATTGATATATCTTTTGGTGTTGTTATTTTTTTTTCCTGTTAAGATTTAAAAATTTTTTTCAATTGTATGGACACAAAACTTTTTAACACTTGTTTTTTTAAGTTTTGAATTTCAGATTCTCTCCCCTTCTCCCTCCCTTCTTGAGAAGGCAAGCAATTTGATATAGATTATACAAATGCAGTCACGCAAAACATTTCTATATTAGTCATGTTACAAAAGAAAATGCAGACCAAAAAAAAATCAGGAATAATGAAGAAAGTTAAAAAAAAAGCATGTTTTAATCAGTATTCAGATTCCATCATTTTTTTTTTCTGGAGGCAGATAGCATTTTTCATTTTAAGTCCTTTGGAATTGTATCGGGTCATTGCATTGCTAAGAATAACTAAGTTTTTCACAACTGATCATTGTACAATATTGCTGTTATTGTGTACAATATTCTGTTCAATTCACTTTACATCTATTTATATAATTCTTCCCAGGTTTTTTTGAAATCATTCTGCTCATCATTTCTTCCGACACAATAGTATTTCATCACAATCACCATCATCTACCTCAACTTTTTCAGTCATTGCCCACTGATGAGTGTTTCTTCAATTTCCATTTTTTTTTACCAGAACAAAAAGAGCCACTGTAAATATTTTATGCATATTTGTCCTTTCCATTTTCTTTGATTGTTTTGTTATTCAGACCTACTGTGGTACTGTTGGATCAAAGGATAAACACAGTTTTCTAGAGTCTTGGGAATAATTCCAAATTACTTTCCAGAGTTCTTGGATCAGTTCACAACTCCATCAACAATGCATTAGTGTCCAAAATTTCCCACAATCCCCTTCAACATTTGTTATTTGCTTCTTCTGTCATATTAGCCAAGATCAATAATATTGTGTTGCTCATGACTCTCATGCACTTATATATTATTTGCAATTATAACTATTTGTATTGTGTTCCTTCCTTCTTTACTATACTCTTAGTTCCATGAGGGCTGCGATATGGATTTATAAATATTGTATCTTTCCCCCATATCTAACATGGTTCTTTATACACAGGAAGCACTTAATAGATGCTTATTGAATTGTATGGAAATTCTGAGAACCAAAAAGCCATTATTGACCAAGGTATTATGGAAGGTGTTACAGATAACATTTATGACGAGTCAATCTTGCAGGCATGGGAAAATGAATGCCACTAGAGGAAAAATCATCTCTCTTCTGCAGCTAAGAAGTAGAGTGGATAGAGCTGTATCTTGAATCAGAAGATTGAATTCAGTCTGGGATCTCTCACTTTCTAAATGTGTGACCCTGAGTCACTCAACTTGTCTCCCTTCTCATCTGCAAAATTGAGACAATAGTAGCACTTAACTCCTAGGTTTCTTATTAGGATAAAATGAAATAATATTTGTAATGCTTTTGCAAACATTTAGGTGCTATATATGTGCTAGCTTGGTAGCTAGTATTTTTAGGATTATTATTATTTAGCATCATTAGTATTATTTTAATTTTTATTAATTTGCAGTGACATCTAGTAGCCTACCGGTAATGGTAATTACAGATGACCTGTAGGGGCTCTGCAGAAATAGCCAATATAACTCCACAATGAACAGAATCTAATATTTGACAGTCAGTCTAGCTAAATATAGAGGTCACCATGTCTACCCATCATGTCTACCCATGGAACAAATAAGAAGTACAAAATTCTCTCCGTCCTGAGTGGTTCCTTTCTACTCCTGAAGTGATGGGAATAGAGTGGTAGAACCAAAAGAGAGTTAGAGAAGCATACACTTATTCAGTTGTTACTTTAAATGTTGGCATTTTTAGCTTGTGATCCTTAAACAGTAACCAATGAATGGATGGATGCTCTCTTCAAGGAACTTAGCCACACCCATGCTGTCTCATGCTACATTCCAGTAGAATGTATGATTCTTGTGAGCAGAAGCTTTGTTTTTGTTTTTGTCTGCTTAGATCCTAGGGTAGAGCTTCACTCATATCAAGTGCATGTTTATTGACTGAATTGAAATGAGTCTACAAGATATGAAGAAATCATATCTCATAGGTTTTCTTTGATGAGACAAAGCATTGGTTTCATCATGAACCCAGGGGCAATAAGACGTTTCATTTCATTAGATTATGGTCTTTTTTGCCTTGCAATGATGAGAGTGAATATAAGCTAATGGACTGTCAAGAAGATAATTACAGCTTAAAATAACAAGGACGAAATAGCAGTAACAACATTTATATATTGCTATTATGTGCCAAGCACAGGGCTAAGTACTTTACAAATATTATCTCATTTTATCCTTATGACAACTCTGAGAAACAGTTCCTATTACTATCCTTATTTTACAAATCGGGAAACTCAGTCTTATGCATCAGCATATTTCTTCATCTGTCAGAGAGGAAAGGGAACACAGTAAGTCTTAAACACTTTACAAATACTATCTTCTCTGATCCCCACAAACCTGGGAGGTAGGTACTATGATTTTTCCCATTTTACAATTGAGGAAACTGAGGTAGACAGAGGTTAAGTGACTTACCCCTCAGGTCACAAACTCATAAGTGTCTCAGGCTGTATTTGAGCTCAGGTCTTCCTGACTCTAGGTCCAGTGTGCCATCCACTATACCACCCGAGCACTGTTAAGTGAAGATGTTGGACATCAAAGGTTCCTTCCAGCTCTAAATCAATACTCTAATGATACATGAATGTGTGATGTGGGGGGGAGAGGGAGGGGAGAATGAAGGAGACAAAGTTCCCATGCAGATTAGGAAAAGTAAATTTGCAGAGAAAGAGGAGAGAGGCAGTGAGAGTGCTCTGGGTTCATGTAGAGCTGGACAGCTGTAAGTGTGATTGAACCCTACTGTGTGAAGAACTGTTTGGAGTAGACTGATAGTAGACTGGTGTTCCCCCATCCCTATTCACAGGGATGTCAGTCAGTCTGTCATCAAACATTTATAAATGATTACCATATGACAATCTTTGTGCTGTTTTCTGGGAACACATGTACAAGCAGAAAGATAACCCCAGTCCTCAAGTTCATTTTAATGGAGGAAATCGATATATTTAAAAAAATATGGTGGATGATATTGGGTTGGAAAGTAGGAGTGGGGTGCAATTGGGAAGGCAAAGGTACCCATCTGGGCATGGTAGAGATTGTATTGGGTGTGGTCTTTTGACAGATTCCAAGCTTTACAGAGAAAATCCTTTTATTAAGGGAATTTGTTTGGTAAAGTTTGGATTCAGTCAAAGGGCCATTCTTGGTCTTGAGGCTGCAGGTTCCCTACCCCTGGTAGAGAAAGTCTGGAGAGAAGTCTTGGGAGGAATAAAGACATGACTGAATACCAGTACTGGAGAACCATGATATGTATGTGATATGTACCAGTATTGAAAACTCATTCAGATTCTGCCTTATACCAGATGCTTCAGTGTTAAATTTCTGATCTCCTTATAATCTCTTCCAGGGAAGAGAGACTTCTAGAGAGCCACAAAGAAGCTAGAGCTTGGTTTTTGGAGGATGTTCCATTGAAATTCTAGATAAAGCTGGAGGGAGAAAAAAAGAAACACAGACACAAAAGGGAACAGATCTGCTGGTGTTTCTATGGTGACCATTCCTTATCAGTGATGAAGCTGGTACCACCACATTTAAACCTTAATATTAGGTGTATTTTGTGAAGCAGTGACAGCAATATTTAAGGAGATGTAGACAGGAAGAGTAGATGAATATGATCATATAAAATAAATCTATTCTAGAGGTGATAATATTTTAGCAACACCTAGGGAATCAATTTTCAAGATACCTTAAAGAGGGGAAGATTTCAACAGAATGTAAGAGATTATTTTTTAAAAAAGGCAACTGAGAAAAAAAATTAGCAAGTAGCAACACATATTTCTACTTTTTCATCTCTATAAAATCTTTATGAGAATGATGTATGCATGCATTTTATGAAAATATAACAAGCGAACAGGCAGACTTTCACAGATGATTTTCTACAGCAGACTGCATTTTCACAGTCACACAACTGATTGTAAAGTGTGGAGAATATAAAATCCTGCTGTGTCTATTGTTTATTGAGTTTTTAAGAGTATTTGACTCAGTAGAACAAAAGACACTTTTCTACCATGAATTCTCCCATGTGTATGGTAAAATCAGAGACTATGGCAGACAATTTTCTGAGTACCCACATGAGGCTAGTCATTAAGCAAGGAGATCCACCCTGGCATGTCCATGGTCTGTCAGAAGTGCTCCAGGGATGATCTTAATGAATTAAGTCTCACACTAAGCTTTCTGAAGGTCTCTAAGGCGTTACCTGGTAGAATCTGAATGGAATAGGTGATCCACATGGATAACAATGTTCTCCAGCTGCTCTACACATGAATGCATTGTTTTTATTACAGTGAACTCTAGGACTCATTAGAGATTCTTAAAGGAACTGATCATTTTATGTAAAGTCTTCGCTGCAATGGACAGACCACTGGGCTTAGAGTAAGGAGTGCTTGAAGTCAGGAAGACACATGTTCGCATACGGACTCAGATACATGCTAGTTCTGTGTCCTTGGGGAAGTCACTTAATCTCTGATCATAAAAGCACTGTTACCCCAATGTTATTGGGAGGATCAAATGTGATAATATTTTTAAAGCATTTAGCAGAGTTATACTGGATTCTAGAACACAACAGAGATTTCTAGAGAACTCTTCTACTTTTGAATGCATTGTCTTCATTTTATTATACTCTAAAATACAATTGGCCTACAGAGAACTGTTCTATTTGTGAAACCACTGAGCTCTAGAACACAACAGAAACTCCTTTACGAGTCATGAAAAGGTATATAGTACCTTATTCAAAAGGAACAGAATAGATAAAAGGAAAGGGGAAGTAACACTATGTATATTAAGAAGAAGTATTTATGATGAAATCCAAAAAAAAAATGAAGAGATGAGCCCAGTGGAGAGGATTTGAGTGAGGTTCAACAGAGGCAGAGACAGATGTGGTAGCATTATGGGAAGATGGTGCACACCATTTAGAAGGAGGAAATAGATAAATTCACTAAACATCTCACAGATACCTAAGAGATTTGACCATCCAGATATATGAGGGAATTTTTTCTCTACCAACAATAAAAAAGCTGATCAATCCTTGGCTTGCCTCAGTTATAATTTCATCCTTGAAAAAGTGTAGGAAGTATCAAAGAGAACTGCAGTTCTGAATTTTGACTAACAAAGATGGTTGCATAAGTAGAAATAATGGGAATCTTGCAAGGACCAGACCACTACTTCCTGAAGACTGTGATAAGAAGTTGAGTTAAAAGTAGCATGGACAGATATATATTCTAGGCTTGGGGAGGGAAGATTTAAAAATTTTTACAAAAGAAGAACAGTATAAAATGGGCTAAAAATGCTACAGGGGGATATGACCTAAGGAAAATGGAGATTTGTGAAATATAAAATTCAGAATCTATGTGTAGATATGATTATGATGAGGAAGAAAAGGGAGAATTATCTAAAGAGACTAGTGAGATTACACAGGGAACTCATCAGCCAACACAGATTAATAAAAGACATTTATAGAAAATAGAAGAAAGGGCAGGTAATTGAGGATAAATTTAAAGGAGTGGCAAAGTTCTGCAAGTATAGACCAGGAGTGCTTACGTTTAAAATGAGTTGAAGCTGGCAATGAATATTAAACAGATTTTAAAAAGGCTTTTTAAATTCTATGTTGGGGGCAATAAGGATATCAAAGAAGGGATAGGAATGTTTTTATACTGGTTCTTCCGGCACTTTTCCCTTAACCTCTAAGAATACCTTCCTTTTATTCTGTATGTGTCTTATATGTAACCATTTATTGACATATTATGTCCATCTCTTTGCCTCCCCAACTTACCCATTAAAATGTAAGCTTCTTGAAGGAAATGACTATTTTTCTGTTTTTGTCTTTCATTTTATCATTAGGTCCCAACACTGTGCTTGGCACATAGGAAGCACTTAAGAAATATTTGGTGATTGATTGATTTCTTGTTATGGATTGGATGTTGTTAAGTGACAGTATTTAGAAGTCAGAATGAACAAGTCTTATTTTGCTTCTGTTTTTCTCCTGAATTGGGAAAACAAGAAAAATTAATGAATAGGGAATTGAAACCCTAAATAAGTGAGCGGGTAAAAGATAATCCCTGGGTGAATTCAATTATTTTGAATCAGACAAATCCATATGAACCATGCCTTCAGGATACTCAAAGAAATGGTGGATGAGATTCATTTTTTATTTATTTATTTTTTTAATATAAATTTATTTATTTAACTTTTTACATTCATTCTCATAAAATTTGGTTTTCAAAATTTTCTCCCCATTTGTCCCCTCCCCCCACTCCAGTACACTGAGCATTCTAATTTCCCCTATCACCAATCTGCCCTCTCTTCTATCATCCCTTCCTTCCCTTATCCCATCTTTTGTCCTGTAGGGCCAGATAACTTTCTATTCCCCATTACCTGTATTTCTTA
>CM053773.1:173583041-173634443 GCA_028658325.1 Potorous gilbertii
GTCATTAGCCTCCATCTGTTCCATTCTAATTTTGAGAGAACTATTTTCTTCAGTGAGTTTTTGACCCTCTTTTTCTACTTGGCTAATCCTGCTTTTGAAAGCATTCTTCTCCTCATTGGCTTTTTGAACCTCTTTTGCCAATTGAGTTAGCCTATTTTTCAAGGTGTTATTTTCTTCACTATTTTTTGGGTCTCCTTTATCAAGGTATTGATCTATTTTTCATGCTTTTCTTGCATCTCTCTCATTTCTCTTCCCAGTTTTTCCTCCACCTGTCTAACTTGATTTTCAAAGTCCTTTTTGAGCTCTTCCAAGGCCTGAGCCCATTGGATATCTATTTCAGAAGTTTGGGATACAGAGGCCTTGACTTCTATGTCTTTACCTGATGGTAAGCATTGGTCTTCTTCATCAGAGAGGAATGGTGCAATCATCTGTTCCCCCAAAAAATAACCTTCTGTGGTCTTATTTTTTCCCCTTTTCTGGGCATATTCTCAGCCAGTTACTTGACTTCTGAGAGTCCTCTCCACCCCCGCCGAGATCTGCCCAGCTAGTGCTTGGGGTCTGAGATTCAAATGCTGCTTCCTAGCCTCAGGGCTTTTGCGGCAGGCCTGGCTGCTATTCAGGGTAAGATTAAATCAGGTTCTCAGGTTGGGACAGGGCTACCACCCAGGATCAGTTCCCTCCGGGGGTTTATGCAGAGACCTTTTGTAATGGAGCTGCTGCTGAGCTCCTGCCTGCTCTGGGAGCCTCTGGCCGCCTGCTGCCTCTTCCGCTGCCTCTGCTGCTGCCTCCCGAGGGAGCCTGAGTCCCAGCGATACCTCGCTCCCCTCTCAGCCCGTCTCTCTCACTGACCTGTGCATCTGTGGGTGGAGGGACCTTCGCGGCCGCTGGAGATTCCGTCCCTGAAGCCTGCTCGGATATGCTTGCTCCTCTCAGTGCTGCATGGCTGGGGTAGGGCAGGGCTCCGCTCCCGTTAGGTGCATGATGGACCTTTGGGATTGGTTTTTCAGGGCTCTCTGGAATGGAAATCTCCTTCACTGTGTTGCTGCGCGACTTCCACTGTTTCAGAATTTGTCAGGAGTTCTTTTTACAGGAAATCCATGGGCTGTGGGTTCGGAACTAGCATATATGAATCTTTCTACTCCACCATCTTGGCTCTACCCCCCCATAGTAGGATTTCATAAAAGCAATTTCCTCATGGTCTTTGGAATTACATCACATTATTTGTAACATTGTTTCAGGCTTTGAGAAGATAATATTCATTAACTCTAAACTTGAGGGAATAGAATGATGGAGGTTCTTTTGATTGGAACAGGAAAGGTGGAAGGAGGAATTGAGCTGAGGGAGGCAGTAGATAACATTGTCTATTTCAAGAAGGGCATATTGGATTTTGTGTGAGGTGGGGTATTGAGACAGAAATGTCCATTATTCATTTGAAAATAGAGTACTAGAATTCAGCAACATGTCAAAAGAAGGCTCATTAAGGATGCCAAAGATGGGCTTGTAGGTCTAACATCTCTTCATAGGTTGAGAGTCTTTGATCAGTTAAGAAAATAAATGAGGGCTGGTAAGACAATCCTCAACTTTTTCATCTCTCTTTTGGTTACATCCTTTGCATTTTTTTTTTACTATCACAGTTATTTTTCTTCCTCTTTTTAACTTCTCCTTGCTTTTGCTCCTCTTCTTTTACCCTCTTTTCTCATCTTTATCTTTTTTGCTCTCTTATTCTCTTCCTCTGCTCCTATGATCCTCTCACATTATCTCCCTGTCCCTGTGTGTGTTTCCCTTTTCTCTGTCCCCACTGATATTCTTTACCCACATGTCACACCTCTGTCTTTACTCTCCCCCAGAGATAAATATTTAAATTCCATGACACTAGTTCTCATGTTTGTCTTATGTATGTGAATTGGGTATGCCCATTCCCAGGAGCCCAGGTCATGAAAATAAAAAAAACAGAATAAAACGTGAGGGGCTCAGATCACTGCTTCTCCTTCATACTCTGAAAGTGCCAGTCCCCCTTCAATCTTTTCTTCTATGTCATGCAGTAAAATTAAATATAGAATCCTAGAGCTAGAAAGAATTTTAGTCTGTACTTAGTCCAACCGTTTTCATTTTCTGTACAAAGTAATTGGGGCCTGCGCAACTACATGGTGCAGTTGATAGAATGCCAGGCCTGAAGTTAGGAAGACTCCTCTTTGTGACTTCAAATCCAGCCTCGGGTGCTTAGTAATTGTGTTTCTAGTTGTGTTGCTCTATGACAGAGACTTGACCCTATTTGTCTCTGTTTCCTCCTCTGTAAAATGACCTGGAGAAGGAAATGGCCAACTACTCCAGGATTTCTGCCAGGAAAACCCCAAATGGGGGTGATGAAGAGTTGGAGATGACTGAAATGACTGAACAACAACAAATTAGGGCTCAAGGAGGGGAAAGGATCCACTCAAAAATCATGCAGAACATTAATGACAAAGTTCAGATCAGGGCCCTGGTCTTTTCATTCACAGGCCAGAGTCCTGGATGCCACATCAGAGAAGTCACTTCTTGAAAACAGTGGCAATATACAAATGTTGGATCAACACAATGGATGGTTTTAGTATACACCTGAACTTAAAAAAAAGTGTGTGTATGTGAGTGTGTGCATGTGTGCATGTGTGTGCTTGAGTGTGTATGTGTACGTGAAGTGCTGTGGAAAGATAGATAAAAATATGACTATCTCTGTTTCACCATTCATAATGGTGCCGCTGTAGCTGGGGGTCATCAAAAGAAGTCAGAGCTTTTATGGGCAGCAATAAAATGGGAGCAGTATTTCTCTTTTTGCTCACCCAGGGGAGAACCTTTGCAATCAACTTGTCCTCCAAGTCACCTCTGGGAGGAATGATTCTTCTTCTTCATTCCTCCTTAGAGAGGTATAAAAAACTCCCTTGGCTTTAAGGTTCTTGGAGCCCAAGGTAACATTAAAATGGTAATGGGGGAGGAATCAGCACTACAGAGTGAGGATGGAGGGATCAGAGAATGCTATGCAGGCTCCTTTAGGGGCAGGGTGATGGCCACAGAAAAGATGGTAACTTGAATTAAAGGGATTGAGAAATGGGTCTTTGCTAATTTAAGATCTGATGATATAAACTGGGAATCAATAGATCTGAGTTCCAATTCTACCATTGTCTTGATGTATGGCCTTGGATAAGCCCCTTCTTGGCACTCAACCCCAGGTTTTCCTCTTGCAAAATGAAATATTTGACCTAGGTGCTGTCCGTGGTTCTTTCCAATGTGCATATTCCATGTACTATGGAGCTTGGCAGAATAGTGGATAGAGCGCTGGACTTGGTTTCAGGAAGTCCTGAGTTCCAATCCTCCCTCACACCTTCTTACCTGTTTGACCTTGGACAAGACATTTATTTAATTTCTCTAAGCCTCAGTTTTTTTCATGTGTAAAATAAAAATAATACTTACCTCTTTATATGAGGATCCAGTGAGATAATAGATGTAAATCCTTTGCTCACCATAAAGGGCACATAAATGTTGGCTGCTTCTGCTATTATTGCTATGTCCCAATATTCTATGGAGATTTCTCCCAGCTCTAACATCATGTATTTTATAATTTAAAACTTTCCCACTGCAATGTTCATTCTATATTCTTCTGTTATCATGTTCTAAGTTCTAAAGCATATTCCAGCTCTGATGTTCTATGTTCAGATATTCTCTTTTTTATATTTTGTGTTTTCTTTCCACTCAAATATTATACATCCTGTGTTCTAACATTGCATATTTAAATGTCACTTCCAAACCTAATTATTTTGTCTGAGTCTCTTCCAACTCTAATTCATACGATGTTCTAATAGTCTTCATTCTATATTGAAGGTCATCTCAACTGTTATATTCTATGTTCTTTATTCAGACATTTTAGGTTCTGAGAGTCTTTTTCATACCTAACTTTCTAGGCTCTGCATTCTACCATTCTGGTTTCAAGGCCCTAAGGTCCCTTCTGGCTCTGGTGTTTTCTCACTGTGTAATGACACACCTGGCTCAAAGCTATACTTCTGCCATCTGCCCATGTTCGATGGTACCTGTTGATTCACAAGTGTGAAACAAGAGATGAGGTCTATATAAAAGGGGGGCACATAGGCTTAAGAAATAGGTACTTAACAAATTAGCCTTCCTCACACTTGGGTCTATAGCCTCCAATTGGCAACCCTGGATTTGGGAGAATTCTCTAGGGGCTTTAGTTTTCCTTTGGAATGTAAGATGCTATGGTATCTGTTTCTAGGGAGATATTGGTGCCATAATATTTTTTTCTGTCTCCAAAGGAGCTTTGAATGCCAGACTTGGGAAGGGAGTTGTCTAGATATACTCACTAGGGTCTGAATCCTAGGGCAGGTGATCTGGATGATGTATTTTGTTTGGAGATTTTGAGAAAATCCTGCTTCTAAAAATTCAGGAAATTAAAATTGCTAGAAATATGATTGTAGGATTTAAAACTGGAAGGAGTCTTAGAGATTGTCTAATTAATTTTGTAGATGGAGAAATTGATGCTCAGAGAGGAAAAGTGATTTGTCCAAAGACATAGATATTAGGAAGCAGATATAAGATTCTAACCCAGGTTCTCTAAATTCAGTGCTTCCTTTCCACCTCCAACTATAGCAGAACCTAGAGTGGTATCATTTCTTTTTATGTACAGGCTAATATTAGTAATATGTTGTAACTTGCTCCCACTTGCTGAATGATTCTCCACTGTCCTTTCAATCATGTATATAGCATTATCATTGGATATCATTACCTCTTTGGATGAAAAGAAAATTTAGGCTCAGGGAAGGAGTTGAATGATTGGTCTAAACAATGTCAGGGACAAGTCTCCTGACTACTAGTTCAGGATATCTTCCATTGTCCCATCCTTCATGTCTCTCATCCATCCAAGTCCATGTCAGAGGATGCATATGTATGTTGATGGAATTGTTCTGACTCCTATCTTTCTCATACGTCTGGTTGTGAGTCCTCTTGTTTCAGTTTGTCAAGGACACTAAAGCATAGAATATTGGACCTATAATGTACCTTAGAACCTAGGGCATTGAATGTCAGAGTTAGTATATGGAATCTCAGGGCTCTAAAGGACCTCATAGGTCATTTAATTAAAATGATTCCTATATACAAATCCAATCTTCTACATGCGCTACCAAAAGGTTATCCAGTTTTCACTTGAAGATATCTAAGAATAGGAAACTCACTACTTCCAAGGAGATCCACATATAGAACTATGAACACAGAACATAGAATGTCAGAGTTTTAAGAACTCTAAGAATATAGAACACAGAAAAAGTTAGAAAGGACCTTCAAACATAGGGCAAAGACTATCATAGCTAGAAGGGTCTATAGAGAGCATCTAGCCCAATCCCTGGAAAGTAGAGCAATTCCTTTTCTATGTAAACAAGGCTTATTCTAATGGAAGTATTCTGGGGGAAACCTAGAAAAAAATTGATTCATTTTTGGCAACCTGCTGTTTGTTTATCCCTCAGTGGAAGATTGAGGTAGGGGTTGATGGATAGAAAGCAAAACACACCTTCCCCCTATACCCCAGATGCTGCTTGAGTTGGTGGAATTGAAGATTTAAGGGAAGGGGAGTGTTATTTTTTCAGCCCCAAAGTTATGTTTCTCAATATGCTGTGGTCTAAATTTGAAATCCTAGAAATATCTTCCAGATTATAAATAACATACTCACAACAACACAACAGCTACATCAAATACACACAGAGAAACACATGCATAGTCTACATCCTCTGATTCTCTGTGCCTGACATTGACTCTCCCCCAACCCCTACCCTCATTTCCTTTTTTACAGAGTTCACCCTAGATATCACTTCATCCAGGAAATGTTCCTTGAGGTCTACCCTCCCTCCCCCACATAGTGAAAGTTATCTTTCAAGGTTCTGATTTCTCATAACTGTTATCTTTCTCTATTTTTTTACATTTATCGAACTCTCCCTTGGATCTTACCTAACTCTCTATGGACCTGTGATCTCAACAAGAAGGGCTCCATATCCAAGGCAACCCACCCATAACTTCTTGTTCTATGTGATTTTGTCCACATTCTCTTTCAAAGAGGATCCATCCCATATGCTAGGGTCCTTCATCTTGATCTCTTGACATTAAATGTGAGCTATTGACTGACCATTCCTTGACTTTGCTATATAAGTGCCATTTTCATCCTTCAGCCAGTTCTCCTGCAAAAGTATTTATTGGTAATAGAGTACAAGTTAGTCATGTCCATTATGGATCCCTTCTTTACCCATTGGGTGATTTTCCACTTTGCTTCTTCAAAGACTGTAGTATTCTATGACCTGCAGTCCTATAATATCAATAGAATGATATTGATGTTTAAAATACAGCCCTTCATTTCAGGGAGAAACCATGGGTTATTAAAAACTCTACTCGTTGCTCTCCATCTCCCATTCAATTTGTGGGCCATTTCATTGTCTATTGCAGTGTCTATCTCAGATATGTGAATTGATGGATTAGCTTCATGAGTTATCTATTAAATTGAATTTCACAGTCTGGACAATATGACTAGTTAGACTAAACTCTTTTGAATGGTTAGTGATTTGGTTGAGGAAGCTTTGCAATGCTCTGGGACTTAAGGCAATCAGAACAATGCCATCTTTAAAAAGAAACATTTAGAGTACTTTCCCATTTGTAAGAAGTCTGTCTTCAATTTGAATTCTGCTGGACATCCTCCATGACAGTGGAAAACAGATTTGGTAAACCCATGCCTTGTTGTTTTATGCATCACATTATATTAATAAGTAGAAGGTTGAACAAAGTTATTTCTACTGTACATTTCAAGGAATCTTGGATGATTTCCACCTAATCATGAGAGATATCTTGTTGGAGAAACTCCTGGAAGTCAGTGTTTTTTTGCTTCTATTAAATAAAATATATTTTTAGTCACCAAACAATAAACAGATTGTGATGTTGTATTCCTTGTACCGTTTAATCCATAAAAAGATGTTATTTACTGTAGAATATAATTTATGAAAACTTTCCTGTTTCTTTTTCATACCATTCTAAAGTATCACTTCAGTACATATGTGGATTATTCTCATAAAGATTTTGTAGAGCTGAAAAACACATCAAATTAATCCATGGCTATTAATGTTTTCTTATATTTCTTCCCTTGCCCCAACCACCCAGTCATAGTAAGATCTGTGATTCCTGCCCCTCCCCTGCCACAAGCATCTGTTGTTTTTACCTTTTACAGAAATCTTGAGAAATAACATATTGGCTCCGTAAAATTATGTCTTTTCTAGTATGGATCTCTTTTGGGCATACTTGGTGGAAATAAGATGCTCTTCTCATATTTGTTTTCTGTAAGAGTGCCATTTCCACTTCATTTTGTAGCAGCACCCAGGGAGTGTAGATATTACATAATAATTGTTTGTGGTGGTTCCACTCTCTAAGATGGAGAAATGTTTTCTTTTTAAAAAATTGTCTTACAGATCATTTCTATTTTTCATCTCTTGTCCTTCTTCCTCTGTTTCACTCTTAAATGTCCTCTAGATGACATGACTTAATTGTGTTCCTCACTGAGTTTTCTATGTACTTGAATTTCCTGCCCCCTTATTGCTTTATGATGTGATGCTACTGCTAATATTTCCCTACCCTGCTATATAAGACTTCACAAATGAGTTTATATTTTAAACTGGTTTGGATAACATAACTCTTCTCTTTGTACTTGCATGTTGGGGCAGTTTCTTGGCTCTTTTGCTATCCTCATTATAGTGATTAAATCTACTCCTTTTCCTCATAGTGATCTTCAGTGTCCTCTACCTTAGTCTGTTCCCAAATTATCCCTCTTGCTCTGGCTACACTCTCTGCCCTTCACAGTCTTGACCCCTCAGTGAAACTTTGCATTATCCTTAGCTTTCGTCCTTGTTCTATCATCAATAATGCCTTGCCAAAAGACTTAAAACATTTATAAAGGACTCATGATGCAAAATGCCATTCATATCCAGAGAAAGAACTATGGAGTGAGAACACAGAATGAAGCAGACTAGTTTCTCTTCATGTTTTGTTTTTCTCGTAGTTTTTGGTATTAGCTATAATTCTTATATGCAGTATGACTAATGTGAAAATGTGTTTAGTGGGAATGTATGTATAGAGACCATATAAGATTGCATGTTGTTTTAGGGAAGGAGGGGGAGAGAATTTGAAACTTATGGAAGTAAATGTTGAAAACTGAAAACAAATAAATTAATAAATTTGGAAAAAATAATGCCTTGCCAAATCCTAACCATGAACTGCCTCATCCATATGCCTCTTTCACTTATAGACAAACATTGCTGAACGGGACTGGAGAAAATTACAGAACTCCTGATTGGATCCACTAAACATTTCAGCTCTCTAATTTTAATTGGGTCTTCACTGCTGCAAAGCAATGCTGCTCCTCCTCCCTAACTGATTGCCTACTCCACTCACCAGTGTTTTTTAAAGTTTCTTTTCTTCTCAAGTTTTCCATGTCAACCCCTTCCCTCCCCTCTCAGTAGAGGATCTCACCTTACACTTCCCTGGGGAATAAAAAAGGTCATTTAACCTAGAGCTTTTCTCCAAACTTTTTTATCTCCCACTCCTCTGTCACCACCCTTCATTGTGTTCTCCTTCATTCTAGTCTTTGATGAAGAGGTGGGCCTTCTTGGTGACTCACTGTTAAGCCCTCTACATGTATTTCTGTTCTCATCCCTCTCGTTTTCTTCCTTTTCTTCCTAAATTGTCTCAACTATTATCTCCATTCTACGTCTCATCATTACTGTCTCTTTATCTGCCATTTCTTTCCTACTGCCTACAAACATCTCAAAATATATCCTTTATTTAAAATAAATCTCACTGGGTGATAAAATATTTTTAAAAATACTTTCTATTTCTGGTGGATATTGTATTTCTCATTCGTTTCTCAGATAACCTCCTTGAAAAAGCCATATAAACTCATGGTCCCCATTTCTCCTTTCATTTATTTTAAAGCTCTATTGAAGTTTGGTCCTTGACCTGATCATTCAAATTAAGCTGATTTCTCCTCTAGTCTCTTCCAGCTCTAATCCATTCTTTATATGGCTGCCAAAGTGGTTTTCCTAAAGTTTCAGTATGACCATATTATTTCCACCCACCTTTAATAACCTAATTGAATCCTTATTACCTCGAGAATCAAATACAAACTCCTCTTTGGGGCATTTAAAGTTTTCTTAACAGCCCCATCCTTTATTTCCAGTTTTCTTATATATTATTCCCCCTCCATATACTCTACAACCTAGTCATGATTTACTTACTTGCTGTTTCTCACACATAACACTCTATTTCCTATCTCCATTAATTTTCACTGACTATGTCCTCTGTGCATGGATTTTTTGCCTCCTTGCCTCCACCTCTTCAAGTCCCATGCTTGCTTGCTTCAAGATTCACATCAAGCACCATTTTCTTCAGGAAGCTTTTCCTATAGTGCCTCTCCCTCTAAGGCTACCTTCCATTTTCTATTCTGTATACGTGTTATATGTACCTAGTTATTTACATATTTAGAGTGTAAGCTCCTTGAGGCAGAAGACTGTTTTTGTCCTTTTTTCCCTGTCTTATCTCCAGTGCTTGGCACAATGTCTGGTACATAATAAGAATGTAATAAATATTTCTTTTGGAAATGATGAGAGTTGTCTTCATCATTGCCTCGTCTTTTATCCATTTAACATTTTATTTTGCTCTGTTATATACATAGTGACCTCAATTTCATACTATTTTTTCTCACTTTTATTCTTTCTTCTAATATAATATTGATTTTAATCCTTTCTCTAACAAGTCAATGCTTTCTCTATACATAAGTAACTGATTTGGAGATGACTCCCACATTGGTAGGTAGTGTTTCTGTCTATTAGAGTATGATACATTTCTTCCCTCTGTGATAGTATTACATGATTATAATTTCTAAGACCTGACTTTCTTCTTGAAACAAGTACTCATGATAAATAGACATAAAGCTTAAGAACAGTCTATTATCATTTGACCACTCTTGGTTTTTCCAACATACATATGTACATATGTATGTGAATATATGTGTGTATATGTATATCTATCTGATCTATATCCACTTTTGCATTTAAATATTAAAGGATATATTGATTTAATTTGAGGTCTTACCAAGTTTCTTATTGAATTTCTCTACCTCCTAACCTACTTTAATAAATATTGCTGCATGGAAGAAATAATTATCTTTATAGTAACTTTTTAAAAGAAATGTTTATTATGAGCAATATAGCCAGAAATAATCAACTCTCCCATGAAATGATGCTTCTCATGAATGGTTGCAAGGTAAAAACAGTTTTTCTAATTCTTGAACTGAAGCCTGAGAGTTGATCTGTGAGCCACCCTTCCTTTGACCTACAACTTCCTTTTGTCTTATGGTTTCATTTGTACTGAGAATATCAAGATGGTTATGATCTCTTTCTATCAGTAGTAAGTCTACTTCCTGGCTTCTTGTTGGCACAAAGATTTATAATACCCAAAGTTAAATGGATGTTTGTAGGTGAATCAAAAACCTTAGGAATCTTTTGTCATCTTTTCTACAACTCTGCCACTGTTGTGACAGAAGCAAAAAGGAGGGCCATGTACTACTGAGGGCTATTAAGAGTCTTTTTTTCCCTTTGATTCATAGGTTGCTATGGTCAAGGAATTCAATGCCAAGTGATCATCTTTTTAGTCATGAGTCTCTTGGTATTTTAGCTAGGCTGATGCTCAGAAAGCAGATACAATCTGCTACCAAGACCACACATGATTCTTTCCATCATGACAGAATCTGACAACTCTTGTGCTTTGCTGGAATTGTTTTAAGAGCCTGAGGTTGCCTCCAGGACAATAGACATAGGAGTTGGACTGTGTGAAAGATGTTCTCTTGCATTTAGTTACTAGTCCATTCCTTATCTAATCCTGGGATGATATTTTGGAGATAGAAGGTACTTTTGGTATCATCTAGTCTAACCCTTCATTGTATATATGAGGAACAGGAGGCCAGGAGAATTAGAGTGACTTTTCAAGAACACACGTCAAAGCTGGGATTTTAACACAGTTTCCTATATTTTAAATCTATGGTTGTTCCTATTCCATCATAATGCTAGTAGATAAGTTGCTCTTTGAGAGTAGGGTCTGATATCCGTTTTTGTAAATTTACTTGTCTATACTATGTACTTAACAAATGTTTGTAGAAATGGAAATTAAGTACAGCATACATGTGTTCATATATATGTATGTGGATATGTATATATTACACATATATCTATGTAGAATGTATATGTGTGTATACACACACAGAGACAGAGCAAGACAGAGAGTAACTCCTAATACATAAATATATAATGCATATCCTAGGCCCCTCATGGGTCTGGGTTTACATCAGATTCATTTTGCTTCTAGCATCTAACTTCAAGAAGATCCTTAAATCTTGGCTTGTTGCCCCAATTTGAAGCTACTTCATTAACATCTAACATAGTTATAGTATAACTCATGTCTGGGTTTCCAAAAGTCTGTGTAAAAGGGGTTCCCACTTTCCACAGAACACAATATAAAATGGGATCAGTTTTGAAATGTTTTTATTTCATTCCACAGAAAATATAAATGATGCAAAGCACTGACAGAAGACCATGCTATTGTTTATCCTTCGTTTTTTTTGGAGAGGTTAAGGCAAGTCAATTGGGGTTAAGTGCCTTCCCAAGGTCACACAGCTAATCAGTGCCACATGTCTGATGCTGGATTTGAACTCTGGTCTTTCTGACTGTAGGGCCATTGCTCTATTCACTGTGCCACCTAGCTACCCCTTGTACTTCATTCTTGAAGAGGATCATGGCACCAGGGAGGTGATGGCATGACATGCAATTGAATTGGATTTAAGGAAGGGAAGGCTGTACAAAGTCACCAGCCTCACTTTTTCTTCCAGAGGCATCTGGGTTTGGTGGCCAGATATAGATCAGGACAGCTGGAGATGACCCAGAATACAATGCGGGACCTTGGCCTTTTCAAGTTAAAATTTTTAACAGGTTTTAGTTTGACTGAGGCAGCACCCATTCAGTAATTAAGGTTTAATGAGAAATGTGGCAAACAATGGCCTATTCAAAAAAAATAGATCTGAGAGAGAAAGACTCTCATGGATTCTGGCCAAAACAGAAACAATTGTTATTTACATTCATTATGAACCAATCAGAGCTCAGACAATTACCAGGTAGTTTTGTTGGCCAATTAATGAGAACCAGAGTGATACGAGGTTGACTGGTCATTACAAGAAAAAACAAACTAAAACAAAAGAAAACAAAAGTTTCAGAGATAAAAATTTACATTCCCTTTGGGCAGAGCACCCACAGGTAAGTTTATGGTACCCTATGTAGAAAGAGGGACAGACAGAAAGAAAGAAAATGAAAGAAAGGAGGAAAGGAAAGGAAAGAAAGAAAGAAGGAAAGAAAGAAAAAAGGAATCCATGAACAAACACAAAACACACAAATGATTCAAATATCCAGCTCTCTTCCACACTCCTGGAGGGAACTCAACTTGCAGCTCCTATTAGTGTAATGCTCTAGCATTTTGGAGGAGCCCTTTGGTTCCACAGCATCCTATCCTTGCAGGTGGAATCCTGTTCCCTTGGAAGATAAATATGCTTATGGGGGCTGCTGAATAACCCCCTTTCTCTTAGAATAGCATTCTCTGAGTAACTCATGGGCTTTGCTCTCTAACTTAGTATGCTAACAACACTTTTCTCTTTTTCTCCTCCTCTGAGCACAAATTATCAGGAAATCTCATTTAAGAAAGTTGGAGAACAAGTACATACAGTTCTGCCATGTGCTTCTTCAAGCACTGTGTTAATGTCCTGCTCTACCTTGAGAAAGTCCATCATGAGACTTCTGATTTTTAACTTGTGCTCAGAGAAGAAGATGGAAAGATAGAAGGCAGATGGGAATTTGAGGAGCAGGAATTTCCTCTCTACATCTCTACTATCACTTTATTCCTCTCAATCTGGGAGAATATAGATGATTCATTATGTGCTTTTGCCATGAGTTGGCATTACCTGCTCCTTGAGGAGAAGAAATTGTGGAGAGCCACAGTTTACTCTAAGGCCAAATGCAAATACATATTGACTCCTGACATATGCTCCTGTGCCATATTGTAATCACCTGCTCCTGGAAGAAGAAACTGCCTAGGCATATGTTCCCCACTACCTGCATTTTCCCAAAGGCAGGAGTGTATTGCTCTGGATTGGCCTGTTTTCTTAAAGTCCCAGACCAAGAGAGAGCTAGTTCATCTGTTGGCTAGCTTTTAGAGACCATGGAGGGGAGAGCTCCTCTGAAAATAGCCCATTTCCTTAATCTAAATCACAGTCACCTTGGAAGCATCCCTGATCTATGAAACTCAACCAGCCAGGTGTCAGTGGGCATCTTTAGGTTTCATAGGGAGAGGTGCCCTTTAGGTACCTCCCAAAACCCACATAGTATTATCTTGTCAGGCTTACCAGGGTACTAATCCAGTTGATCAGAGATTCTTCTGATTGGACTGTATCCATTTGCACCAAGATTGTGGAAAAAGATGAAGGGTAGAGATTGGTTTTAGGTGGTAGTGTATCTATAAGAACTTTATATAGCTCCCTTAACCCTTATCTTCCAAGGACTACTGGTATGACTTTATGTCTAGTGTTAAGTAAAGGGGTTAGGGGACAACCTGGGCCACTTAAGTATGGTATAATAGCAACCACACTGGCATACCCAGGATGGCTGCTAGCACAGGTTCTTTGATCTGCATTACTAGGAAAGATAGTTATTTAAGGGGTCAACAATCTCTTTAAATTACATTCAACAAACAGATAAAATAGCAGAGAAATAAAGACCAACAAACCAGGCTCTACTGCCTGAATCAAAGTACTATTGTTACATACAGCCCTGGATCAAGAGAACCTTTACATCTGAGAGGTTGGGGAGCTCTGAACATAAGGCCATTGAAAGTCTGGACCAGGGAATCACAAGATCCTTCTCATAAGCAAGCTCTCAAAGTAAAATACCACCTTCCAGTATATGAAACAAAGACTCAACTTCTGATTGGCTCAGAGTCAGTAGACATGAAGCCTACATGACTCAGCACAGCTGTGAACTATCAGGGTCCAAAGGAGATTGAGTGTTCAGATGCTCACAATTTAGCCAATCTGGGAAACTCAACTCCAAAAAGAAAACAAAAAATCTCACTTTACTTGCTGGGTAAATTAATGTCTATCTGGGTATATTACCTACTTCCTAGGTAGACGCTGGGGAGCCAGCACATAAGAGGAGAGAACCAATCCTCAGGGAGGAAACAGTATGATATAATGGAAAGAATATTGAATCTCTTGGTAGAATATCTGACCTGTGACCTTTGGCAAGTCACTTCTTTGTGTGCCTAACTTTCCTCTGTAAAATGAGAGGAATTGGACACAACCTCCTATCTCCTCACCACCTCTAGATAGTATGATTTCATGGTAGCAGGTAGTAGTTACACAAAGCAGCCAGAATGGGCAGGGAGTGTTGGGGAGGGCAGGATAGATATGAATCTCATGAGATCCAGGGATAAAATAGTTTACTCCCCACCTCTTCTCCCAGTATCTGCCTTGGGGGAGTTTTCTTTTGTTTCTTCTATACTCCTTCTCAGGTTACCCCGGACTATGTTAGACAATCCTATCAGTCGGATAAGATTCAACTCAGGCACTACTTACTCTTTTGACCTTCCCTGATTATTTGCCTACATGGTCCAACTGAACTTAGTTTGATTGTGCCATCAGCACATTATAGAATTCCTTCTTTGGCTTTTTTGTGTTCACCATTAGCCCTTTCTCTACTTTCTGAAATTTCTGTCTTTTTTGCTGCTGTTTAGCTGTTTCAGACTCTTTATTTACTCCCTAATGGGTTTCCCTGGCCAAGATACTGGAGTGATTTCCCATTTCCTTTTCCAGCTCATTTTACAAATGAGGAGGCTGAGGCAAGCAGGGTTAAGTGACTTTTCCAGGGTCACCCAGCTAGTAAGTGTCTATGGCCGGACTTGAGCTCTTGTTTCCTTGACTCCAGACCTGGTGCTCTGTCCACTATGCCACCTAGCTACGTTTCATTCCCTTCTACACTTAATTAAATCCTAATTAAATTTGAAGGCACGCTCTTTGCTGGGAAGCCTTTGCCAGTTCTCATTTACATGAAACCTTCTACCACTTACTGCGTGCTATCATGAAGATGATAGCGACCATGGTGGTGACAGAGATGATGAAAATGGAGAAGATAATGATGATGGCTCTAATGCTGTCAGTCACACTGCTAGTGAAAGTAAGATGGACATAGGAATGCAGAGAGTAATGGTGATTGTGATGATGGTGCTGGGATTTTGGTAATGGTGGTAGTGTTATGACATTGGTGAGTATGAAAATGGTGGTTGTAACTGGTACTCACAATAACAAAATACATAATAACAAAGAAAACCAATTACACTGATGATGATAGTGATGGAGATGGTGAAAGTAGTGATGGGGAGATGAAGATGTAGACGGTCATGAGAATACTGATTATAAAGATTGTTTCTGAGATGGAGAGCATGAGAGGACTGGACAGCATGCCATGTGAACATCATCAGAGCTCAGCTGAAGACTCAGATAAATTGAGGACATTTAATCTGAAGAAGAGAAGGCCTCTTGGGTTTCATAGAGTAGAGAATGTGATCTATGTTTTCAAATATATGAATGGTGGTCATGGGGAAAAAGCACTTGTTCTAAGAGGCCCTGAAGGGCAAAAACTAGGACCCCTGGGAGTGAGGGGAAGAGTTACAGGAGACATATTTTCACTCAATATAAGGGAGAACTTCCCAATAGTAATAGCTGTTCTGCAAAGGAATTAGATACCTTGGAAGATAGTGAGCACTCCTTTCATTGAGGATGCCCAAGGTGAACCAAATGATCTCGTACTTTGAGTTTGCTTTGAATTAGCTGATCTTTGAGATCCATCACTACTCTTTCTTGTCCATGATGCCTCATTCTGCCCAGATCAGTCTTGAGAGAAAGGGGGAAGTATCTACAAATATTTGATGAAAAACTGTCCTAGGAACTTAGGATATGAGTTGCTCTCTTTCCTGGGAGTGCCTTTGCATAGAAGTCTAGGGAAAGTCGTGCTTACACTAATGATGTAATTTTAGATGTCACCAAGTAGACAGCCACCTCAGATCACAGACAAAATTTTAGAGACTTAGAAAAAAGAGAGGCATTGTAGTATAGCATACAAAACCTTGGACTTGGAGTCTAAAAGACCTGAATTCACATCCTGACTCAATTATCTATTAGTTGATGACTAAAGCATGTTGACTAACTTCCCTCAGTCTCAATTTACTCATCTATGAAATGGGATAATGACACCTACCTAATAGAGTTGTTGTGAGGATCAAGTGAGATAACACCTACAAAGTGCTTTGCAAACTTTAAAGCACTATATAATTATTAGATATTATTAGAAGGAACCCTAGAGATAATCTAATCTAACAACTTCATCTTACATAGGAGAAAACTGAGTCCCATCCTCCCCCTCCACAAGGAAAGAGTAATTTACACTATTACACAGTGTTAATCACAGATGTGAGACTAGAGCTCAGGTTTCTTGATTTTGTACCCAAGGATGAAAGAAAAAGAGAGAAGGAGAAAGTAGGAGAGAGAAGTACACACACACATACACACACAGAGGGAAAGAGAGAGAGAGAGAGAGAGAGAGAGAGAGAGAGAGAGAGAGAGAGAGAGAGAGAGAGAAAGAAAGAGAGATCAATTGAGCAGTTCTTATGGAGCTGGGATTGTTCATAAACTTTAATCAATTTAAAACCTATTTTCTGGGTATTAAACTTTACTAACCATTTAACACCTTGGGACAAATCTGCAAGGAGACCTCTCAATTGCTGCAGTCGTATCCCATGAAGGCAAATGGGTCTGAAAGGGCCCACGTTTATGCAGTCTATAAAACATCTTATATCTCTGCAAGAATCACTGAATCACAAGATTGGGAGATGCCAGGGTCCTCAGAGGGCATCTGGTCCAACTATTTCCTGAGTAGGACTTTCATGTGCCAGCGACCATTCTTTCCCTCCAGCACTAAGGAGCCCACTACTGCTTGAAGACAAACCCTTCCAACTTGGGATAGTCTGGGGAAGTCATTGTTTAAAACTGCCTTTTTACAGCTTCTATCCACTGCTTCACCTTTTGTCTCATAGGATTGAATGTGAGTTCAGTCTCTCCTGAAGATGATAGCCCTCCAAGTACTTGAAAACAGCTCTCAGGTTCTACTTAAATCTTCTCTCGATGAAACATGTCTAATTCATTTAAGGAATTCCACAGCAACATGGTTTCCAATCTCCTTCTTCATTATCCTTCCCTCTCTCTTCCGGACACATTTCAGTTTGTCAAGGTCCTTTCAAAAATGTTCGGATCAGTATACCGAATGCGTAATTCCAGATATAGTCTGGCCAGAAAAGAAAATTTTGATATTATACCTCTCAAATAAACCCAAGAGAATAAGTGCTTTAAGGTTTACAAAGAATTTTGCATATCTCATGCCATTTAATCCCATCAGCAATCCTGTAAGGTAGGGGGCCTTATCACCCCCATTTTACAGAGAAGGAAACTGAGGTTGAAAATAACTTGCTGCAGCTTATACAACTAGCAAGTGTCTAAGGCAGGATTTGAACCCAATTCTTCTAGACCCTATGTCTAGCACTCTTTCCACTGAACCACCTAGACACCTAAACTTTTTGATTATTGCATACACTTATTGGATTTTCAGATCACTAAAACCCCCATTTTTTTCAAACTGCTCTCTGTCTATGTCCTCATATTCCTTGATTTTTTGGACCCAAATATAGGATTTTACTTTTATCTATACAAAATTTTGCTTCATTAGATTTAACTCATTACTTTTGTCTGTTCAAATATTTTGTATCTTATCTGCCATCAGATTATTTAGTTCTTCCAGCCATCTTTCATTTAGAAATTTTTCAAATGTACTACCTCTGTCTCCATCCAATTAATTGATAACAGTCTAGGGAAAGATCCCTAATGCAAATTTTGAGACTTCCTTCCAGTTTGACATTATTCATCATTTTTTGAGTTATCAGTCAATTGGGTCTAAATCTGGCTAACTACATTATTGACATTCATATTTTTCCTTCTTGTCCACAAGGAGACATTAGAAGTTTTGTAAAACACCTTCAACAGGAGACTGACTGGCCAAGGAGGCCTATGATATGAGTAGTACCTTGAGGATCCAGTGGAAAGAGATCAGAAATCCTGAGAACTGAATTCTTTTTCTAAGTCTTCTGATGGCTTGTAGTACCTTGGACATAGTAATAAGTGTTTGTGGACCAAATTAGATTGATATAGGACAGGTCTTAGATGAAGAGGTGGCTCTTTTCCTTGCCAAGACAAACTCTTTTATGTCCACCCTGATTGCATCTCCTTCCAACTTCTTTAGCAAGTTGCTCCTACTGTCATCTCTCATCTTTTTATTGACAAGTTCTCCTTGTTTACTGGCTTCTTCCCTTTACTTATAAATGAATCAATGTCTCTCCCATCCTTTAATAAAACACCTCACTTGATTCTACCCTCCTGGCTAGCTATCATCCTATAGTGTCCCTCCCAGTTATGGCACCTAGAAAATGGAGGGAGGGAATAGAGAGTAAGCTAGCCAGTCCAGATCATAAGATTTTCAAGTTGAAAGAAATTTTAGAGTCGTTTTGGAGATGAGGGAACTGGAGTTACAAAGATAAGTTATTCACTTAGGTCTAGAACATGTCTCCTTGTTTCCAGTTCAGTGATCTTCCTTCTGGTATACCATATGTCTTCCTTCTCAGGAATAAAAGGTAGGGAAAAGCTATATGTTTACACTTCAAGATACTGATTAATTCATTCAGCAAATATTTATTAAGCATCAAAAAATCCTGGGAAATGGGCTCAATACTGGAAAAATGGAAGAGAAATTAGGTTTTTCTTCTGGGTCTCACAGAGCAGAACTAGAAACAATGGGAGAAAGTTATAGAGAGACAGATGGAGCTTTCACATAAGGAAAAGCTTATTAATTAACATTGCAAACAAATGGATTGTGCTTACCCCAAATTAGTTTTAAACCAACTTGCCCAGTAGTCACTTTTCTGTCACATGGGGTTTTTAGGATACATATATCTCTATATCTATAGACAGATAAATAATTTATCAAGTGATTACTGTGTTCCAAATACTGTGCAAAAATCAAGAATATAAGCAAAAAAGGGATGATGTCTGCCATCAAGAGCATTGAAAAGGGGGTGGTAGCCTCTGGGGTGTGTGTTAAAAATAGCGGGGGAGGGCCATGGATTATTTTGGACAGAGTTTGAAGTAAGCCTGTATATTAGGATATATCTTCAAATGGAGGTGCTGTGGGGGAACTTATCAATTGGAGGAGGAGGAGGAAGCCATAGGACTGTGGAGTCATTGTCAGTTTGGAAAGACTGCTGGAGGAGAAGTGAAGTAGCCTGGATTGAGCCAGATTTGAAAAAATTTTTGGATAGCTACCTGTTGGTAATATTCTAGAATGGATTTATGTTGGAGTATCTGGAATTCCTTCGAACAATGATATTCTGTGATTCTGTTTGAGCCCATGCTTAGCCGTTAAAGTCTTTGAGTCTGTAGAACCATGTTCACAACTCAAGAGACTTCAGAAGACAACATTCGTGGAAAAACAAGGATTTAGTAAGTATTCAAAAGGACCAAAATTTAGAGCTCAGACTTCAGAACTTAATAATCATAACTGACATGTACATAGCTCTGATAAAATGGTGACAAAACCTTTTATATGCACTATTGCATCCATTTTACAGATGAGAAAAGTGAGAGGCCAAGGGTAAATAATTTACCCAGTTACCTCCAAGTCCAGTGTCTGCTTCATTAACTGCTGCTTTAACCTTGAATGCAGAAGAGAGAATATTATGACTAGAAGTAACTTTAAACTATAGAATATTAAATGTGGAAAATATAAAAAAGGGGGCAACTAGGTTGCATAATGGTTAGAGTATTAGGCCTGGAGTCAGGAAGACTCATCTTCCTTCCAGTCTCAGACATTTACTAGCTTTGAGGCCCTGGACAAGTCACTTAACCCTGTTTGAGTTTTCTCATCTATCAAATGAGCTGAAGAAGTAAAGGGCAAGCCACTCCAGTATCTTATGCTAAAAATCCTAAGTGGAGTTGCAAAGAGTTGGACATGACTGAGAAATGACTGATCAACAGTAGGAAAACGTACAACGTCAAACCCAGAAGTTGGTTATAGGGACCATCATGTTCAATCCTTTCATTTTTGCAGTTGAAGAAACTGAGGTACAGACAGGGGCAAGGCACTCATCTAAGTCATATGCCTAGTTAGTGGCAAAGCTAAGGCATCTCAATCTGGCTCAGTTTTCATCACATCACCTTAATCTCCTGTTGACTTGAATGACCTGTGAAGTCTCCAATCTCCTTCCCCTCCTTTGGTACTCTGCTCTCCATACCTCCCCCTTTCTTCTCCTGTTATAAGGACGTTTCTTATTCATAGAGCATGAGAAGTATCCTGGGAGCTTTATAAGGCTGTAAAAGGCAACGCTGCTGAATATAATTCAGACACCCAATGTTATTGCCCAAGGTCTGGGCCCACATAGCCTTTAAACAAATTGGTTGAAAAGTGAGATTCTCCAACAAAGACTATTTTTACTGTGTGCAGATTATACCCATTTCTTGCTCTCCCTTTCTTCATCTTCTACCAGAAAAAAACATGTAAAAATCTCAAAAACGTCAACACTAGTTACCATTCTACCCACTTGTTCTTTAATTAAGTTTGAAGGAATATAAGACATTGCTGGCCATGGAGACTTGGAGATGGGTCAGACTAAGTGGCTTCTGAGGTGACTGATTCCATGGTCTCAAAAGGGTTGTACACCCATGGTTGACGGAATCATGGAATGTTAGGGCAATGGAAGGGGCCTTAGAAAGTTTTGAATCATGAACTCTCCTTTATAGATGAGGAAACTGAGGCCAAGGCAGGGAAGACACTTACCCAGGGCACTGCAGCGAGTCTCCAGCCTCCTAGTCCAGCTCCCTTTCTGTTATCCCATGATCCTCCTTGGAGAGAAATACAGCTTTCTCTGATTTTGCTCTAAGTGTCAAAGGGAGCCACCTCCTATGAGAATTCATGTTGAACCCTTTCTTTCCCTTTTATGACTTCATTACTTGAGATCTACTCCCTCATGAGCTTTTGCCCTTTCTAGACTAAAGACACCACTTCTGGGAAATATCTCATTTCTTTTGTTGTATTATTTAAAACTGAAATTCATTCCTTCTGATTCGTGGGTATAGATTCACCTTCAGGGCATGGGATTTCACAGCCTCATAGAGTCATAGTATCTTGAAACCTTAGAGTCAGGAGGGATCTAAAAGGTGATATTGTCCAACTATTAAATGAAAAGGAATCCCTTCTAAGGAGTCCTGGACAAGTGGGTCAGTCATCTTCCTCTGCAATGGCCTAAGCCCTGAGCAAGGTATGACATCCAGAGGCAGTCCACCCCATCATGGTATAGTTCTTAATGTAAAGAACTTCTTTCTTGGATTGGACTGAAAACCACTTCCCTGACATGATAGCTCTCCCATTTATAGAGCACTTTTAGGTTTGCAAAGAGTCTTATAGATATGATATTTCCCTTTATGTACAAAACAACTTCATGAGGCAGGTGCTATAATTAACTACTATGTAACTAGAATAGTTGTTATTACAGATGGGAAAGCTGAGGAGACTAAGTGACTTATCCAGGGTCATACAGTTAATATATATCATGACTGTTCCAATCTCTCTCTCTCTCTCTCTCCCCTCTCTTTTTCCTTCCCCCATCCTTTGATCCCCTCTCCTCCTTCTTTCTGACTCAATCTTTTCTGTCTGCCTTTCCCTCTGTGTCTTTCTCCCCATTGCTTTAAGTCTGTCCTCAAGAGTCACAGAAAGCAAGTGGGCTTCATCTGCCCTCTAAACATACTATACATACTTGAACATAGAGTTCACGTCCCAATTCCCATCCTCTTAAAGCTTCTTTTCTAAATAGAAACTGACACAATTCCTGTCTCCTGATTAGTCACAATCCCTTCTAACTCTAGAGGGATACTGCTTGCTCTCAGGGATTAGTCTGAGCTGGTTCACCTCCTCTTTTCTCAGCCACAGGATGTGCCATACCCATCTCCTGATAAAGAGAGGCATAAAATGGACACTCTCTAGGACAATCAGGGCATCTCCTTGCTTCCCTGCCCTCCCCAAACAGGTCTCTGAGCTATGTCCTCAGCAGGGAAATGGGCTTGCATGGGGCCACCCATACCTTCACAGGGTTACCTTGCACCCAAGCATAGATTGTGAGGCAACTGTTGGAATGAGACCTCAATTAGAGCCAGACCTCAACCTGGGACCAGTGTCAGGTCTGGGATGACATAAGGACCAGTCTGTAGTGAGAGTCAGGACTCAGTCTAGGGCCAGGATCAGGCCTCCCCTAGGGCTTCATTGCTTACCTGGCTGCACTCCTATCGATGTCTTTAGCATGACCCCATACTGTGCCATCACACCACTTGCTCCATCCTTTTCAGCTTTTCTTTGTGTACTGTCTTGTCACGGTAGATGATAAGTTTCTTGAGGGCTGCGAATGTATTTTTGTTTGTACTCATATCCGCATGACTTAGCATAGTGCCTGATATATGGTAAATATAAAATAACTATATAATAAATATAACATAGCAGTAAATATAAACATACTAAAAGATCTATCAATTAGGGTTAGGATTTAGTGTGTTATGATTATAAAGGCTCAGTGTAAGAAACAGGGTCAGGTTCAGTCCATGACCATGTTTTGCATGTCTTGGTTTGGTTTATAATTAGGTTTGGTTTGTTTTGGTTTATAATTAGGTTTAGGGTTTAATTTAGATTCAGAATTACAATTTAGACATTGAACTGGATTAGGGTTAAACCTTTGATGAGGTTAGGGGTCAATCTGTGGGTAGGTTCATGATTCAGTCCATAATAGGGATCAAGGTTCAGTCTGGGACTGAAGTTTTGGCCTCATCTGTGACAATTTTTATTACTTAATCTGTAACAGTGATTAGGAGCCATTTTTACCTAAGGATTGGGTTGAGTAAGTAACTGGGAACAGCCCTTGGGAGAGCAGAAGGGGAATGAGTTTGAGATTAGAAGCCTAAAATCTTGTCCGAAGTTTGGCATTCAATGGCCTTAGACATCTGTTTGTCTGCTCTGGACCTCAGTTAGACCAGTAGGTCTCAGAGGTCTCTGCTTTGATACTGTATTCTAATCCACCTAGGGATTAAAGCCACAATAGTGACCTCCTCAGCTCTGGCTGTAAATGATTGAACTCTGTTGCCATTTTTTAACCTGTGTCATCATTAAACTGCTTTTCACATTCTCCATCTTGACTGACCCCTGACAGCTCATTTGGCCTTTTGAGGAGAAAAATTCTGCATTTTGGGCTTCCTCCAGCAGTGTGCTCTTGGGAATTGAAGAGCCTTGAAACTCTTAAAAACAGAGTCTTTCCGTGAACTGCCTGTGCCAGATGGAACCTGACACGTTGAATAAATTAGGGGACAATTACTTTTAGCAAACATTATATTAAACAGCTTGAGGCTGCATTCATGGAGCGTGCCAGATCGAGCACAAGAAGCAAAGCTAAAAAAAAAAAAAGGTTGCATCTCTATCGTGTGGGGATGACGACAAGGACTGCCAACACACAGTCAGCTCCGTCCTGCTGCTGCTGGAGTGCATGAGGCACTTAGCGGGCATCTGCTTGGTGGTGCCTCCCTCAGAGCCCCACCCCAGGAAAGTGAGCTTGATTTGGAGGGAAGTGATGTCTGTCGGTTTCCATGGGGAGGGATCACCTTGACAGAGTACAGTCAGAGAGTGGTACCTGGTGGCCAAAGGTAGGAGGCAGAGGATGTGGTTTCCAGTCTTGTCTTTGCCACTTGTTTCCTTGTGGGGCTTAGTGTGAATTAGGTCATATTGTTAAACTTCAGGACCCTAATGTGAAACACAGCGCTGTTGAAAATATGCTAGGTCTGGAATCAGAGGACCTGAGTTCAAATCCTGACTTATTACCTGTGGGACCTTGAGAAAATCACTCATTATTTTTGGATTTTGGTTTACTCAATCAGATAATGACCTGGTTGCTCTAGATGATCTTGTAGGCCCTTTACATCTCTAAAACTATGATATTTTCATCTATAATTTGGCAGTAAAGATGTCTGCACTTGTTATAGTGGCAAGAGACTGAATCTGAGAGTTAGAAAGTCTGAGTTAGAATGTTGGCTCCAACGTCTGCTGGCTATGAAATTCTAAACAAGTTATCTTCCTTCTCTGAGATTCATAGATTCAAAATCTTTGGAGCTATAAGGGACCTTAGAAGTAATCTAGTCCAACCCCCTCATTTTACAGATGAAGAAACAGAACAGAGAGAAGGTGACTTGCTTATGATTTCACAGGGAGTTTGTAGATAGATTTGAACCCAGGTTCAAGTTCTTTGGCTCCAAATTTCATGTTTTTCCCACCAATTCACACTTCCTGTAAAAGAAAGAGTCTTGTTTCTTTTATTTGTAAAGTGAGGGTATTTTTGTTTATATCTCAAGTCTCACATCAAGGCTATAGTGAGGAATGTTCAGAAGAATATGTTTTCTACACATGTGTAGTCCTTTTATTCTTCCTAGTGATAGTCTTTAAAATGGGGACATGGTGGGGGTGGGGTGGGGGTGAGGAAGACTAACCTTAACTCAATCCCACTTTTCTTACTGAAAGATGATCATTGTGGGCATTTCTTAGCCAATGGTCTGGCCTACTTTGTTCCTTATGTCTTTGAGAAGCTATGGTATTTCACTGAGGAGCTCCTGGGTGGAGATCACAGATCACAGGTATGATATGACTAAATGCTAAGGAGTTCTTCCCCTTGTAACAGTTTTCGTTTTTCCTGTCAAGTAGTGATGCTTGTTTCCCTACTGATATGAATGTTTATATACAAGCTCTACTACTCTAGACTTCAGTTATTTCCACCAAAGTCTGTTTATTTTAGGAAATTTGAAGTGAGGACACTAAGAACTCACAGAATGTCTCATAGGCTGGAACTTACAGATCTATTAATTAATTTATTTCATTCATTCAGTAAGCACTTCACAGAATTGGAAGTATTCATCTGCACCAGATCATATTTGTTGCTCATTCATTCAGTTATGTCAGATTCTTTGTGACTCCATGGGCCATAGCATCCTAGGCTCTCCTATCCTCCATTATTTTCTGGGGTCTGTCCAAGCTTGTGCTCATTGCTTCCATGACACTCTCTATCCTCCCCATTCTCTGCTGTCCCCTTCTTTTACTTTCAGTCTTTCCAAATGTCAGAGTCTTTTCTAATGAGTCCTGTCTTCTCATTATGTAGCCAAGTTATTTAAGTTTCAGCATCAACATTTGACCTGCCAGTGAATAAATAGCCTGAATTAATTTCTTTAAGTATTGACTGATTTGATCTCCTTGCCATTCAAGGGACTCTCAAAAGTCTTCTCTAGCATTGCAATTCATTCTATTAAGGGTCCTGGGCTTGGTAGTGAGAGGAGATGAATGAATAAGGCAACATGTCTTCCCTGCTGGAGTTTATAGACTGTTTGCAGTGGTGTTTTTCTATCTGATTATGAAGGAAGGTGAATATGCTTTTTATTAGATACCAAAAGACATGGATTCTAACCTGATCTCCCACTAACCTGTTACGTGACTTTTGTTAAGCTAATTCCCTTCTATGAGATTCAATTTAATCATCTAGAAAATGGGAATTGTAATCCCTTACCTGTCTATCTTTCTGATTTATTGTAGGTACAGAATAAGATAAAATGTGAAACTATTTTGCCAATGGTGAAAGGTTTTACAAACTGAAAATATTAGAGAGGGGTGAGGGATTGTTATTATTTACCTTTGTTATCAATATTGTAACTTTTTTTGAAAGGAACAGCTTTTGACCTGGGATCTAGATTTGCCCCACCAGATACTAGCTGTATGACCCAGGCTGAATCATTTAATCTCTTAGTGTCATTCTCTAAGGCTATAAATTGCTGACAAATGTCCAATTTGCACATTTGCTTATGGGAAGGGAGTTTCTATCACCAATAAAATCACAAATCTGTTCTTCTTCCTCTCCACAAAAAGTCTTCTTTTCAATTTTAGCTTCAGAAGAGGCATGGTTTCATTAGGGTGAATGTCGCCTTCCTTCCTTCCCCTTCAGAGTCTACAACTCTCTTCATAACTCACTAGAGCATTTTCATGAGTAGTGGTAGTTAAGAACAACTCTTTTCCTTCTGGTCAACATTTTAGTGGTGCCCCTATCCACACTTAGCTAGGTTGGCTCCTGGAGAGAGAGATGGAGGCTTCAGTGCTATGCTCACAATGTATGTAATCCCAGCTCCTAGATGTGCTTGAGGTTGGCTGGCAAAGGATCCAAGATCCCAGGGTCCCCAATGAAACAAAGGGAGCAGTGGTTGTTTGTATTATCATTAAAGTTATCACTAGATAGTTCCATTTCTTCCATTAACTAGCAGACACAGAGGATTCCACATCCCATAAGTGTCAAGAGATTCTTGTTCTCCAGCATCGAGTTGTCTTATCTCTAAATGAGGATGATTTCTTCGGGCTGCTGGAAAGACACCAGCATGATAATGGGACACCTTAAGAATGGCCCAATTGCTCCCACAAGTAGATGTGTGATATTGGTCTGGAGCGTCCAGCTGAGTGGCAGAGCTCTTCTTCCATCACACAGGGCTAGGCTTTCTGCGAGCCTCTGGCTTATTAATTCCTTTCCCTGCTGACCCTGAGCATGTGGACTTCTTTGTTCACTCCCCCATCTGGAACCCTGACTGGGCTAGAACGCCAGCTATGACAGAACCCTGGCTAAGACAGAATGTTGCCTGGCATAGAATCCTGGCTGGTAGAGGGTGCTGGAATGGAAAGTATGCCTTAATGGAAAGACTGCTGGTCTTGGAGGCAGAAGAAGTAAATTTGAGTTCATTCATGAGCGATGTGACCTTCGGCATATCCCTTAATCTCTCTGTTCCTCACTTTTTTCATACCATGTCTAAAACTGTGATAATATTTATACTATAATCTCATAATATTATTTTCAGGAAAATATTTAGTTCTCCTTGAAGTGCTATGGAATTGTGGATGGTTTATACTATTATCCAATTTCCTTCAGCCCCTTTGATGAAATTTTATAGAAATTGTCAAGGACAGGTAGTTATCTTGCTATCATCCTTTTAGTGAGTCAGTCAATATATATTTATTAGGCACCTTCTTCTATGGGCCAGGCACTGTGCTAAATGCTGAGGATACCAAAAAAAAGTCAAAATGTGATCTCTACTCTCATGGACCTCACCTTTTAAGGAGAGGGAGTCAATATAGAAGCAACTATGTTCAAATAAGGCATATACAATATTGTTGTTGTTTAGCTATTTTTAGTCATGTCTGACCCTTCATGACCCTGTTTGGGATTTTTTTTGGCAAAGATACCAGAGTAGTTTGCCATATCCTTCTCTGACTCACTTTACAGATGAAGAAACTGAGGCAGACCGTGTTAAGTGATTTGCCCGGGGTCACTCAGCTAGGAAGTTTCTGAAGCCAGATTTGAATTCAGGAAGACAAGTCTTTTTGACTTCAAAGTCCAGGACTCTATCCACTGTGCCATCTATCCTCATATATAGAGAATATAGAAGTAAATTTTAGAAGGCATTAGCCATGGAGTAGGTGGGGTAATGTACAGGGAAAGGCCTCTGGCATAAGGCAGGATTTGAGTTGAGTCTTGATGGATGCTAGGAAATGGAGGTGAGAAGGGAAAGCATTTCGGGCATGAGGGATAGTCTGTGCAAAGGCAGAGCCAGGAGATGGAGTGTTGCCTAAGAGGAACACAAGAAGGCCTGTTGTCTATGACACAGAGAAAAGTGAAGTATAAGAAGACCAGAGTGGTATATTTGGTGTTCTGTGCAATTTAGAGTGGCGACATCGATTGAAAGCGATCTTGGGCCATATTTGGACAGTCACGGTCAATCCTTCTACCTATAATGCTCAGGTTCAAGAGCTATTTGTTTATTGAAATGTCAAGGATACTTAGGCATTTGTATTTGTAACATGGGCATTTGTCATCTTTTGGTTAGCAGAGAATGGTGAGCTTTGGGTGTATCATTCTAGTCACCTGATTGTGTCTTTCTGGGTATCCAGTAGATGCTAAATTTTTACATCCTACAATAACACATTATAGAATTCCTACCATTTTACCGAATGATATGCATCCATTAAGGATAACCTTTCTTAACTTTGAGGGGCATAGACTGGATCCTGAATCATCATTGTAAATCCCTTGTTTTTCATAAACAAATCTTCATGACTCAGCTATTGGTCTGATTTATTCATGGGGATGTAGCCCATAGAGGACTATTTGATTCCACTCTTGGATTTTAGCCATTTCATAGGCTCTATCTAGGAATAAAAACACTTTTGTATTGCTCTATATCAATATGATGTCATTTACCCCTTGCTATCCTTTCATGTTGCTTTGGAAAGAAATTGTCTATTCTAAAATTATTTCTGTAAAATTTTAATCTGTTTATCATATGTTCTGAGAACATCCATCAATCTTCTTTTTTTTCCTGTTTTGATGAGGAAGTGTTAATCTTTCTAAAGTTGTCTTGGGGTGATGAGCTCTGCTTTCTTTTTCTTTTTTAAACATGGTAAAAATCTTTGTTTAGACATTTAGATCATCTATTTTACCATTCTAAAAATATACATTAAGACTAGTGCTAATTTGTTTTTTCTCTCTCTTAAAAAAAAAAGAACAAACCACCAAAACCTCTGTTATAAGGCATGGTTTTCTTGGAGGGAGAGGGGGAAGGAAATGGTAGAAAATTTAGGTGATGTGAAACCAAAAATATATCAATAAAATTTACATTAAAAAGACTGCTATTGCATAGTTATCAGTTGCTTCAAATATATTAAACTTTGACTACAGGTTGACAGTCGGTCTCTTAATGTGTACAGCTGAAGCTTTCTTGCTAATAGCTTAATGCTTGATGTGTCCTAACTGGAGAAGGCCAAAGTATTTGTACAAATTTCCTTCATCTGTCATTGATTTTGATGCACAAACTCAAGCTTAAAGCCTGTAATCTCCATTATTCCTTGGAGCACATGAAAAAATTTTCACTTGTTGAGTCCAAATGAAATTTTGAAATCAGAGGAGAAAATTTCTATGATATAAAGTAACTATTTACTGTGTCCTTCAGTAGAGTCACATAACTTGAGGTCATTGATATATATATATATATATATATATGCATATATATATATATATACGTATATATATATATATATATGCATATATATATATATTAACCAATGTTTTGGTATGATTACACCTTCAACTTGAAAGCCATATATAATTCTATTCTGGAGTGATGAAAACAGGTTCAACCCTGAGCAGAACCCTAACAAGATTAAACTCTCTTCCTAGAGATGCTGTGTTGAAAAAAAATCAATTGTTCATGATATTATTATGCTAGTAGAGTGTTTCAGATAGAGAATATTTTTTATGTGGACATTCAATTATTTATCATTGTATCTGTTGTTGTTCCTTCTGTTGTATGGATCCCTGGCTATGGTGAAACCTTGACTAGGCTGGAAGATTGGATAGGCTAGGGAAATGACTGAGATAGAATACTGCCTGGAAGGGAACACTCCCTGGAATTGTGATATATGGTATAATAGAAAAATTAGTGGTCTTAAAATCAGATCTCATTTTGTGGCCCAAGTCTGACATTTACACACATGGCTGTATTACCATAGATAAACAACTTAAACTCTCTGTACCCCATTTTATTCATTTGTTAGAAAATGGTAACAGTAATTCTATTAAACTTTTCATTTTATAAAATTTAGAGCCAGAGGGAACCTTAGAGGTAATCTAGTGTCTTTGTCATTGGGAACCTTATGAACCTTAGAATACCATACAAATGTGGAATCATATAGAGCCCTTGCCAGGATACACTGCTAGCTGGTTTGAAGCCTAGACTTTGATAGCATGTTGGCTAGGATATGTAGAATACTGGAATATCAGTACTAAGGTTAGCTATTATTACATATGGTTGGAGTTAGGATGAGGAATTTTAAATGGTAAATAAAGGAAGTTTGGAATATATCGTGGAGGCAATGGGGAGCCAAAGGAAGTTTTTGAGCAAGGAGATAGTGTAAGTCAATATGTACCTTAGGAAGATTGTCTTGTCAGCCATGAGAAGGATGAATAATAAAGGGGAGAGAATGAAGACAGGAAGACCATCTTGGAAGCTATTATGATAGTCTGAACAGGTAGCTGTTAAGACCTATCTTAAGAATGTAGACATGGGAATATGAAAGTAGGAATAAAAGTGAGATATGTGACAAGGGTGGGTTTGGCAAGACTTAGCAACCAATTGGTTGTGGGATATGAAGGACAGGGATTGTCAAAAAGAAGAGACTGACACATTATGTATCAAGAAAGATAAGAAAACCAGCTCTGGATTTTTTTATCCCAGCATTATGGAGGCTGGTTTTAAGAAGGGATGAGGTGTCTTAAGGAATCATAGATGATATGGTATGTGTCAATGGATGGATGCCTATGACGTGTCATATTAAGTAAAACAGACGCTGCGATGAATTACCTTTCTTGATGGATGGGCATGTCTCTGATGAGAGAGTGAGTCAGTAATTATGGTTCTGCTCAGCCTTTCAAGATTAAGCTGGGGAAAGTTGAAAGCATGAAGCTATCCATCATATTAAATAAGGGCTGCTCTCTTACATACCGACCTAACTTGGAGGTTGTAAGATCATAAAGTCCTTGGGTTTAGAGTTACAGTGACCTCAGAATTCACCTTGTCCAATCTCTCCTCCTTTCCTGTTATTCCCACTGTTCTATAAATGAGGAAACTAAGGGTCAGAGAGCTATCTTTCTCATTCTCATGAGAGAAAGGACAGGATTATCAATCCCATTTTCTAGATAGGGAGGAAACTGAGGCTCAGAGAATGGGAGTAATTTGCCCAAAGAAATTCAAAGGCCAAAATAGCATTGGAGTTGGGGATAGAACACAAATCTTTGACCCCAAATGTAAAAGATACAGAAAAGAATAAATATTTCTAAAACCTCTATTATAGGCCAGGTACTGTTCTAAGTGCCTTTAAAAACAACCAACCAACCAGCCAAAGTATTATCTCATTTGTTCCTCATAATAACTCTGTGATGGAGGGGCTTCTATTACCTGCATTTTATAGTGAAGGAAACTGAGGCAAACAGGATCAGGTGACTTGTTCAGGGTCACACATCTAGTAAGTGTTTGAGGCCAGATTTCAACTCAGGTCTTCTTGACTCCAGGCTAAGTACTCTAACCACTGTGCAACCTAGCTGCCACTAAGATGTACCATTGCTGCTCAAGGTTTTCACCACCCAGTTTTAACCATTGAGCGCATAGCATTAGTTTCTGGATATTTTCCTCCCCCAATCTCTTTATCATCAAAATTCTTATGAATGACCCATTCTTTTATGATCATATCCTTAAGTACTATAGCTATTCGAGGGCAAAGATCAGAGAAACTATTTTTGTATTAGGATATAATGGTTAAAGTATTCTACTTTATGAAGGAGAAAAATATGTTTTAGCAGAAGGCTGTATTTTAATTGGAATGAAATGATAATGGTGGGCTTTCAGACAGGTAGGTGGCACAGTGGGTAAGATGATAATAGTGGACTTTCAGGCACAGTGACTTTATGTGGAAAGGTCTATTTGTTTTTTTGCTGTTTGTTTTTTATCCTGAGTATAGGAGGAATTCTTGAAGAATCCTCAGATCCTACCACTTTGTTAACTACTTTGACTAGAGTGCAGACCAACCTTGCAGATAAGTGATAAGCTCATGGACAAGGCTTAGGCTGTCCATGTCTCATTCCTTCTCTTACAGGGTGGATTTTTTCATGGCAGCCATGCTGGGTGTAAACTATACCAGATGTACAGACTATAATTACCTAGCCACACTTACTGAGCCAAGTGATTTAAAAGGTATTTGAACCGAAGGAAGCTGATATTCTGAAGTTTTCCATGACTCTATGGGATTCTGTTGGACAAACGTGCTAATTGCCATTAATGTTTTTCCTTTTTCCTTCTGAAGAGCATTGAGAGGGCACAGAAGAAGAGTCTTAGAATTTTAGTTTTATACAATCATTGAATTTCACAACCTGTGAATCATATAATAATATAATCTCAGAAATTTGGGAATTAAAATTCGTGGAATTTTAGAATGTGGAAGTCTTAGCATCATAGAATTAGTGGATTTTCAAAGCATAGTTTCCTATAGTTGTAAGGAATTGTAGCATTGTCGAAAATGTAATGTATCATGTAAGGGAACGGTGAATTCCTTGTTACTGGAAATGCTTGAGTGGATCACGGAGAGCTGTTTTGCTAGGAAGCTATAGAAAGGAGATCAAGAAGATATCTGTTTCTCAGCTTTTGGAATGTAACATCATACACCAAAGAATACAAAGTCAAAATTATAGAATCAAAGAATGTAACTTCTGGAAGGAGCCTTACAGGCCATATGGCTTAATGTCTCACTCATCGTAGGAGTCCCCTATATGGTATCTCTGATAGATGCTCAGTCTGAACTCTGACTTGTGAGGTAGTGAGCTTACTTTTACTGAAACAATTTAAGCAGAGATTTGGGGATGAAAACCCCATTTGGTTGGCACAAGAGGAATGAAGGAATAAGGAATCTTTAATAAAACAACTAAGATTCAATCTGGAAAAATTAATCACCACCTGTTAGGTATATTTAATCAATCAGTAAGTACTTTGCTAAGGTCCTACAATGTGCTAGGTGCTGTGTTTTGCTTTGGAAATGTATACAAAAATGAAACAGGACCTGCCTGCCCTCAAGGAGCCTACATACGTATACATAGAGCATGTTTGGGTATTTTGGAAAGCCCTGAATACCCAGCCATGTCCTATGCACTACTCTTTACAAATACATAAATACATGCGAATTAAAGATATACACAATTAATATGAGATAATTTAGGGGTAAGACCAAGAGGGATCAGAAAAGGCCTCATATAGAAGCAGTTTGAATACAGCTTTGAAAGAGAGATTCTAAAAGGTAGAAGTGAGAGAGGATTGAGTTCCCATTACCTGGAATGGACTATTTAATACTATAGAGATGGGTATCATGTATGAGGAATACCTGCAGGGTGACACTGTGGACTGAGCACTGGACCTAGAGTCAGGAAGAACTAATCAGTTCATGTCCTGCCTCAGATACGAAGCTATGAGAACCTGAATGAGTCATTTAGCCTCTGCCTCAGTTTTCTCATCTTTAAAATTGGGATAGTAAGAGTACCTATCTCCCAGGATTGTTTCTAAGGATAAAATGATACAGTATATGCAAACTATTTTTTCAAACCTTAAAGTGTTATACAAATGCTAGACATGATTGATATTATTTTAAAAAGTGAGTTTAATTGGACTAAAAATGTGCTAAAGGGAATAATCATTGATCTGTGTGTTTGTCCTTCACTGCTGAAGACTATGCCATCAGAGAAATAACGACATGACTTGCACTTTACTCTGTTTTGAGTGAGAGAGGGCTGTGCAGGTTACCATTCTCACTTCTCCTTCAGAGTCATCTGAATCCAGTGACCAGGATGACTGGAGATGACCCAGGATGAGGCAATTGGGGTTAAGGGACTTGCCCAAGGTCACGCAGCTAGTGAGGGTCAAGCATCTGAGGTGAGATTTGAACTCAGGTCCTCCTGACTCCTGCACTGGTGCTCTACTCACTGCACCATCTATAAACACTGGGAAGGTAGTATGGAAGCCTGACTGTGAAAGATTTTTAAAATGGAAAAGACGTAATAGGAAACCACTAGAATTTATTAAGCAGTGCAGTAAAATGACCAGAACTGTCACTTTGTCGGCTATGTGGAGGGTGACTTGGAATCAAAAGAAACTACAGGAAGGGAGGAGAGAAATTTAAAGGCTATTGCAATAGACCAGGACTGAACTTGGATGGTGTCTGTTTAAAAGGCAAGAAGAGGGCGTGTCCAAAAGATGTGAAAGCAAAATGAACAGATCCAGCTGGGTGGTGCAATGGATAGAGCACTGGGCTCTCTGCTCGCTAGAATCTCCCAGTCTTGTAAGAAAAGAAATATATACATAACTATATTAAGCACTAAAACATGATAAACACATCAAAGATGTGCCCAAAGCATGCTATTTGAAGTTGGAGGGAGGAGCTTGCTATTGACTAGAAGCATCAGAAAAGGTAGAAAAAGATTACTGGAGGATATAACATCTGGGTGTGGCTTAGACTTGACTGAAAGCTACTTAGTTAGCTTGGAGTTTACTGGCTAGACTGCCTTCTTGAAGACCAAGCCTTAAACTCATTTCACTCTGAAACTCATGGATTGGACAATAATAGGTCCCTGCCCAAGCATCACTTACTGATGATTTTTTTGGGCCCTCCAAGCTCAGAGTGAATGTAAAATTCAACTGCTTCTCTTTTGGCTAGAAAACCTGAGAATCTTCCCCTCCCAATTTTATTTTATTTTATTAAAGAGGCCATTCCGTTTTTTTGAAGAGGTCTATTCACTGAATGAGCATTTACCCCACTTGGGACTGCTAGTGGATGGAGCACCAGTGTGGAAGTGAGGAGGACCTGAGTTCAAATCTCACCTCAAACACTTGACCCTCACTAGCTGTGTGACCTTGGGCAAGTCACTTAACCCCAATTGCCTCATCCTGGGTCATCTCCAGTCATCCTGACGAATATCTGGTCACTGGATTCAGATATCTCTGGAGGAGAAGTGAGGCTGGTGACCTGCACAGCCCTCCCTCACTCAAAACAAAGTCAAGTGCAAGTCATGTCATTATTTCTCTGATGGCATGGTCTTCTTTGGCAGAGAAGGATGAACACACACTACCTCACTCAAAATGAGAACATGAAAAGACCTTAGTCTGAAAGGGCCAGGGTCTCACATTGCATCCTGGGTCATCTCCAGTGGTCCTGATGAATGTCTGATCACTGGACCCAGCTGGCTCTGGAGTAGAAAATGAGGCTAGTGACCTTGCACAGCCCTCCCTCCCTCAAATCAAAGTCAACTGCAAGTCATGTCATCATCTCCCTGATGTCATAGTCCTCTTTGAGAATAAGACAAACACAACAATCTGTGAGAATTTGGGTGGGTATTAAGTAAGAATGCATAGGACATTCTAGGCATTGGAGACAATTTGATTAACAACATCAAAGCAAGAATGTTTTGGGTATGGATGAAAGGTAGGACACAATTTGACTGGAGAGTAAAGTATGTTGTGGGGAGCAGTCTAAGATAAGACTGGAAAGGAAAGATGGTGTCAGATTGTTGATGGTGTCAAGAAGTTTGAATTTTACTTGGTGAGCAATTCTCATACGCTGAAGATTTTTGACCAGAGAAGAGATATGGCTAGATCCATACACAGGGGAGAGTATTCTGGCCTCTTTTATAGGATCAATTGGAGGAAGATGAAAGTGAAAGACTTTGAAGGAGGTTTGCTGCAATAGTCTATCTAGATGGTAATGAGGGTCTTTGCAAGAATGCTGGCAGTAGGAATAGAGAAAAGGTAGCAAATATGAGAGATGTTACATATATGTAATTAATAGGACTTGGTAACCTTTTGTCTATGAGATTGAGCTGGAAAAAAATCAAAGATAACCCTGAATTCCAGGTAAATGATTGTTGATCCTCTACATAGAAAATGTGAGTATGTTCTTTTTCAGGGAGGAAAAGAAGATATAAACATTTATTAAGTGTATACTTATGTGCTGGGCATTGTGTTAAGCACTTTACAAATACCATCTCATCTGATCCTTACAACAACCTAGGGAGGCAAGTATTTTCCTTATTTTAAAGTTGAGAAAACTTGAGGTTAACTTACTCAGAGTCACACAGCTAGTAAAATTTGAACTCAAGTCTAACTAAACACCTAGTTAAATAACAAACAGATGAAATTAGAATGATACAGAAAAGAGTTGAGATTATATGTTAAGTAGCCAAGTCAGTGGCAAATGAAAGCCTTTTCCTGTCTTTGAATTCCATGAATCCAGTTAAGAGTTGCCTGCCATTCATGACACAATTACTTTAAAAACAGCTTGATCAGGTAACTGTCCAGCACAGTCATTGGACTGGGGGGAATTTTCCTGGCCAGCTCAGTCCATCCTTTTCTGAACAGCCTAGCACCAATTTAGGAGCTTTGAGTGAGCTGTGATAAATTGGTTGAGAGTCGCACAAATAATTTGAACTCAATTATGGGGAAGGGAAAAAATTGAGTCAAAGCTTGCACGGTTTAATGGCAGGACTGATGTGAGGGAGCGGGAGTGTTGGCAGCTAATTTCTCTACTGCTTGGAAGACAGGCCTGCTACTCTCCAGCTGTGAAGGTGGGAGGGATGACAGTGAGCAAGGAAGTTCACAGGATTCTCCTGTTGGAAGACACCTGAATCATTTCTTATATCAGTCAGGCTGATCTGAGAATCAAAGAATATTGAGCTGGAAAGGACCTTAGAGGTCATTTAGTCCAATCCCCTAGCTGGGAATATTTCTTTCTTTATGTTCTGTACAAGTGAGTGTCCCTTTCTGCTTCAATTCTTTTTTTCCTGGGACAGTCTTCTATTGTGGGACATCTCTAATTGGTAGGGGTCCTTCCTTAGGCTGTGATCAGGTCTATCTCCCTACTGCTTTTCCCCACTGACTCTAGTTCTGTTCTCTGGGAGCTGATAGTACAAATCTTCTTCTGTAACACTGTAGCCCTTCAATTACAGCCATCATGGTTCCTTGGAGTCTTCTTTTCTCCATATTTCACAGTAGAAGGTAAACATTGAGAAGGCAGACGCTATTTCATGGGTTTTGTCTTCGCATTGTTAGTAACTCCTCCGACCCTAACGAAGTCACTTACATCTTTTCATGCCTCAGGCAACTCCCTAGGACTAGAGGTAAGTTAGGGAATAAACATTTATTAAGCACCTACTATGTGCCATTCACTATAATAAGAACTTTACAAATATTATCTCATTTGAATCTTGCAATAGTCTTTCAAAGTAGGGACTGTGATGATCCCCATTTTGCAGTTTAGGAAACTGAGGCACACAAAGATGAAATCACTTACCCATGATCACAGAACTGAGGCTGGATTTGAATTCTATTCTTCCTGACTGAAAGCCCAACACTCTATCCAATGCACCACCTAGCTTACATTTCTATTTGTCTACAAAGCCATGGACATTTGCAGTCTGGGTCCTTCTTGGAGTTGTGATAACTAAGGAAATTATAGATCCTTCCCATATTCCTACATTCTCAGACCTAAGACAATACTTGAACATAGGGGTCATTCAATGAACATTTCCTGAATTGAATTAATACCAGGGTGTAGTGCAGTGGGATTAAATTCAAATAGAAATGTGGACCATTGAACCAGAAAATAAGGCTGCCTGTAGGTTACACATTGATTTAGAAAACCATAGGTTGACATCATCTCTGTTGTATTGTATTTTAATTACTATTGTTAAATATTTATCAGTTTGACCTAATCTGCTTTGGGCCCACTGGGAGATCCCATGTTTGACACCTCAAAGTCTTGGATTTAGAGTCAGGAAGACTTGGGTTTAAAACCTGCTTTAAACACTTAGTAGCTGTGTGACTTTGGGCAATTCTCTTAGCCTATCCAGGCTTTGGTTTCCTTATCTGTAAAATAAGAGGGTTGAACTGGATGATCTCCAAGGTTTTTTCTAACTGTAAACCTATAATTCTGTGATCCTCAACCTCTCCTTGTCTCCAGCCCTCTTGGCTGGAAACAGAAAACTGTAGTCTAATGTCATTGTTAAACATAAATTAAAAATTTTTTTAACAAAATTCTGTCAAACAGATTACAGTGATTTATCCAAGAAACCACTCATTATGACAAAATAGGATTTATATTAGAAGCTTGAGAATAGTTCAATGTTAGAAAAACAATCAATATAATTATATTAAAAATCCAAATATCCAAAACCACATGATCATCTCAATAGATGGAAAAAAAAGCCTTTTAAAAAGTACAACACTTTTATGTTAAAAACCCTACAAAGTAAAGGCACAGAGGGATCTTTTTAATATCATAAAAACATACATTTAAAAACAAAATCAAACATCCTATGCAAGGGGGATACACTAAAATGTTTTTCAATAAATACAGAAGAAAAGCAAAGACTCTGCCCATTATTTTTATATAGTTCTGGAAATGCCAACAACAGTAGTATGACAAGAGAAAGAAATTAAAGGAATAACAATAAGTAAAGAGAAGATAAAACTGTCTTTGTTTGCTGATGATATGATTTACTTGGAAAATTGTAGAGAATAAGAAAAGAACTAATTGAGACAATAGCCTCAACAAAGTTGCAGGTTAGAAAATAAATCCTCAAAAATCACTAGTATTTTTCTACAGTAATAACAAAACACAAGAAGCAATAATAAAAAGAGAAATTCTTTTCTAAATAACAACAAAATGCATAAACTATCTGGATATCAGCTTACCAAAGCACACCAAAGACGTGTATAGATTTAGTTATAAAGTGCTCCTTAAAAACAAAGTAAAATTTAAAAGGCTGGAAGAATATTCAATGTTCATGAGTAGGCTGTGCCAATATTATAAAAAAGACAATACTACCAAAATTAATGCATACTTTTAATGTTATATGAATTGAATTGCTGAGGGGATACAATATAGAACTTGATAAAATAATTCCAAACTTCATTTGGAAAAACAAAGTGTTTAGAATATCAAGGAAAAAGAGAAAAGACTGAAGAGTTTTTTCAGACCTCAGAACATATTATAAAGTAATAGTCCTAAAAACACCTAGTATTTATTCAAAAATGGACAGGTATCTCAATGCAAGAGCCTATACAAAGGAGACAAAATGCAACCTCATAACTCAGTGTTTGATACAGTAAGAAACGTTAATTACTTCAGAAAATAACTTCATATTTGATAAATACTACTGGGAAAACTAGAAACAGTATGGCAGAAATTAAGCTTAGACCAACATTTTATGCTCTATTTCACAATACATTCTAAATACATACACAATCTTAATATTAAAGGTAATACTATTAAAAAATAAGAAGAGAAACAGATCATATACCTTTCACAGCTGTGGGTAAGACACATAGTCTTAATAGAGAAGAGATCAAAATTATTACAAAAGATAAAATAGATAACTGATTACTTAAAACTGAAAAGCTTCTGCACAGATAACATTAATGAATCTAGAATAAGAAGGGAAGTGATAAAATGGAAAAAAGTCATATCAAATTTCTGTTATAAGGGATTGACATCCAAGATATATAAAGAATCCAAGGTATATAAACAATTCATATATGTATGTATACTTACACACATATATGTATGTACATGTAATAGGTATTTTTCAATAGATAAATGGTGAAAAGGCATGAAAAAAGTTCTTGAAAAATATTCACAATTACATGAAAATACTAATAATCTGAGAAATGTGAATCAAATTAACTCTGAAGTTTCAACTTATACCATTCAAATTGGCAAAAAATGACATAAAAATGGCATCAGTAAATGTTGGAGGGGTTGTGGCAAGAGAGGGATGTTAATTCATTGTTTTTAAAACTGTGAAATGGCACAAACATTTTTAGAAAGCAATTTGAAATCATACAATTAAAAATGACTAAAATGTCCACACCCTTTGGATGCCATTAATGAGCTTATACTTAAAGAAAACGTTTGCATATACCAAAATATTTATAGCAGAACTTTTTGTGCTGCTTGTGATAGCTAAGAATTTGAAACTAAGTAGATGACCTTTAATTGGAGAATGGCTAAAGAAGTTGTATATATGAATGTAATGGAATATTACTGCGCTGTAAGAAATCAGGTGTGTAATGAATACAGAGACTCATAGAAAGAGTTATATGAACTGATGCAGAGTGAAGTAAGCCAAGCTAAGAAAACTATATACACAGTACCTACAACATTAATGGGAAGAACAATGAAACAACAAAAAAATGAAAGTGAATGTAACAAAATGAGAAGACAACCACAACCTTTCCCTTCCTGAAAGTGAGAGGACCACAGGTATCACACAGTGCACGTTATTGGACTTTTTCAATGCATTCATCAGTTAGGCTGATCCCCCCCCACAAAACGAAAATAATATTTATTATATAGGATGGTTCTGTGGGAAGAAGAGGGGGATGAACACTTGGGCTAACTATGATGATGTAAAAAAGTTATTAAAAATAAAATCTATGCCAAAAATAATAAAAAAAGAAAATAGGTTGTCAATTTGTATCTATAGTGAGCATTATATCTCACAGTCTCAGAGTAAGGATGGCTACAGGATTCCAGAGATACCCTTGAGGGGTTGGAATATCTCTTTTCTAATATTATCAGCCCAAGCTCCTATTCCTGTCTATCACCCCACTGCTCGCTGCCAGTCACTATTGACCCAATTCTACTCAAGCAGTTAACTTTGAAATTAGCTTTGAAAAAGGGATATTTCATTTAAGCAAGATTCAGAAAGAACAAATGTACAACCACTTCTAGCCTCAATCTTTTAAGGGCACAGTTGCCCCTATACAACCTTGGTCCCTAGGCTCAGACTTAACCCAAGTTCATATCCAACTGTAGCATGATGCTCCATGAGTGCTTGTTCCTCCTATTACTTAGTTGGGTCATAAAGTTCACTCCTCTTTTTTCAGGGCCTCAAAACTGTACTAACTACACAAGCCTTGGCACAGACTCTCCTCTCTGACCTCCTAGTGGATTACACTCATGACCTTTGGGACAAATGTTGAGGCAAAGAGCTGACATCCATGTCCATGGGCCACATCTCAGCCTCAAATGGTGAGAGCCCAAGAATTTAAAGTATTGTCTCTCTTTTCTTCCTAGAATACCAACAGATGGAAAAAATCAACACAGAGAAGGCTAGATTGTGATTGCCTAATGGGTATATAGCAAATGCTTAATAAATGCTTGTTGACTGACTGATATACTAATTGTTTTTTGAATGTTTCACTTCCAGGTACATAGCCAATCAAAGAGACTCCTATTCATCATGTAGATAGCAGACTGGAACAGTTACAGAATGTCCATGTTTGCTCCAAAGTTGACAACGATTAAGAATTGCAGGAGCTAAGCACCCTACACATTCTTGTAAAGACTGGGCTGAATGTCTAGTCCCCTGCTGATTTCCTACAACTTCATTCTAGCTCAGGGTGAGAGGGAACTTGTCTCTCATTATACATTCATGGAGGGAAATTCTACATGAGGAGTTCCCTAACCAATGAAATCACAAGTCCAGATATCCCTCCTTCCACCCCAACCCAGATTTCAGTGGTCTAGATGAACAGAGCCATTCATAAGAGCTACATGAATTCTGAATGAATGATCACTTTGTGTCGAGTGTAGGAGATACATGCTGGGCCTTGAAGGATAGTTAGGATTTGAAATGGTTAATAGAAAGTTTGAGTTGTAAAGCACAGCCAGAGGTAAGAAGGATCAAAGGATTTAGAACTGGAAGGGACTTTAAATGTTATTAAGCCAATCTCTTCATTTCGCAGGAAATACGGGTGCCCAGAAAGGGTGAATCTCTCGGGGTCATATAAGGTAGGGAGAAGCAGAATTGGAATTTAAATTGAGGTCCTCTGTCTCCAAGTCCAGTGCTCTGTTTCCTTATATTGTCTTTCTCATCTAGTCTGTGTAAGAGGGAGGGAGAAGACCAACTTCACCGGAAGAGCATTGTTAGGAAGTAAAAACTTTGAAATCTCAGAGATTCTTCTGTTCTTCTGATTTTTCTTCTTTGCTCAGCATATGCTAAAACACATGTGCATAAAAACATAAACTGATTTGGCTCTTGGAGGAGCGGGTAGGTTGGCACTGTGAAGAAGCAGGGGGTCTTGTATATTTCTTTCAATCTTCCCTTCAGGAAAATGCAAGAGACCCAACAGTGTTATTGACTCGCCCTGATTAGCTTGTCGAAATATGCCAACCAGGCCTGCTTATCTGATCTTTTTCTGCCCTGGATATGCCCTTTATTACCTTATATCTTTAACTGGTGACGAAGAAACTTGAATAATGTTGGAGCTAGAAGAAACTTCGAACAAAGGTGAGTTGGAGTCATCTCCAACCAGCTCTCAAGATCTGATGGTTATATTTTCAGTATGATCATTTATACACCGCAAATCAGTAGATACTAAAAATTAGGGCTGGATTTGTTTGTTTTTATTGTCTAGACTTAATAGACTGAAGAAAAAAATGTTAATAATGCAATTTAAACTGAAAAGTGCTGTGAGTACATTTTTTTCCCCAAGACAGTCAGTTGTTAAACGTTTCCCAGTATGCCCCTGCTTGAGAATATAGATCATAGTGCCTGAAGGCATGATAGAACTTTTACATACCTTGAATGGAAGTACTTTTTTTTTTTTATAGCTGTTAGATTTCTGACCCTCAGTCTTGTACTTTCTCCTGATTTTATTAGTGGGGAAATGGAATCACAGAGGGTATTCTAGAATCTACGAATTATTAAAACTTCAGACATTGTGATGATCCAATTTCCCTTCCACCCAATGCATTGATTCTGTCTACAGCATTCCCATTACGGAATCATACAGCTTCTGGTTGAACACCTCCTGTGACAGGGAGTTCTGTATCTCACTAGATCATTCCATTATGGGATTGCTTTGTAGCCTGGGAGTTCATCTTCATATTAAATTAAAATTGCTTGCCTGCTTCTTTCCTCATCTACTGGCCATATTTCTGACATCTGGGATCATGCAGGAGAAATTTTCTCTTTTCCCCATGACATCTTTAACTTCTGATTAGATTTTATCAGATAGCAGAACATTGAATGTCATGCAGAGGAGTCGAGATTTTATGTCAAAGAGTAAAATCAATGAGAAATGAAGTATATTTTGGGGGGAAATTAGAATATTTCTTACCTTCAAATCTCCAGGCACAAGAGTGCACCACTGGTTATCATTTTCTGCAGTCATGAGCTTCCAAATAGCCTGATTAGATATTACTTTGGAAATAACAACTTTACCTTCTGATTGCCAGAGCTGGGAGGACAGTTATAGATTATGTAGTCTGACCTACTAAATTTCCTGTGGAGGAGGGGAAGGGACTTAACATGTCTGTTACACAGGTGGTAAGCTGGGGCTGAAAACCTCAGCACCATGACTCTTAGTATAGGGTTTTCTCCACTGCCCCATTCTGAAAGTGTGCATACAGTGCCTTCTTGGTGTGTAGCTAGCCTAGATCCATTTATACATCTGCTGTCTCTCCCTAGGAGAGGATCTGGTAATGGTTGCCATCATCCTTCAGTACACTGCTTAAGAAAATGAAAGAGTAGTAAGGCTATCCCTATTCTCATGCCTGGCAGCCATAGATGAGTGTGATAGGAATCAAAAAGTTCTTTTTTTCCAAGAGAAATAAAGCCAGCAGAGTAGAAATTGCTGAGAAATCCATGGCTCTTTTAGAACATATTGCTTCAGCTTCATCATTGTTTAATAACCAAAATGATCACTCCTCACATGTGCGCAGAACTTTTCAGTTACAAAGCATTTGCACATTCATTATCTCATTAGATTATCAAAACAGTGACTTTGAGGGAGACTGAGTGAGGATTCTTCTTCCTTTCTTTATAGATAGAGAAACTGAGGCCTAGAGGAGTGAAATAATATCCAAATTGAATCAGTGGTTGAACCAAACTAGGATCCAAGTTTTCTGATTTCAAATCCTTTCTACCATAACACCCTTCTCTCTTGATATCCACCTTCCTTTCTTACACTTATTAACTTTGGCAGTATGATGTGGAGAATAAATACTTAGTGTTGGAGCACAAGCAAGGTTTGAGTTCAAGTCCCAGTTCTTTCAGATACTGGCTCTATGACCTTGGGCAAGCCATTTAACACCTCTGTCTCCAAGCAACATTCGATGACTATATGTTTCAAAGAGAAGTATCAATCTGCACTTTTCAAAGGTAATTTCTTACTTGGAATTCCATATACTCTTGAACTTGGACAAGTCATTTAACCCTTGTATCGCTTAGTTTTCTGATCTGTAAAATTAGTATAACAGTACCTACCTTCCTGTGTGGTTGAGAATATAAAGTGAAGTAATATTTGTAAATTGCTTTGTAAGCCTTAAATGACTACATAAATGCTTCTTCTTCTAATTCCCTTTCTTCTCATTCTCCTTCATCATCATCATCACCATCATCATCATCATCATCATCACCATCGTCATCATCATCTTGTCTTCTTATCTCCTCCTCTTCTTCCTATGAAATTGAACCTCAGTTTAACTAACTGTAAAATGGGGAAATATTTGCTTTGTAAATATTAAATTCACAAAAATGTCAGTTATGTTATTATTAGTATGTTAGTCCCTTAGTGACATGTCCATAGGCCTTCTTATTTTTTTAAATTAATTTTTAATCAAAAAATCCTCTTGCTCTCTCCCACTACTATTGATAAAGAACGAAAAACATTTTTTTTTAGTGAGTCCATTATTTTTCAGGTTCATAGACTTAATAAATGAATTGTATTATTGGGTGCTGTGAAAGAGAGAGAAGAATGAGAAGATACAGTTTCTGCCCTCTGGGGATCTAATTTAGTTAAGGAGACAGGATTCACTGTGTTGGCACATCCCTGAAATAATTACGAAACAATTTGTTTTCCAATAGTAGGGTCCAGACTGTAAAAACAACAGATCTGAGAAGGGAGAGATCAGTGTGAGCTGGGAGCAGTCAAGGAAGCCTCTCTGGAGGTGTATGAACTTGGGCTGGTTTTTGAAGGATGAAGAAAATTTGGAGAGACAGAGGGAACAACCCTGTAAAACAGGAATGCATAGCCCATGTATGAGGAAAATGAAAAGATCTGTTTGGGGAGATGATGAAAGGGAGGTTCTGTGAATAGAAAATGGAGCAAGAGTTTGACCTGGATGCTGCTATGGAAATTTGGAACTGGCTGAACAGGGGTTATGATGGGGGTATGGAGAGTGAGTGGCAGTGATGCTATCCCTTTAAGGGTCTACTCCCCATCCCCTTAGCCAGTCACATCTGGCTCTCTCAGGCAGTCAATGCCAGCCTCCTAATCTTGTTATCTATGGAGTTACTTCACCATCTGTTATGCCAGTAGAGAATATTTAATGACCTAGTGTGAGACATATCAGCACAGAGACTCTCCCTTCCTCCACTTTCCTCTTCCAGAACCTCTGCTCCAGTCCAACCCTGATCTACTTTTTTTCCTTCTCCCTTATACTGTAGCTTCCTTGTAAGTCTCTTGTTTAACACAACTGGATCATAGAGGAGGGAGTGTTAGGGGAAAGAAGGGGAAGCAAGGGAGGGAAGCAGCAAGGGCAAGGCTTCTTGGACTCTGCAATGCTGCAGAGCTCAAAGAGAATCACAGAATGTCAGTGCTATTAAGGGACCTCCAGAATAGAGTATTAAAGTTAGACAGGGCCTTAGAACAGAGAATACAGGTATTACAGTGGGGCTGGCCCTTAGAATACAGAATCAGAGAATCTCAGAGTCAGAAAGGGCCTCAGAGCACACTGAATCCATTCTCTATAGAAAGAGAAGTTCCCTCTATCATGTCCTGGGCAAGGGGCCATCAGTTTCTACTTGAGTGAGGGAGAATGTACTTCTTAGTCAACTCTTTCTACCATGGACAGTTCTCCTTAGACCATTGATTACTAGCTAGAACATCAAAAGGAACTTTGGCTCTGCTTCTTACTAGTTGTATGCTTTTTGATAGCTAAAACTTTAAAGTGTTGATTAAGGGCTTCCCATGTGTCAGGCACTATGCTAAATTCTGGGGATACAAATATAAACAAAAAACACAGTCTGGGCCTACAAAGGCTCCTGTTAGGGGCATACAACCTATAAAAAGGAGCTAAAAGCAGGAATGGAGGAAGGATACCCACCTTCGGACATAGGAAGGAGGCTTCAAGAAGTGACTCAGAGACCTGATTTGAGGCAAGTTGAGGCAAAATCCTCACCTAACAGAACTCAAATTGAACAAGGGGTCAAGTCCAATTTTCCAGTGTGGGGAGGGGAGAAGCTGGTTGGAAAATAGGGTCATGGCAGGGAGAGGTTTCCTCTCTGTCCATCATTTTCTACATCTATAAAATGGGGGAAATACTACTAATCTTATCTATCTTACAGGATTGTTTGAGGATAGTTCTTTGTAAACCTTAATGTTATGCAAATGAGAGCTCATATTACTGCTTTATTAAGCTCCCCTTAACAAATTCCCCAAGTACACCCCTCTTCCTGTTATATTATTTCTGCTTTTGGTAATGAAAGCTTCTGACACCAAAATAACTTAAATAGCTTAAAACTACTCTGACTTTCAGAACCTTTTATCTTTATGAAATACAGCCCCTTCGTTAGGAGAAGTACAGCATGACTAGAAAATTACATCTGTGCCAACATGGGACTATTACAGGAACTCTATACATATTGTTTAACTAAAATAAATGATTTGGTAGCTAAATTACATTGGTGTATTTGCCTAATTTGGAAAGGGACTTCACGGGAGGAAAAATCACTAATGGAATTTGGTCTATGTCATCTCCTTTTTGATTTCTGGCCTGGGAATGATAGTTTTTTCCCATTCTGGACCTGAATTGGTCTCAGCTCCTTTAATTTTTCTGATTCCCTCCCACCCTTGACAGAGTTAAAAGTCCCTGCCACAACCCTGACCAATTAGAGAAGTTTGCTGACTTCTGGCGGGGCTGTAGCATTCCATTTTCCCATTCCTCTGTGATGACTGACTTTTCATTCTAATTCTATCACTGCTCCCCTCATGCCAGGCCTTAGTCTCCCTTGATGTAGGGCAAAATCATAGACAGGTGAACAATATTAAAAGACAATAACGATAATAGACATTTATTAAATACCTACCTTGAGCAGGGCACTATCTGTAGCTCTTAGAGAAACACATTTTGATGTGACATAGTTCCTGTCCTCAAGGAGTTTATTGACTAGTAATCAGAGAATGACAATTTTCGACTCATCTTCTTTTCTTTAGCATGTCACCACATACAACAGGCTTTCTCTGCATTGCTCCTGTTGGGTGGAGTGTATAGATATTGTTATATCCATTTTAAGGATGAATAAAAGGGAGACTCAAAGAGATTATATGAGTTACTGGAAGTCATACTTTAGACTTGAAATAGGGATTCAAAAGAGAGAAGGAAATAAGCATTGCATGCCAATTGCTTAACAAATCTTATTTCACTGTTTCTCACAACAATTCTGGAAAGCAGGTACTACTATGATTATCTACATTTGACAATTGAGGAAACTGAGACAGGCAGTGTCTGAGGCCAGACTTCAACTCAGGGCTTACTAACTCCAGGCCCAGTGCTCTATTTTGCCACCTAGTTGCTTCTAACCCATATTCCATTTCTTCCATTACCCAAAATGGCAATGTGATAACGCATGAATTTAGATGAAAGTATAAGAGACGTGCAAAGTTCCATGAGGTCTGAATAGAAAGGTCATTACTGTCCACAAGAGCAGGGAAGTCTTTGCTTGAGTTGGGTTTCAAAAAGTAGGTAGATTACAATAAAAGTAACTGGTATTAATGTAGCTCTTTAAAACATCAGAGCCGGAAGGAACATGCTGGCTGCCTTCTATTATTTGGAAGACAGCTTATCTGTTTATCTGCTTGGACCCAGAGGGCAGACCTAAAAGCTGTAGAGAGACAGATTTCAGAATGATTTGAGAAAACACTTTCTAACAATTAAAGTTGTCCAAAAGTGGAATGGGCTGCCTTGGGAGAGACTGGAACCTTCCTGACTGAAGAGAAGAAATCAAATCTCCATGAATGTTGGTCAGGTGGGTTAGGAATTAGTACATGGGAATTCCTCTTCAGGTACCAGATAAACTGGAAGAATCCTAGGGTCTCTTCTAACTCAAAGTGCTTTGTACATTATTTTCTTTGTATATCATTAATTTCATTTAAACCTCAGGCAACCTTTTGAGATTGATAGAAACAGGTATTAGTAGCCCCGTTTTTAGAGAAAAGAGAAACTCAGAGATGTCAATTGACTCAATTATAGTGAGACAACAGAGTTTGAAGCCTGGTCTTCTTGATTGCAAGTTCAACATTCTGTTCTCTATACCATACTGGATTTCTATACAACCAAAAAACTATTTCCTTTTTCTCTAAAAACCCCATCTAACTCAGGAATTTCAAGTCTGAGAGGAGATGCAAAATTAGAGATGAGGGGAAGAACATTAAAAGGCAAGGAAGACCATTCAAGTCACACCATTTGGTTGGTTTCTTGGAATTAAAGGACCTTTTGGGTCCCTTCCAACTCTGAGATCCAGTGGTGTTGTGATTCTGTCCCTTATCCAACCTTTTTAACTAAGATGGACCTCCTTAACTGGCCTGCTTCCAGCTTGCTGAGTGATGAAGACTGGCAACTACAGTCCTTTATTGCTTCTCTTTAGGATTTGGCATCAGCAACAAGGGCTTGAGCCAGTTCAACAGACCACTGGGAAAACAAATTGAAGGGAGATTTTCCTTGGGATGGGGAAAGGCTGTGCCATGTCCCTGACTGAAGGGGTTGTATTGTAGAGTATTTTCAGGGAGCTATGGAATGAGGTAGCTGCTCAGCTTTGGTGTAGTTAGAAGTTAGCTAAGTATCCATATTAATGGATGGAAAGCTGGCATTGGAGTGAAAAAAAATCCACATTCAAATTCTGTTTCAGATACTACTTACCTGGGTTCACTTATCCTCTCTCAACTTCTATTTTCTCTTCTGTAAAATGGGGATAATCACTTTTATTGTGAGGACTTAATGAGATATATTTAGAATATATTGTAAACTTGAAGACATTTTAGAAGAACAATAACTATTACTGGTGTTGTTGTTATGTCAGAGGACTTTGGTTTAAATCTCAGCCCTATTTATGAGCGATATAACCTTAGACAAATTGTTTAGTCACTCAAAGCCTTAGTTTCCTCATCTAAAAACTGAGAGGCTGGCGCTAGATGTTCTCCAGATTTCCTTTCATGTTATGAACTGACTTATTGCTCATTGGCTCATGGTCACAACTAGAACAGGGCAAAAGGACTTTGATCTAGAAGTGGGTTGGTAGGAGTCACAGTTCTCATGTTCCTCCTTGCCTCCCAGCTCCTAAAGGCAGCCAGGTGGTGTAGTGTATAGAGTGCTGAGCTTGGAGTTAGGAAGACTTGGGTCCAAAGCTGGCCTGACATATTTGCTAGCTGTGTGATCCTCAGCAATTCCCTTAACCTTTATTTGCCTTGATTTCCTTAGTTGTAAAATGGAGATAATGATAGTATCTGCCTTGTGTGGTTGTGCCTAGAAGGTAGTAGGTGCTATATAAATAAATGCTTGTTCCCTTGACTTCTTACCACTGGAAGTCAGAAGGAAAGAAAATACTCTTTCAGGACCCGTTCTTCTTCATTTAATTCAGAGGGGAGGGTTAGACCACTCCTTCTACCAAAGCAACTATCCTCAGATGGAGACTGTGCTCTGTGTTACTCTTTCCCTGACAACTTTTTGCTTGAGGTCAAAATATTCAAGTCATATCTCTGTTATCACCTCCCAATTCCATCTCAATTCTAGCTAGCTCCAAATGTTAGAAATTTTTCTTCACACCAAGTCAAAATTCCCTTTCTAGAACTTCCCTAAATTCCAAGAATCCTATAAATGTGTATGAATGTATTAGTCCTCCAAATGCCAAGGAATTAGGGAGGGCAGCCACCAAGCAAACAAGGCAGGAATCACCAATTTCCAGAGGCAGGGTGCCAGGATTCTAAATTCAGAGGTAGTCAGACCCAAGCCCAGCAGATGTACTCCCTAGGGTATTGGTGGGAGGTCCAGTCATACTAGAAATTGCCAGAGACTCAGAATCTCCCCCTGGTTTCTAGGAATCTGGGACCCATTTTTCCAGTCTGACAACCCATACTGCATGCTGTCAGTTTAGCTTGAGCTCTTGGGGTCTTGAGAGTAATGCTACAGCTGGTGAGTTTGGGATTGTAGCCAAAAGTCCATTATAACAAGCTCAATGGAAGCCCCAGAGAAACAGTACTCTGCCAAGGAAAGGAAAAGTATCCCTAGTTGTCTTTAAAATTGAGTCTAACTCTTTGGTCTGGAATTTATGGCATATTCCATCTGGTCTCACTCTACCTTGTAGGCATACCTTAGAAAAGCAATACAAGTGATGGAAAGGGTCCTACATGTGAAGGCAGAAGATATTGGTTTGGATCCTAGCTCTCCTTTTGTCTAGCCTCTGGGACCCTGAGCAAGTTCCTTCATCTGTCTGGGTCTCAGTTTTTAAATTATAGTGAGGATAAAAATTCCTGTCCCCATCAACCTCAACAAGGTTATGGTGAAGATCAAATAAATGAATGAGTTTAAAAGTTCTTTGGAAACAAACAAGGACTGTCCAAGTTATCAGGTACTAATTTATTTTTCTTTGAGGCCTATTCTGAAATTAAGGTAACCCTGGATTCTTTAACCAGCAGAATATAAGCTCTGGCAGGTCCTACCAATATGGAGAGTTGCTATGTAGAACCCAGGAACCAATGGCATACCTGGTCACTAAAGGCCAGCCTGGCTTGTAAGAGCTCCGATAGCTCTAAAAGGTTTAGAAAATGTGTAAGACAGTACATATATTGTTAATCCCATTGTAAAGATGAAGAAGTTGAGTCCCAGAGAAGTCAGATAAATTGCCCATGATCACTCAGTGATTAGATTAGAACTAAGATTCATGAGTCCAAGTTACTTCCTAGGTATCTTACACTTTCCTGGCTGGCTAGATTCACTCTTTGAACTCTTTCGACTTTTAGATTAACAGCCTCCTGCCCTGGAGATACCTCTCTTCTGAGGTCTGCTCTCGTGACTGAAGAGTCACTAGCTCAGACTTCCATTTCATGAGGTGCCCAGGCATGATCATTTTCCTCCTAGTGAAATTCATATTCTGAATTTCACTTCCCCACCAGTGGATTTACCTCTGAATAGCTATCATTTTCTCTCTTTCCCTTTCCATCTTTCCTTTAGATATTGTTTTCCTTTATTAGAATATAAGATCTTTGAGCATAGGGACTGTCTTGTTTGCTAGTATTTGTATACCTAGCACTTAGCTCAGCATCTGTCTCGTTGCAAGTGCTTAATAAATGCTCTGTCTATCTCTCTCTCTCTCTCTCTTTCTCTCTCTCTCTCTATCTGT
>CM053773.1:173634943-173650432 GCA_028658325.1 Potorous gilbertii
CCTTTCCATCTTTCCTTTAGATATTGTTTTCCTTTATTAGAATATAAGATCTTTGAGCATAGGGACTGTCTTGTTTGCTAGTATTTGTATACCTAGCACTTAGCTCAGCATCTGTCTCGTTGCAAGTGCTTAATAAATGCTCTGTCTATCTCTCTCTCTCTCTCTCTTTCTCTCTCTCTCTCTATCTGTCTGTCTGTCTGTCTATCTATCTGTCTATCTATCCATCTATGTATCTATCTACATGATTGTCTGTCATCTATTTGTTTGTCTTTTACGTTTTGCCAGGCTACTTATCTCTCACTTTGGAGTAACTTTTCTGTAAGAGATTTTATCATCAATTAAAGGTTTTAGCCACAGAGCTTTGAGGATCCCTATACATTTCACCCCAATCCATACATTCCCTCACTGTATGGCCAGCCTGCCAAAACCATATTTCTATTCTTATTTGGAGGACCCAATCTCCTGCTTTCAGAATTCATCCAGTTTATGGAAGTGAGTCACTGGTTATTAAGCTCAAGGGTCAGGATTTGACCTGATTGCTGCTTACTGTCCTTATGACTTTGGATGAGTCACTTGACCTTTTAGGGCCCCCCATTTCCTTTTCTTTCACTGAGGGGATTGGAGTAGATATTGCCTTGACCCCCTCTTGGTTAGTTATAAGTTTTTGATCCTGTGCTCCATTTTTTCCAGCTCTGATCACCTCAGATTTTCTCCCTCTGGAAATAAATTCTCTAAAGAGCTGATCAACCTATGTATGAACTACAATGAGAATAGGAAAGGAAGATAAATACTAGGTTATGATGCCAGCTACTCATCAGTCTTATTTTTTCTTATCTTTGGTGGATGACCATTAGGACAATCTCTTCCACTGAGATGGCAGGTGAAAGAAATATTGAAAATAATTAACTCTTCAAGTTGTCTTGAGAGGGCATCTATTCCAACCTGTAATTGAACATGGATTCAGTTCATAATATATCCAACAAGTGGTCATCTGACTTTTGTTTGGCATCTATAAGGAAGAGTGAAGTCTCTTTTGGTAAGCTATTCTGCTTAAATCCTACATCTTCTCATCCCTGTGCTCTTTGATTTATCTAAATACTATGTGTCCTTCAAAGCCCATTTAGTTTGTGAAGCCAGCCCTGACTAATAAACTTCTAGGCTTTGTCTTCTCCTTTGGCACTTGTAGACTGCAATAAAAAGCATTATATCACCTGATGCCCCGCTGCTTCCTGTTGTTCTGTGGCTGTCTGGTATGTGAGTCTAGTTTCCCTCAGTAGATTCTGAGCTCTTTAAGGACAGAGACAATGTGTTTAATTTCTATAGTAGTATACCAGAAAGAAAACTTAACTTGGAGATAAGAATCTTGGATTTTGATTCTGGCTTCAGGACTTGGACAAGTCACTGCACCTCCCCAAACCCTAGTTTTTTAATCTGCAAGATTGAGTACATTAGACTGAATGGCTTCGAATGTATCATGCAGTTCTCAATGCTATGATCATCTCATTCCAAACCTTGATTGCCTAGGAATCTACTTTACAGAAAAGATCACTCTTAGGAAGGGAGGTCATATCAACAGTATAAGTATGGTATAAGTCATACCATTTTCTGATTATATCCCTTGTCCACTAATATCTTTTGAAGCTAAATTAAAATTGATTCATTCCTAAAAATGTAGTTCTGAAATTTAGATATATTTCTAGCTGAGGGTGGTAGCTTTCTTTGATCAGGTGTTCTGAGTTGTAAGAGGTATATTTTGCCAGAGATTGAAATCAGAAACACGAATTGTCTATTCCTTTTTTAAAATGAAAGAGAAGGTTAATAAAACATTTATCAAAATAACAAAGCAGAGCAACATCAAAGTATAATGTAGGTTACCTTATAAAACAAACTTTAGAAGAAATGGGTACAATTATCTACCTTTTATAGCAATATACTCAAAGGCCACTTTGGGGGTACCTACTATGTGTGATAAACTTTGTTCAGAGAAGCAGAATTGCAAAGATAATCACATAATTTATGATCTTGTGTGGCTTATAATTAGCAGCGGGAGCAAGAAAACAGATACATATGCAATAATGCTTATAAAAATACAAGTATTATGTAGAGTATGGCATAAGAACGAGGGACAGGTGAAGTTGGAGGAAGGGGAGATGACTGCTGACTATGGGTATCTGAAAGGGTTTCCAATAGTTTATGAAATTTGAGCTGAGTTATGAAGAATGTATAGAATTTCAAGAAGAAATGAGAAAGAAGTTATTCTAGGCATGGTGGTGGAAAAACATGAAATGTGTGCAAGAGATGGAAAGCAGACCAGGCTGACTGGAGAATTAAGCATGGAGCGAATCTGTTCTGATAATTGCATGACATAGATCTTACCAAAAGACTTAGAATAATTTTTCTGCCTCATCTTGAACCACAACTTGGAATCAAATCTTTTTCAGAGCTAATACATTGTCCTTGGTTGGTTGGTTGTTGTTCTTCATTCTCAAAGAGGATCAAAATGATATCACTATGATAAAGTGAAATTTTCTTGTGTCCAGCTGTGATTGATCAGATCAATACGAACTCAGAATGCTCTACCGCAGGTTGGGGACAAATAACTCACATGAATATTGGGGATGGATACTCCAAAATTGCTCATCCTATGTTTACTTTGTGGTGTCTCAATTCTGCTTTGTTCATAGAGCACAGCACCCTTTCTGATGTGGGCATGCCATGCTGAGCTGTCCTGTGCCAGCATCTCCCATGTTGCACAGTCAAATCCAAAGTTCTTGAGAGAGACCTTGAGAGTGTCCTTGTAGTGCTTCTTCTGACCATCATGTGATCACCTGCCCCATGTGAGTTCTCCGTAAAGTAGTCTTTCTGGCAAGTGTGCATTTTGTATTCAAACAATGTGGCCATCCCATCGGAGTTTTGCTCTCTGAAGCATAGTTCGAATGCTTGACAGTTCAGCTCAAGCAAAGACTTCAGTTTCTGGTACCTTATCCTGCCAGGTGATCCTCAGAATCTTCCTAAGACAGTTCAAATGAAGAGATTCAGTTTCCTGGCATGGTCCTGGTAGACCATCTATGTTTCACAGGCATACAACAGTGAATGAGATCAGCACAACATCTCTGTAGACATTCAGTTTGGTAATCAGTCTTCTCTCCCAAACTTTTCTTTGGAGCTTCCCAAACACTGAACTAGCTCTGGCAATATCAATATCATTCTTAATGTGTGCATCTCTGGAAAGTATACTACCAAGGTAAGTGAAATTATCAACATCATTCCAAACTTCTCCATTTGTTGTAACCAATGGTTCTGCATATGAATGGCATGGTGGTGACTGATAGAAGAACTGTGTTTTCTTGGTGTTAATTATTAAGCCAAAATTAGCAGACGCAGCAGAAAACTCATTCATACTTTGTTGCATCTCTGCTTCAGAGGCTGCATTGAGTGTACAATCATCTGCAAATAGAAAATCATGCACCAGCAATCCCTCCACATTGATTTTGGCTTGTAGCCTTTTCCAATTGAGGAACTTACCATCAGTTTAGTAGTTGACCTTGGTGTTCATCCTCCTTGAAAGCATTTGACAACATGACTGAAAACATCATACTAAAAGCTTGGGAGCAAGCACACAGCCTTGTTTCACTTCATTGGTGACTGAGAAGGCATGAGAGCATTGTTTACTATCCAGAACCCAGGCAAACATACCATCATGAAGCTGACACACAATACTGATGGATTTTTCTGGGCAACCAAATTTTGACATAATTTTCCATAAGCCCTCACGACTAACAGTGTCAAAGGCCTCGGTCAGATCTACAAACATTGTGTACACAACACATTGTCCTCAGATTTTAGGCAAGCTTGGCCTCAAAAGTCTTTCTTTAGATTGTCCTCAGCTTTTTGGATATGTAGTTATTAAAGTACTCATGCAAGTTCTTATAGCTGTTCATCATAATCACTTGAGTTTAAGAAATTATTTCTGTGATTCACTTCTGTTTTTGCCTGATGCTGAAGTCATAGGATTCATCTGTACAAAGGCAAATTCCTGATAAAGCCTTCATGGTGTACAGTATCCCTGGTCTTGGTTTTGCCTTTTCAGCTCCTTCTAAGATACTCACAAGGGACAGAGAAAAAGCTGTTTATTTCTTTCTATGCTGACAGCACAAAACTCATGTGACTAGATTGTCCTATTCAGAAGGAGCTAATTTTCCACTCCACTCTAAAAAAATCCCTCCCCAGAAGCATTCCCTGGGGAGAATTGGCAATAATAATGTATTTCTATATAGATCTTTATGGCTTATAAAGTGAATTTATCTCATTTGACTCTCACAACAATTCCACAAAGTCGGTGTCATTATCCCCATTTTATAGATGAGGATATTGAGGTTCAGAGAAGGGAAGTAATTTGCCTAACACCTCACAGCTGGCAAATGGCAGAACCAGCACTTGAACTTGGTCCAGAGGAGGTGGGACTTTATTTTTGAATCCCTAATTTCCCCATCTTAAATAGTGCCAGATTCTTGGGCACCAGAGTCTTTTTTCAACATCTATCATTTCTACTTCACATTAACAACCACATGAACAACTGGCCTGAAAGTGTTCACTGTCATCTGGAAGTTGTAATAACTTAGCAACAAACACAGATATGTGGTCATCATGAAGTCAAACCACTAGATCATCACAGACACCTGCTCCATGTTTGTGACTCATAGACTCAAAGAACTTTATACTTTTATCTCAAAGGGTTTCCAGTCCATTCTTCACACAAATGAGTACCTACAATATCCTGACAAATGGTTATTTATCCTCTGCTTGAACAGTTTCATTGATGAATAACTTATTACTCTTGTGGTAGTCCATTTCATCTTTGGACCATCTTTTCCAAGTTGCCATACAGTATCTGCTTACAACTTTTAGTTATAGAGAACTCAATACCTCAAAAAATAATCCCTTTCATATAGGGGAATTTCTAATTATAAGTTTTTGTCCTTACATCTATTGAGTCAAAATTATTGTGTCTGTAATTTCTACACATTATCTCTAACTCTGCTCTCCTTAACCAAACAGAACAATTATTCTCTGCTTTGTGGTAAGTCTTTAAGTAATTGAAGTTAATGGCCATGATCTTCTCTTAAGGATAAAAATTTCCTAATTTCTTCAATTGATTGTAACAGAACATGGTTTCATAAGCTGAGGAGCATAGGTTTTAGAGCTGGAAAGGAACTTAGAGAATGTGTAGCTCACCTAATGTATTTTGAAAATGAGAAAGCTGAGTCCCAGAAAGGTTCAAGTTCATTTTATAACCTACATTGACTCTTTTGGATGGCCTCCAGGCTGCAAATGAAGCCAATCAACATGGTGAAATTACTCCCCACCATATACTTACGTAAGAGAATGTCATCAAACCATGACCCATTGGGTAGGAGTGAGAAGATCCATATCATAAAATGGTTAAGACAATACAAGTGGGGCATCTAGGTGGTGGAGTAGTTATAGCATCAGGCTCAGTAAGATCTGAGTTCAAATTTGGTCTCAGATACTTACTAGATATGTCACTTAAGCAAGTCACTGAACCTTTTTTGTCTTAGTTCCTCATCTTTAAAATGGGGGCATATTGGAGAAGGAAATAACAAACTACTCCAGCATCTTTGCTAAGAAAATTTCATAGACAAAAGTTCATAGGGTCATATAGAGTCAGAATTACTGAATACCTGAACAATAACAAAAAACAATAAAAAGGGCAATGCAAGCAATGTCACATGGCAGCATAAACCCTACTTCATAAGGAGGACCATATATTAGTCAACAGACACCTTTCATGCGTCTACTGTATACATGGCACCATAGAGAATGTAAATCAGGCAAACAGTTGACTATAATTTCAGAAAGTTTATATGAAGATAGAGAAAAATGTCCTAGGAATTACTAGAAGATGGAGAAATCAATGTGGGTAGAAATGTGCAAAGATGTCTTCCTTTGTGGGAGGAATCAAGCTGGACCTTGAAAGATAGTAGAATTCGGTTAGGCGGTAAGAACTAGGAAAAGCAGTCCAGGCAAGGGATGAACAAAGGTATGTTTCTAGTATTGAATCAGTTGTGTGAAGGATATGTTGGGCCAGATGATTCAACTAAAGTTCTTCCAATTCTAAGAGCCTGTGAATCTATAGATGACAGGGAGACAGATTTGACTGGAGGGAGGGAGGAGGCAGAAACCATATCTGGATACACTAAACTGTCCCTGCCCTCAAGGAACTTATAGAAGAACAAATATCTCTGGTAAACAAGAAATCATTCATACACAGAGTTTATATAAAGACTGAGTTTGAAGGTACCTCAGAATTCATCTAGTAAGCATCTCTTTATTTTATAGATGTGGGAACTGAAATTCTAAAAAGGGAAATAAATCTATGTTCACCCAGAGGATTATGACCAGGACTGGAACTCAGGAAAAGAAGGAATCCAATGATTTTGTTTAAATAAGAATCCATCGTCCTTCCTGAATTTGTTTTTGTTAATATTTACTTCTATATTTATTCGAATCGATAAATAAGTTATTACATTCTTTGATGCAAATAGTTCTGAGTACTCAAAATGACCTATCTTTTGTTAAAGATGAGGCAGTTGTAATGAAAGTTACAAACTAGGAATCAACAAATCTGGGTTTTAGTTCTGATTTTGTCCCGAATCTGCATGTAACCTTGGGAGAGTGGATTCTTATCTTTTGAACTCAGTTGCCCTTTAAGTAAAATGATGAGATTTTGGATGAATGATTTCTAAGCTCCCTCCTAGGTATTATTTGCTGTATTCTAAGGTACATCCAGCTTTGATAGTTTTTCAAAAATCACAGAATCTCAGAACTTATAGGAACCTCAGAGGCTAGACCAATTGATGGTTAAAAAGTAATCTCTATGACAACATCAGTCATTAATTAATCAACAAGCATTTATGAGACACTTACTATGTATCAGGCACTGTCCTAACCCTTGGAGAGAAAAAGCAAAAGCAAAAAGAGGTCCTCCTCAAGAAGTTTTCTCTCTTTGCGACCCCAATTTAGGGTTTTCTTGGCCAAGGTACCATACTGTTTGGTCACTTATTCTCCAGCTCATTTTACAGATGAGGAACTGAGGTAAACAGTGTTTAAGTGACTTGTCCAGTATCACAAAGCTAGTATGTGTTTGAGGTTAAATTTGAACTCAGGTCTTCCTGACTCCAGGCCCATTACTCTATCCACTGTGCCACTTAGCTGTCCATATACTAATACAATCAAATATATCAATCATTGACAGTTTGCTAAATGTTTACTATATTCCAGACACATAGAAAGAAATTGTACAACCAAAACTTGAAGACTTCTATTAATGGTGGACTCACTGCCTTGCAAAGAAGTCCATTCTGTTTTAGGACAGCTTTAATTATAAACCATTTTCTTTATATTTAGTCAAGATCTGCCTTTAGTCAATATCTGTCTCCCTGAATTTTCTCCCTCTTTCCACATTGCTCTTTTTTTACCCTCTGGGACCCAATGTCTTCACAAGATGATAGCCTCTTTTCCATACTAAACACCCCTAGGTCCTTCAATAAATCCTCCTTGTCATGATCTCAGGGCCCTTCACTAAAAGGATTGCCCTCCTATGCATACCCTCCAATTTATTATTCCTAAAATGTTCTAGCACTTCTCCCATTTCTGACATTCTTTTCTTTAGTATTATTACTGGCTTTAATATCCTATGAGAAGCAGCATGGAATGTGAGCTGGAATTAAGAGTCAGAGGATCTGGGTTCAGATCCTGCCTCCGACATTGGGTCTCCTTTGGCAGGTAACCCTAGTTTTCTCATCTGAAAATAAATAATTCTAAAACAGATTAGATGGTATCTCTACCTTCTACAAGAAGCTCTAGTTATTCCCAACGTCCTCTAGAACAAAATACAAATCCCAATTTTGGGCATTTAAAGCCCTTGCAATCTAACTCCAGAGTATCTTTCCAGACTGATTTCATGTTCTTGTCTTATGTGCTCTGTGTTTTGCCCAAAACATCCTATTAATTACTTCACACCACATTTTGTCTCCTGCCTCTGCACTATATCAGAGGCAGACCTCCATCCCTCTGGTGCCCTTCCTCCTCCTTACTCTTCCCCTTGGAATCTGTAGCTCTCATCAAAGCTTCTCTCAAGCATCAGCTACTATGGAAGACCTTTCCTGATTCTTCCTAATGCACTCCTACTTCACCTATATTTTGTTTACTTATTTGTGTAACCCTTGTTTCCATCCAGTAGACCCTGAAGTCAGGGATTATTTTCTTTTTGTCTTATATCTGCAGCACTGACCATCCAGTAGGTGCTTAGCAAATGCTGCCTGAATTGAATTGAAAATAACCTCAAAAATTCCTTCCTGATTAATCTCCAGGATTTTATTTTCCTCTGTTCTCAGAGCCCGCTCAGTTCTGACATTCCATGGCACTGATTCTAAAACTATTCCACATGAACGCGTTCTTTATTCCCTGCATTCATAGGAGACTTTCTGAATGCCAGTCCATGAAACACACTGCTTAGGCACTTACGATAACTCAAAGGACTCAGTTGCTAAAGATAGAGCTTTTCCTGAGAACGCATTCGGAGAGTTACCCCAAACTCAGGGGAAATCTAAGGATGCATTTATTTAAAGTCATTACTTCCTGCCCTGACTCTGGCTTGATAATGGCTTCTCATTCAGTAATCACAGCTTTGGGAGCCATAGTGCTCAGGAAATAGATTATAGTATTTTTCCTTATAAAGGAATATGTATTTCCTTAAGCCCTTCAAAGAGTGATGAGAGGTGGAGGAAGCATTGCATATTCTCTCAATAGAAGTTTCCAATTTTCTCTTACAATATAAAGTGGCTGCCACTGAGATAAGTCAGCATGCTTCCCCATCTTCTGTGTCCCCTTCCCCCAACTTCCCTAGTGGTCTATTTTGGTTTTCCAGAAGGAAGGAGGGAGGGAAGGAGAAAATGTAGGTGAAAGAGAGATAATGAGAGTTTGAGTTTGCCAAATATGAGTGTTGACTGAAACTTGGAAATGTTAGGCCTTCGTCTCATAAGAATAACAAAGATGAATGTTATAGTTGTCTTCAAATATTTGAAGAACTGGTCAGAAAAATGGATTAGACTTGTTCTCTTTGGCCCCAGAAGGTCCTATCCTGGCTACCTTTCTTTGCACACTCTAAAATGTATCTGTATCCTTCCTAAAATTTATTCCAGGTGGCAGAGCTGGGGCCTACATCCAGGCCCCTGGCCCTAAATACTCTGCCCCTTCCACTAAGTCACAAATAATGCCTCTTATGGATGTTCAGGAATTGGGGAAATCAGTGTTAGTTGTTATAGTCAGAGAAGATTTCTTGGAACAAAGTGGAACTTTAAGGATCAATAAGAATTTGATAAGGAGGGCTACATAACTTTCATTGTCATTCTTTTCTCTGAGCCTCAGCATTCTCTGTAAAGTGAATTTTGGACAAAAGAATTTTAAGTAGTTTCTTTCATCTTTGACATACCATGTTCTGTATTCCAAGGCCTCTTCCCATCCTATATCCTAAAGCTTCTTCTATCTCTGACATTCTATGTTTTATGTCCTATGTTTTAGCATCCTATGTTTTCACATTCTATATTCTAAGGTTTCTTTCATTTCTGACATTCTATGTTTTCTGTCCTATGTTTTAACATCCTATGTTTTCACATTCTGTATTCTAAGGTTTCTTTCATTTCTGACATTCTGTGTTTTATGTTCCATGTTTTAACACCTATGTTCTCACATTCTATACTCTAAGGCTTCTTCTGTCTCTGATACTCTATGTTCTATAATTTGAAATCCTGAGATTCTCTGATGGCAGTATTGGGAACATCAGCCTCCTCCTTTTGCTTTGTCTTCTTTGAGAAATGTTCTCTCCTTGAATCTTTCATTCTCTTGGCATCCAACCTATTTTTTGTTCCCCTTGGAAGAAAAGACCAGTGAAAGGTCTCGGAAGAGAAAGGAAGCATTTTTTTCAGTGGCAGACACTAGACTTAGAGGTTCAGAAATCAGTCCCCTTCTGGGAGATTCCCCTTTAATTAGAGAAGCAAGTGACAGAGTAGGCTGCAATTGACCATGCCACGACTGATTGGGTGCTTGCTAATCATAAACAAACAGATGTGCTCCGTACCTTCTCCCACATCCACCTCCCTGTTGTGACCCTGTCCTCCCATCACTGAGCAAAAACTTCTGGGCTTCCTGGATTACAATATATTCCTAAGGAATTCAGTACTGTCTGGTTCTAGCCAGCATGACAATCTCTAGGAATTGTTTTAGACCTGAAGTGTTCCTAGGAAGTATGAGGGACTCAAGCCATCCTTGGGACAAATCTAAAAGGCTGGAGGAGGGGGCTTTGGATCCTAACTAGAAGTTATGAGGGGGCTGAGGAATAATACTAGGGCTACAGTCTATGTGTATGTTTTAAAATATTTTGATAACTGGATTTTGATACGTGATTTCCTTTCTATTCTTCCTTATTTTATGCATTTAAAAACATTATTCTAAGAAGATATCATAGGATTTACCAGGATATCAAAGGAGACCATGTTAAGAAACCCTGAACAAGGGATTCTGAGGGGCCTTCAGTTTTCACTAGACTTTATGAAGGTTCTGGAAATTACTACAAATTATAAAGGGTCAAGCTCATCCTCAGGGACTGTGAGGGTCTCAACTACCTTAAAGGAGGTGAGACTTGGGAATATTCTAGCTGAAGTGAGGTATCCAAAATAGTCCTCTGAGTTATGGGAACTGGGACAAACCCTCTATCCAATACTAATAAAACATTCAATGTTCATTTTTAAGCATCTGCTCTGGTCAGAGCATAGGGGCCAGAAGTGATGCAAAGTGGATCCTACTTCATGGAGAGGGATGTCTATCATCATTATAGTTTAATAGAAAGAATGGTAAATGACAAGTTCATTAGAACATAAAGGTGGCTATGAGAATGCTGATGGTGGAGGTCATTACTGATCCAGGGTATCAAGGAAGGCATCCTGGATGGGCTGGTATATGAACTGGACTTTCTAGACTAGAAAGCTCTTCAAAGCGGGAAATGGGGAAGAAAGGCATGTTAGGCATTAGGAACAGTAGTGTGAACAAAAGTATGGAAGGAAGAAAGTACATCGTATACTCAAGGCATGGAAAGTTAACAATTTTGATTGTGGAAGGCAAAGGCTGGGAAGGATATAAGATAAATATGGTCAGGTACCCATTCTTTGTTATCAGTTGTGGATGATCTTAAATTCCATATAAGAAAGTCTGAACTTTACTCAAAGGACAAAAGGGAGTCACTGATTTTTTTTTAATTTGTAGTGGAAGGGTGGTAGAGAAATGATCTTTGTGTAAAGACAATTTGCCTAAAATACTTTGAAGGATGCATTATATAGAGGCTGAGGTTGGAAAGCTATTACAATAGATGTGATAAGGAATAAGTAGCTCCTAGACTAGGGAGGAGGCAGTAGGAATAGAGAGTAACGACCAACATAAAGGGTGCTTCTTCAGAGGAGAAATTAACAAGTACTGGCAACTGATAGGGTATGAAAAATAAGGGAGAGGGAAGAATGAAAGATAATCTTGAGACTTTGATCCCAGGGGATAAAAAAAATCCAGTTAAAATTAATAAAACAGCATGTCAAAGGAAGAAACGAAACTAGCACATGGGATGTTAAAAGATAGAACATCAAATTTTGGAGCTTGAAGATAATCTTAGAGATCATCTGATCAAACCCCTTTGTTTTATACAGACAGTAGCCAGAGAGGCAGAGGGGGCAAGTGACTTAGCATTACACAATGACTGGAACCAGGAACAGAAGCAGGTTGCCTTTTTGCCAGACAATTCCTTTTTGCCTTGCCATGAAGCCTTCCTATTTCTGATCTCACCTGGTAGGTCCTAGGCTGAAAAAAACCCTTTGTTGTTGCCTTATTGCTGGTGCTGTTAAAAGACTGCAATGAAAAAGTTCACTGTCCTTTGGTAGTCAGATGGCTGAGGAAGTCTTTATTCCCTCTCCTTGTGTTTACAGGCAGGCATCTCTGTGAGCACTAACCAGGCAGGATTGCTTTTTAAGAGCCATTAAACACTCCCTACTTAGGGAACTCTGTACTGTGTGTTCACCATTTGTGCTGTGTATATGCCTTATCATCCTGAACCTGAATCTGAACCTTAAATGCAATACATGGAGCATGGTATACTGGTAACAGCATTGGTTCTAGAGTCAGAAGAACTAGGTTCAAAGCTATCTCTGATGCTTATTATCTATATGACCCAAGGCAGGTTAGTTAATTTTTGTGAGTCTGTTTCTTCATTTATAAAATGAGAGACCTACTGGTTTACAAATCCTTTCCAGCTCTAGAACCATGATCCTATGACCATGAATTCATGGGATATCTCCTTATAGGATTTAGGGTAAGAGGGACCACTGAGATTGTCCAATACAACCTTACCATTTTACAAATGGACAAACTGAGGCACCAAAAGGAGAAATGGCATTGCTAACCTAGAAATGGCATTCCTACAGAGAGAAAACTCCAGAGCCAGGATTCAAACATAGATAATTAAATCCAAAGTCCAGGGTTCTTTCTACTATAGAATGTTACACTGATAGGGATAAAATAATAGACTCTCAGGACTGCAGGCACATTTGAAGTGATTTAATCAAACTTGGACATTGAGAGGTTTTCTCTTTAGAAGATCTTCAACAATCTTTCCTGGAAAACTTAGAATTATGGGGAACTCACTTTGTTGTTGTTCAGTCATGTCTGACTCTTTATGAGACTATTTAGGGGTTTCTTGGCAAATATAGTGGAGTGATTTATCATTTTTTTCTCCAACTCATTTTGAGGGAAACTGAGGCAAGCTTGGTTACATGATTTGCCCAGGATTATACAGCTATGTTTTATAGGTAGTATCTGAAACTTAATTTGAGCTCAGGTCTTCTGGATTCCAGGTCCAGAGCTCTACCCACAGTGCCATAAAGTCCATTTGGGTTTTGGATAGTTCCTTTCCATATACCCATGTTTTCAGATCCACTTTTTTCCAGTTTACACTTACCTTTTCCTCATGTAGACATTAACTTACCTGGGAACTATCCATGGTTCTGAAGAAAGATGAAAGTCTCCATGTGCTGACCCCAAATCTCATTTTCCTTCACATTTCAGAGGAATAATTAATAGTATTATATTGAAAATGAACACTCTTAGATAAAACAATAAAAGTAGCAATAACAATGAGATAGAGGAATAAAGGCAGAACAGGAGAGTGGATTGTAAAAAGATGAAACTTAATAGCCATATATGTAAAATTTGGAATTAGGGTTCAAAAATTCAAAGGCTCAAGACAAGGATGGAGAAAGACATGATCAGACAATAGGGCCTGTGAAGAAAAGGTGAAGAAGAGTGAATTTCAAACTCTATATCTGCAAACACTCTGATATGCCAGTCAAAAAGGACCAATATGACCTTTTTGCATTAAGAGGTATTAAGAGAGGCTCCTAAGTAACTAGTAACTAAAGAAAGTTATAGCTCTTCAGTTCTCTGACATGGTATGGTGGTCAAACCACCTCTTAAGAAGTATTTTTAGTTTTGGGCACTATGTTTTAGGATGGATATTGATCACATGGAACAAGTCCAGAGCAGAGCAATAGGATTAACAAGAGAACTAGAAACCCTGATGTAGTATGAAGATTGCTTGAAGGACCTGGGAAAATCTTTCCCAGAGAAGAGAAGATTTAAAGGGGATGTGATATCTGTCTTCAACGAATGCCCTAGAATAATAGAATTCAAACTTATTTTGCTTGATCCTAGAGGTCAGAACTAAGAGTAATGGGTGATAATTGTAGCAGCAGATTTTGGCTCATCCTAAATAGACATCAATGTGCCCTAGATTTTCAGGTACACTCATAGAAAACCTGAGGAGGTGATAACTTAGTCTGTACCATAGAATCCAACACTTCACAGTGATTGAGCGCACTTTGCAGGTAAGTGCTGCTGTAGAAATGTGTAATCACCATCAGCATAATGGGCATTAATGAGAAGTTCATAATAAGGTGGGACTGATATATTAATAGAGTTTGATGATCACTTCAGCTGAACACGATATCTGTGTCTGAGATCAAACTAGGGCAGAGAGACACAGAGGGAGGCAAAACAGTGTTTCACCCAGAATGACACCTCCCTTAACCCCTGCCAGGCCTTCCCAGACTTTGTGTATTCCAGACTTATTAGAAGGTCAGAGACTGCTCTTTATTTAAAGCTTTAACCATAAACTCTTAGAAGACAGTGATCAGGTCATAGTAATATTCTACACATAAAAAAACTCATCTCTGTCAAGGTCAACATAGGACTCCACAAAGGTTTTGTAATGATTATAAAGAATATTGGTAATTAACATTGTACTGATAGTGAGAAGAAGGGTTTAGTTGTGGCAATACTAAGGATAATTTAATTAGAGATGGGGATTTTTCTGCTCCTGAATGAATGAAAGAAAAATAATTTATTAAGCTCTCATTATGTGCCAAATACTGTGCTAAGTGCTGGAGATATGAATACGGAAGTGAAGACAATCTCTGTCTTCAAAGAATTTGTATTCTAAGGAACTGCAACACATGTAGGGGAATTATGACCTGGAGACCTATTTTGCTTTGGAAAATTAGAGGGATGATAAGTAGAGCCATGGGGATTAAATTAACATACCCTTTCCAGGAGAAGTGACAGAGTTCATTCAATTATGGTTCCACAACTGGAACACAACGATTGAAGAAAATAGGGGGCATGGTCTGTAGTGAGAAGATGACTGGGCAGTGAAGTGGAGCAGCAACCATGCCTATATGGATTTTTGAAAACAATGGTTATAGTTGTAGTAGTAGCAGTAGCAGTTGTAGTAGTAGTTGTAATAGCAATAATACTCACAATACCAATAGATAGCATTTATGTTATGTTTTAAGGTATGCAAGCTCTTAGCTAATATTTCATTCTCACAACTCTGACAAATGGGTGTCAGAGTTGTTTTATATTATAGGTGAGGAAACTGAGGCAGGCAGAAGTTAAATGACTTGCCCAGGGTCACAAAGCTAGTAAATACCTGAGATTAAATTTTAATACAGGGACTCTAGATCCAGTGTTTTATCTACTGTGCCACTTAGCTGCCTGAATATCTTCCAATCTGACTTAGGTAACCACAAATCAGGACAATGGGAATTGAGTGAGATTTCTAGGCACAAAAGGGTTAAGTTCTCTAGGACTTGGATTCTGGTCTGGGCAGTATATCTGATGGTGATATGATGGTGATGATGATGATGATGGTGATGATGATGATGATGATGATGATGATGATGATGGTGATGGTGATGATGATGATGATGATGATGATGGTGATGGTGATGATGATGGTGATGATGGTGATGGTGAGGATGGTGATGGTGATGATGATGATGATGGTGATGATGATGGTGATGGTGATGATGGTGA
>CM053773.1:173650932-173681254 GCA_028658325.1 Potorous gilbertii
GGGATGATAGAAGAGAGGGCAGATTGGTGATAAGGGAAATTAGAATGCTCAGTGTACTGGGGTTGGGGGAGGGGACAAATGGGGAGAAAATTTTGGAACCCAAAATTTTGTGAAAATGAATGTTAAATGTTAAATAAATAAATTTATATTAAAAATAATAATAATAAAATATGATAAATAAAAAAAGATGTGTATTAGAACATGCAATATAGGACTGACAGAGTTCAAATGACATTGTAATATGAAATATGGAATGTCTGAGTTACTAGAATCCTTGGAACATGGAACATGAAATGTCAGCTGGAGGTTATTTTAAACCCTGAGATAAAGAATATCGGCTTTGGAAAGTTGCCCTAAAACATAAAAATATCAGTTAGAAGGAACATTAAAATATAGCGTGTAAAATATCAGACCTAGAAGGAACCATAGAATAGGGACTGTAGAATGTTAGCATCAGAATGGAGAAGACTGGACATAGAACATCACAATTGGAAGGGGCTTTATAGCATGACATGTAGAATGTTAGAGCTAGGAGGGACCTCAAAATATATGTCAAGATGTGAAAGCCATTTTAGAGTTTATTCAATCCAATCCTTTCTTTTTATAGATTTAATTCTGTGTCCCAAAGAAGGAAAGTAATTATTAATTAAGGTCATATAGCTCATAAATTTCAGAATGAGGATTCAAACCTAGTTCTCAAATTTCAACTTGAAATTTAGTTCTTTGTGGCATCTTCCAGGAGGAAGAAGAGTAGTAGAGGAACAGGACAGGAACAAGGTTGGCTAAGGGGCCACTAAGAAATTTAAGAGATTGTCTGGCCCTGTAGCAGGTGGACAAGCACTCTCTTGGAACACTCACCTTCACCTGTTTATAGTGGCTCCTGCTTCTGACAGTATCTCAATACCAACTGCAGACAGATCCAGTGACTACAAGTGATGATTTTATTCTTTAACTTTCTGAAGACACATCCTTAGTTTCTTCAGCATGCCCCTAGGTCTCTGCCTACTATTGGCTGACTCCTACCCAGCAAAGGTGAGACCTGGACTAAGAGCAGACCGTCTCATGCTAGGAAACCTTTTCCAGGGGAAGAATCCTCTTCCACATGGAAAAATCCTGTGGTAGACAGCCTGCATCCCCACATGGCTTGGTGATGTGGTAAAAAAGAAAGACACGGGAGGTGGGAGAAGATAGACCAACTTTGTTTATTGATCTGAGGATCTGGGTATTGTTGACCTGAAAACTTGGTCAAAGAAAAGGCAACAGGCTAAATGCATACATTTAATGAATTAATTAATCAATTACCTATTAAAGAAAATGGTAACATGATGCATTATGGAGCCAGAATATTTTTCTGGTAGCCAGAAAAATATTCTGGCTACCCAGTACAGATATCTTCTGGCTTATATACATTTTACCATGAGAAAGGAACTCTCTTAGATAAACATTGTAAATTTGGTAAGATAATTAACAAAGTAATGTCAGTTGGATTTTATGATCCCAAGCTGTGGAAATCTTCTTTTTGTAGTATGTCTCTATGATGTAGGATGAGGAGAAAGTCACCACTCTGATGACAGACATCCTGTCCTAAACAGGCCTTTCAAGATGTGGTAACTTAACAGAGTTGACAAAGCTGAAGTTACAACCCAGGCCTTATCACTAAGATGCCAGAAGAAGGGTCTGGTAAGGAGGTCCCATTTGCTTGCTTGACATCAAAAGGCATTCTCTAAGTTAAACAAAGGAGACTATTAGGTCCAGGCTCTTCTTAATTCAAACTTTGGCCCTTATTAAAGTCTAAAATTTATATTAAATATTATCATTCCCTCCTTTCAGTCAAAGGCAAGCCAAAGGCTTCGCCTGTAGACCAACAAAGATATGAAAAACTAAATTTTCATGTAGGTCTTGGGAAAGCTGTCTCTGTCTGATGTCATCTTCTTCAGGCCCTTTCAAACTTGGAGGGCATGGCCAACTCAGGAGCAGGGGCAATGGAGATGACAGATGGATCCAAGAATCTACACAGAAAACCTGATAGGGTATCCCAGAGAACCTATGATTTGATAATTGACATGAAACAGTACAACATACTTAACATGGCTAAAGGCACTAAGCAATAGTTCAGTTTCCCAAACACACAGGACTAACTTCAAATAACACAATTAAGTTTATCTCACAGTTTCTCACAGTTCACAAATTGCATTTTTACATTGTCAGGTATAAATTAAAACTTAGATGAATCACAATAGACTAGTGTTGAAAAGGGAGATTTACATATCATCAAGATAAACAAGAAAGCTTAAACATGAACCATACAAATCAGTGCTAACTAAACAATTACCAATGTTAACTAACATTAAGTTCCTGGTATCCCAGTAATCCATTCTTAATTTTCATTCAAACACCACTTTTGAATCCTAGATTTCTCATGTAGTTATCTGATACCTAGATATCTTTTCTTTGACAATAGGTTTTATTCTTGGGATAGTTCAAAAAGAGAATTCTACTTTTCTGATTCAGATCTAAAAGTTCCCAGACACTTCTGAGAATATAAATTAGTACAATCACTTAAAATTTGTTCTCCATTTTTGAAATTTCATAAAATTTCAGTTTTTCTTATTTGCTATTTCTGTTTTACCTAAATCTTGCACCTGGAATAAGAATCTTTCTTTGTGTAAAAACCCAAATTTGAGATCTTATAATCAAAAGCATGACAAATTTTAGAAGTCAATCATCATACATTAGTATATAATTCTTAGAGGAATAAGTCTGATCCTATTGTTTTTCCTCAAAATTTGCTACTCTATTTAATTAGGTATTTATCATATTACATTTTTGTCTTATTACCTGATCTAATCATTTCCTAGATGTTATCTCTATATTATATTTATTTATTTGTCCAGGAATATAGGTTAAAGTTGTAGGCTATTCATTCCTGTACCCCTTATAGTAACTCAGAGATGCTCCAATTTCCATTTATTATTTGATAGACTTAGTATTGTACTTACAAAACTTCTTAATTATAAAGATTTGCTGTAACAGAAAAAGAGGGACAATGTAAACAGAAGGAAAGGATTTCCTTAGTTCTGGTTGATTCCAGGAATAAGCTATTAATCTGACATGGAATCGTGAGGTTAGCAGGTGCTGAAAGTAAGGCTTAGGAGTAATCAGGTGGGGAATTTCCTTTTTCAGAAAGGAAATAGCACATTTGGGAAATAGAGTTAGGAAGATCCTACCTGGGCTGTGTCCAAGGTCGTCTTCAAAACCTTTCCAAACTTCCATCGTTAGCCTGCAGCACATATCAATTGGCTTTATGATAACTCAGACAACTATTCCTGTAATCAGAACTTCAAACAATAGGAAATTGCAATCCTAGTCTTATATAGCAAATAAATATTGGCTGGTATCCTTCAGATGAAATACGTCCTCACACTTTAAACCATCTGAAACTGACAGAAAAGTATCCAAAACAGCTATCTAGGAGCAAGAGGGGTTTAGATAACCCATATTTATTCCCAAATCTTATCTATCTTTCATAGTTTCAATAAGAACTTAATTTATCTTTCCAAATCTCTCAATTCTATTATCCAGATTATTTCATTTTCTTTTACATTTTAACCATAAGACAAAATAGCTCGTAAGTTATTACTTTTTACTAGCATAACTGTACTGGAATCCTATTCCAGCTTAAACAAAGCAAAGAGGTTAATGACTAAACTTATAGTGTGATGGAATTATGTCTTTGTTTCACAAGTTGTTATGCTTCTCTAATTATACAAACTCTGGAAGAATGAGATACTTCAGGAATTAAATCTTTTACATATAATAAATTCAGATGCAAATTTTAACTCTGACTTAGACCATAGAATGATTACAAATTCAGATCAAAACAGCTTAATTTAACAGCATATTATTTTTGAAATTTTAGTAGGCTTTCAAAGAATCACATATGATTTTTCAAAACATTTTTCTAAAAGTATTTCCCTTTATTTTGATGTTCACTAAACTTTTATGAAGAAAACTAGTTGGAAACTTTTAAAATGCTTGATATCTCTTTTTTTTCTTAAGCAAAAATAAACCTTTAAAACTGGAATTCATTAAAGCTAAGTTGTTACAAAAATGTTCTTAAGTAATATGAATTTCCAAAGTATTATAACAAACTGAATTCTTAATTATTGCAGTATTTCTAGATATAAGTGAGTGACTCACAGAAAAACACCATTGCTTTTAAAATTCTTTTAAACAATGGGAACATCTTAAGGTGAATCTTAAGTAGTTTACATAAACTTCTGCACATGTTCTAATTTCAGATAAAAATGATATTATATTTCCCAGTAAGATTACACAAAGTCTCACATGTTTTGCTGGTCACTTGGTATTGACCACAGAAATTTGCTATAGAAGAAAAAAGCAGGAACATGTGACATACCAAATATGACAGGATAAAACATCCTTTACTCTGTTTGAATTCAGATAGGAATGAAATTCTCCAATCATGCAGTATCTGTTTCATAGCCATACTCAGGAATAATCAGGTGAGAAACATTCCTTTTAAAAGAAACACAATAGGGAAACTGAGCCAGGGGGATCCCATCCTAGACTGAGTCTAGAATTGTCCCCTCGGTGTTTCCTTTCCAGATACAAACTTTACCTGTTAACAGAGCAGGATCACATTCCCTCTGAGTAGCTTGTGACATTTGTCTCAGATACTGATTTAATTCAGACAACTATCCCTAAATTCAAACTCAAAACTAAAAATAGTTATGGTCCCAAATGCCTTTACCTTAAACAGCAAGTCTCACTTACAGCCAGATAACAGTTACTTCCACTCTCTTGGAGTTACAATAAAGACACACACACATAAGAGATTCCATTTTAACATCTTTCCTTCTCAAATTTAAAACTTGTCCTGATGTAAAAGCCAATTGTTCAAAATTCTCTCTGTCTATTACAACTTCTGAGTAAGTCATGTGCATTGTAAGGAGCTACCTAAAACAAATTCCTTTCCTAGGGCTGATGATCTTACCCACAAGAATGGGAGGATTGTTCTGAATGGACAGAAAGAATTTAAATAAAATTTTCACTTCGTTGTCGGACTGTTCTGAACGGGCAGAGGAAGTCTAAATAAAGTTTTCACTCCATTCCCTCCTTTCTATAGATAGGAATCACTTAACAATGTTAGGTTTCAACATTCAAACAGTAATCCCAAATAACTAGTTAACAATCCTACAACTTCGTAGAAGAGAGCCAAATTGTTTAGCTTTAACTTTCTTAACAGACAAGGATGAAAATACCTGGTTTTCTACATGGAAATTACAAAACATTTTAAGACAAAGTTAGCAGGACTGATAAAGTAACATAACTGGTTTTACACAATTTTCCCAACATCTTTTAGATTCAACAAAATTCAGATTAAAAGTTGTTTTGTCTTTACAATCTAAGCGACATTCAGAAATACAATCCTAGAAATACAGTTTTAACACAACAATGACTGCAGATGGTATAATTTGCATTTCCAGAAATTATTGATCTTATTATTTTAGCCATTAAAACCATTTCAAAGTTGACAATTGCATTACAGACAGATAATAGCATTGTGCGCAACATAAACCGGTCATTTTGTTAAGCATTTTACAATCATTTTATCATTTTGACCCCATAACAACTGTCATAAATCCTTTACCTTTACAAATCCTTACCTTTACAAATCAGAAAACGAGTCAAATAGAGATAAAATACTTTTTGCAAGTGGAACAGAGAAGTGAAGCTTACCAGGAACAGAGCAACTGATGTCCCAGCGGTGGTGATTTTTGTAGGCAGAACTTAGAGAACGCTCGTCACCGGCCTGATTCATCCACCTCTGCCAACCGTGCTGCAGCAGCAGAATTTACCAAGCTCCTAAGGCAGTATGCAGCTGCTGGGACAGGGTGGGCAGAATGTCTAGGACCTAGGTGGCATTTTCAAGCTTTATCTAGAAAGGTGGGCTACCCACAATCTTAGGCGTTATTTCCTAATTCCTGAAATGTTTTATGATTAATCTCACAGCATACACATCTACTAAAATGAGTTTACCTAAAATGATCTAACTTTCCATTGTAATTCCAGGTTGGCCAGACTGAAACAACAACGAAAAGTGTCAAAGCTTTGTTTATTTCCCCAGCTGCAAACCTTGAAGTCTGGCTGCTTGCATTTAAATCTTACAAGATAACAGGCTTATTCACAGCACTCACAATACGGACAGGGACATACATGGACAGACAGATTGACAACAGGCAAATACAAACAAAGCTCACAAAAACAAACAAACAAACAAAACAATCCAGAGAGAGAAGGCAATTGGAAGCTTGTTAGAAATCCCCATCATTCATTCGCTATTATTATTCTGAGGAAAGGGGGTTGCAAGACTTCAAGACCTGATAGTAAAGGGGAATCCTACAGCCTTTGCTCAGAGCACCCCTGCGGGTCATTGGAGGGTTGGGGAGCCTTGGTGCCCCGAAGTTTCTGAGTATCTTAAAGAAACAGGCCCCATGGGAATAGGTTCAGGCCTCTAGTTCTTAGGTAGATTGTAACTGTCCTCTTCAAGACCAGAGTCCTTAAGGGGAAGCTCAGAGGAGGAATGGGGAGGAGGGAGGCAACGGAGGCTTGAATAGAGGCTTCCTTCCTCAGGTCTAAGGTAGGAAGATTGCATCTAGGTGCCATCAATTTCCCCAGATCCAAACTCTTCAAGGGGAGGGGGAAGGAGGAAATGGGTGAGGAATAGCGTAGAGGGAGGGAAGGGAAAAAAAGACTGGAACCCCTGAAGAAGAAAAGATTTTTGCCAGGACATGGCTAGGTGCTGAAGCAGCTCCCAGCCTTACAGGGAAGAGGCTTCCTGTCTTTTTTTCTTGCTCAGCCAAGTCAGCAAGCCCAAGCTAAAACATTATTGCTGCTGGCTAGATGTTTTGTTGGCCTCTAAACTTAATTTGGTTTTAAGATAAAGTAACTTTGACCCATCCAAAGGAGCCCTGTGGTGGTCAATATAATTTAGGGCTGTCTTTAGTTGATTGATTCTAGTGCTAGCAATATCTGTACTAATTTTCCTGAGATCAATCGCCAGAGGAGACCTACTTAACACAGAGCAATCTAAGGCGACTTGGTCTCCAGTCCCCAGAGTTTCCTTTGAAGGGAATTTAAAGTGAGAGGTCTTTGGAAGCTGGTAAATAGAAGAACTTATACCCCGTCAAGGCCCAGGAAAAACTGTTCCTATTGGCGCCGGAGTCCTGGTGTTGGCAAGATGAGGAAATGTCGGTCTAATTCCTCAGTTCCAATACACATTTGGCCGCCATAACTGTTGACCTGAAAACTTGGTTAAAGAAAAGGCAACAGGCTAGATGCATACATTTTACGAATTAATTAATCAATTCCCTATTAAAGAAAATGGTAACATAATGCATTATGGAGCAAGAAAAATATTCTGGCTACCCAGTACAGTAATCTTCTGGCTTATATACATTTTACCATGAGAAAGGAACTCTCTTAGATAAACACATTGTAAATTTGGAAAGATTGGGTTGGGTTTTATGACTGGGAATCTTCTTTCTGTAGTATGTGTCTGTGATGCAGGATAAGGAGAAAGTCACCACTCTGATGACAAATATCCTGTCCTAAACAGGCCTTTGAAGTTGTAGTATCTTAACAGAGTTGACAAAGCTGAAGTTACAACCCAGGCCTTATCACTAACATACCAGAAGAAGGGTCTGGTAAGGAGATCCCATTTGCTTGCTTGACATCAAAAGGCATTTTCTAAGTTAAACAAAGGAGACTATTAGGTCCAGGCTCTTCTTATTAAAGTCTAAAATTTATATTAAATATTATTAGTATATATAGACAGAAACTGAAAGTCTATGTGACATTCTGCTCTTCTCTTGTCCTTTTGATTTGATCAATCTTCTCGTCCTAAAGACTGTTAGCCTAGAGGGCATCTATTTTACGTATCCCTTGTTTTCTGTAATTCTCTGGTTTATCTCATGGAGATAGAGCAACATCCAGGGGGGCATGGAGAACCATTCTGGATGATATGAGCACAGTCTCAAAGAACAGTTTCCCCCGAAGGTCTGTCCTGATCTTACAACCGCACTCCTTCCTGGCCCGCAACAAAATCCCTGCTTGGAAGATTGAGATTTTGGTTCTAATATTTATTAGCTGTGTGATCTTGGGCAATTTACTTGCCTTCTCTCAACATCAGTCTCCTCATCTTTAAACGTGCATAATAATTTCTTTTGTATTGCTGCCTTCACAGGATTGTTATAAAGATCATAGGAACAAAAGCGTTCAAGAGAAAAAAAATGCCCAACAAATCACAGACAAAGCTTTGTAAAGTACAAAGGGCTATAGACATGTGAGGGATTATTACTATTTTTATAAATGCTGCCTTTTGGTTTGGAATACAATAGTGCTCATTTTGTGAGAATCTGTTTACTGGAATTTTTCTTAAGTACTTGGAGTTGGAGATTTTATAAAGCTTACATGAATATTCATGCTTATGGTATGCAAACCAAGCCACCCCCAGATCACTGGGAGAAGCCCCTACACGTCTCATCCTTCTGAGCCTCATGGTGTCAGTCCTGTATCAAGCAGCTAACTGTTCAGAGCTTTGTATAATCACAGAATTTCTAGCTTAGTGACACCCTCTTCTGAGGAAGTTTCTTTGACTATCCCAATGTACATGGAGCTCTCCCTTCCTGAATCCCTTTTGCTCTCAGATCTTGAGCTGCATAGGGCCTTTAGAAGTCATTGAGTCCTACATCCTCATTTTATGGATATCAGTCACCCAACTAGCATTTATTAAGCACCTCTTAAGAGCTAGATATTGTGCTAAGCATTAGGTATATAATGAAAGGGAAAAAAAAAGCAAAAACAAAAAACCAACCCCAAAAACCCCAGTTCCTCTTCCCAAGGAACTCACAGTCTAATGAAGAAGAGAGAAACCAAGTTGCAGAGAAGTTGTGACTTGTCTAAGATCAACTTGCTAATAAGAGCCTGAGGAAATAGTTGAACTCAGATATTCCTGATTCCAAGTCTACTGTTTTATTTACTACACAATGGTCATCTCCAAGATTGAGAAAGCAAACAATTAGATTATACACATGTAGTCATGCAAAACACATTTTCATAAAGTAAAGAAAAAGTATCTTTAATATGCATTAAGGTTCTACTAGTTCTTTCTTTGAAGATGAACAGCACCTTTCATCATAAGTCCTACAGAATTGTCTTGGATCATTCTGTTGTGGAGAAATCTAAGCTATTCATAATAGATCATCATACAATATTGCTGTGATTGTGTACTATGTCCTGCTACTACAGTACTAACAGTACTATAATGTACTGTTGTTCTGTGCTATGTACAACATTCTGCCCATTTCATTTTGTATCAGCTCATGTAAGTGTGTCCACGTTTTTTACTGAGAATATCTTGCTCATCATGTCTTAAAGTATCATAGTATTCCATTGCAATCATATACAATAGCTTGTTCAGTCATTACCCAAATGTTGGGGAATTACCTCAAATTCCAATTCTTTGCCACCACTAAAAGAGCTGCTAAAATTACTTTTCCTTTTTTTTTTCTATCTCTTTGGGATACAGTGGTATTGCTTAGTCAAAGGGTGTACATGGTTTTATATCCCTTTGGGCATAGTTTCAAATTGCTCTCCAGAACTTCACCCATATTACATTATTGTTTTGATTTTCTTACATCCTCATTTTTCTTTTCTATCATCTTTGCCAATCTGGCATGTGTGAGTTAGTAGGGTAGTTGTTTTAATTCAATGTTCTCTCTTCTATAGTGATTTAGAGCATGATTTTCATATGACTAGAGATAGCTTTGACCACTTTGTCTGAAAACTGCCTGTTCATATCCTTTGACCATTTATCAATTGACTCAGTTTTCTATGTCTGAGAAATAAAGTCTTTGTCAGAAAAACTCGCTGTAAATTTTGTCCCCAGTAATAATTACTAACTATGTATTTTCCTCCGTACTATTTTCCCAATTTATCCTACTCTGTCTCTCCTTTCACCTTGTCCTTACTCAAAAGTGTTTTCCTCTTGACTACTGCCTTCCCCAACTCACCCCTCCCTTCTATCACTCCTAACCCCTCTTCTTATCCCCTTCCATTCCTACTTTCTTGTATGGAAGGATAGATTTTTAAGCCCACTTGAATGTACATATTATTCCCTCTTTGAGCCAACTCCAATGAGAGTAAGGTTCATGTGATCCCCTCCTCTTTTCCTCCATTTTCCCCTCCACTGTAAAATCTCTTTCAGATGTCTTTTATGTCAGATAATTTACCCCATTCTACCTCTTCATTTCTCTTCTCCCAGTTCATTCTTCTTTCTCATGCCTTAATTTAACTTTTTTTTTCAGATAATCACACCATCACATTCAACTCATAGCTCTGTTTTTTGTCTATGTGTACTCCTTCTAACTGCTCTAATAATGTGAAAGTTTTTTTAGGACTTATAAACATTATTTCCCATGTAGGAATATAAACAATTTAACTTTATCAAATCCCTTATGATTTTTCTTTCCTGTTTAACTTTTTATACTTTTGCATTTTGTATGTGAAAGTCAAAACCCTGCATCTTATTGAATGTCAATTTTCCCCCCTGAAGAATTATACTTGGTATTGTTGGGTAGGTGATTCTTGGTTGTGATCCTTGCTCTTTTGCAATCTGGAATATCATATTCAAATCCTTCTGAACCTTTAATGTAGAAGATGCTAAAACATGTGTTGTCTTGTCTGTGGCTCCACGATATTTGAACTATTCTTTTTTGGCTGTTTGCAGTATTTTCTTCTTGATTTTGGAGATCTGCTACTGATTCAGTCTCCCTGAAGCCTGCTCCTGGTGCTCTAGGGTTTGGTCTACTCTGGACTGCACTCCTCTCTCACTGTGGCACAACAGACCTTTCCTGCTGACCTTCTAAGTTGTTTTGGGCTGGAAAATGGTTTCATTCATCTTTTTATAGGTTCTGCCATTTAATTTGTTTACAGTAATTATTTCAAGGCATTTACAGAGGTTTGGGAGAGAGTTCAGGTAAGTCCCTGCCTTTAGTCTTCCATCTTGGCTCTGCCTCAAAGAAAATCCAAACCAAAGGGAAATGATCAGAGTCTTCAAATTGTCTGAAGGGATAACATGTGGAGAAGGGATTAGCCTTGTTCTTCTTGACTATAGAGAGCAAGCCCAATGATAATGGTTGCCTATCACACAAAAAGCTGTCCTAAAGGGGAATTAGTTGGTTGCAGTTTCCCAATCACTGGAGCTTTCCAGATGAGAGCAGTAGCACCACCTGTTGGGGGTGATTAGACATAGTAAGCATTTGAAAAACATGTGTTGACTGACTGGTTCCTCTTCAGATATGTGTGGAACTAGATAGTCTTTGGGGTGTCTTCCAACTCTGAGACTCTGTTCTTCCACAAATAAATTTCTCACTCATTGGACTGGGTGTTTTGGTGGAAGTAAGATATGGTGAGCTCTGTTTCAGGGCCTCTATATCAGTTAGTCAGTCAATGAATATTTATTGTGTTGACTATTGCCAGGCATTGTACTTAGCTCTGTGCTAAGGATATAGAAAGAGGCAAAAGAGAGTTTCTGCTCTTAAGTAGCTCAAAATCTAGTCAAAAGACAACATGCAAACAAATATATGCAAACAAGCTATATACTGGATAAATAGGAAATAATTAACAGAAGAAAGTCTTTAGTATTAAGATGGCTTGGAGGAAGCCTTCAGTTGAGACTTAAAGGAAGCCCTGGGAGGCAATAGACAGAGATTAGAAGGGAGAGCATTCCAGGCATGGGGGACAGCCAGAAAAAATTTACCAAAGCCAAGACATGCAATGTCTTGTTCATGAAACAGTCAGAAGGGCAACGCCATTGGATTGAATACTGTGTGTGAAGGATTAAGGTCTAAGGCAGGAAAGGTAGGAGGAGGAATAGATTATTAAAAACTTTGAATACCAGAAACAGGATTCTGTGTTTGATTCATGGATGTGTTAGAGAATCACTAGATATTGAGTAAGAAGGTGATATGTTCAAACCTGGGCTTTAGGAAAATCATTGTAGTGGCTGAATGGAGGATAGATTGGAGCAGGCCAGGTAGATTCATCAGCAGGCTATTGCTATAGTCTGGGTGTTATGTGATGAGGAACTGCACCATGGTGGAGGTAGTGTCAGAAGAGAGAAGGGCTCATATTCAAGAGATGTTGCAAAGGTGAAATAGATGGAATTTGGCAACACGCTGGACATGAGGAGTAAGAGAAAGTAAGAAATCAAGGATGACAATGCCTAGTATAGAATCATGGAATTCTAGAACTGAAAGGGACCTCAGATTACATGTCCTCCATTATATATGTGAGGAGAAAGATTCATTACGCAATTTGCGACAAGCGGTCATTCAGGTTCTGCTTAACTTTTGTGACAAAAGAACTTACTTGATTGCAAGGTAACTTGTGAGATAGCTCTGACTTTCCTGATTTAGGTTAGTGCTTCATTGCTCTGTCATTATTTCCTCTTTCTTGGCTTTCTCTCTGGACTGTAGGTTTTTCAAGAGCTGAGACTCAGTTCTCTTCCATTCTTTACCTCACAAAGTAGGAAGTACAATATACTAGTTATGCCTGCTTACAAAGTAATTATGTGCATTTTAATGTCTAAATTGTGAGGGTGTCCCCAACTAATTGCTCTATTTGGGCTGGCTATGTGTTCATCTGCCATTTTTCCACCTGAGGAAAGTCAACAAATCTAGCTCTCAGCATCCCCAGAACCCAACACTGATTTCTTTTCTCTGTGAAGTATCATCTACTCCCACTGATGTCTAACTGATGACAATGTTACAGTCATGTGTCAGATTCTGCCATGAGTTCTCCAAAATTACATAGCCTTTTTCATTTCTACAGAAAAAATGGAACTATGTTATGTAGGTACTAGGGAACATCTGAAGGATTTTGAGAAGAGAAGTTACCATGTAATTAATAAACATATGGGTTAGATGAGCTCAGATGGGGCAGGGCCCCAGAAACAAGCATAAAAATATTAGCAATGATTAATTATGTTCAAGATAGTTCATCAAAAGAGGTTCTGAGCAAAGGCAGGGAACCTGTCTGGATCTGGGCACTGGCTAGGAGCATTCTATCCATTTCCATTATGGTAAGGATAGATGCTTGTGTAACTGGGTTGAACCAATCCAGACCTTGTGTGATATGCATCTCAATGTGTGAGAATATGGGAGATTATACAGCAATTTGACTGTTATGAACCAGATTTTGACTTTTGTCTTGCCTGATGCTTGCTATGTCTTGCTCTGACTGCTGTACTACTGGGAAGACAGTGAACGGTGTGTGAGACATTCTGTGTTTTCCCTAAAAGTCTCATGGCTGGATCCTATACCATTTTGAAGTCTGGGATCTAGACTGTATTCAAAGAAATTGTGATTTGTGGTGAAGAATTACTCAGAGTTGGCATTGAAAGTCATTGTGGTACAGGGGAAAGAGTAACAGATTTATAATAAAGGAAACAGGCTTTGAATGCCCATCTTCATCACTTACCACCTGTGTGACTCAGGGAAATTCACTTCACCTTTCTGAGATTAAGGTTTCATTTAGGTGAAATAAAGGACTAGATGACATGACTTCTAGGGGCTCTTTCAGCTCTAAATTTATGATCCCATGACTGATGATAAGCCATGACTACAATGCTCAGATTATGTGCAACGCAGAAAAAACCTCACAGCATGTGATGAGTAGTTTAGAGTAGGGCACGAATAGAGGCAGGAAGAAATGTTGGATACCTATTGCAGCAGTCCAGTGAGGTGGTAGGTGGTGTCATAGGAGGAGCTGATTAAAGAGCTTCCAGGGAGGTGAAATCAAGGCTTTTATATTCTCAGCCTGGGCCATTTGGTGGATGTGAAGACTCTATTATTTCCTTTCCACCTCTTTGTTCCTGACCTGGAATCTCATGATTTATTACTCTTATTTCTCTCTTCCCATCTGTGTAGTAATTACATGGAGTGGGTAGGAAATAAGTCTTGCAAGTCTTCTGAAACCATTCATGAGCTATAAGAGAATCATTCTCTTCTCAAAGAGACTGTGAGTTTCTTGAAGACAGGGATCATGTGGCAGACTTCTTGCGTCTGCCCCACAGTGCCTAGTATAGGACTAGTAAATAGATAGTATAGAACAGTTGAATCGAATCACAGAATGTTAGAATATCAGAGATAGAAGGATCTCAGAGCATATGACACAGAACTGTTAGTGGTGGAAAGAATTTCAGAATATATAACATTAGAATGTCAAAAGTGGAAGGGACCTTGCACTATACAATGTTAAAGGTTAGAATATATGAAATATAATATCAAAAGTGGAATGGACCTTATACTATACAATGTTAAAGGTTAGAATATATGAAATACAATATCAAAAGTGGAAAGGACCTTATACTATAAAATGTTAAAGGTTATAATATGTGAAATATAGTATCAAAAGTGGAAGGGACCTTAGAACATAGGATTCAGAACTTGCGGGACCTTAGAACATAAAATGTCATAAGTTGAATAAAATGTCAGAGGACCTTAGAGATAGACTGTCAGAGGTGAAAGGAACTACATTCTATATATAATATAGAACATCACATAGAAGGAACATTAGAACAGAACATTACAGAGTCTTAGATACTCAAGGCCATCTAGTTGTGCTCATTTCACAACATGAATACCCTTCACAATAGTTGTGATAAGTTGTGGCACCCATGATCAACTTGGAGATCTTAAGAGGTCATCCATTGTCTCCTAAGATAGTTCATTCCATTTGCTTTTACAACTGTGATTATGAGGAAGTTTTTTCTTGTACCACACTTAAATTTGACTCTCTGTACTATCTACCTTTCTTAATTCTGCCACCAAGGTCAAGCGGAGGAACATTAGACCTTTCCCCAAAAGACAGTACTCCAAATACTTGAAGGAAACTCTCATGGACCACTAAGTGGTTCCTTTCCTGCCATCATGTCAAAAACATTAGACCTTTTATTGGATTTCAATATGGCCCCTTTAACAATCTGGTCACAGTCTTCTAGATATATTACCATTGTTCAGTCAACCTATCTTAAATTGTAGTGACTGGGACAAAGAATGTCAGAAGTGGAGGAGATCTTAAAACATATAGAGAGTGTTCCCAAAGTTTCAGTGCAGTTTACAGGTATTAAAATAAAAACTTCATTAAGATTTGAAACACCAAATTATGTGTACATGTATATAAAATGTATATGAGTTTATATTTTATGTACAAACATATGTGCAACTTATACATTGCTGTTTGTCCTTCATTTTTGAAGAGGACCAGTGATATCATGGATTATTCCTTGACTTGTGCATGCATTGGATTTAAGGGAGGCAGACTCTTCCAGGGTCATCAAAGTCCAGTGGCAAGACAAAGTCAGAATGAATAGTGATGATCTGAGATGCAGTGAATGACTTTGGAGTCTTTGATGTCTAACTAGGCTCTAACTCTTCCACAGAATCTGTTTCAGCTACTTCCTGGTCATTGGAAAAAACTGTTCTCATCTACCCATTCCTGGAGAAGTCTTTTCATGCTCAGGGCAGCCATCCCCCTAACTTACCAATGGGTTAAAAGACTGTTGGTCATCCTCATCCTGGTTTAGTCCATTCTCCAAGATGGTTTTTACCAGGGTGTGAGCCACAGGTCAGAAATGAGTCCCAGGTGAACATCAAAGGTGGATGAGAAGCCCTGAAAAGGGCTCAGCAACCTTCACACTAGAGCTGCTAGTACAACTTGAACATCTAATACACATGTATCTATATGTACACACATATATGTATATATATATACATATATATGTATAGCTAGAATATTAGAGTTAGAATAGACCTCAAAATACATAACATGGAATTTCAAAGGAGGCAATATAGCACAGTGGATAGGGCTAGAGATGAATTGAACACACTTCAGATGAATTCTAGCTATGTAACTTCATCTGAAAAATGGAAATGATGCTATCTGCATAGAGAGGTATTGAGTCACTCAGGATAGAAAATTGGTCTACCATGTTAGAAAACTTAGACTGGAGTCCCATTTCTGACACATTTTGCTTGTTTGACCCTTACCAAGTCACTTAGTCTATCTTCTCTAAGATAGTACACGGCAGCGCAGGTGCTGATCCACATTGTTAGAGAGTTTCCTTATTCAGAGTTTCCTATATAGGTTAAATCATGGGTCAGTTAGAAAAGAAAAATAAACTGGATTAACTATTTTACAGGACTGTTGTGACAAGGTAGTATAGTACAGGGGAAAGCCCTTTAGTTCTGCTATGAACCCAGGAAGCCCTGAGTTCAAATCTTGCATTTTATGCTTATTACCTACATGAGCTTGGGTAAATCATTTGCTTGAACCTCAATTTTCACATCTGTAAAATAATGGGATTGGATTAGATTAGGGTTCTTAACCTTTTCTGTCGCCTTTGGTAGTTTGGTGAAGCCTATGGACCCCTTCTCAGAATAATATTTTTAAATCTATAAATTAAGGGTATAGCACTACAAAAGAAACCAATTCTACTTTGAAATATTTATCAGAATATTAAAAACAATAAACCAAGTTCACTCTGATGTGCCTTTGAACTCTACCTCTATGATTCTTTTAGCCATTTTTCAATCATATATGACTCAGTGAGTACATTTGAGGCAAAGATACTGGAGAGGTTTGGCATTTCCTTCTCTAGCACAGATGAGGAAGCTGAGGCAGACAGAGTTAAGTGACTTGCTCAGATTCATACAATTAGTAAGTGTCTGAGGACTCAAGAAGGTAAGTCTTTCTGATCTCAGCAGCTGTGCAACCTAAACGTCTACTATGATTGTAGACCTTAATGACAGTCGTTATTAGGAGAATTTGGAGGAATCTTAGAATCAACTTCTTTCTATGATAACTGAAGAAAGTAAGACCCAGATTGGAGGGGCAGTGCAAGTCAATGGCCAAGCAAGACTGAGTCTCCTAAATCTCCATTTGGGGACTTTTTATCTGCCAGACCATATCAGAAAGAGTTCTGACTCCTCCTTGGCAGCAGAGACCTGAGCAAACAGACAGGCAGATGGGACTCACTCCATGAGAGAGGCCTGTGAGCAGAAGCTCAGAAATTCCTCTGATGGGAAACAATGTTTTTTCTTGAATCTGACCCCAAGAATGCAGCTAACAATACCCTCCTAGAATCAAAGAAGCATCTAAAAATGAATCATCTGCGGATTATGCATAGATTATCAAAGCATAGAAAGAATGGAAGGGAAAATAAGCTTCCGATTTGCTGGTGTGATTGTTTGGGCAGACTTAAGGATATCCTGTTGATTTAACTCTTTTCTACCTTCTTTGCTAGCTCTTCATGTTCTTTTTGATCCTTTAAGATGAAGATTGACTAAGCCTGTCCTCAGTTCCCTTTTTTTCCTTTTTACGCTCTCTCATTTGATCTCCTCATTCACTTCTCTGGTTTCCATAACACTCGCCATCATGCAGGTCTCTTTAAATCTCTAACTCTGGCTCTGACAACTTTAACTTTACACCCTTGTCTTCATTTGCCTGTAAGACATCTCTGCCTAAATGTTCTGCATTCATATATTCACTAACTTATTCATTAATTCATTCATTCTACAAGAATTGTTAAAGAGCCTATTATTTTCTGGGGAGAGGAAAATGGCAGAGTTGGGCAATGATCAGATTAGGCCTTGGGTAGAGATAGTAGACATAACAACATGTGTGTAATTCAACAGAAATTTAGTAAGCACCAATGATTTATCAGGTACCATGCTAGGCAATGAGGCAGGGGGAGAGGGAGAAGAAGAGAATATATACAAAGATGAAACCAAAATAGGCCCTTCCCTCACATAGCTTACATGCTACTGGGGGAAAACAGAAAGCACGCCAACTAAGACAATACAAAACCTATGTGAAGTAAATACAGAATCATTTCAGTCATCAAAGGTGAAGAGAAGATTAATGACTGGGAAATTCACACCAAGCCCCTGAGTCTGGGATCTCATCCGTCTTTCCTTGAGACAGTCAATAGCCTCCTAATTGGTTTCCCTGTTTCTAGTCACTCCTCTCTCCAAACCATCCTTCATCCAGATGCTAAATTGATATTTCTAAAGCCCACATCTGACCATGATTAGAAAGACATTCTGCTTAGAAAGATCCAGCGACTTTCTCTTACCCCAAGACCAACTACAAACTCCTTTGTTTGACATTTAAAGCACTTCAACTTTAGGTTATAGTATTTCTTCAAAGGCTTATTATATGTCACACCCCCTCACACACTGTATTCTAGCCAAAGTGACCTGCTAGCTATTCTCAAATCCCATGGTTTCATTTCCCATCTCCATTACATTGCCCCAGATGTCCCTCCTCATACCTGGCTTCCAATCCTTTCTCACCTCTCCAACTAGAATCTCTAGCTTCCTTTAAAGCTCAGTTCAACTAACAATATCTCTACCAAGTTTACTACCCTATTAAACTGTCAATTCCTCGAGGCCTGTGTTGGTTGACTACAAAAACCACTACAATTTTGTGCATAGTAGGTACCTAAGGAATTTGTTCGATGAAAGGCTAGAAATCAAGAACCAGAGGTATTCTGGGATCAGAGGCTTCAAGAGGCCCAGCATAGAATTGGAGAATCTCAACTTCGGAAGTGTCCTGGATTTGTTTTCTTTGTAATTTCCCCCTCTCTTACTTGTCTCCATTTGTCTAGGTTCTATCTTCTTAGCCTACATCTGATCAGTCTTCTCTCTCTTTCCCATGTGATAACTTTTCAATTATTTAAAGACAGTACAGTGCCTTGCCCAAGTCTCACTTTATTGGGATAAATAACCTCAATTACTCAAAGTCCAGTGTTCTGGAGCTAGTTTGAATGGGTCATAAAAGCTGATGGTTAAATTTTCAGTGTAAACATTAATACCTCAGCAAAGGCTAAAAGTGAGAGTTTGAATTATTTTTTTTGTTGATTTATAGACTTAAGAAAGTAATAGATAAAATGTGAATAAGGCATATTAAAATTTAAAGTGTGTAGTGAGTACATTTTTTTCCTGGAAACTTGATTGTTAAACATTTGGTATTATACAACTAACACTGCCAAAATATGAAATTAATCTAGCATGACCAGTTTTCCACAAACTCACCCTAACTTCTTGTGTTCACATATTTCCCTTTCCATATACTCATGAAATTTTATGATTTTAGCAATTTATTATAAATTATAATCGTTATTCTATTATTTATATAGAAATATACAATATACAAATATATTATATAAGACTATATTATATTATGTAAATGATAATAATTATAAATATAAATTGACAAGGCATGAGTCACTTCACCTCTTTGGACTTCAGCTTACAGATGAGAATCTGTAAAATGAAGGTGTTGGACTGGATGAATGATAAAGTTCTTTCCAGTTCTACATCTATGATTCTTTACTTGTAGTCAATAACTTAATTAGACAAAAGCCTAATGAGTGCCTGCTATGTACAAAAGACTTTGCCACCAAAATGAAAACAAGGTCCTCCTGTCAAGTTTTTAGTCTATTGAGGCATAAAATTCAATGTCATTTGAAAGGAAAGACAGTTTTAGCACCTGGGGAAGTAATGGAAAGTTTCATGAAGAGAGCATTGCAAGAAGATTTGGAGAGGTAGAGACAAGAACAGAAGGTAACTGGGGAAGAGGGGACAGTTTGATAAAATTCATGAGGGTTAGAGGCAGAATCATGAGTCTAGAGACTAGCTATGTAGATAATTTATTACATCCCATAAAGTAATATGTGTGTGTTTGTCCTTCTTTGCCAAAGACCATGCCATCAGAAAAATGATAACATGACTTGCACTTGACTTTGTTTTGAGTGAGGGAGGGCTGTGAAGGTCACCAGCCTCACTTCTCCTCCAGTCAACTGAATTCAGTGACCAGATATTCATCATGATAACTGGAGATGACCCAGGATGAGGCAATTGGGGTTAAATGATTTGCCCAAGGTCACACAGCTATTGAGTGTCAAGTGTCTGAGGTGGTATTTGAACTCAGGTCCTCCTCACTCCTGCATTGGTGCTCTATCCACTGCACCACCTAGCTGCCTCAAAGTGATATGAAATAAAACAGGAAAAGTAGAATGGAATCAGCTATCAGTTGGCCTTATAGGCAATGTGAAACCACTTTGTGAAACCACAACGGGAAACAAACTTTTTTTGAACAGAAGAATGATATGGTCCTACCAATGCTTTGGTAAAATTGTTTTGGCATCTCTATGAAGGCTACATCAGAAAGGAAAGAAGATAGAAGCAGAGAGACAAGCATAGGGATCGTTGAAATAGTCCAAATGAATGGTAGTGGTAATTTTAATAGAATAGTGGTTGAGTGGAGGAAAGGTAATTGATACTTGACATATCACGATGGGACTTTTTAGATGAAATGGTCTATCAGTCAGGTGAAAATGTATGAATGGGTTTCAGAAAAAAAAAGATTAGGACTGGTTGAATATGATAATTGAAATGGTGTGAATGGGTAAAATCACAGGAAGTATAGAGAAAAATGCTCAGGATCAATGCTATGAGGACACCTGCAATTATGAAGCATGATTTTTACTGTGATCCATTAAAGGAGACTGAAAAGAAGTGTTTGACTATGTAGTTCATTTCCTTGCCTCTCAAGCTCTTTAAATCTACTTCTCTCCTTACAACTTGACTGACCCTGCTCTCTCCAAGGTCACCAGTGATCTCTTTGTTGCTGAATCTAATGTTTTCTGGTCTTTCTTGATTTATCCCAACTTTTGATGGTGTTGATCTCCTCTTTTTGAAAACTCTCTCCTATATGGGGTTTTGTTGCCCTATTCTTTCACAGATCTTTTTCTCCCTGTTGGAATGATCCTTCTCAGTCTCCTTTGAAGATTCATCAGCCATATTCTTTCCCCAAGGCAAAGTTATATCCAAGGACTCAATCCTGTCTTTTTTTCTCTGCATACATTTTCTCTTTTATTAAAATCACATGGAATTCACCTATTACTTCTGTTCATATATTTTATGCTTTGCCTATTCAGTTCTTTTCTTGACTCTGAGCCTCAACCCTGCATCTGCAATTGCCTCCTGGACATTTCCATTTGGATGTTCCCAAAGGCATCTCAAACTCAACATGTCCAAATCAGAACCCATTCCTTTCCCTCTTAACCCACATCTTTGTTATTTCTATCAATGACACCATCATTCTTTCAGTAACTTAAGTTCACATCCTAGGAGTCATCCTCTACTCTTGACTTTTATTCACCCTCTTCATATTTAATCAATTGACAAATCTTACAAATTCTGCCTCCACAAAATCTCTCATATCCACTTGTTCCATCCATCCTTCCTTCCTTCCTTTCTTTCCTTTCTATTTTTCCTTCCTTTCTTTTTTCCTTCCTTCTTTCTTTCTTTCTTTTTTTCTCTCTCTCTCTCTTTCTTTCTTTCTTTCTTCACATCCTAGTTCAAACCTTCATTTCCTGTAGCCTTGACTGCTTTTACTAATTGGCTTCCATGCAACCAGTCTCCACTCTTCACTACTCAGCCTTCACTTGGTTGCCAAATTGATAACCCTGACCAAGTCACTCCCTAGTTCTAAAAACTCAGTAGTTCTATATTGCACATGGGATAAAATACAAATTTCTCTGCTTTATAGTTAAAGCCTTTCTAAAATTGACACTACCCTATTTTTCCAGGCTGGTTACACATTCTATAATCTAAGATTCCCCTCTCACATACCCTATATCCAAATTAAATTGGCTTGTTTGCTGTTCCATGTATACCTTTAATCTCTTTCCTCTGTATCTTTACACAGACTGTCTACCCCATGCCTGAGATGCCCTTCTTTCTCACTTCTGCCTCTTGGAACCCCTAACTTTCTTCAAGTAACAGTTAAGGGACATCTTTAAGAGACTTTTCTTACATTCCTTGGTTTTAGCACATCTCTCCATCTTCTCTTCTCTTCACTTTGTATTTCCTATTTTGTAAACATTTTCTATATTTTTCCTTTTAATGTCTCCAGTGCCTAGTAAAGACATGTGGTAAATGCCTAATAAATACTTTTTGATTTATTGACATTGTCAGACAAGCGGAGCCCCTAGCTAGTCATTAATTTATTCATTCATTTATGGTAACTCATAATTCTATATTGATTCCGAGTTTCACAAAGTACCTTTTTCACAATTATCCTATTAGGATAGTAGAGCAAATGTTATTATCCACATTTTTAAAACTAAGGCTCGGAGAGATGAAATGAAGTCACTTAGTCTAAGTGTGGTCACCTAGTCATCTGAGCCAGGGTTCAAACACAATTCTTCCGACTTGAAAGTCAGAATTCTATCCAAAATTCCATAAAGTTATAGATTCTAACTATCTACATAGTCCTCTGTGTGTGTGTGTGTGTGTGTGTGTGCGTGTGGTACAAATAGTAGAATACAAATGTAGAAAAGGTTCTCAGCATGGGTAAGGTATCAGGGTACATGACCAGGGTGAAGCACACCCCTTCCACCTCACACTCAAAGAAGATGACCCTTCTAGCTCCTGAACTCATTCCATTCATCCCTCAGCATGGAAAGAACCCTGGACTTGGAAGCAGAGAAAAATGTGCATTCCAATGCTTGCTCTACTACTTACTCACTGTGTGTCTATGGACAAATCATGTTTCTGAGCCTTGATTTCTCCTCTCTTCAATGAGCACTTGGACTCAATGATCTTTTAGAATTTTTCATATTCTTTGAATCTCCAGCGTGAAATTGAAATTAGAGTTCAGAGGAAAGGTGGGGATAGGGACCAATATTTGAAAAGTATCTGTAGAGAGGTAAAAATTGAATCCATTAGGGAAGCTTTTATCCTTCATTTCTCATCCCTTTATCCCTGTCTCCCACATTCCCTTCTTCCCTCCTTTTCTTTCCTTTTTCTCTCTCTCCCTTCCCCTTTCTTTTCCCTTCCTTCCTCGTCTTACTCCTCCATTACTTGACTCTTGCTTCTCTTCCTTCCCTCCCTCCCTCCTTCCCTCCTTTCTTCCCTTCTCCCTCACTCCATTCCCCTTCCTTCCTTCCTTTCTTCCTTCCTCTTACTAGCTTTATGATCTTGAGCAAGCCATTTAACCTTTTTGTGACTCAGTTTCCTCTCATCTGTAAAACAGAGTTAATAGTAATAGCACCTACATCTCTTGTGAATATCAAGTGAGAGAATATATTTAGATCACTTTTCAAGAATAAACATATGAATATCAATCTGTCAGCAACCATTTATTAAATCTCATTATGTGCCAAACAGTATGCTGAGGGATGGGGATACAACAAAACACAAAAGACAGTCCCTGCTCTCAGGTAACCCAAAGTCTAATGGGGCAGACAATATGCAAACAACTATATGTAAACATGATATATACAGGATAAACTAGAGATAATCTTAGAGGGAAGGAACTAGCAGGAGGTTTATGGGAGCAGGAAAGGTGAATGTTAGATATTATCATTTGGAAACTTTTTTCTAAATGGTAAAGAAGGGTTGGAAGGGAGAATTGAGAAAGATACAAGTGGGTGAAGATTGCCAGCTGATCGTGCTAGGTGGAGATGTGGAGGAGGGGACACAACTTTTAAATTCAAAAGAGACTCACATGTCAAAATTGTTCAAACCATGATAAATGGACCCAGAGCTCCCAGCTCTTTCCCCGTGGCTCCTGAGTGATGGTGATTTATGATGGCCAAGCTATTCCCTAAACATGGTTTTTGGAGAAAAAAGAAAGGTCACTGAAAGTTAGGCCTTACATAGCTTATCTTGTTCTCCTGCAGCCCGCAATTCCCTTTGAACTCCTCTTACTGGGATGAGTGTGTCAGCCGACAAAGAACAGCCATTACTAATAAAGACAGAAATAAATAAACCAATAGAAATACACAAAACCACAGTTAGTATTATTATTATTTTTTTAGAAGGAGTAGAGAATGACAGAGGGAGGAAAGAATAGGACAAGGAGAGGTTATCACCAGAGTTCAGGCAAAATATAATAGGTAAGAGATGAGGGAATCTAGACTGAGAAATAGCAACTAGTTGAATAAAGAACCCCTGCCATACCATTGTTCTCTCAGGACACAAAGAAGGCCTGGAGGATGGTGGTGATGAAAAGCATTGAAGTGTAAACTGCTAGCTAGGTATAATTTGGGCTATTTTCTAGGATAACTGTCTAGTTGGAAAGATCCCAGGATATGGAGTGAGGAGATCTGGGGTCTAGACCAGATTATGCATTGATACTATATGACATTATGCAGAGTATTTCCCTTCTCTGGATCTCAACTTTATCCAATTTAAAATGAAAGAGTTGCATTGATGGGGGAATGGGTACATGCATGTAAGGGAAAAGTACTGAACTCAGGAAATGATGAACGTGAATTTAGAGAACCGTAGGAAGACTTAGATGAACTGATGGAGAGTAAAATATGTAAGCACGACTAAGAAAACAATGTATACAATTGACTACAACATTATAAATGGAAAGAACAAAAAAAACCCCAGCCTGAATGGTCTATAATTATAAGGGCCAAACTCAGCCCTAAAGAAGGCATGAGGAAAGATATGACCTTCTCTCCTTTGCCAATCTGAGGACTGAATGAAAAAGGCCACAACTTATATGCAGTTTGGGTGTTGGTTAGTTTTGCTGAACTTTCTTTTAAAAAATTCTTTGTCACAAAGGCAGAAGATAGAAAACATATTCAGAAATGAAAGTGATGTAACATCAAGTATAAAAATATAGTATAAAAGCATATAAGTATAAAAACAAATATATCAACAAAAATTAAACATATTGTGAAGAATTTAGATAAGATGACTTATACAGACTCTTTCATCTCTGACATTCTGTATCATACATCCTAGCAAAATATCATAATCACAGATACTATGTTAAGGTTTGGGGAAGAGATGCAAAGTTCAGAAAACACAGTCCAATGGCAAGAAAAGGTATTGGAACAACTAACTGGGACAGATAATACTACATGCTAAGTTCATTAGACAGTTATTTACAAAAACAGCTATATGTTGTTTTAGGCATAACAACCCTATTGATGGGGAAGGGAGCTTCCTGGAGCAAAGGACATTTGAGGTGGATTTTAAAGGTGGAATAGGAATTCTGCAGGTGAAGAAGGAGAAGGGTACTCACAAATAGGGACAATCTTGAACAAAGGTAGAGAGGTATGGCATTACAGAGTGTATGTCAGGACTTAAAGTTGTCCAACAAGTCCAACAGATCATATTGTATGAAAGGTAATTATATAAGAAGCTTCATAGATTGAGTGGCACTAAGTTGTGAACAATCTTATTTTTTCCTGTTGCATAGAAGAATTAAAGTTAATGGGAGAAATCATAAGACAAACCAAAACATAATACAAAAGAAAATGATCTGCTACATTCTGCAATTGAATTCCATAATTATTCCTCTGGATGTGGAAGGCATTTTACCTGCAAAGACCACTGGAAATTTTTTAAGTCCTTGCATTGCAATGAAGTTCTAACTATACCAGAAAAAATCCTCGCACAGTGTGGTTGTTGCTGTGTACAAAGTTCTCCCGGTTCTGCTCCTTTTGCTCAGCATCAAATCATATAAGTCTTTCCAGGCCTCTCTGAAGTCTTCCTGTTCATCATTTCTCATGATAAAATAGTATTCCATTACATTCATATAGCATAATTTATTCAACTATTCTCCAATTGATTGGGGTTGTGGACAATCTTAAATGCCAAGAAGGGGAGTGGAGTTTGAACTTTTGAGGGTGAGTTTATCTGATGGCTTCCATATTGAGGATGGGTACTTAGGTCATGCTTTGCTCCATTTCTGACTCTGGCTGACTCTTAGAACTTTGCCGCCATGCATCAGCTGCCCTCTCACCCTGGCCCTTTTATAAGAGCCTGGAATCTCCTCATCTTTGAATATTTTCTGCCTCTCTGACTCTCTTTTCACACTGTTGAGTTCTGCCTGGCTTCTTCATTTTTAGAATGGATCCAGATTGGCTGTATATCATTCCATTCCTGGCTTTATTTCTGACTTTCAGACCTATAACCATTACCCTGCATTCATCTTCCTTCTTCACCTTTTCCAGCTTGCTTTTGTGTTGTGCTCATCCTCTGCCTGGGGGCAGGGGCTAGATATCTTTTTGCTTGTAATTGTATCTCCAAAGCTTAGCACAGTGCTTGGCACATAGTAGGCACACAATAAATGCTTAGGTCTTCATTGCCTTTTATGTCTTTTCTTGGTAACTAACAGGTAAGCATTGAAGCTATTTGAAAGAATAGTGATGAGAAAAAAACCAAGATTATTCTAACATGGTACATAGAGTGTATGGGAGTAGGGAGAGCAGGGCAGAAACATCTGTAATATGGCTATTACAGTTATCCAGGCCAGTAGTTTCCAAATGGTTTTTGATAGCATATGTCTCTATTAGTAATAAAAAAGAAAACAAGCTTGTATCTCTAATATATGTGCACTTATTTATTATTAACAACTTTAATTTTAATATTTGTTTTTCTACTACTATGCTAATATGTACAGAATAAAAGCCACAATAGAAATTCTAAAAGGGGGTTGGAGCCAAGATGACAGAATACTCTAGTGCTTCCCCCACAGCCCACAAAATGCCTGTAAAAAATGAATCTCAACAAATTCTAGAGTAGCAGAAGTCACAAAACAACAGAGTGAAAGAGGTTTCCAGCCAAAGGTAACCTGGAAGGCCAACAGGAAAGGCCTGTCTCACGGGACAAGGAGTGGAGTGGAGCCCAGCCCTGGCCATGCAGCACTGGGAGGAACAGGACCTGAACAGACCTCTGGGGCAGAATTCCCAGCAGGGAGGGTCCTGGGTCCCTCAACCCACAAGCGACAAAAAAAGCTTCAAAGGTCAGTGTGGTAGAGTTTTCCCAGTTGGGAGAGAGGGGAATGGGGTTGCCCTAGTACTGGCCCCAGGTGGCAGCAGCAGGGGGTAGCAGGCAACTATGGTAGCTGGGGAAGCAGCCTGGGTCCATTGTCCAGGCAGCTTAGCTTAAAGCATCTGTCAGAATTGAGCAGCTGATCTGAACCTCAGCCCTCAGTGGTGGCACTGCCCCCACTCAAAGCCCCTGGGGGAATCGAACAGCTGATCTGAATCTCAGTGTTGAGCACGATACTAGGGAGAGGAAGAGCACTAGGACCCTCCTCTTGACAAAGGACTCAGAAGTTAAGTAACTGGCTGGGAACATACCCAAAAAAGGGGAAAAACATAAGACCATAGAATATTACTTTCCTGGTGAACAGATGTCTCCTTCCATCCTTTCAAATGAGGAAGAACAAGGCATACTGTCAGAGGAAGTCAAGGCCTCTGCCTCCAGTATCTCCAAAATGAATATGAAATGGGCTCAGGCCATATAAGAGCTTGAAAAGCATGTCAGCAGCCTGCTAAAGGAAGAACCAAAAAAAATGCTGAGGAAAATAACACCATCAGAAAGAGGCTAACACAATTGGAAAAAGAGGTCCAAAAAGCCAGCAAGAAGAAAGAGGCTTTAAAAAGCAGAATAAGTCAAATGGAAAAGAAGTTTCAAAAGATCACCGAACAAAATAGTTCTTTAAAAGGTAGAATTGAGTTCAGGGAAGCTAATGACTATGAGATAAACCAAGAAATTAGAAAACAAAACCAACTACCCTGATAGTCTAGAACCAGATGGCAAAATAAATATTGAAAGAATCCACTGATCACCCCTGAAAGAGATCTGAGAAGAGAAACTCTTAGGAACATTGTGGCCAAATTTCAGAGTTCCTGGGTCAAGGAAAAATTATTGCAAATAGCTAGAAAGAAACAATTTGCGTATTATAGAAATACAATCAGGATAACACTGGACCTGGTAGCTTCAACATTAAAGGATCAAAAGGCTTGGAATAGGATATTCCAGAAGTCAAAGAAACTGGGGTTGAAACCAAGAATCACCTACCTAGCAAAACTGAGTGTAATAATTCAAGGGAACAAATGGTCATTCAATGATATAGAGGACTTTCAAGCACTTATGATGAAGACCAGAGTTGAATGGAATATTTGACTTTCAAACACAAGAATCAAGAGAAGCATGAAAAGATAAAGTGAAACTTACCCTCTTTACATATGACTTAAGGAGGGAATAATATGCTCACTAAATTTTGTATGAAAATCTATCTTACACTACAGGAAAGTAGGGGAGGAGGAAACAAGTGGGATAAGGGAGATGATAGATGGGAGGGCAAATGGGAGAAGGGAGCAACTAGAAGTAAACACTTTTGGGAAGGGATAAGGTCAAATGAGAGAACAAAAAAGGGGGGACAGGGTAGGATAGAGGCAATATAGTTAGTATTACACAACATGATTATTATGGAAGTCTTTTGCAAAATGACACATGTATAACCTGTATTGAGTTGCTTGCCTTCTCAGTGGGAATGGGTAGGGAGGGAGGGAAGGAAGGAGAAAAGTTGGAATTCAAAGTATTAGAAATGAATGTTGAAAATTATTATTGCATATACCTGGGAAATAAGAAACACAGGTAAAGGGGTATAGAAATTTATCTTGCCCTATAAGAAAAGAGAAGGTGAGGATAATGGAAGGGTGGGATGTGATAAAAGGGAAGGTACATTGAGGGAGGGGTAATCAGAATGCAAGGTATTACAGGGTGGGGAAGGAGAGAGATGGGGAGAAAAATTAGAACTCAAAATTTTGTGGAAATGAATGTTGACATTTAAAAATAAATAAATAAATACAATTTTAAAAAATCAAGTAAAATAAAAAATTCCGAAAGGATGAGATTGGTGAAATAAAGGAAATTTTAAAATATTATTTATTTTATTTTATTAGTAGTACAAAAATCCTTTTGGCTTGCATCAGGGGAATTAAAAGGTTATACTGCTGCATTGGGAGTGAGTGAGAAAGAATAAGGATGTGCAGAGTCAGGGACAGGGAAACAGGTAGTAATGCCTGCCTACTTCTCTGCTTGGGGAAGATTGAGAATGGCTGATTATTTTGGGTAGCTCATGGTGGGCCAGGAATGGAAATGGAGGGTAGCAGCTCCCTTCAGTGATGGCTGTAGTAACCCTATTCAAATCTGGTAATTCCTTCAGTGGAGTCTGTTGTATACTCTTGGGAATATGCACACCCCAACCAATCACACTTTGCCCCTCTCAGGTGCACATGCTTCACTCTGAAGAGAACTAGTCAAGGCCAGTATTAATAAGAGCTGATACTTAGGCCATGGCTTTGGGAGTTTAAAAAAAAGCATTTGGATGATATAGATGAAATTGATCCACAGAAAGGGCAATTGATTAAATATGAGAAGCGAAGGACTGGAAAAAATCTACGTGACATGACCATGTAAGACAAGATCAATGGTGGGTTCATAGGGTGAGAGAAAAAGGAATTAAGTATTTAAAAAGCAACTGCTATTTTTCTGAATGGGCAGCTAGGTGACACAGTAGATGGAGCACTAGACATGGAGTCAGGAAGACTTGAGTCCAAATCTGACCTCAGACAGATTTGTCTGTGTAAACTTGGGCAAGTCACTTAACATTTTTTGCCTCAGTTTCCTAATTTGTAAAATAAGCTGGAGATGGAAATGGCAAACCATTCCAGTATCTATGCCAAAAATACCCCAAATAGAGTCACAAAGCATCAGACACAACTGAAACAACTCAACAGTGAAATATATATCTATATCTATCTATCTATCTATCTATCTATCTATATATATATATATATATATATATATATATATATATATATCGGGGGGGCGGAGCCAAGATGGCGGAGTAGAAAGACTCACATTTGCTAGCTCTGAACTCACAGCCCATAGATTCCTGTAAAAAGAACTCCTGACAAATGCTGGAACAGTGGAAGCTGCGCAGCAACACAATGAAGGAGATTTCCGTTGCAGAGAGCCCTGAAAAACCGACTGCAAAGGTACTCCGGACGGGAGCAGAGCCCTGCCCTGAGGAGCCCTCCCCTTCCCTGCCCCGGCCATGCGGCACTGAGAGGAGCCAGCAGACCCAAGCAGGCGTCAAGGACCTGAATCGCCGGGTGGCCGAGAAAGTCCCTTCACCCACAGACGCACAGGTCAGTGAGAGAGACGGGCTGAGAGGGGAGCGGGGTATCTCCAGGACTCCGACTCCCTCAGGAGGCCGTAGCTGCGGCAGAGACAAAGGCCGCTTGGCCAGAGGCCCGCAGAGCAGGCAGGAGCTCCATCCCAGCTCCATTACAAAAGATCTCTGCATAAACCCCCTGAGGGAACTGAGCCTGAGAGGCGGC
>CM053773.1:173681754-173789361 GCA_028658325.1 Potorous gilbertii
TGTAATTGACTTAAAAATTAATGAAAATTAAGAAAAAATATTTTGCATTAAAATATTTTAACAAAATTCTAGTATTCTAAATAGTCAGACAAATCACTATGATTAAGAGCCATTCCCCAAAAGACAAGTGTTCAAAAAACATGAACAGTTTTCAAAAAATACATACAAACTCTTGACAACCACCTGAAAAAATGTTTTAAAAATCTGTACTAATTAGAGAAATGCAAATTAAAACAATCTTGATGTATCACTTTACACTCATCAAGTTGACAAAGATGATAAAAGATGGGAAAACCCATTGGTTGAGGGGCTGTCATAAGACAGGCATACCAATTTACTTCTGGTGGATCTGTGAATTATTCTGGAAAATGATTTAAATTATGCAAGAAATGCTACTAAATTGTTCATAATCTTTGACTCAGAATTTCTACTATTATTAATACTATGTCCCAAGAAGAATGAGGAAACAAAAGAGTCAACTGTTCAAAAGTGTTCAGAGCAATGTCATTTGTGAGAACAACACGTTGGATATGAACTATATGTACAATGGCTGAGGAATAGCTGAACAAAACCAAAGTAGATGAACATACTGGAGTACAATTGCACTTTAAAAAACGAGGAAGTGAAAAATTAAGAAAAATGGGGCAAGACTTCAATAAATGAATTAATAAGAATTTATTAAGTACTGAGTACTTTCCAGGACTTGTGTTAAGCACTGGATATACAAATAAAGACAAAAACAGACTAGTAGGAACTTCAGGATAAAGAAAGGAGAGCCAAAAGATCATTACACAGTGACAAATCAACATCTTTGTGACATGAGGAAGGTCTGGACTTGTGAGTTCATCCTAAAGGGAACTCCAGTAAGAAAACTATCTTCATCAATGCAAATCAGTATCTATTCTTCAAATTAGAGAATTGCTTAGGACACCAATGTTCGAAGTGACTAGAAGAGACATTGGTCTTTCACCCAAGAGAATTATAAATTGATCCCAAAGAGTGCATAATCAACCAATCAGCAGGTGGGAAGATGAGTTATAAATAGTATTCCCTGTGATAGCCAATCAGTGAGCTTACCTCCAACACAACTAGATCTGCCCTTTCTAGCCTCATTCTCTGGTACTACCCCTTCTCCTGTGCAAAGTTCATAGCCTTCCACTCTTCTCCACTACCTTTTAGCTTTAGGGCAATAATAGTTGTTAAAAAAATCTACAGATACCCACAACTACAGCTGTGTAGGTACTATTGGGAAAATTCAGCCCCTCTTCTCACCCTTTCCTCCTAACCCCAGCTCACCCATGACTTTCAAGATTCCTCATGAATCAAGAAAGTTCTACTCAGGAGTTGGTCTTTGATCTGATTAGTGCTCCACTTGGCAGTTAGGTGGTGCAGTGGATAGAGTACCAGTGCAGGAGTTAGGAGGACCTGAGTTCAAATCTCTCCTTGGACACTTGACACTAGCTATGTGACCTTGGCCAAGTCGCTTAACCTCAGTTGCCTCATCCTTGTTCATCTCTTGTCATGCTGACGAATATCTGGTCACTGGATTCAGGTGGCTCTGGAGGAGAAGTGAGGCTGGTGACCTGCACAGCCCTCCATCACTCAAAACAAAGTCAAGTGCTAGTCATGTCATCATATCTCTGATGGCATGGTCTTTGGCAAGGAAAGATGAACACACAAGTGCTCCACTTGCCCTCTGGTCCCCCTTTCATTTTGAATGGGACAGAGTGAGTTCCCAATTTATAAACAGACATGGCATATTTGCAATATGTTATATTATTTTTCTCCTCAAACTCAACCCCTTTCCAAACTTCCTTATTACTCTTGAAGGCACCTCTATCCCTCCAATTGCCTAGGTTTACTACCTTGTTGTCATCCTTCACTCCCACTCTCTTCTCACTTATCCAATTAGTTCCAAATCTTTTCATTTCAACTTCCACAACCTCTTTTGAAATTTATCTCTTCTCCACATTCACAAAACAAGTATCGTAGTTCAAATTCTTACCATCTCTCCACTAAACTGTTCTTGTAGTCTTATACTTAGTTCCTCTGCCTCAAGTCTCTTCCTACTCCAATCCATCTTCTAAAGAGATGCTCAAGTGATTTTCCTAAAGCATAATCTAACTGTGACTCTGCTCTAGTCAATAAATTCTGGTGGCTTCTTGTTGACTCTAGGATCAAACATTATTTTATTTTAACCTTATACTTGTAAATTTCTATTTTATGTAAGTTCTATAATGTACATAATTATGACTACATTAGTAATATATGCAATTTATAACTAAATAAATATAATCATATGGGGGGGCAGGTATTTTTTTCCCAGATAGCATAGTAATGGATGATCAAAAAATTTTAAGAGCATTGTCCTAAGACAACTGAGTGATTAAGTGAGTTTCCCAGGGTCATAAAGACTTGGACTATTATTCCTGAATTTAGATCAGCTCTCTATCTAACTTGCCAAGTTACCTGTGACAATTGACAATGCATTGTAAAAAAAAGTCCTCAAAACAACCTTAACAATGAGAAACACTGGACTTTATAATTAAGACCTTATTATGACCCCTGAGAGAGTGATTCTAGGAGAACTGTGGTAGTGGAAGCCTGATTAAAGTTGTTTGAGGAGCTAGTGACACAGAGGAGGTACAAAGATTAGTGCAGACCATTATTTTAAGACACTTAGGACCACAGGAGAGATTAAGGGGATGGTACCTGGATGAACTAAAAGAATCAAGGGAAATTTCTTTTATGATAGGGACACCTGATAAATGTTTGGACAGAGATTAGAAGGAGGAGACAATGAGGGAGAGACTAAAGATGTGTGAGCAAGGACAGGGGCTTCTGGTGGATTGAGATCCTAGAGGTCAGTGACATTGGGATTAAAGGGTCTAGGAAGAGTTGCTAGCCTTATTAAATAGCAAGGATCTGTATTCCTCTGGCACCAGAGGTAAGGAAGAGAGTGAATGGTGATGCTTATAGATTATAAGGAATGAAGGAAGGGGATTTAGGGTTGGTTGTTGATTGGCTTCAATATTCTCAGGGAGGTACTCCTCAAGGAATTTGTAGGTGGTGAGTAAAATTGGTGGTTGGAGGAAAGAAGAGATCACTTGCAATTGTTTCTGTGAAATAAAGTAGGGAGTTGGTATGGATTGAAGAGTACTGTACAGTTCCAACAAGGTTCTGGCTGAGATTACACACCATGAATTTGCAGTGGGTAAAATCAACCTGCTTTCATGATTTTGTTTGGTGATATTTAGTAGTGCTGGTTGGGGAATATAGAAATTGCATGGTGAGTATTACACATGGATGAGCCTTTGTGTACAAGTCAGAAATGGAAGAATGTCAGGGGATCTATGTAGGTGTAGGGTAATAGCAAGTGAAAGATTAAGGTGGAAAATCATTGCACCAAGGCTGAGTATGAAGGTAAGCGTTGCTGTAACGAAGGAATTATATTGTGAAGTAGGTAGCGGAAGGGATACAAAGATAGGAAGTTGTGGTCAGAAAGTAGAATCTCAGAGTTACTGATCTTGGAGCTAGAGTAACTCTGAGAGGTCTAAGGGATGACCAAGTCAGTGCTTGTCCCAAGTGGAATGGAGAAATAGGTTACTGAAAGCTGAGGTAACTGAGGTTAGGAGAATTGTCAGCATGATTACTGAAATCTCCAATGATAATGGAAAGTGTCAAAAGGAGACTGGGAACCATGTACGAGGGGCATTAAAGGTCAGTACAGGACAACAAGGATGGGAAGGAAGTCAGTACAAGTGGTTGCAAGGACCTCAAAAGAGGAAAGATCACTGAAAATTGTGTAGGAGGAAAGGTTTAGAAATGGTACTAGGTAAAAGAGCATACCATTTCCTCTTTCTGTCCCTGAAGGGCAGGTGAATGGGAGGAGTGTTCATTAGTGAAGAGCATTGAAATATATTTTATTTTCCCCAGGGAAATAAGGTTTCTGTGAAATTGGGGAATGTGGATGAAATATAGATATAGATGAGTTTGTGAATAAACTGGGAATTTAAAAGGTTAAAATGGAACATACCATATAAGTAAACTTCATTGAGTTGAGTCTGGAGAGGGTAGGGATGTTTAGAAAAGAAGAGGGGAAGTTTCCTAAGGATAGGTGAGCAGGCCTAGGCCAGAAAATGAAACAGATCCAAGTTCCCTTGTTAATCAGCCATGAGAAGATAAAAACAAGCAAGCAAGCAAACAAAAAAATTTTGAAAGAGCTTGATATAAAAACTGGCACCTAAGAGTATGAGACTGTGACTAGGATGGGGGAACCAATACCACAAGGTGGAGGTTGGCATGACCTATTTCTTAATAAGAATGTAAGTAGTAGTAGATCTGAACAATTACCATACTCCTTGGCTTTTAGATAGAATTTGGAACCTTTGTGTTTTGGTGTGAACTTCTTGGTATGTTTTGATTTAGAAATTGTGAGGATTTTTGGACTTTGGGTTTCAAGATTCTTGGTTGTAGGATGGGGAGAAAGCAGCGAAAGGTAACTGAAGGATGTATTGGACTCCATGAGATATCACCTTTCGTTGAGTTTACTCTTATTGATCCCTCCCAGTGCCATGTTCTTAGTCCTGAGGTCCTAAGTTCTCAGCTCTTCCAGCTTTGATATTTTGTCTTCTACCGTATGTAAATAACTTGAAAACCTTAAAATGTTTTATAAATGTAACTATTATTATAACTATACTTTTTATTCCCAAAGTATTTTTCTTCCTACAGCCCTGTGAGATGAACTGTGCAAGGCTAGGTTGCACAATGAATAGTATGGGCCAGGAGTCAGAAGACCTGAGTTCAGACCCAATCTCATACACTTATTAGCTGTGTGACCCTGAGCAAACTACTTAACCTCTTTCAGCCTTAGGTTCCTTATCTGAAAAGTGGAGATAATGAAAATATATACCACCCAGAATTATTGTAACAGTAAAATGAGATATTTAGAAAACAACAAACCTTAAAGCACTATAGGAATGCTGTCTTGTCTCCTTCTTGCAAGTGAAGAAACTGAGGATCAGGTAAGCTCAGTGACTAACTAGCTCAAGGCCATGTAGGTAGTTGCTGTGGGTTGACATTCAAACTCAGGTGTCCTGGCTTGAATTTCATCACTGATTTCATTCTTCCATGTACTGAAGGATTAAATATACATATGTGACTGAATGGATATTCAAATGAATTATCAACAGGTTCATAGAGGGTACACCTATCCTCAGGGGTTCTCTTAATGCTCTTAACCCTGGCCATAAGATTTCAGCAAGCTCTTGTGTTTGTAGGGAGAGCAGCGGAGATAATTCCTTTCCTGTAGGATAGTTTCTTAGGATGCCCAGGGGGACTTCATAGAGGAATCTAGGACCACTTTCAAGGGGTCTAAGTGTAAAGAAATCTAGAATTCTCTTTTTAAATATGAGTAATCAAAAAGTTTTAGTCTTTATAGGGTGACACCAGTTCACAATCCTCTCGTTCAACTTATTAGCGGTTTCTCTAAACTGTGATTGATGGATATGAATACAATATTTGAGATGTAGTCTGAACAGGGCAGAAGACAGAAGATCCATAAGATCCCCACCTTTTTTTTTGGTGGGGGATATCTTGACATTCTATTTCTGCTTCCTGAGTTTAGATTCGTTACAAAATGGAAGATAGCTCTTATACTTCTCTAAGTTTATTCAGATCCTATTGACTGAGTAATTATGAATAACAGAAATAGTTAGTACAGAACAATCACTTAATAGGTGTTTGTTGACTTTATTTACCTGTCAGGTCCATCCTCTCTTGTAGGGATTAGGGACCTACCCAAAAAGGTGACAAAAAAGGGAGAGAAAATGCACTGAGTAGTTCCCATTCTGGTGAAGAATATAGCCTATTGTGCTGTGTGGATTTGTACAATATCTATCAGCAGACAAATGAAAGGTAGCTCAGAGTTAAAGAGACCTAGCCTGAGAGTCAGCATGTAGCTTCATTCAAGTCATACCTCAGTCAATATCCCTGACAGCCTAAAAAAAGCCTAATTTCCCTCCCTTGGCATCAGTTTCCTCTTTTTTTCCAAATGAAGAATTTGGACTGGATAATTTCTTGACTCTTATTTTGTGTTTCTAATGGTGTCAATTCCAAAGCCCCTCTGAACCCTGAGGAGTAAGCCATAAATTGGTCCCTGAGAGTCCCACATGCCTTAGAAAAATCCTTATAACCCCTGAGCTTCAGTTCTCACTAAAGCTGAGAAACTTGAATTGGGCTGAAAAAATAGTATGAAATCTCTGTCTCTCATAGTTACTTTGTGAAGCTTCTCAGGTGTCCAGAGGGAGAGGTCACAGCAAAGATCCTGCCCTGGAAGCTGGGTTGCTGAGCTGGTGACTGGGAATGAGAAGGAAACCAGAGCAGCAGGCTCTGAAAAGACAGGAGAGGGTTGATTGCTTTTTTCCATTTTTAGAGGATTTAAGACTCAATGACTCATGAAGCAGCTTGGTACCAGACCTCAGTTTTCTTACCTGCAAAATGAATAGTTTGAGCTGATTCCAACCAACATTTTCATCTCTGACACTCTGTAATGAATGGGTTGGGTAGTCCTGGCTCCTCAGACCCAGAATTAATCCAGGTCAAGGTTAATTTGCATGCCTTTGACCTCTATTTGAGTAGAGGTAATTTCACTGACTTCAGATTCTTGGTCTGCAACCATGTTTAGCACTCATTGCTGCTGCTACACTGTGGGATACCCTATCTTATTCATCAAGATGAATGTCCCAAATCTTCCCTTCTCTCCTCTCATTTTCAGCCACACTCCCACTTGCCTCTCATAGCCACATGACGGCATATGATGTAATCTCCTAATTAATTTAGAAAGATTGAGACAATCTAATGCAGATCACTTATTTTCCCTCCTGTATTCCCCATGACTTCTTAGTATCATAAATTGCTTTCCTCTTTTCTTTACTTCTTACCATGGAAGAAGGAATATCCCTTTCACTCCTTTTAGCTAATCACTGTACCTGCACCTGTGATCCTAATCGGTCCTGTTCTCTCCAGTCTTCCTCTAACAGTCACATCTTTCCTCTTGAGTGTTTTCAGTCTCTACTTCTCCACCATCCCCTTTCCATCTGGCTAGAGACATGCTCAGATCTTCCCCATTCTAAAAGTTTCTTTTTTATTGTCCTCCAAGCTAGTTCATTTATTTTGCCCAATAATGGTTCATCTTGACTACTGATAAAAGGTATCTTATGTGACAATTGAATTTCTTCATTGCTTATTTTCTCTTCATTTTCTTGCAGTCTGCCATCTCTCCCCATCACTTTCCTGAATCTGGCCACCAAAGGTCATCAGGGACCTCACAAAAGCTAAAATAAAAGAGCTTTTTTCATCCTCACTTTAATCTCCCTCAAGTTTTTGACATTGCTAGTCACCCTGGCCTACCAGGTACATTTTTTCCTCCATTGTCTTGAGATACCCAATAGTATCATAGTTATTCTCTTTGTGTGTGTGTGTGTGTGTATGTGTGTGAGAAATTGGGGTTAAATGACTTGCCCAGGGACATAGCTAGTATGTGTCTGAGACTGCAGTTGAACTCAGATCCTCCTAACTCCAGGGCTAGTGCTCCATCCACTGTGCCACTGAGTGGCTCCTTCCCTTATCTAAGAGACTTCTTTGTCTCTTTGGCTAGCTCCTCATCCATTCTGATCTCTCAACTGAAAAGATATATCTTTTACTCCTTTCTGTTCTCTTGTTACAGTTTCTTCTTTGGCAATCTCACTGCCACCTCTAAGCAACTCTGGGATCTTCCATCTGTCATGTGTTAATTCCATACTCTCACTTATAATCCCTCTGAAGGATCCTCTAGCCTCTCAATGTCAATATGTCCAGAACCAAGCTTACCTTTCTCCCTAAACCTGATTTTCCTTTTGATTTCACAATTTCTTACTCTGGCACCTTAGACAGTTAGAAGGTACAGTGGATAGAGGGCCAGGCCTGGAATTGGGATAATCTGAGTTTGGTCTCACTCAGACAATTACTAGCTGTGTGACCCCTGGGCAAATCACTTAACCCTGTTTGCCTCAGTTTCCTCATTTGTAAAATGAGCTGGAGAAGGAAATGGTAAACTAGTGACTTTAATGAGAAAACCCCAAATGGGGTCATGAAGAGTCAGATAAGACTAATTGACTAAACAACAGAAATCTACAGTGCCACCATTTTTCCTGTTGCCCAACTAGTATCAAAACTTTGTAACTATGTTAAACTCTTCCACTTCTTTCACCATATCTGTTACCAATTAGCTTCTATTATTGCTATCTCCCTATTTCTCAAATTTGTCCTACCCTTTATAGCCTCATTACTGCAATTATATTTTAAGACTTCATACTGGGACTATTTAAATAACTTCTAACAAGTCTTCCCAATTTTAGTCTCTATACACCTCCTTTTAATCCACTCTGTTCTTTGTGACTCTCTCTTTGGGACCACCATTTTAGGAAGAGCATCAATCACACTTTACCTTACTCAAGCATGGACTCCTCCTCCTTCTGTGACCTCCCTTCTTTCCACTGCGGATAAACATCTGCCCATCCAGTGTGGGTGCCCTTCCCCTTCCTACCTATCTTTTCAAGCTCTCCTACAAAGGTCTCCTTCCCTACTAGAAAGTGAAATGCATGAGGGTAGGGTTGGGTCTGTGTTGTGTACTTCTATTTGTATGGTATACCAAATGTTTGGCATACCATAAACGTAATAAATGTTCTATTTTTTCTATATTTCTGCTTATGTCTCATTTATCTATGAGGATGTTGAATTCACCAAATTAATTTCACCAACTATTCCTTGACTCTAACTTAGGGAAATTATTGAAATACACTTTTGGTGTCTTTTAAAAATATATTTTCAGTGCTTTGTGCTAAGAAAGATCAATCTGTTAGGTTCATAGATTTAGAGCTGAAAAGAACCTCAGAGTTCATTTAATTCACCTTCCTCATGGTACAGATGAAGAAACTGTGGCCCGGAGGGATTAAATGACTTGGTAAAAGTCACAAAGGTGGCACAAAACAAAGGGTTTTTTTTTTTTTACCCTTAAATCAAGTCTTAATATACTTCACTGAGATTTAAGCCTTAATTTTCATATCTGAAATTTAAAATCAGGTTCTGTGACTCTGAACTCATTGATTTTTCTATCATACTATCCTGCCTTTCTGATGTATGGATGGATCAAAGGAGAATATGGCTCAATCTTATCACCACAAAGTACTCAGTCTGTTTTATTTGGTGCTTTTAATATAGCATTTGGAACATTCTTTATGATTTAATAAATGCTTTTCATTTATTTTTAATCAATATCTGCAATATGCTTTGTAAACTACATAGCTCTATATAAACACATTTATTATATCATTAATATATTACATATTTAATAAATTATGTAATTGTTCACCATCATCACCAAAGTCATAGGATCATAGGACCTTAAAATCTTAGGAAGGTACCATTAAATGTCATATAGTTGGCATCTATTGCATCAAACAACACATAAATCAGTAGTGACAAAGTGGAAAATGTCATTTTGGAATATTCTTGTTTTTAGGAAGCTTTTTGTTTTTACTCTTAAATTAAGCCTTAATCTGCTTCACAGAAACTTCCACTGATTGCTCCCCATTGTGGCTTTGGAGGCCATATGGAATATATTTAATTCCTCTTCTTTGTGAATTATTTTAGACATATGAAGGTAGTGATCATGTCCTTCCTAACTCTTCTATTCTCTAGACTAACCATACCCAGGACTTCCAAATGATCCCAGAGTGATCTCTGGGAGTTTTTCCAATGGAGGTACCCTCTTCTAGACATACTCCTACTTTCAGTGACTTTCTACAGCATCTTTTTTAAAAATAATATTTTATCTCTTCCAAATTGCATGTAAAAACAAATTTTAGCATTCATTTTAAAACATTTTGAGTCCTGAATTTTCTCCATCCCTTTTTTCTCCCTGAAATGACACCCTTCCTATAATGAGAGGATGGTCTTGAATGATCTGTCCAGAGAGAAATAAGACACTTTAATGAGAGAAATAAGACACTTTAATGTTGCTGAACCTGGATATTATTCCTCTCTCACTGCAGCCTAAGGTGACTTTAATGATTTTGGGCCACATGTCACTCAGGTAACTTTTGTTAAGTTTGTGGTTACTAAATCCCTCACATTTATTTAATGTGGACTGTTATCTTTAGATGCCTCTTCTACCCTGTAGTTGTACAGCTGTTTTTTAAACTTAAGAGCAAGACTTTACATTTCACCTCATTAAATTTCATCATTCCAGACTGTCACGATGTTCTTGACATTCATCCAATGTAGTAGCTATCTCTTCCAGATTCATATAAACTGAAAATATAAGTGTGGCCTCTACACCTTAATTCAAAATATTAATAATTGCCTCCACCATTGCCACTAGCATTGATAAAATTGCCAGCATCTCCAACATCAAAAGCATTTCCTTTAACCTCCAGTACCCTTTACATACCCAGTATGAACAACATCACCAGTATCTCCATTGCATCTCTTATCATCATCACCATTATCAAGAACAACAAAATGAAAAGCATTGTAAATATTTCCAATATCACCAATATTATCATTATTGTCATCTTTCTCCTTAAAATACTGTAATCAGAAAAGGTTTCTCTAGTGACTTGCCTACAGTTGTGTTCCTGAATGTCCGAAAGACTCACATGTTAAAAGTTGCTCTACTATAGCAATGAATTTGGGATTTTTTCATGAAAGCTTCTAGTTCTTTCTTTTTTTAACATTCTAATTTATTTATTTATAGTATTCAACATTCATTTCCACAAATTTTGAGTTCCAAATTTTATTTGGAACCCCCACTCTACCCACTCCAAGACACAAAGACAGGATAATTTGCCTGATTACCCCTTCCTCCAAGCTTCCCTCCCTTCTATCTCACCCCTCCCTTCTCTTATCCCCATCCCCTCTATTTTCTTTCAGGACATGATAGATTTCTATACCCTATTTCCTGTATATCTCATTTCCCAGTTGCATGTCTAAACAATTTTTAACATTCATTTCTAAAATTTTGAGTTCCAACTTTTATCCCTTCCTCCCTCCTTACCCATCCACACTGAGAAGACAAGTAATTTGATATATGTTATACATGTGTAGTTATTCAAAAGACTTCCATAAAAGTCATGTTGTGGAAGACTAACTATATTTTCCTCTATCCTATCCTGCCTCCCATTTATTCTATTCTGTCTTATGACCCTATTCCTCCTCAAAAGTATTTACTTCTAATTATACTTTCCTTCCATTAGCCCTCCCTTCTATCCCTCATCTTATCCCCATCCCTCACTTATCCCCTTCTCCCCTACTTTCCTGTAGTGTAAGATAGAGTTTCATAGCAAAGTGAGTATGCATGTCATTCCCTCCTTAAGCCAAATGTGATGAGAGTAAAGTTCACTTTTTTCTGCTCACCTCCCCTCTTTTTCCTTCCATTGAAAAAGCTTTTTCTTGCCCTTCTATGAGTGATAATTTGCCCCATTCCATTTCTCCCTTTCTTCTCCCAATATGTTCTTCTCTCACCCCATAATTTTAGTTTTTAGATAACATCCTTTCCTATTCAACCCTCCTTGTGCCCACTATCTACATGTGTATAGTCCTTTCAACTACCCTAGTACTAAGAGAAGTCTCAAGAGTTATAAATATTATTTTCCATGTAGGAATGTAAACAGTTTAACTTTAGTAAGTCTCTTATGATTTCTCTTTTCTGTTTACCTTCCCATGCTTCTCATAATTCTTGTGTTTGAAAGTCAAATTTTCTATTCATCTCTGGTCTTTTCATCAAACATGATTGAAAGTTCTCTATTTCATTGAATAACTATTTTTCCCTGTTGTATTATACTCAGTTTTGCTGGGTAGAGGATTCTTGGTTTTAATCCTAGTTCCTTTGACTTCCAGAATATCGTATTCCAAGCCCTGCGATCCCTAATGTAGAAGCTGTTAGATATTATGTTATCCTGATTGTATTTCCACAGTACTAAAATTGTTTCTTTCTGGCTGCTCATAATATTTTCTCCTTGACTGGGGAACTCTGGAATTTGGCTACAATATTCCTAGGAGATTTCCTTTTGTGTTCTCTTTCAGGAGGTGATCTGCAGATTCTTTCAATACTTATTTTACCTTCTGGTTCTAGAGTATCAGGGCAGCTTTCCTTGATAATTTCTTGAAAGATGACGTCTAGGCTCTTTTTTTTTTATCATGGCTTTCAGGTAGTCCCATAATTTTAAAGTTCTCTCTCCTTGATCTATTTTCCAGGCCAATTGTTTTTCCAGTGAGATATTTCACATTGTCTGCTGTTTTTTCATTCCTCTGGTTTTGCTTTATAAGTTCTTGATTTTTCATAAAGTAATCAGCTTCTATCTGATCTATTCTAATCTTTAAGGAGTTACAGTGAGCTTTTGGAATTCCTTTTCCATCTGACCAATTTTGTTTTTACGGCATTCTTCTCTTCATTGGCTTTTTGGATCTCTTTTGTCATTTGGGTTAGTCTATTTTTTTTTTTTGCAGTGTTAATTTCTTCAGCACTCTTTGGGTCTCCCTTAGCAAGCAACTGACTTGTTTTTTGCAATTTTCTTGCACCACTCTCATTTCCCTTCTCAATTTTTGCTCTACTTCTCTTACTTGATTTTCAAAATCCTTTTGAGCTCTTCCATGACCAGAGACTAATTCATATTTTTCTTGGAGGCTTTGGATGGAGGAACTTTGACTTTGTTGTCTTCTATTTGTATGTTTTGGTATTCGTTATCTTTTTTCAGCTTTTGCTCATTTCCCCAGACGTTTACCTGACTTTGAGCTCTTTGTCAAGGTAGATTTCTGCTTCCTGTGGGGGTTAGGAGGGGTGTACTATCATCCACTCAATTCCTCCACAATCTCTGGGCCCAGATAGAGCTCCAGAAATAGTTGCTGTTTCTGCCCCTGTTGCAGCTGTGGCTGCTGAACGTTCCTCTGCTCCCTTCCCCCTCTGCTGTCCAGGGACTGGAGCTGGACCACTCCACTCCCCCACACTGGTCCCACAGGCTTTTTCCACTGACCTTCCAATTTGTCCTCAGTGTTTGCGGTCCTGAAGTCTGGAAACTGCCACAGGGGCAAGAGATTCAGTTTCTTCAAGGCCTGCTCAGGTGCTGTCTGTTCTAGGTGAGGCCTATGCTGGATTGTGCCATGACCCCTATGTGGTATGATAGATCATGCATGCTGTCTTGGGCTGGAGATTTGGTTTACTCTGTCATTCTGTGGGTTCTGCAGCTCCAGAATTTGTTTAGAGCCATTTTTACAGGTATTTGACTGGGCTTAGGGTCAGTGCTCTAGAAGGTTCATGATGTTACTCTGCCATCTTGGCTTCATCCCCTTCTAGTTCTTTCCTGCCAAACTTGGGCATCCTTTTAAGTGTGAGAAGCATTTTCCAGGAGAGACCAAAGTTCAGCTCTTCTACTAACTGGAAAATGAGGGTGATTAATGGAGTGATTTCTCTCCTTGGCTTCTGAGTCTGAACCTCCCTCTTTTCCTCATCATCCCTGTCTCTCTCCCCTTCATCAGGTTAAATCCTTGTGCTCCTCCCCATCAATCATCTCCTTCCATCCATTCATCCTTGGAGAAAGATTTTGCCTGGTGCTGTCATTCACTATGAATTTTCTATAGCTTTACTCAAAAACCAATCAACATATTAGGTAAATACCAGTAAATTAAAGACTTCTCCAAAAGAGGTATTGCCTCAACAGTATACCTCTCTTCCCCTCACTGAAGCAATCATGACTTTCAAAGACACTTTTTTTAATTCCTGAGAATTAATTTATCCTCCTTCACTCCCAATAAAAGGACAATTCATTCAACAACCATTTATTAAGCAACTTATATAAGCAAAGTAGCACATTAACTTGGAGAGAGACATGGATTCCAGATTCAGAAGACCTGAAATCTAATCATTGTTTAGCTACTTGCTAGCTGTAGGCTGCTGTATTTAGGGCAAGATTTCTGAAAGAGGTGAGGGTTCAGCTGAAACCTAAAACTAAAGATTAGGTTCAGATTTTTGATGTTACAACATAATTTACTCAGTCACCGATGGAAAAGAGAGAGTATAGAGAAGGGTAAATTACTTGAGTTCACTTCCACAAATTCATAAAATTAATTGCCTACTAAGTGTGCATTCCTAAGTTCAGTCCTGGGGACACACAAATTAGAAATGTCACAGATCCTGCCCTCAGGAAACTTACAGTTGATTGAGGAGCCATGTGCATACAAGTGTGAGATATGCATACAAATATGAGATAAAGGAAAATATGATGTGATTCTTGGAGAGTCCATTCCCAAGTTCAATCCTGGGGACACACAAATTAGAAAGATCACCGATCTTGCTCTCAAGAAACTTACAGTTGCTTGAGGGGTCATGTGTAAACAAATTAATATGAGATAAGGAAAAATATGATGTGGTTCTTGGAGAAAAGCATAAATATCATGTTTGTCCAATGTGAAGTTAGTGCAAAGCTCAGTAGGCTAACTATTGTTTTGTATAACAGAATCAGGACTAAAAGAAAAATATATTAGATCCAAAATCTTAGATTGTATTTGATGTGTTTAATAGCCATAAATATAAAAATTTTACATTGATTTCAAATATTAATGTCACAAATACAAGATAGTTGGAGATGTGAATAGAAAGCACTTCATCTGAAAACGTACTGGGAATTTTATTGGACCACTAGCTTCATTAATGTGAATAGTGTGATGTAAGAGCAAAAACGTAATAAACATAACTATAGTGTGTTGTTTTTCAAAGTACTTTACTTACAACAACCCTGTACAAGGACATATTAGAAAAGAAGTATAATGTTCAGAATAAGGCAAACAATACTTGCCTGTATTGCACTGTTATCAGGTCACATTTAATATATTCCCTTCTGGGTGCCATATGCTTGGAAGGATAGTAATGAAAATATGTCAAGAGGAGTGTAATCCAGATGGTGACAGGTCTTGAGCTCATTCTATAGTGGGGTTAGTGGAAGGAAGTGAGAATATTTGGTCTGGAGAACAGACTATGGTAAGGTGTGATAGCTTTCATCAAGCCTTGGATGGACTATCATTTAGAATTAGAATGAGATTTCTTCTTGGCTCATGTTGGCCTAACTAGAAAAGAAACAATGAAGAAATTTTAATGAAGTATATTTCAGTTCAATTTGAGAGTGGGAAAAAAACTTCTTAAGAATTAGAGCCATTCCAAAACAGAATAATGTATTTCAGGAAATAGTGGGTTCCTGTGGTGGTAATTTAAATGAGTAGATCTTTCCCATTTGTTAATAGGCCCATCTGACCTGCCTGAGTCACATGGAGGTCTGAGTTACATGAGCCTGTGATTGGAAAAGTTTGCTGAATGGGTAGAACAGGAAGGGGTGGAGCAGGAAGAGGTGGAGGTAGAGCAGAGCTGAGAGGAAGTTGATCAGACCAGTCAGCACTAGGAAGGACAGAAAAAGTAGGCAAGTAGCGTAAGTGGGAGAGCTTGTCTATGATTTTTTTTTAAGGGAGCTGGTTTGTGGGAAGTCTAACCAAAAGGAAGGATTGGGGATAGTGTTGCCCTCTGCATTGTTATTGTGTTTATATTTCTTTGTTGCTAGGATGGATTTGGTGTTGGGATTTGACTTTATGGTATTTGAATCAATGTTTTGGTTCTGTCTTCCATGTAGAGAGTCTGCTGTATTTTGTGATTCAGAATTGCGCCAGCAGGTTCATGGCTGCCATAGGTGCTGTGAATATCGCATTGGTGCTGCAGTTCCCTCTTAGTAATGCTCTTTAAGCAAACTCTCGGTGACAACTTGCTGAAGATACTGGAGAAGGGGATTTTTGTTCAGGTAGAGTTTGGATTAGATGTATTCCAAATCTGAGATTCTGCGAGTCTGTGATTCTAAGACTTCTAGACGAAGTGCTCTAGGAAACTTGTGGAAGCAGAGTTCATTTTCAGTAGGCAGAAGTGGGGTGAGGAATTTGAGAAAATGTCATGGATGAAATTACAAGAAGTAAAAAAAGATGGACAACTCTCAGCATGACACATAGTATTTATTACATAAGTTTTCTTGAAATGGAAATTTATTATTATATATTTTGAAACTTCTGTTATGTTCTGTTGCACATGATATGCTTTTTCTTTTCTTATTTTGTATTTGTTTCAACATTTAAGTTTATAATATGTTGATTTTTCTTTTCTTAATTATGTATTTTAATATTAATAATAAAAAAGAAAAAAATCTGGCATTCAATTTTCTTAGCTATAAAAATAGGGGTGATATTCTTTGTGAAGAGTTATTGTATAAAACAGCATAATAATTATGTGTTATTGCTATTAATATCATCATCATTAATACCAATAAGAATATAGAGATCCTTGGCACAATGACGTGCTATTGTTACGATCATAGGCTTATCACTAGGTTTGTCACAGAGCAATGAATTTTTCAGTCATAACAGCTCTCAGAAAGCTTCTATTAAGCAGGGAAGGTGTTGCAATGTGTTTCAGTGGAGTGAGTACCTACAGAGATGAAATCATGGGTTATTGAAGTATTATTAACATCAGTGCCATTATTCAGGCTAATTACTTCCAGATGATAAGGAACAAGATTGAGTATAGTGTCCAAGACAGAGGAGGTAACAGTTTTGCTCTCTGCCCTGTCCAGAATATATCTGCATTTTTTGGCTTATTTATGGAGGGGATGGCAGATTTTTGGAAGAACATGGTCAAAGTGAAATATTTCCGGGAGATAAGCAGGACAATAAGAGAACTGGACCTCATTCCATGTAAGAATTAGTTAAGGGTTATTTAGTTAATGAGTTAGCTGATTTTTAACCTGGAGAAGAAATACATGATGGGGATGGGATGGGGCTTATCTAGTAGTCTTGAATTTTTGAGGTGAATATCAAGGGTAAAAGAAGGATTAGACGTGTTGTGCTTTGTCCTAGAGAGCAGAATTAAGAGTAAATGGTGAAAGTTGCAGAGGCAGAATTCAGTTTAATGTGGAAGGTATGGATATAATGAGTGACGACTGCTCAATAATTAAAGCTGTCACAAAGTGAAATGAATTGCCTCAGGAGACAGTGTATACCATATTGCTAAAAGTCTTCAGGTGGAGGCAAGTTGACTACTTTTAAGTGAAGTTGTATAGGAGATTCCTGTTTAGGTAGAGGTTAGATTATAGTAGATGCTGTCCCAACTCTGAAATTCTTTGGTTTTGATGATAGTAACTGCAAACAAAATCTGATACCAAAATGGACTGAGCTGTCCCGGGTGCTGAAAAACCTTCTCAGGCTGGAAGTAGGCAATTCATTGAAGTTCTAGGCCTATCTTTTCAGAAGTTACTAGTCTGCCAAGTGGTGGAAAGGACCTCATAGTCTTACTGGATCCGTAATAACAGCTCATATTACAATGAGTTTTTAAAGTTTACCAATATGAAGTCCCAGAGACTCTCAACACAATTAACTAAGGAGAATATGGAAAGACATTCTCAAAGATACAGCTATCACTGACCTTGGAAAAGAGTCATTTTCACCCAGCCTTCTGTTGCTCTGTTTCCAAGATCTCAAACAGATCATAGCATTGTCTTGCATACATAATTTCCCAAGGGACACAAACAATACAGGAGAGCACAGACACATTGAAAAAGGCATCCAGGAGCAACGGACCTCCAGAGCCTTCTTGCTCTATTGCAAATGGAGCTCAATAGTTTCTCTTGCATATGCTCATTCCAACACATACAGATCCACCACTGTAGTATAACAGTCCTGTGTAAATATCAGCTAAGAGGTGGGATAAAGACAGAGAGACAAGTTGATATTGAAAGACCTTTATGAAAGAGTCAGAAAAAACTGATTTGGGATCAGATTGAATGAATTGAAGAGAATGTTCAATACTGCAAATGAACATGAAGGAGAAAGGGTATCTAAGTGCATATTTCTATAAGCAGTTCCATTTTGGGTGCATGGGGAATGAAATCTAGCAACAGACAGAAGTAGATGAGTCTGTGTAGCTTCTTAGATTATTTTCAGATTCTGAGTCCTAGTGTCAATCTCCACAGAAAAATGTCAGCATTTTGAGAACTCTGATGACCAAGCTCTGACAGATGTGGATATTTAATTATAACAGTTCTGAGACTTCACTGATCTCCACACATGAAAATAGAGGGCTTGAGGAGAAGCCAATGGACATTGGGTATGGATTTAAGTATAATTAGTGCTTGTGAGTGTGTGTGTGATAAGTCCATATCATCAAGTAGGAGACAAAATTGGACCATTAAAATCATTGGCAGCAGCTGCTGCCTTGTTCCCTCACAAATTCGTTCTCTCTCTCTCTCTTTAGTGTAACAGGACACTTCCTTCACAATAACCCTAGGAGTCAGGGAGTGCCAGAATTATTATTCCAATTTCACAAATGAAAGCATGAAGTCTATGAGAGATGAAGAGGCTACTTCAGGTCATACAGCTAAGAGCCAGCATAGCCAAACCCGGAATCTATCTCTTCTGACTGAATGTACCATTTGAAGAGACCACACTGGCTCCCTCTCTTAGTGGTGAATCTTCTTTTCTATACTTTTCTTAGAGTATTGACTTTGAGGGTCAATTTTGCAAACCAGTTCCCAGGGAAACCACTTCCAGAAGTTTGGTCTAACCTGATTTAAACAAGGTGCTTTTTATCCTTAATCTGAGCAATATCCTTGATATTGCTTCTTTGCAACAGTCAGTAGACTTTCCATATGAGGATCAACTTGTTTATGTGTCTGTTTAACAAAATAATAGTGAATGTTGACATAAGGTTTACAAAGCACCACACATAAATTTTATCAGTTGATTCTTAGGATAATCCTGTGACCGCTGTTGTGGTCCTTTTATAGTTAGTCAACCAGGTACAATGGAGCAGTAGAATTCTGGGCCTAAAGTGAAAAAGACCTACATTCATTATGGCCTCAGATACTTCCTAGTTATGTGATCCTGTGTAAGTCACTCCACCAAAAAAATCTGTGTTTATCTCAAATTTCCTTATCTGTAAAATGAGGAAAATGACAACATCCATTGTTCTGAGGATAAAATGTGATAATATTTGTAAAGGGTCATAGAAATTCCACCTGCTATTATTATTATAGAGAAACTGAGGTTCTAAGAGGTTATGTGCCTTGCCTAGGTTGAGGCAGAAATCAAGCTCAGGTCTTCTTTACTTCCATTCACAACAACACTTTGCTTCTGTATGAGGTTGGGGGAATCTAGGAGCAATTTCAGAACAGGTTAGATCACTAAGTATTGAAGGCTAATGAGGCTAATTGGCTATAATTAGATATCTATTTTTAGGCTCATGTGTAAGTCACACAATCCTGAGTCTCCACCTGCATTTACCACAAGAAAGAGCAATCTGAGGGAGAAACATAACTGGACCTGGTAATGAAACCAGTCAGGGGATGAATATGGCTGGGCCAGAAATGATGGGAGAGGGGAAGGCAGAGATATATGACCATGTTCTCTAGAAAATAGATTGGTCCCTTACTCTGTTGCCATCCTTTTAGGATTCAGTGGAAAATAAATTTAATGGGAAACCTGGCTTAGTGATGTTCCTATTTGGGGATGCTGAAAACGTGTGATTTTTTATTAAATAAATTCATATTGAAATGTTCATAACTACAGGCTCAGAAACTTAGCCATAAATTATACCCTGTCTATGGCTTCATACAATTATAACTGTCATTGTAGACTCTTAAAGTTGGAAAAGTAAAGATGCAATGAATGTCAGAGTTGGAAGGGACCTTAGAATATTGCAACCATATCTTACTTGAACATCAGAACAGCCATGTAAGGTTTATAATGTTGGTATTATTGCTTCAGGTTTACAGATATGGAAACTAAAGTGTAAGGAGACAAAAATGGATGGTTGCATTTCTAATGATAGAAATAGGATTTGAATTTAGCTCTTTCTGAATCGAGGCCCAGAACTCTATCCATGGTACCATATGAGTGAGTTAAGTATTCATCCAACAAACATTTATAATTTGCCTAATATATGCAAGGTCCACAGTGCTTTGGGAAATAAAAAGATTAATGTGATAGAAATCACTGCCCACCAGTAACTCACAGTCTTGAAAGAAAGAAGTGATACATAACACCATTCCATATGAAACAAAATAGACTGTGTTTGTGCATAAAACTCCCCTTGGATTGCATAGAGGAGCCTTGGTTTTTGAAACCAGACTAGACTCTCAATCATTTTTTGATCTTCATATTCCATTTCACAGTTTCATGTACTTTTCCTGGCTGTTAACTTATGTCTGGAATGAACTTCTTTCTCATCTCTTCCTCTCAGGATCTCCCTAGACTTTCAATTTAAAAAATTTTACATGTGAAAAAATTTTTAATATTTGTTTTTAAAACTTTGAGTTCCAAATGCTCTCCCCTCTTCCCCAACCCGCATTGAGAAGCCAAGAAATTCTATATAGGTTACACATGTATAGTCATACAAAGCATATCCATAAGAGTCATGTTGTGAGCAAAAAAACATTGCACAAAAAAAATTTCAGGAAAAATAAAGTTTAAAAAAGTATACTTCAATCTGTATTCAGACATCATCAGTTCTTTCTCTGGGGAGTGATAGCATTTTTTTATCCTAGGTCCTTCAGAGTTGTCTTGCATCGTTGTGTTGCTGAGAATAGCTAAGTCATTCATGTCTGATCATCTTACAATATTGCTATTACTTTGTACATAGCACGTGTCACTTTGCATCAGCCCATGCAAGTCTTTCCAAGTTTTTCTAAGAGTATCTTGCTCAGTATTTCTTATATTGCAATAGTATTACATCATAATAACATACTGCAACTTGTTCAGGCATTCCAAAATTGATAGGTATCACCTCAATTTCTAATTCTTTACTCCCAGAAAAAAAAAAGCTGCTATAAATGTATTTGTACATGTAGACCCTTTTTTAAAAATCTCTTTTAGGATACAGATCTAGGTGAAATGGTATAGATGGGTTTTTGGCTTTGGACATAGTTCTAAATTGCTCTATAGAATGGTGGAATCAGTTCACAACTTCACCAATAATACATTATATTCATTTTTTTCCCACATGCTCTCTAAAGTTTGTCACTTACCTTTTCCATTCCATTATCCATTATACTTATGAAGTAGTTATCTTTTAATTAAATTACTTTTAATTTGCATTTCTCCAATCAATAGTGAGTTAGGGTGCTTTTTATATGCTATAGATAGCTTTGATTACTTCATCTGGAAACTGATCACATCTTTTGATAACTTTTAAATGGGAGAATGACTCTTATTTTTATAAATTTAACTCAGTCCTACGTATGTTTGAGATATGAAGCCTCTATCAGAGAAACTTGCTTCAAATTTTTTTTCAGTTACTGCTGCTAACTGTATTTCCCTGTATCCTATTCCCCTCATTTATTCTATTCTCTCTTTCCTTTCACCCTGTCCCACTTCAAAAGTGTTTTGCTTCTGACTACCCCTCTTTCAATCTACCCTCCCTTCTATCACCCCCCCCATTCCTTTCCAGTCTTACTTTCTCATATGATAAGATAGATTTCTATGCCCAATTGTGTGTCTATGCTATTATTCCCTCTTTGAGCCAGCTCTGATGAAAGTAAGGTTCACTCACTCCTGCTCAACTGTCCACTCTTCCCCTCCAGTGTAAAAGTTTTTTCTTGCCTCTTTTATGTGAGATAATTTTAGCTTTCCTTTTCTCTCTCTTCCAGTACATTCCTCCCCTACCCCTTAATTTTATTTTTTAAATATCATCCTTTCATATTCAACTCACATCTCTGCCCTCTGCCCATATATACTCCTTCTAATAATGATAAAGTTCTTATGAATTACAAATATCATCTTCCCAGGTAGGAATGTAAGCAGTTTAAAAGTATTAAATCCCTTATGATTTCCCTTTCCCATTTACCTTTTTATGCTTCTCTTGACTCTTGTATTTGAAAGTAAAATTTTCTATTCAGCTCTTGTCTTTTCATCAAGAATGCTTGAAAGTCCTCTATCTCATTGAATGTCTATTTTTTCCCCCTGAAGGACTATATTTTGCTGGGTAGGTGATTCTTGGTTGCAATACTAGCCCCTTGGACCTCTGGAATATCATATTCCAAGCCTTCCAATTTGGAGAACCTGGGGGTTGGAGCCAAAATGGTGGAATAAGAGCAACTATTCACCTAAACTCTTAGATTAAACTCCTTCAGATACCTCTAAAAAGAGAATCTAACCAAATTTTGGAGGTGCAGAATCCAATAGGAGACAGATTCTGGCAGACTCACAGACCAGGAAAGACTGGAAAGTGGATGGAAAAGATCTGTTCCATGGGGGTGGGAGAACCCACGGTATACAGCACAGTGCATCCTGCCATGGCACAGCCAGGGAGGAAAGCCCCAGGGTGGCCTGAGGCAGTGGTAGGAAGGTGGAATGGCAGAGTGGCAGCCAAGGGCAGGAGATCAGTGGAGCCGAGTGAGTGACAGCCACTGAGCTCCAGGTATCAACTGCAGTCAGACTGAGCCAGCAGACTGAGACTCTCAGCCAGCAGATTAAACTTCTGTAAGTCACCTACTTGAACTTCTGGGAGACAAAATAGTGGTAGGTGGAGTGCTCAGTAAATACTCTCTCCACCTTCCCTTGTTGACCTTGAAAGAACCATAAAATATTTCCCCAGAAAAATCCTGGATCAGTGGATTCAGCAGAAGGGGCAAACAGTCTTGTAGCACCTAAGGTCAGGAATATTCCTCCTACTGTAGTGGAGTACTGAAGCTGCCCCAGATAGCCCTACCTCAGCAAACCAACCAAGAGAAGATCCAGAGCCAAGGGAGGTGAAGCCTCGCACTAGGACCAAGACATGCCTCAGTACTCCAGGGGAAAGGGGAAGGCAGTCAGGATCATCAAGTTATGAGTTTGCCTTTGCTCTAGCTCAGCTGAGGCGATCTCCATGACCAGACTACCCCTCCCCCACACTTAACAAAGTAACCCCAGTGCTAATCCAGGGAAATACAAAACAAAAAGAAAAAAGAGGCACTTGCCCTTTGCTTTCTCACATCAGTCAGCTCAACACCAGGTTCTCCAGTTTCTAGCTGAAAGAACCAGAGGCCATAATACACAAAGCGTCATCAACATGAGTAAGAAGAAGCAAAGCAAAAAGGAAAAGACCATAGAATCTTTCTGTGGGGACAAGGAACGAAACATGAATACCAAAGAGGTCAGTATTAAGACTGTACTCTCATCTGAAATTTCAGAAGGGACTATGAACTTCTTGCATGCACGAAGAGGTCCCCTGGAACATCTAAAGAAGGAAATAGAATAAAAACTGGCCAATGATTTTAAAACTGTGAAAAAAAGAATTCTATGAAGAGAACAACTCTTAAAAAAGAAAATTGAACAAATGGAAAAAAAAGCACACAACCTAACTGGGAAAATTGGACAAATGGAAAAGGAAGTACAAAAAACTAATTGGAGAAAAAATTCCTTAAAAGAAATGATTAGACAGATGGAAAAGGAGATGCAAAAGTTAACTGAATAAAATAATTTGATAAAAATTAGAATTGGGCAAGTAGAAACTAATGACTCTATGAGACATCAAGAATCAGTCAAACAATTTGAGAAAGTTGCTAAATCATGTATCATCCTAATTGTGTTTCCACAATACTCCAATTGTTTCTTTCTGTTTGATTGCAATATTTTCTCCTTTACCTAGGAACTCTAGAATTTGGCTAAAATATCTTGAAAGTTTTCATTTTGAGATCTCTTTCAGGAAGTGATCATTGGCTTCTTTCAATTTCTATTTTCCCCAATCAGAGATTACCCATGTTTCCCATGCATTACTCAGCAAGGCCATGGTAATTGGCATTTATGGTTCTAGAATATCAGGGCAGATTTCCTTAATAATTTCTTGAAAGCTGATGTCTTGGCTTTTTTTTTTAAATCATGGTTTTTTGGTATTTCAATAATTTTTAAATTATCTCTGCTGGATCTATTTTATAGGTCAGTTGTTTTTACAATAAGCCATATCACATCATCTTCTATCTTTTCATTATTTTGGTTTGATTTTATTGTTTTTGATTTCTCATAAAGTCATTACCTTTTATTTACTCCATTCTAATTTTTAAGGGATTATTTTCTTCATTGAGGTTTGGGGCCTCCATTTCCAATTCGCCAATTCTGCTTTGTAAGGCATTCATCTCTTTTTTGGCTTTTTGGATCTTGTTTGCCATTTGGCCTAGTCTTTTTTTAGGGTATTATTTGCTTCACTATTTTTCTGTGTCTCCTTTACCAAGCTATTGACTCTTCTCATGATTTTCTTTTATCACTTTCATTTCTCTTGCCAATTTTTTCTTTACTTCTCTTACTTGATTTTTAGACTCATTTTTGAACTCTAACATGACCTTTGACTAATTCATATTTTCTTGGAGGTTTTGGATGTAGCAGCTTTGACATTCTTGTTTTCTGAATATGTGTTTTGATCTTCCTTGTCACCATCATAACTATCTGTAATCAGTGTTTTTATGTTGTTTTCTCATTTTCCTAGTCTTGACAAGGAAAACGTTACTTGACTTTCATCTCTTTATTAAAGTAGGGCTTTGATTCCAGGGTGGAGGGCACACTGTCTCAAACTTCAGGAGTTTTGTGCAGTTGTTTTCAGAGATACTTCTGGGGATTTGTAAGTTTTCAGTTCTGACAATGTGGTATGATCTAAGGAGAAGTGCTTATTACTTTCCTGGTATGTGCTCTGGTCTGTGAGTGACTACAGGTACTTTTTTCTGCTCTGAAACTGTGAACCCTCTCCACTACTGCTACAAGTTCTGCTATACCAGTGATCCTCCTTGCCCTGGGCCTGCCACCCAGGACTGCAATTCATACCTGAGTAAGGGAAAAGCTACAGAATCCTGCCTCAGTGCTAGCAAAAAAAAAACCCAAAAAACTCTTGTAGTCACCTTCTGACCAGTTGTTTGACCCCCTTACTATCTGTGGACTGAGAGCTCCAGAACCAGCCCCTGACTGTTATTGCTGATTCAGTCACTTCCAACGCCTGATCTGGTTTTCCTGAGGCCCAGTCTGTGCTGGTGCAGCCTCACTCCTCTCTCACACTTGGTACAATGGACCTTTCCTGCTGATTCCAAGTTGTCATGCTCTGGAAATCTTTTCATTCCATTTTTTTTTTGTTTGTGTTACTCTAGAATTTATTTAGAGTCATTTTAAAAGGTATTTAGAAGGGTTTTTGTGGAGAGCTCAAGTAAGTCACTGACTTTACTCCACCATCTTGGCCCAATATCCCCTTTCAAGACTTTTAATAGGGCCTCAGGTTCTACTCCATAAAACTTTGTCAAATTTTTCACATTGTTATTACTCTCTCCATCCTCAATTTATTTTATATTTCCTTGGCTGACTCCTGTAGACTGTACACTATCTGAAAGAAGAGACTATTTCCCTTCCCAGGTCTGGCACAATATGTGTGATTTTGGTCAAGTTACCTTAACTCTCAAAGCCTCAGTTTCCTCTGGAGGTAGAAGACTTGGACTACCTACAAGTTTATTGGTTATTGGACAGAATTCCACATTTGAATGGAATGATTTTGGACACAGGGTTATTGGACAGAATTTGAGTGCAAGATTTTTGAGAGCATAAGCTGTTTCATTTGTGTTTGTATAACTCTATCCATTGTCCTTATCATAGTGTCTGGCGTGTAAAAGATTTTCTATAAATAAATATTCGCCCATTGATTTAAAATCTTAAGTATTATCTAAGTTGTTTTTGTTATTCTAATTATTGGTATTGCTGTCTTTTGTTGAAGCTTTTCCAGTAGAGTACAATCTCTGTCTGGTTTTGCCAAGCTAAGAAAGATGAACTCTGGCTGCAGTCCTAGGACCAGCTTAACCATGAATAAGTAGGGAGGCTAATTACCAGAGGATTGACCACTGAGTAATGGATTTCAATTGACCACCGTAACTCCTTATTGTCAATCTCCTAAATTGGGGATGAATTAGGATCTGCCTTAGGAAACCAAAATAGCTGTATGGATTAAATCCTAAATCATTTGCAGTATGGTATAGAGTATAAAAAAGGACTGTAATGTGTTAGGAGATCAAATGAGAGATAACAATCATTTCTAACCAAGAATGTTCAGAACAAATTTTATGGTGAAGTATTTATTCGTGATGATCTGCTGCTGGTACTTTGCCTCTCTCAGCTTCCAATTTTCATGTCTGTAAAATGGGAATAGCAATATCACCTACTTCACAGGGTTGTTTGGAAGAGTAAATGAAATTCTACAAACTTTAAAAGACCACTAAATATTAGCCATTATTATGCAAAGTTCCCAACCTGAGCATGCTGCCATCAAGATTGAGATCTCACGTTGAACTTGATAATCACAACCTCCAGTGTTGCAATGATGTCAAAAAACATATGACAAGAGAATAAAATACCCTCCCTGGTCACTTATGCTTAGGAAACACCAGACATGCACAAGAAAAACCAAAACAAAACTAGAGAGGGATCTTTGGATCAACAATTTAGAGCTGTCAGGGACTTCAAAAGCCATTTACTCCAAATACCTTCTCTTCCTTCCTTCCTTCCTCTCCTTCCTCTCTCCTTTCCATCATTCTTTTCTCTTTTTCATTTTGGGCTCCAAATTCTCTCCCTCCCTTCAGCCCCTTCTTCTCTCCCATTGAAGAAGGCAAGCAAGATGATATCAATTATGCATATAAAGTTATGCTAAACACATTTTCCTATTAGTCATGATACAAAAAAAAAATCAAGAAAAGTAAAGTGAAAAAGTATGCTTCAATGCACACTTAGAGTTCATCCGTTCTGTTTATCTCTGGAAGTGTATAGAACTTTTTTTTAAATTAAGGGTCCTTTGGAATTGTCTTGGAGCATTGAATTGATTAGAGTAGCTAAGTCTTTCATAGTTAATAATTGTTGTAATATTGCTGTTACTGTGTCCAATATTCTTCTAGTTCTGTTCACTTCACTTTCCATCAGTTTGAGAGAAATGATCATTAATAGCCAATGATTTGTAGAAATCCAGAGTTTCTCCTTTCTTCTAAAGTCATGATTTCCAAAGTTCAGTCTCTTGAAGGCCATTTCTGATAATGAGATTGGATTCAGACCCCACCCAGGTGGGGAAGCCAAGGTACTCTATTCAGATTTAGATGCGGTTAAATTCTTTGAATAGATTGCCCAAAGTTAGTGGTAACTTTGAAGCAAATGACATAATCAAAGTTCATGTGAATAGTTTCAGTACCTCATTGTAATATTCAGTCTCTCATTAATTATTAACCAGAGTAGGTTATCACCCTCAGGAATACCCCTCTTGCAATAGCAAATAAGCCACTGCCATCATTGTCTTTGTTGTAAGAGAGATAACCAAATGATCATCTTTTTTAAAGAAAAAACTAACAGACATGCTGACATTATTAATAAAATGGCTAAATAGTCCAGAAATTTTGTCTCAAACCTTTTAAATGTCACAAGATCATATGAGTCTTCCCAGTTTTTCCACCTTAGTACCATCCTGCTCACTATTTCTTAAAGCACAATGGTTTTATATCACAGCAATAGTTTACAACTTGTTCAGCTGTTCCCTAATTGGTGGACATTCCTTCAGTTTCCAATTCTGTATCACCATGAAAGAATTGCTATAAATATTTTTGTAGATATAGTTCCTTTTCCTTTGATCTCTTTGGAATACATTCTTAGCTGTGGTATTGCTGGGTCAAAGGGTATGCATAGTTTCATAGTTCTTTGGGCCTAGTTACAGATTATTCTCTACAATGGTTGGACCAGTTTACAATTCTACCAACAGTGACTTAGCAACACCTTCATTTTACAGGTAGATTAAGAGACACTTGGGCAGAGACATTCCATGCTTTATGTAAGGGTACACAGGTAATAAATTACAGAACCAGGATTTAAATCTTGTCTAGGTCCTCTAAGTACACCTCTCTTTCCATTGTACCTGCTGTCTATAATCCAATATGCAAATGAATGATGGATATTAGGTGACCTACAAGAGCTCACAGGAGAAACTTTTGGGCCTAGTCAGAGAAGGTTTTCTAGAGGATACCTGGTTTAAGCAAAGTCATTAAGGTTGGATGGATTTAATTTTAAAAAGATAATGGGGGAAAGCTAGATGCACAGTGTGTATAGTGCTGGGCCTAGAATCAGGAAGATTCAGCTTCCTGAATTCAAATCCAACCTCAGACACTTAATAGCTGTGTGAATCTGGGCAATCCCAGTTTGCCTCAGTTTCCTTATCTGGTAAAAGAAGTGGCAAACCACTCCAATATCTTTGCCAAGAAAATCCCAAACAGTGCAAGAAATAGTGGGACACAACTGAGCAACATTGGACTGAGAGGATATGAGCTTTGTAACACTGGCATTGCTCAGAGGCAGGGTGATTACCTGTTGGAGATGAGATTACCATTCAGATAATAGAATTAATACTCCTTCTGAGGTATTGCTAAATCTGAGACGTCATGGAACAGCTTGGAGGAATCTGGGTTTGAATTCGATTTCAGACCCTTACTAATTATTTCACCCTTGACAAGTCACTTAACTTCTCTGTGCCTCAATTTCCTCATCTGAAAAATGAGAGTCAGACACAGTGGCCTCTAATATCATGTCTAACTCTAAAATTATGATCCTATGATACACTGAGTGTAAGATCCCCAGAAGTTCTTTGATTGCTTGAATTATTCTAAATACTTCACATTGTTTTATTTCTCTTTTTCCTATTTTAAGGTAGTTTTCTCCTATGAATTTTGTGATTAAAAAAATTAACCATCGATGGGTTAGTGAAACTGTCATTTATCCCTCCCCCAGCAACTGTCTTTCCAGATTGGGAGGCAACAGACTTCCAGGTAATTAAATTGGAAAGGTTGACTCTTCAACATGCCAGATGTTTGATATTTTCTGTTGACAATGTGGAATTCCAAGCTGCAGTCACAGTTCATATTATGAGAAGTTCTTGCTCATTTATTGAGTTGATCACAAACTTGAGAGGGTCTCAAGGCTACACATGATGTTTTTTTTCACCCATTGAACCCACTCTAAAAATTTGTCATGAATATAGCTGTTATCTGTAATAGATACCCTTTTAACCAATATACCTGAAAATGCATCATTTTATAAAATTGCATAATTATACTTGGAAGACAACAGCTGTTTCTAGAGCAAAAATTGCACCTCACCCCCTTGCCGCTTGACATTGAATCTCCCAATCTTGGGGTATTCACTGTATTGGTGCCAAGATTATTGTGGACACTAGATTTTCTTTAACCTTCCTTAAGCTCAGAAATTCCTAACTCTACTAGCCTCAGCCTCCCTATGAGCAGTCACTATAGATCTATAGTAGTACACCACCACAAATCCAGTCTATAAATCTCCTTCTAAGGTGTTGGCCTTTCTGGATTTTGACAATTTAATTTGCAGAAAGGGGCAGAAACATGAACAATTGTAAAAGAACCTCTGAAAACACAGCCCCATAGGGAAAAGTACTTGAAAGAACATACAGATTGTTCTGAGAGGACCCAAGAGAAATCAGCCCTGAGAGAAAAATTACTTACTGAAGGCAAAGAAGGCCTAAGTGTTTTGTTTCCCAGGAGCTAATCTACATATGACTATAATGAAGACATTGAAGTTAATAAAGAGGATAGACACACTGCTGCAGAATGACCTTTTATAATGAATGCAGGTTGGATGAGAGTCAGCCCAGGAAGAAAGAGAGAGAGAATAGGACATTGTGGTCTACACAATGGTGTCATGCTGAAGTGCTACAACATCATTCAACTTTATTCACTAAATGAAAGGCGTACTTATGTTCATTATGTAGATCTAGTTATTAGGGATGGAAAGATAAAACATAAATATTTTCTGCCTTCAAGGAGTTTACATTCTACTATAGGTGGAACAACATATATAAAAAATACAAAGAGATGCAAGATAAGTATAAAATAAACAAATACAAGATAATGTGAAGAAGGAAAGTTCATTAATGCTTAAGAGGGTCAGGAAAGATTTTTTGTAGGATGTAGAGCATGAATTGAGCCTTAAGGAAGCTAAAGATTCTCAAAGGGGCCTAGTATTAATCTTTTGTTTTTGTTTAGTATGTTTTTCCCAATTACATGGAAAAGCAATTTTTACCATTTGTTAAACTTTAAATTCTAAATTCTCTCCATTCTTCCCTCCCCACCCTTCTCATTGAGAAGGCAAGCAATTCGATGTAGGTTATACATGTATAATCATGCAAAACATATCCATATCAGTCATGTTATGAAAGAAAAAGACAAAAAAACTCAAGAAAAGTGAAGAAAATAAAAAAAGTATGGTTTAGTCTGTATTCAGACACTATCAGTTTTTTCTCTGTGGAATGATCGCATGTTTCATCATAAGTCCTTCAGAGTTGTCTTGGATCATCATATTGCTGAGAATAGCTAAGTCATTTGCAGCTGATCATCATACAATATTGCTGTTACTCTGTAACAACACATACCAATTTACATCAGCTTCTTTAAGTCTTTCCAGGATTTTTGAGGGCATCCTCTCATCATTTCGTATAGCCCAATAATGTTGCATCACAATTACATGACACAGTTTGTTCAGTCATTCCCCAATTGGTAGGCGTCTCCTCAATTTCCAATTATTTGCCACTAGAGAAGAGTTGCTTTAAATATTTATGTACATACAGGTCCTTTTTTAAATTTTTATCTCTTTTTAGATACAGGCTCAGTAGTGGTATTGCTAGGTCAAATGATATGCTTGATTTTATAGCGATTTGAGCATAGTTCCAAATTTCTCTACAGGTTGGTTAAATCAGTTTACAACTCCACCAACAATGCTTTTCAAATATCCTCTCCAACATTTGTCCTTTGATTTTCTGTCCTATTAGCCAATGCAATAAGTAGAACGTCAGAATTGTTTTAATTTGCATTTCTCCAACAAACATTGATTTAGAGCATTTATTTATATGGTTATATTTTGGATCATTTGTCAATTGGCAAATAGCTTTTATTTTTATAAATTTGAATCAGTTCTCTATATGTTTGAGAAATGAGGCTTTTATTGGAGAAACTTGCATCTATTTTTTCACACTTATGATTGCTAACTGTTTTCACTTTCAACCTATTTTCCCCTCTGTTTTCTCTCCCTTTTTTCACCCTATCCCTCCTCAAAAGTGTTTTGCTTTTGACTACTGAACCCCCCCCATCTGCCCTGCCTTCTATCACCCACCCTGCTCCTTCTCTTATCCCTTTCCCTCCTATTTTCCTGTAGGACTAGAGGGATTTCTATACCCAATTGTGTATGTATGCTATTCCCTCTTTGAGCCAATATTGATGAGAGTAAGGTTCACTTCCTCCCTCTCAGCTCCATATTCCCTTCCAGTGTGAAAGTTTTTTCTTGCATCTTTTATGTGGGATAATTTGTTCCATTCTACCTTTCTCTTTCCCTTACAACTCTTAATTTTATTTTTTTAGATATCATCCCTTCATATTCAACTCATACCTGCACCCCCTATCTATATATAATAATGAGAAAGATCTTATGAGTTAGAAGTATCATTTTCCATGTAAGAATGTAAACAGTTTAACCTTTTTTAGTCCCTTATGAGTTCTCTTTCCTCTTTACCCTTTTATATTTCTCTTGAGTCTTGTATTTGCAAGTCAAATTTTCTATTCAGCTCTGGTCTTTTCATCAAGAATGCTTGAAAGTCCTCTTTCTCATTGAATAGCCATTATTTTTCCCTAATGGATTATACTCAATTTTGCTGACCAGGTGATTCTTGGTTGTAACCTTAGCTCCTTTGCCCTCCAGAATACCATATTACAAGCCTTCTGATCCTTTAAATATTAATCTAATTACTTGGAAACTACTGTACATGAAGGGGAATAATATGGAATATTTGGAAAAATAATTTGGAATCAGGTTGTGGAGTTCTTTAAATTCTAGTCTGAGGAATTTGTATTTTATTCTTGCAACAATAAGAAAATGCTAAGGTGAGTAGACGGTCTTGGAGAAATGGTCACTCTGCTTCTTATCGTAGCTATCCTGTAAAGGGGTACTAAATGTATTCTATGGAAACTTATTCTACTTTGTGACAGATCTAATTGTTAGTATGTTTTTCCTTGCATGAATCTTCGGTCTATCTCCCCACAACTTATACCCATTGTTCCTTGATCTATGCTCTGGGACCAATTATAACCAATCTAATCCCTCTTCCACCTCACAGACCTTCAAGTACTTAAAAACAGTTGCCCTTATGATTTTACTTCTAATCCTTCTCTTCTCCAACAAGTTCATCATTTGTAAGTCCATCAATCAGTTACTGTACAGTACGGTCTCCAGCTTCTTCTTTGCCCTGCTTATTGACTCTTTGACATGCAATTTGTGAGCATCTTCATTAAACATCAGACTTAGAACTGAACAAAATACTAAAACGTTGTTTGATCAGGTCAGAAGCCAAAGGAAATATTTCCTCCCTCATTCTGGACCTTCATTAGCATAGTCTAAAATTATTTGTTTTTAGCTACTTTTTTGAGGCAGTATATTTTTGCTGTCACATCACATTATTGACTCACATTATGCTTTCAGTCCGCTAAAATCCCCAGATCTTCACAAAACTATTTTTGAGTCAGTATCCTTTATTTTCATGTGCAGCGGACTCCTCAAAGCTAAGTTTGACTTTTTACCTACAAGAAAATCATATTAATTTCCCCATTTTTCTAGTTTAAGATATTTTTCCATGATGATGAAGAAGAGGAAGAGGAGGAGAGGAAAGAAAAGGATAAAGAGAAGAAGAGAAAAGAGGAGAAGGAAAAGAAGGAGGAGGAAGAAGAGAATGAGAAGAATAGAAGAGAAAAAAGAGATGGAGAAAGAGAGGAAGGAAATTGAGTAGGGAAGATGAAAGGAGGAAAGATAGGGACTATGAAATAGAAATGAAGAGAAGAGAAATTGAAAGAGGCAGAATAGAGATAGAAGAAATATGAGGATACAGGATCCTGGATAAATAATGACAAAATCTCAGAGCTAGGGAGGGATGTTTCAGTAACCATCTAGTTTGAACCATAAGAAAACTGGAATTTCTTTACAATCATTCTGAGAAGTGGTTAACCAGTCTTGGCTCAAAGATGTTCACTGAATAAGTACCACAAGCTCTTGAGGAATATCTCCATTTCCCTTTTAGAAAGCCCTTTTTGGCAGTAATCCTCTCAATGAAAAACCTAAATCTGCCTCTCCATAGCCTTTAACCATTCTTCATAGTTCTGTTCTGTGAAGACAAGTTAAAAACACACACACACACACACACACACAAAATCTAATAACGACCTTTCAAATACTTTTGAAGAATGTTGTCATATACAACTTATCTTCTCTCCTCCCAGCCAAAGATCCTCCAATTCTTCAATGGCTCTTCATGTGATACTACCTCTAAGCTCCTCATTATCCTGGACACAGTTCTATGGGTGTTTTTTACCTATGTTCAAATGTTCCCACCCTACCTATTTTTTTTTTTACCATGCTAAACATTTCTAATTCCCTTAACTGCTCTTTTACAACATGTAATATCTTTTCCTCCTCTTTTACCAAGGAAATAGAGGCCATTTATCATAAACTTCGTTTTTTCCACTGTCACACTTCCATGAATATTACCTCCTTTCTCCTCTCCTTTTCTCCAGTCTGAAAAACTGTAGAATTTTCCATGTGAAAGTTCCATCCCCTCTTGTCTTTTCTAGGAACTTGACCCATCTATCACATCCTTTCTCTTTTATTTCATCCCATCTATTGACTCCTTCTTTGGTGTCTTAAAGCATGCCCAGATCTTTACTATCTTTAAACAATCTCTATTTTGCTCCTGCCTTCCTCCTAGGCTACAATACTATGCTGATTTCTCTTGCCTTTCACGCCCACTCTCAGAGAAAAAGTTTTGAATATTATATCCATAGAAATGACTCTTGAATCCATATATGCAGCCCTAGTGTCTCTCCTCATCTCTAGCCCTGTATCACCAACAGCTTATTGGACCTCTACAGTTGGATTTCTGTGGACGTATAATAATCACTGTGTCCAAATTGGACTTCATGATCTCCTTCAGAAAACCTGCCTCTCTGCCAAATGCCTCTATGTTTGTTGAGAGTCTCATCAGCCTTCCAGCAATCCAGGTTTGCAACCTTGGTGTCAACCCTGACTTTTTCTTCTAGGGGTATGAACTGGCCAATTTGAACCAGCTTTTTGAGAGCTTATTGCTATATTTTCAAAGTGAGCATTTACACCTTGAAAACTAGCAAATGCTATAAATCAGGGCTTGAGTTATTGTTTTTTTGGTTGCCTAGGCTTAAGGAAGCAATGGAGAAAATATCACTAATGCAGATCAAACTTGTGTGTTGTGTGTACATTTTTTTCATAGAATGGGTTGTTAAACATTTACCAGTGCACTTCTACTTCCATCTTTCACTTCTCATTTCTAATTAGTTGTCAATTTTTGGCAATCTGACTACCACAGAATATTTTTCATCCATCCCCTTCTCTCAGAAAGCCACTGCCTAATTAATGGTCTCATGGCCTCTCACTTGGTCTATTGTCACTGTCTATTAATTGGATGCCTAGTTTTCACTCACTCCCTTATCCAATCCAAGTTCAATACAGTTGTCAAAGCAATCTTTTTAAAGCGTAAGTCTGATGATGTTGTTCCCCTGTTCAAGAATCTTCAGTGACTCACTCTTGCCTTCATAATAAAGTACAAATTCATAAGTTTGGCATTTTAGCTTTCCACAATCTGATCTCAGAGCCAGGCAGTCCTGGGTAAAAATCTTCTTTCTGATATACACTCATTGTGTGATTCTGGATAAGTCACATAAATTCTCAGTGGATGTGGGAATTCTTTAAGATTATAATTTGCAGGAAAGTTGCCAACTCATATTAATAGAGGGAGTTGGCTTATCTAGTGGTTCTCTATGCTAATGAAATAAGTTCAGTCACTCTCCCAATACCTTTGTCAATCAACATCCAGTCTACCTATCTGGACTCATTACATGTTGTTCCCCCTCATCTATTTTATGTTTCATTTAGACTGACTTCCTTGTTCTTCTCAAACTCAGTATTATACCTCCAACTTCCCTGTTTTTTTCCTAGGCTGGCCTTAGTGTGTGTTATGCATTTCTTCCTTACCTTCATGTCTTACAATTCCAAGGTGACCAGTTTAATTGTATTTCCTAGAAAATAAGATCATTTCCTCTACCTATTTAACCTTATTGTTGTTTTTTGTGTTCATCCTTTGTTGCCAAAGAAGACCATGCCATCAGAGAAATGATAACTTGCACTTGATTTTGTTTTGAGTGAAGGAGGGCTGCGCAGGTCACCAGTCTCACTTCTGCTCCAGAGTCATCTGAATCCAGTGACCAGATATTCATCAGGATGACTGAAGATGAACCAGGGTCAGTTCCTAGGTGACCAATTTAATTGTATTTCCTAGAAAATAAGGCCATATCTGCTACCCACTTAACCTAATATGATAGCATGCCCACATTCTGAAAATCTTTAAGAGCATCAGGGGTAGTACATTTGGCATTTGGAAGGCAGGGCCCACTTCCTCTAGCTGATCCTGCTGGGTTTATGTGACCCTTCTACCTACTACTATTTCCAGGCAAACACAGTTGTTGAATTTCTTGTGCCTAGTCTTCCTACTATCCCACTTTCCCAAACCATTCCCTTCTTGAGCTCATCGTGGGCTTACTTCCTGAGGAGGAGAGAGGACTTGTCAAACTTTGAAATAATTATATCTCACATTTCCATTGACTTTATGGTTGATTTATTCAATAATTATTCAAGCACAGGGCTAGGTAGATCCTGGGGAAATAAAGCATGTAGATATGATACTATACATACCCTCATGGGTTTTCTGACAAGAATCACTCTCATGACTCCCCCAATAGGTGTTATAAATAAAACTACTTTTTCCTTTATAGTTACCTCTGCATGTATATGCTGTCTGCCTCATTAGAATGTGTGCTACTTGAGAATGATATAGTAGATAGCATGTTGGACATTAAAGTAGGAAGAACTTGGTGCAAATCGTTCTTTGGAAACTTATCCTATCTTTGTTACAAACTTTTGGCGTCTTGATTTCTTCATTTGTAAAATTAGGGGGTTACATTCAATGACCTCTTAGATCCCTTCCAGAAAACAAAGCTCGGAGACACATCTTAGTTTGGTGGGTAGATTGATGGACTAGGTATCAAAGAGATTCCAGGTTTTTCTGTCAGTAGGGGTGTGACCATTGTTAGTACATGACAAAGATAGTACTTGAACTTAGGTCTTTCTGACTTCAAAGTTGGCTCTTTATTGTTTTGTCTCTTTCAGTACAAATGTTATTACCCCCATTGTACAGATAAAGAGACTAAGACTTAGAGAGAAGTGATTGTCGGAGGTTGAAAAGAAATAACTAGCATCGCAGCTGAGACGTGATTGTGACTGATTCAGGGGATCTGCCTGCCTTGACTTTTTTCCCTTCACTCCTCAGTGTCCATGTGCTGACCTACCTGTCCAACCCTCTCTGGATAGAATTCTATATGCTACACTTTCCCTTCTTCTACTCCCTCCAATTAAAATGTACCCATCTTCTATCCCAAGTAGATAAATGTTATACTTGACAAAGTTCTAGACTTGGAGGCAGAAAAACTCATATTCCTGAGTTCAATTATGTCCTCAGATATTTACTAGCTAGGTGACCCTGGGCAAGTCACTTAATCCTGTTTGACTCAGTTTCCCCAACTGTGAAATGAACTGGAGAAGGAAATAGCAAACCATTCCATTATCTCTGCCAAGAAAACTCCAAATGTGGTCATGAAGAATCAGACACAACTGAAACTATGGAAGAACAAAACCTATGTTCTAAAGGTTCTATTCTCTGTTATGGCTAGCTTGATAAAGTATTCCATACTAAAATATGAGCAAATTTTACATGAAGACCTGGGTGATTAAACTCTCTGGCTCTAATACAGAGGATTGTAACTTAAGGTGGAGGAAACTGGGTGGGATTATGTCCAGAGCATCCTTGGCACAACTTCAGTAATAGTAGTAATGTTGATGACAATGACAATGAGAATGATAGAAGTCAGAATTTATATAGCACTTACAGTATTGCATATCTTATCTTGTTTGATTTTCACGACAACCCTCAGAGGCAGATGCTATTATCTGTTATTTTTTTTCCAGATGAGGAAAATGAGACTGGGAGTAGTTAAGTGACTGGCCCAAAGCTGGCAACTGTTAAATGTCAGAAGGATTGAAGTCACCTTCCCATTTTCAATTCCTTTACTCTTTTCTCACACTGTCTCATATAGAGTATAAAGTTATAGATTTCTGTTGTTGCAACACACTGTATAGGAGGTCTGTGATGCAATTTGCCTCAGTGGTAGCCTTCTGGTGTGTTTTTTTCTAATCCTTGTCAAGTATTTGCTTGGCAAAGCCTAGCCTTGGAACTCCTGGAGCTGACTTCTAATTCCTCCTTTCACTGATGCCTGACCTGCCCCTTGAGGTATTCATTTCATTTTATGCCTCCCTTTAGACCCTGTCTGATAATTGATGAGCCTTCCCTCCTGCCACCCCTGTTCTGACTGCCCCAGATCTGACTTCCACCCTTCCCTTCTGAACTGAGACAACTCTGGGTCAGATCATTCCCTTCTCATGTTATGTCCTACTGACTGACAGCATACCCCCATCTTCTATTAGACTCAGAAGTGTTTTCAAAAGATTTCCAATTGCTGTAATCCCAGCTCTGATCTAACTTTTGACTACCAAATCAAGCAAATGGGATATCACAGGGATAGCTGTGTTTTCCCTCCCTCTTGTGTGACATGTACTCTACTGTCCTTTCTCCCAAGGGACATAGTGTACACTGAAGCAGGAGCCCTCTGGACTCAGTCAAGAAAAATGACTTTGTGAGGATTTCAGACCAGACATAAATGGTGTAAAGAAAAGCATTGTACTTGAATGCATTTCTGCTTCTTGCTTGTTGCTTCACCTTTGATGAAGCACTTCTCTCTCTCTCTGTATCTCTCTATGTCTCTCTGTCTCTGTCTCTGTCTCTGTCTGTCTGTCTCTGTCTCTCTCTCGCCCACCTCAATTGCCTCATCTCTCAAATGAAAGAGTTGAACTAAATGAGTTTTAACGTCTCTTCTAATTATTTCATTCTCTGATTTTATCAATTATCAGTCCAGGGAGGTCCCTTAGAACATAGATGACTCAAGGTGGAAGGGGTTTTAGAGGCCACCTAGTGACAGGATCATTGAATTAGAGCAGGAAGGGAGCACAGAAATCATCTAAATTAGGTTTTTAAATTTTGGTCCAACTAAAAATACATTTTGTTACTATATTTTAAAACCATCAATTTTCTTTGTATTCATTCCTATGTATTTTATTTTATGAATTAATATATTCTGAGAGGAGTCTATGAGTTTCATCTAGACTTTCCAAAGGGTTTACTACACAAAAAGTAAAAAATCCATGATCTAGCCCAAGCCCTACATCTTGCAGATGAGGAAAATGAGAAAGAGAAGTTGAAGTCATCGCAGAGTTGTGATCTGAGCTGACATCTTTGATGTTAAATCCAGGGCTCTTTTCAATAATCTGGCCTTCCCTTCTTTTAAAAATGAAGAAAGTAAAACCCAGCAAAGGAAAGTAACTTGCTTAGCTCCTGAGTAAGTTGGTAACTGACCCTGACCTTGAACTCAGTTTCCATGAATTCTTGCAGTATTTAAACCTGTTTCCCTCTTGTGATATTCAGAGGATAGAGCAATTTCTTTCTCCTGCTTTTGCTCCATTTCCCCATGTTTGCCATTGTTCTGAAGTCTCTAAGGAGCTTAATTAGATACTAAGAGTTGGGAGGTAAGGAAAAGAAAGGACAATCATTAAACATGGAAAGCCAAAGCTGGAAGGATCCTTCCAGTGTTAGAGTGAGATCTAGACCTTAGCATATAGTGTTGGAACTAGAAGGGATTTTAGGACAGACTGTTTGAGCTGGGAGGACCTTCAAACTGGAAGGGACCTTGGAACATGGAATATCAGAGTTGGGAGGACTTTAGAATATAGTCTATTGGAGGTGGGAGGGATTTCAGAACATAAAATGTCCAAGTTGGAAGGTTCCTTGTTAATTAGAATTTTGAAACAGAGAATATTAGTCTTCCTATAATATCAGAGACAAAAGGGATCTTAGATTATATGCTTAAGTGGGAACGGAACTTGAGGTCATCTGGTCCAATCCTTTTATTTTAACAGATGAGAAAACTGAGACTTAGTAAAGAGAAGTGACTTGTTTAACACCACACAATATGGTAAAGAGAGGCTGATCTGGGATCTGAGCACAGGCCAACTTATTGCTTTTAGCACTTGGCAACTAGAATCCATTATTGTGTCTACCTTCTAGGGTCAAGGAGAGTAAATACAATTTCTAATTTCTCTGCCATGTGATATCCCTTTAAATACTGGAACATGGTTTTTATCCTTCTCTTTCATCCTTCTCCTTGCCTCTAATTCCTCTCTTCTCCATGTCACATAGTCATATCTCTTTCAACTCTAGCTGGTCTTCTATTTCATCTTCCCTCCCTCATCTTATCAATACTCATCTTAAAATGTCATACTATTCCAGACATGTTCTGGATAGGACAATATTGGTCCTATGACTTTGTTTGAGGTACCACGTTTTTCTGAATACAGCTCAAGATTGGATTAGCTGTATTGGCTTCCATGTGATATTCTTTACACTATTGAGTTTTGAGTCCCCCAAAACTCAATTGTTTTTCAGATGAACTACTATCTAGTCATACTTTCCAAATTTGAGTATTGTCAAGTTGACATTTAGGCCTCATTATTCTATATTTTCTTTATTTCTTTTAACTTGCACCTTGTTAGATTTTGCCCAACATCTATTAAGTCCTTTCTGAATTCTGACTGTGGTTCAGAGAAATAACTATTTATCCCTCCTATATGGATCATCTCTGAATCTGATAAGCACATGTCTTTCTCCAAGTCCTTGATCAAATGGCAAATTGATCATGGTCAAATGAAAATCCCTGGTGTGGTCGAAATCATATTTCTTTCCAACTTGGAATCAAGGCACAAATGACTAGTCTCTGGGTCTAGATATTCAAGTGTTACTGAATCAACCCAACTATATTATTATGGAGCATAGATAACTAGATCGCAGATTTTAAGAGCTAGAAAACGATCTAATCCAACCTCCTTATTATTTCTTTGGATGAGTTGCCTGAGGTCTTGAGCAGTTAAATGACCTGCCCAGAGTTTCATGGGCAATATCAGCAGCAGAATTTGAACCTAGGTCATCTGATTTCAAAATCAATCTCATTCCAATTTAAGATTCTTACTTTTTGAATATAAAATTCTTTGTCAAATTTGGTCGAGCTACTGAATCCTACCCAGTGTAAGGAAGCCTTTTACAACTTTTATGAGACTGTGTTTGACTACCCTTATGGTGTAACAGAAAGAGAAATAGGTTTGGAGTTGGAAGACTGGGTTAAATTTTGCCTCTTTATCTGTGTGACATAAAACAAGTCACTTATCTCTCAGGCTTCAATTACCTGATCTGTAAAATTAGTAGGTTCAATTATATATGGTTCCTTAATTCTAAAATTAGGGGATTTAATTAGATAAAATCCTTTCCTACTTTAAATCCTGTGACTTAGAATCTACAGCCTCCAGTGACTGGAAGTGATTATAAAGGGGAAAGAAATGGAGGAAAATATCGACCCAGACATTTCCTGACCAGATACACATTTGTTAGAGAATTATGGATAATGCTAAAATTATGAACCCAAATGAGCTCATCATTGATTTCCAGTTGATGAATTTATTATAGAGAGAATTCTTTTTCAAATATGAGTTGAACTGGATAGCCCTTGTGTCCCTTTTCAAATCTGGGATTCAAGAATTTTGATTCTGATTCATTTTGGATGATCTGTGGTTTTGGATTAGCTATATTTTCTATTATCCTCATTTCCACAGATAACTGAAATGGGTCCATTTTATACTTGGGCTTATTTGAAGGCCTGCCTGGGTTAGTTCCAATGTCTTAGTGACTTTCTTCTCCCTCCTCATTCCCCACCCCCTTTTTTTGTCTTTTAATTTCTTTTTAAAGTTGCATCTGACTAGACCACAAATTAAACCAAGAGCTGCCAGATTCCAGCTGGTTCTAACATGAGATTTTCTCCCATCAGCGGGTGGCCTGACATCTTATTAAAAACATTGCAAATCGCATCATCTGAATAATGGCCTTGATGTACCAAATGTGATTTGTGCCTCTGGGAAGACACCTTGCCCTCCTTATCTGCAGATTCCCCCTCCCCTGACATGGATAAGAGCTACAAATGCTGTCAGTCACAGGGAGCAATGTGAGAGCCTTCCTTCTAAGCCCTGCTCTATTTTTAGAGGCTCAAGACATATGGTCATATCTAGAATATATGCACATATATAGACATGTGTGTTTATAGCTATATATATTCATACATATAAATATATGTGTACACACATATACATACATATAAATATACATAGAATCCACAACTGCTTTTTCCTTGGTATGTGGAACTCCCTGATGAGGAAACTCACTCCACTAGTGCAGATTAGAATTTTTGTTTTTCAATTTATTGTCTTAGAGAGTTGTCTGTGGGCACTGAGAAGCCAGGGTCATAAATCAAATATCACAAGTAGAACTTGAACTCATGTCTTTCTTTTGCTTTTTTTTTTTTTTGATCCAACTGAGGTTAAGTGGTTTGCCCAAGGTCACACAGCTAGTAAGTAACTGAGGTCAAATTTGAACTCAGGTCCTTGTGACTCCAGGGCCTATGCTCTATGTACTGTGCCTCCTAGCTGGTCCCATGTCTTTCTAACTAATAGACTAGTTCTCTATCCATTATGTCACACTGGTACTTGTACTGAGCACAGAATTTCAGAGTGGTCAAGGTTGATTCGAACATAAGACATAGACATTTACTTTAATTAGAGTATGTATTAAATCAAATAGTCACAATTCGTTTTTTTCCAAATTTTATTGATATCTTTTGCTTATATTTCTCCTACATTTCCTAGTATATCCTCCCCTGTTCTACTGTCCAAAGAATCATCTTCCTAATAGAATAAAAAAGAAAGGTAGGGAGCTTAATAAACTGACCCATCAACTAAGAGACATATTCAATATTCCATATGGATAATTCTCCATGGGAGGAGGCAGGTAAATTTTCTCATAGCATTCTTTGTTTCCAATCTTTATTATTCCAATTACCCACTTAGTTTCCTTTTGCTTATTACTCTTGCTGTTCTTTTAATTTACATTAAGCACTACAGCTATCCCTTCTACACTGTAACTTACGCCATTGCGTTTTCACTATATCACGGGGTTAACATAAGAAATTAAATGGGAATTTTGGGGAGTTTTGCAGGAAGCTACTGATGACCCACAAAGGCCAGAAGACAATACAGAAACAATTTAGAATCTCAGATATGCATACAATTTATGTATAAAATTGCATAATATCAACATACTTTATCTTCTAATACCATACTAATTCAGACTACTTCTCCAACGCAAAGGAAAGACCAAAAAATTTTACGTGAATTTTCTAGATCTTGAGGGCACTGTACTCTATTTAAGTGTTACCTAGATTATCTTCCTGGCTTTGCTTAACTTGAACCTTGGCATCATTTTAGATAAGTCTCTCCATGCCTCTGATTTCTTGATACTTACCATTTCTTATCACGCAATAATTCCATTTCTTCATGTGGCACATCTTGGTTAGCTATTTCTCAGTTGATGGAAATCTACTTTGTTTCAAAATACTTGCTACTATGAATATTTTAGCATATGTAGGATATTGCTTTCTGACTTTGATCTCCTTGGGGTATATTCTAGAAAGGAGATCTCTCTGTCAAAAAAGAATGGGCATTTTTTGTTACATTCTGATTGTTGTATTCTCAGTATAATTCCCAAATTGCTTTTCTGAACAGTTGGGCTAAATCCTAGTTACACCAATAGTGTATAAGCATACTTTTCTTCTAAAACCCCTCCAAAATGTTGACCATTCCCACCTTTTGTTATTGTTACCAATTTACTAAGTGTGGGTTGAAACCTCAGATCAATAAGAATTTATTGAGTACCTAATATTTACCAGATACTATGCTAGATGCTTATTCAAAAGTGAGACAATCTTTGCCTAAAGGAGCATATATTCTACTAGAGGGATACAACTTAAGTACATCCAGGGTATCTACAAAAGAAATCCATAGTGATTGGGTAAGGCACTAAGAGTTGGGTGAAGCAACAAAGACTCTGCGGAGGAGAAGCCAATGAAGTTGATCCTTGAAGGGAGTTAGGAGTCCCAAGAGGTGGAAGTGATAAGGGAGAACATTCCAGGCCTGGACACCAACACCTTGTACAAAGACACAAGGTAGTGTGCTAGGAATAGCCTTTAGAATCATTTGACTGGAAGAGGGAATCCATGAAGAACAAGACTGGAAAGGTAGGTTGGGGCCAGATTGAAGGTCTTTAGATGCTACAGAGGTCTGAGCTTTACCCTAGAGGTAAGTCAGAACTTCCTCCTCCATAATATATATTTTTCAAATGACTTTATATTAAGTCCTTTATTCAGTAGAATATAAGCTTCTTAAGTCAAGGAATATTACGTTTTGTCTTTGTAACCCTGGTGGAGGCACACTACCTGGTACATGTTAGGCACTGGGACATGCTAGTTAAATTGAATGAGATATTTAAATGAGCCTTAGCTCTGGCTTCTCCTCCCACTTTGACAAGGAGATCAAGTGTTGACTGAGGCAATCTTTAAGCTTTTTAGGCCTCCTTGTTGTGGCAATTGCTTCACATCATTAATCTAAAGTACAAAATGCTGATAATCCTCATTAATAGTGTTTTTGTATTCATTTCTCTTTTTTCAGTGTCAATAGCTTGTTTCTATAGGTCAGGCTGGAGCTGCTGTAATTGCATTCAATGTCTTCTTTTCATCTCTATCCTTTCTTCTAATTTAGTATTGATTTTGACCTTTGCTCTAACAAGTCACAAAGACAGCTGATTCTGAAATGACTCGTGTCAGGAAACAGTTCCTTCTTGTCCTTTAAGACCGTGAGTTTCATAGTTTTTGTGGTTTTGTACTTGTTATAACAGGTACTTTTGGATTTGCTTCTGAAAGAGGGAAACTATTCATGATGTGTTGACATGAAGCAATTGAGCCCATCAGGCTTAAGATTCTGGTTTCTTTATGTGGAAACCATGTTTTTTAAAATAGCCATCTTGTGGGCTCTTCCTCTGCATCCATCTCTGCATTTAATTTTTAATGTATATAGTGATATGGTGTATATGTGGATCCTATGATAACATGATCGCTCTAGAGCTGGAAAGGACTTCTGGGGGCAATCTAACTCACCATCTCCCTATTTTGCAGACAAGGATCCCTGTACATCCCTGTACATGATGTACAGGGATGATAAGTGATTTTTCTCAATTCACTAGATGTAGGAAATATCAGAAGCAGAATCTGAACGTAAGTCATCAGACTCCAAAATTAGTGCTCTTTCCACTAGACCCCAGTATTTCCTGCCTGTTACTCTGTGGAATTCCTCTCCCTTTTCATTCTCGGTGAGAGAGGTTGTCACATAAGCTGCATGAAATTGCATGATGGTCCTTTTTCCTTATGGAAACCTTAAGTGAGATGACCAAGCATCCCCATAAAAATGATACTTAGTGTTTCCTTTGAGTCTAAAGTAAACCAGTTCTGACAACTCTTTTATATGCCCCTCAAAGAGAACTTGTGAGTCATTTTTCCACTCAGCTACATCTTTGTTCATTCATTTATTCAATCATACATTCATTTATTCAATAAGCATTTATCAAGTGACTCTTCTGTGCCAAGCACTGTGCTAAGCACTGGGGATACAAAGAAAGGTAAAGACAGAGGGGCTCCTTTTCCTCAATGATCTCATAGTCTAAAAGAGAGACAACATGCTAACAACTGTATATGTAATAATATATCTCATATATATATACATATATCATATATACATATATCATATATATGACATACATATGTATACTTTATTATATGTGTGCATGTATGTATGCATGTATATATGCTTACTGCACTATATATATATGCATATATGATAATGTTAAGATAATTTTAGAGGGAAAACATTAGTTTAAAGAGAATTGGGAAAAACTTATTGTAGAAAGTGAAATTTTAGCTTGGTCTTAAAGGAAACCAGTAAAGCCTAGAGAGAGAGATGAGGAAGGAGAGGATTCCAGATAAGGGAGCAGGCAGTGAAAATGCACAGATTTGAGAGACAAAGTCAAGTAGGAGGGTGTCACTGGATCATAGAGTATTTGAATGGGAATAAGATGTATGAAGATTTGAAAAAGCTTTCCACATTACTTCTTCCACTTCCTGACTGTCTTAAGATCCTGACATCATCTCTTTGGCCCTTTTTTAGTATCTTTACTCTTGAAGACAGGATCAGATTTTCTTGCTTGTATTTGTATTGCCAGTTGTTACACAGTACTTGGCACATAGTAAACATTTCATCTCTCATCTCTCTCTCTCTCTCTCTCTCTCTCTCTCTGTCTCTATCAGTCTGTCTGTCTGTCTCTCTCTCTCTCTCTCTCTCTCTCTCCCTTCCTCCCTCCCTCCCTTTCTCTCTGTCTTTCCCTTGGAATGAATAAGGGTCACATTTTATGAGACTGGAGCAAAGAAAGAGAGTGGAAAATGATGTTATTGATATTTGAACTATTAAAGTGAGAAAAAGGAGGTCTGGGTAGATGGCCTTTATTCAGTCAAATGTAAAATGAGTTCCTCCAGTGGAGACACAATAGAAAAAGGGTGGTATGGGTGCTTGAAAGAGAGAACAGAAAATGTGGATAGAGGGTCCTGTTGAAATTACAGAACAAATTTGTAGTGGATGTAGGTCAGCATATTTGTGTGACTTCTATTGATGTTCAGTGAGTATTTGAGTTAGAAAGGAAAAGGTAGGTATTAGGAGTAATCTAGGGTTGGTGTTTGGGATGAGATGAATAGTGATATCACAAGGGAGCAAAAGACAAACATAGAGAAGAGTAAAGTTAAACTGGTTAATTACAGGGTTAAAATTTTGAAATGAAAAAAATAAGGTCGTAGTGGGAGTGCTGGCCTGGAAAATTTGGAAGGGTAAAAGTTTCAGCAAGATTAGGGGATAATGTTAGGAATTACAGGGAGAGATGTAACAATAAGAAGTTACGGACAATGGTGGAACTTCAGAGTAATACGCTGAGCATCAATCAACAAACAAGCATTTATTAAGTGCCTACTATGTCCCAGACACTATGCCTATGGAATCCTTGTAGATGATGGTGGTATAAAATGTACAGCATCTCCTGAGACATGGTTGGGGTAGAACAAAGGTGAAGATCATGGGAGATGAGTAGATTGATGACCCAGGAAGTAAGGATATTTGATTTTAACATATAAGGGTAGTATACGGGCAAGAGTTCATTTGAGGAAGAAGATTGTGAGACATATTGGATCCCTTGAAGAAGGAAGGGAGTTGTCTTGGGAACCAGCAGAGAATAACTACCATGATCTGGATGAGGTGATATATTTGGATGCTTTTAACTTAGCACATAATAAATGTTAAACAAATGACTCTACATTCAATTACTTCTGATCTTAGTAGATTGTGAACTCCTGGAGGGCAAGAATCCTATTATCTTTAACTTTGTATTGCCAACTTTCATCTCAAGGCAAATGGTATGTCAAATAAGTACTTACTGAACTAAGTTCTCATTCATTCAAAATCTTGGCTTTGCCTCTAACTGACTATGGCTTTGGACAAGCCATGTCCCTTCCCTGGGCCTCAGTTCCCTTTCATATCAAAAGAGAGTTGAACTCTGCAATTTTTGAGTACCCTTCAAATTCTTTGAGTCTCCAAGGACCCTGTGAATGTCTTTCAGTCATCCTTTGTCAGGAAAAAAAAATGAAGTCAATGGGAGTACAGCTTGGCACTGTTGATAAAGGAAAGGTCACTTGGGTTCTTCCCTTTATCATGACAGTCAGTCACTCCCAGGCAATCCCCTTAGGTCTCCCCTCATCCCTTCTTTGACTTCTACCTTGATCCTTGTAATCATACTGATATCTCCCCTTCCTCTGACATCTATATCACTTTTATTCTTGTACTCTAGGTCTTTAATCAGCTCTGTCCATGTGAAGCCCTTTCTGTCATTAGGCAACCATTTTCATAGCACCAAGGTGATATTTTAAAGCACAAAAAATAATTTTCTCTGGTAGTTTTATGGAAACCCATCTCATTATTAAGAAGGTACCATCTGTGCATCCTGTCTCCTCAAATAATAATAGTAATAGGTTATCTGTCTTCAGCGCTTTATGGAATGTGTACTTTGGACTGGTTTTGTTCTTTAACACTGGACTTGGAGTCAAAGACATGGGTCTGAATTCTGGTTCTTCTCCTTAATGGCTCTCTGACCTTAGATGGTCATTTCATCCTTCTGAACTTTCCCCAGATCCTTTATTGGCTGTATAATCCACCATCTTTATGAGAATATTGGGGTGGATGGTGACCCCTTCTACACCTACTCATTGTGTGTGATTCTTGATGTATCTACAAGTTTTCTATAGATGATTCACCAGATAACTTAGAGTTGTTGCACTTGTTCTTTTAATATTTAGTGGATACCAAGTCAGTGCTAAAATTGTCCATGCATTTTCCCCTTCTCTTACTGGCTGTTTGGTCCACTTCCCTTTCTATTCTAATATATCCTTAATGGTGCCTTTTAAGACAGTTCTCACATGCACATCATTGCTGATGATGGGCTTCTCTTTGTTTGCATCTAATGTGTATGTATTGCCCTTTGAGGCCATTTATAAAATGAAGCAAATAGCCTTCCCCTGTTTCTCTTATGTCAGAGTGAAGGAAAATGCTTTGTGAAGTACCATGGGAATCTGAGCTGTTTTTGTAAAGCACTTTTCTTGCATTCACCCTTCCAGGGAGCTAGTGAAAGTGTTATCCTCATGTCACAGAAGAGGAAAGGAGATTCTGAGAAGTAAGGTGACTTGCTTAAAGTCACAGGGTTCACAGTATAGAAAGCTGGAATTTGAACCCAGGGCTCTATTCATTGCATTATACTTCTCAACTTGCCCTTGAAACACTGAGACAAGGACTGTGTCCTATTTTCCCACATTGCCTAACGTAAGAGTAGGTATACAGGAGGAATACAATAAATTTGTGTAGAGTGAATCACTGAATGAATGTGTGAATGAATCACAGGATCCTTGAGTTTAGAGCTGATCAGAATGTTAGAAATAAATCAAAACTATTTGGGCATTTCGGAGATAGAATGCAGAAAGTTACAGAGTGCAGAGAGAGATCTCTAAGGAATCAAGCAATCAATTCACAAGCATTTTGATATGTCTACTATGTGCTAGGCACTGTGCTATGCTCTGAGTATAAAAAACTGAAAACAAAACTATTCCTGCCTCAAGAAACTTGATTTTTATTGAAGGAGTTGAGAAGGGATAATATGAACATAGACAAGAAAATCCAAAATATATTCAAAGTACCTTCTTAGTGGGGAAAGGGCTGGAGTAATTGGGCTATAGGATAGTCTTTATTTGAGTCTTGCAGGAAGCAAGTGGTTCAAAGAAATAGTGAGGAGGGAGTGCATTCTAGATATGGGGGCTCCATTCCGTGCAAATGCATGGAGGTGGGAGATGAATTGCTGGGCATGGGGATCATCAGTCAAGTAGGTGAGTTTGTTTGGAGCTTAAACTGTGGGAAGGAAAGAAATGTGCAATAACCCTGGCAAGGTAGACATGAGTGAGGAGAACTCTAAATGTCAAACAAAAATGTTTGTGTTTTATTTTCCAGGCCCTGGGGAACAAATTGAGTTTTTTGAGGAAGGGAATGGCACGGTCAGGCAAGCTTTAAGAAGATTATTTTGTCAGGTAAGTAGAAAATGGATTGGAAAGGGGAGGGAGTGAAAGCCCAGCATCCAATTAATAAACTGTTGCAACAATGTTGTCAAGATGTGATAAAAACTGAAGTAGTCAAATGAATGGAGAGAAGAGACTGGATGAGAGATATGCCGTGGAAATAGAATTGATGAGATGGCAACTGATCAGATGTGAAGGGTGAATGAGATTGATGGTTTAAAGATGACTCTGAGGGAGTGAACCTGAGTGTCTGACAGGATGTTGGTTCCCTTAACAGAAACAGGAAAATTAGTGATGGGGAGATTTTGATGAGCATTCAATCAATTCAAAGCGTTTTGGTTTTGAGATGCCTAGAGGACATACAATTTAAAAAAAATGTCTGAATGGGTTTTACATCTCAGGAAAAAGATGAGTATAGGATATACACAAACATATACATACACAACACACATATAAATATACATATCTATTTATATATCTGATAGTTATTTGTTCAGAGATACAGATTCAAAATCTAACTCTTTTCTTATATGTTCAAGGTCCTTTTTTTAAATCTCAGTTTCATCATCTATCAAATGACATTGATGATAATCCTGATACAACCTACCATCATTTCTATAAGAAAAGTCCATCGTAACCTGTAAGCATTATAGCCATGTGAGTCAATTATTGTAATTTTGGCTTTGTATTGCTAAGTTTCTGAAACTTCTTTCTTGAAATGGCTAGGTGCCAAAGTAGTAGTAGTAGTAGTAGTAGTAGTAGTAGTAGTAGTAGTGGTAGTAGTAGTAGTAGTAGCAGTAGTAGTAGTAGTAGCAGTAGTAGCAGTAGTAGTAGTAGTAATAGATAGCACATATACACACATATGGGGGAGAGAGAGAGAGAGAGAGAGAGAGAGAGAGAGAGAGAGAGAGAGAGAAACTTTAAGGTATGTAAAGTATTTCAGATATGATATATCATTTGATCCCCACACCATGTGAAGCAGGTGAGAATATCACTATCACTTATAGAATAAACTGAAACTAAGAGAGGTTAAGTGATTTTCCCAGGCTTACACAGTATGTCTCTGAATTAAGCATTGAACTAAGAACTTTTTGATACAATTCTAGTACTCTCTATCTACTATGAAACCTACTGAACTTCACCACATCATCATCTAACTGTTTTTTTCAGGCCAAAAATTGGGATATAACCTTCATCACATACTGCATAGCATAATTCTATTCATTATATTGCTTAAAAAGTAAACAGAGCAGTAATGTATTCACTAGTTGCGTATGGATATGCACTTATCTCTTGCACATTGCAGCCATGAGCCTAGAATTCTCAGGGAATGTGCATTTTCAGTAAGCCGACTCGCATCATTTATTTAGAACGCCCAATAAACAGCTGTAGATTCAAGGGGTCGAAGTGGGGTAGAGGAAAGGTAAAGCTGCAGTAAGTCATGTGATATAGTAATACTTGTATCTTCTTGCTCTAAACTGTACAGTTCATCTGCCAGTGATACAGTTTAGTGATAAATGATTTTTAATGAATACCAGCACATTTTTTAAAAAAGCTTCACATAATGGTTGCATCCCACTTTGCAAAAGCAATTGACATAAAACCTGCATTGATTATGCAATGAAATATGGTAGTTGCCAATGTGAAAACTAGGGGAAAATGGCAAATTTCTACCTCAACCTCAGTGGACCTTTCCTTCCTTCCTTCCTTCCTTCCTTCCTTCCTTCCTTCCTTCCTCCTTCACTGTCTCCTCCTCCTCCTCCTCCTCCTCCTTCTTCTTCTTCTTCTTCTTCTTCTTCTTCTTCTTCTTCTTCTTCTTCTCCCCCTCCTCCCTCTTTTTCTCTTTTTATAAACCCACAAAGAAAAGTGACTGGCAGAATTTTTTAGTTCAATAGCCATCCAAGCATGACTCCAGTGAAATTTCTACCCTTTTCTCCCCAAGAAGCTCTGCTGTATCTATTTACTTCCTTCTCTTGATCTGTTCTTTCCCAGCCACACCATACCTCCTTCCTTTAGCTTTGGCATACTGGAAAGAGCACAGAATTTGGAGTCAAGTATTCCTGGTTCAAATTTTGGTTCTGTCACTTAGTACCTTTAGTCAAATTATTTAACCTCAGTGGGCCTCATTATCTTCATTTATGAAAGAAAGAATTAGAACTCAATGGCCTACATCAAAAATGCTTTTTTGATTCAGAAATATCATTCTATGACTTTTTCAGGGGTCACAAGTTCTGAGTCTCAGAATTAGAAAGAAGTTCAGAATATAGAAATTATGTGGAACAGGCGCTCAGGAGAGACACTATGACTGGATATATTGACTGAGAGTCAATCAAATAGAGATGGTAATTAAACTTATGGAGTTGATAAGGTTGATAGGTAAAATCAATCAACACACAACCAATATTATTAAGTGCCTACTATGTGTTAAGTATTTTGCTAGTTACTGGAGCAAAAGCAATACTGAAATATTCACTACTTCAAGGAGCTTACGTGCTCCTGAAGGAGAAAAACAGGCTCATATATATTCTAATAGATACAAGGCATTTGTAGATGGGGTGTGGGAAAGGAGGCATTAGAACTAGAATTCAGGGAAAGGAGAAAGAAAACATAAGACCCAGACCAGAGATATACATGCACTCACAGGTCCTGATATGGATGATAATCCAGCAAAGGAGATGGAGGAGTAGTCATTTTTTCTTGCTACTGACATTTCATACTGTAATTAAATGCTTTTGATATTGGATTGTAGATGATGCAAACTGTATTGGTGTGAGCTTGAATCATGATTTGCATAATTAATTACTCAAAACAGCCACAATGAATCTAGGAAGAGTAATAAGAATATCTAAGGCATTGGCAAGGAGGATTTCTCAACTGGGAATTCCCTACACTGATGAAATCACAAGTCTAGTCCCTATTGTTATTAATAATAGCATTATGGCCAGATTTTAGAGGTCTGTGAATGATACACCAAGTAATCTAAATTTCATCTGAATTTAATTCTTTAAACAATGGAATGTAATTGAAGGAGTTTAAGGTGGGGAACAATAAAAATAAAGTCTTTAAAATGTGGGGCAGAGTGACATTAGCTTTGAAGTGAACAATAGTGAGATTAATGTCTCTAACTGTAAATTTAATATTAGATACCTTGGGAGATGGTCAAATCTCTATTCCTGGAGAGATACCAGAATAAGATAATTCAGGTATTCAAAATCTCACAGTAGGAAGAGGTTTCAGAGAGCATCTTATTCAACACGTCTGGTTAGAGCTCCTTTGTCCATCATCTCTGTTCATCCACTTGTTGACACCCAGTAACGGAAACTAATAACCCAAGTATTGGGGACTGAAATGAATGAGCTCCATAGTTCCCTTCTAGTTCAAGAACATGATACCAAACTCTCTTGCCCAAACCAAGGGAAGAGAAGAAAAAGAAGTTCATTTAAAACAGGGTAAAGTAGAACAGGAGGTTGGTGACATTGTAATTTTTGACCTTCCAGATTCTTTCCCAAGCATTTTCTATGCTCTGATGATCATATGAGAATTGGACAAAGGGAAAAGGGAAAAGCCCTAGAGAACAGGAAATAAGTGGTAATGGGACATGGTAGTCAATTCCAGGTATTTTGAAGGCTACTTTGTGGAAGAGGGATTAGATTTGTTCTTTTTGGTCCCAGAGGGCAAAAGTAGGAGCAATGGGAAGTGGGGTTAAGACGAGAAAAGCTCAGAGTTGCAAAAAGTTGAATTTTTAGTTCAATACAGTAGACAACCCCCAAATAAGAGCTCTTTCCAAAGAGACTGACTGAGTATAGTTATGTCTGTTGTCGGATCTTTATAGTTTTAGGTAAAGTTTAGACTAAGATTTAGAGCTAGGTGACTCCGGAACTCTTTTTCAAATTACACTCAGCTAACATGTAATTCCACTTTGGGATCATTCCATTTCATTTTAGTCAGCCCATACATAATCCTTATAGCTTGGCCTTCTTCTCAGAATGAAAGTTGGGAAAGATCTGGTAATATTGCTGCTGCTCTTACTGTTAAATGATAACAATAGTGATGATGATGATGATAGTTGTGAATGGACTTATGATTTCACTGATACAGGTGACTCTCATGTAAAGAAATTCCTGCCATCAAAGCTGGTTAGCATATTCTCTGTAACTGAAAGTTTTGGAGAGGTAAGTGACTTACCCAAGGTCACAAAGTCAGTATGTGTCAGAAAAAGACATACTTAAATCTAATCCTATCTACTCATTTAAATTGAGGCTCAATTAAATTGAGACCATTGTATGCCTAAGGGTCACACAAGCAGTAAAGAAGATTGCGGCTTATAGTTTGAACTCAGGCCCTTGGACTCCAAATCCAACATATATATATAATACTTGCTCTGGTACCGATGAGAATGATGGTCTCACAGTAGACTCAGAAAAACTCAAGGCTTGATTGCTTCCTAAGGGATTAGACATAGCTAACAAGAAAACCGTTGTTCTCCCTTCTCTATTTCCTCAATTCCTCAAGAACCCAAACATGCAATATTTTAAGTCCACTGACCATGAGCAATGCTCAAGATTCTTTCTTGCCATCGGAGCGGGGACAATATTCATTAAGTGTTCAATTAGGCGAATGCTCTCTTCATCAATACACTCTCATCACTGGAGGCCTTCGTGGAGCTGGCCCCAAACACTACGAGAACATTAATTGTCTGCAGGCCTTGCTAAGCCCGCAGCTGCCTTCCATGCAGGAAGCGCCGACCCGATATTAGATAAATTAGTTAATTAAAATGTAATTCCCAGGTAGCCAGGAACAGAGGCTCAGACAGGCTCTGCTGCTTCTCATTGTTAGGTTAATAAATCAGCCAGAGGGAGATGATTGCATTTTGGAGCATGCAGGGAAGCACAATCAGATTTCGGGGAGAGCTGGCCTGAATAACATCTCTCCCCTCCCCCAATCTTTTACTCTTCCCTCCCAAAATCGGAGCTGAAAATGAATGTAGGTATTCTCCTCTACTTCCAAGTTCAATTTTAATCCCAAGAAGTATCAAGATGTTATTATGTCCTAATAAATGACTGTCAGCCTCTTTACAAACAGGATATGCAGCAAAAATATTCTAAAGCAGTAACACTCACAGATGGAGTGGAGGCCAGGCAGATGACAGATTCTCCCTACACTAGAAAAATAACACATATGACATCAGCATCCTTTTTTGTGTTCTCTCCTTTCCTGGACCTCCACAATCTCCTTCCCACCAAGGAGATCATTTTCATGTAGAGAAATATGAGCACATGCTAGTTTTTGGAGGGTTGACTGTTATGATTAACATGCAGTATGGTCATAGGTAAGTCACTTCCCCTGGATATGTATAAAGCTGGCTAGGTTGAAATGCCTTCCCAGATTGCAATCTGATGATCTCTCTGTCCATTACAGCTCTGAAGTTCTATAGTTCTGGGTACCCGGACACATTTTGTTTTCTCTTCACTCATCTTTTCAGGATCGAGAAAACCCTTGACAGAGAGTCAGAAGAGCTTTCATTCCTAGCTCTCACTATCTATAAATGATTGTGGTCTTGACCACTCCAACTCCATCTTTCCTTTTTTTTTGACCTCCCTGTCCCCGTCTGTAAAAAGAAAGGGTTATTTTTTTTTAACATTATTGTCATTAGGGTAGAAATCATTTTCCTGATTTCTGCTCACTCCATTGTGCATCTATTTTTACCATTCTTCCCAGGTTTCCTAAGTACTTTGATCAATGCGGTGACTATGTATATTTATTGCAAGGGTTATGTTTTTCTTTTTTTCTTTTAAAGTGGGAGAAGAAGTGTGAGAGAGAGAAAATAAAAACTTGTTAATTGGATAAAAGCTTAATTGGAATAAATAAAATTTAAAGATTAAAATGAGATGTTTGCTCTACAAAAGTTTTTTTCTTTATCACAAAATAAATGATGTGATGATTTGCTAACAAGTGGTCATTCAGTCTGCATGAACACCTACAGTGATGGAAAACTCACTACCTCCCGAGAATACCCATTTCTCTTTAAATCAGCTACAATTTTTATTTATTAGTAAATTTTAATTTTAGACTCAAACACTATAATTTAAATACAGAATAGAGAAAAGAAAAAAAATCATAAACTTAAATATTGAAACAGATACAAAGTGAGGAAAGAAAAAAGCATGTTATATGCATAACAGAACACAAGAGAAAATTCAAAATATGTAGCAATATATTTTCATTTCAAGAAAAGCTTGTATGATAAATTCTACAAAACAACTATAATTTTTAAAGAACTTTTTTCCTTTTATGGAGTTGAAACATATATTTTTTCAACTTCTCATTGTTCCTAGTTCTATCTTTTGGGGACAAAGAGAGCAAGGCTCATTTCTCTTCCACATGGAATCCCTTCACATAATTGATGCCAGCTCTCATGTCTCCTCTCTTCTTTTTTTCCTTTCAGCTCCAGTTCTTTCTCCAGTTCCTTCAACCAATCCTCATGTGACCTTGGAGATAACCTATGAGTGATGAGGAGCATACTATCCTATTTCACTTTTAAATAGCTCTCTTTATTAGCAAATCACATCAAGTTAACCAGCATTTAATAGGCATCTGCTAGGTACCAGACACTGTGGTAAGTTCTGTGGCTAAAAAGAAAGGTAAGTAACAGCCCCTGCTCTCAAGAAGCTCACATTGTGATGGGGGAGACAACATATAAACAATTATGTACTGATAAGATGTATACAGGATGAATTGTGGGCCATGTCATATGGGAAACACTAAGATTAAGGAGGCCTGGCAAAGACTTCTTGCACAAGGTGGGACTTTTGCCAGGACTTGGATGAAATCAGAGTCCAGGAGGTGGAGATGAGGAAGGAGGGAGTTCTAGGCATCCTGGACAGCCTGTGAAAATGCTCTGAGTTGAGAGATGGAGAATTGTGCCAAGAACAGCACTGAGGTCAAATTCACTGGATCCCAAAATAAATGTAGGGAAGTCAAGTTTCAGAAGAAAGATTGACCTTAGACAAAGTTGGCATTTTCCTCTTGGAAACTGTCCTTTTCCCTTTCATCCACTGCTTCTCTGCCTCTGTCCTCTCCTTCCCCTCAATACCTCTTGCTAGATTCTGTGCAAGTCACGCTGGAAGTGTCTGTTTTTCCCAAATGGTGGTCCTTGTAATATTTAATGATTAAACCTTCTTTTATTCAAGCTAAACATCTCCAGTTTCTTCACCCAATATGAGACCAAAGAATATATATCCCTGGCTATTCTGGTTGCACAACTCTGGACACAATTTAGTTTGTCAATGTATTTTCATTCTGTCCAATCTAGAGAAATATACTATGGCCTAGGGGCAGAGGATGTCATGATCTCAGTAAGAGATTGAGAAAAGTTTATCTTTCTGCCCACAGGATTTCTCAGTGAAGAGTATGGCTTCCATTTTTTTCCTTACTAGCTATCTTCATGTCAGCCTTCCATTAATCAAAAAAGAACTCACACCTCTTTTAGAGTTACATAGTCTCAGAGTTAGAAGTGACATCAACAATCATCTATTTGAACCCACATTTGAACAGAAAATTTGTTTCTGACAACCTTGACAAGTGACTCTGCATGTTTTACTTGGAGACTACTAGTGATAGGGAACTCACTACCTCCTGAGATGGCACATTCCATTAAATTCTAATTATTGGGAAGATTTCCTTACATTGAACTCAAATTTGCCCTTCTGCAATTTCTATGTATTGTTCCCTGTTCTGCTTTCTGGGATTCAGTAGAATCAGAAAATTTCAGGTATGGAGGAGACCCCAGAGACCTCCATTCCCACCTCCCATTGCAGGATGCCTCTAATAGCATATCCAAGGACAGCGAGCACCCCACTTACCATGTCCTTTCTACTCCTTATGGGACAGCCTTGTGTGTGTGAAAATGTTCTTTCTTAAGTTCCAGGCTTTGAACGCTTCTGGATGTTTCCTTGGAAAGGCACTGTGCCCTCAATTTGCTATGGTGTTCTAAGACTGACTGAAGATCTGCTTTTAAGGGCTATAAAGACAGGCGACTTTTACTAATAGCTGAGTCAGCTTCCAGCAGGCTGATTGAAGGAATTCAGAGAAGAGCAATATAAAAGATGAAGGAGCCAATCCAAGAGGAAGAGCTTTTAAAGAGGCTAAATATGGAGGACCCGCCTCAATGAGCGCTGATGAACAAGTGTTCTGGGTGGAACGGAATGTTCATTGGGAAAAGGAATTAATTTTATTTCTCCCCTTATCTTCTGCCTGGCTCAGGGGCTGGGAGGATAGAGTAAGGATATAAAGGCAGCCCCTCACATTTATTTATATAGCCTTTTATGCAGGAAAGACTGCTTTCACATCTCTTCCTTATTTTAGTTTCATCCCGGAACTCAAAAGATAGGTCAGGCAGAGGAACTTGAGAGATGGGAAACTGAGGCTCAGGGGATGAATGGAAAAATCATTTATTAAGTGTATACTGTGTGTTAAGTAAAAATAGAGAAAGAAAAGTAAAAGGGAAGATAGTTCAGACTCTCAAGGAGCTTCTATTCTAATAAGGGAAAGAAACACATATGGCTTTGTTTTTCCTGGTGGGGGCCAGGGAGGGTATTTTACTTGGAAAAATTACTGTGTTGGTGAGTGGAGCCAAAAGGAACTAGAGTGACATATCTTTTCCAGGAGTAATGGCAATATTTATTCGATTATGGTTCTAGAACTGAAAAATGAGGGAATTGAAGAGATTAGAACAGCAATTAGTAATCGGAATTGAATGAGCCTTGTCGACTCCATCTTGTGACTCAGTTATGAAGCTAGCTCAGTTCCCTTTCTATTTAGTTATGGATCTAGTTCAATTTCTGTCTTGTAGGAAAACTTTAATTAAATGTGAGAATTGAGAGAAAACTTTATTGCATTATTTGAACCTAGCCTTGCATAGCTGGGAGGTTGAACCACCTAGAACGCTTAGAGACCCTTAAATAAGGAACTAGACCAGAAACCCGGTCAGATCCAAAGGTAGATGCAAGGAATTTTCTCAGAATTATACATTTCAAGAAACCCATAGGTCTTTTCTGAAAACTAGCCCCACAGGGGTCAATCAGTTATGGTTTCCACATTCCTTTGACTGAATACAGATGCTTGGGGGAAGTGGGGCATGTCTTCCTTTGATTTCAGGGAATTGTGCCTGTTTACTCTTCCTCTCTCAAATTGAAAAGTCCCTGAGTTTTCCACCAATTAGAAATCAGATTGACTAATTTTGTATTCTAGTAATTTTCTTTGATTTAATTGGCCTTAGTTGTTTGTAATGAATAAAAATCTGTCTCCCTCGGTATTTGGGGCCCAGGCCCAAGCTAAGGAAGGCTACTGGTCACTATTTGTGGGGCAATCAGCATATATTAATGTGATATTGATTAATTAATTAAATCACTTTACAAATATTATCTCATTTTATCCTCACAACAACTGAAGGAGGTAGGTGCAAATAATATCTCCATTTCACTGATGAGAAAGCTGAAGCTGATAGGGGTTAATTGACTTTGCCCAGGGTCACACATTTAGTAAGCAACCGAGTCTGAATTTGAACTTGGGCCTGCCTGACTCTAAACCAGCACTCTGATCATGACACCTCTTAACAATACCTGTAGTAGGGGATATGCTGGAGCCAACATCAAGTGGCTAAGGGAGAGACACAGTGAAATTTTCATTCTATGCATTTACACTTGAAAATCAGTAAATGTTATAAATCACGGTTTGATGGATTGTTTTGTTGATTGCCCACACTTAAGAATGTGATGGAGAAAATGTTAATGCATAAATTAAACTTTTAAAAGTGTCCTACACTTTTGGGGAGCTGATTGTTAAACATTTACCAGCAAGACACTGTTCATAGGGATTATCTCATTACGCTACTTTTGTGAGACTCCATTAAAAGAATAAATGTAAAGTGCAATAGAAATTACTGTTTTTATGTTCGTTAGTGGAAAGGGTGCTGGATTTGGAGGACCTAGATTCTAATGCCATATCTTCTAGTAAAATCCTGTCAGACCTTGGGCAAACTTTGTTAGGGAAGTGTTGCCTGCTTCTTCATAGCCTCGATGGTGATGAAGTTGGATCATTCCATGAGCTGAAGCTGTTGCTTTATTTTCCATGGATTCTTCCCTAGATTGTGTGTGTGTGTGTGTGTGTGTGTGTGCGCAAGCGCGCCCATGTTTCCAGTAATCGGTTTTATTATCTGATTCACAGTATCAGTGTTTTAATACTTAAAGCTGATTTGAATTAGCATAACTGGCCCTAAGTGAAAATAAATTAACATTAGTGCAAAAGAATTTTCTCTAGACAATTAGAACCAAGACTAAATTAAATTAATATCTCTAATCATTTTCTTCTTCTCATTTCTACAGCCTTGACTTCCAGATGGCATCAAAGTCTCTAGTGGTTGTTGGAGCTAGTGTGGGGGAGATTGTGGGGCAAAGATACCCATCATCTGGGGAGCAACAAGTCCTTTGAAGGAATCTCTGTCTGGGGCCCAACTTGCCCTTTTCAAGAAAATTAATTACTACCCCATCTCATATCTCTCTGATCCCTCCCCTTTTTACCACTCTGACTATACAAAATGTTCCAGCTCAGGCTCTTAAAACCTTTTGTCTAGAGTTTTTTTGACTTGTATTACTAGCCCCAAGCTCTTTCCTCTCTCAGCATTACAAATCCTGGTCAAGTAGTCTCCTGAGAACCCACTTTGGTGAGGCCACTCCTCTGCTCGAAGTTTTTCAGGAACTTATCCTTGCCTTTTGGCGTTCAAGGTCAAGACCTACAATCTGGATACAGTGGAGCCTTATGTCATGTTTCCTGTCATTTCAACCAAACTGAACTGCTCTCCATTTTCCCATTCTCATCCTACCATTTTTATCTCTGAGCCTTTCATCATCTTGATTTTCATATCTAGAAAGGACTTTCATTCCATCTCTATCTTTTCAAATGATCTTTCTATCAAGCTTATATCAGATAGATGTCACCATTTCTTCTCACTTTCTCTGATTCCTCCTCCCAACCATCCTACCAAGTTAAAGCAATTCTTCCTTTTTCAATTTTTCTACCACTTCTTTGTTTAGACCTTACGGACTTATCTAATTCTCCCTTATATCATAGTTATTTGTTTATATGTTTTTTCCTATCCTATTCCCTCTTAGATCATAAACTACTCAATGGCAGGGAATGTGCCTTATTTCATTTTTGAATCTCTATTGCTTAACACAGAGCTTTTTACATGCTAGGACCTTAGCTACTGTTTATTCAATTGCATATCGGTAGTGGTTATAATTTTCAAATCACTTTCCCATCCATTACTTCAATATACACCCATTCATCTTCAATATAGTCTCAGGATGCAGGAAGGAGAGTTTTTTTAATTTTATTTTATTACACATATTAAGTGTTTAATAACTTTTTATTCATTCATTCATTCATTCACAAACTGAAAGTTCAGAGAATTCAAAAGATATGCACAAGGTAACTCTGTTAGTCAAAGATCTCTTGCTAAAGACATGGCAACTGTTTTCTAATATGTGAAGGGTTTTTATAGGGAAGAGGGAACAGACATTTTATGTGGTCTCAGATAACAGAGCTAGGAGCAAAGGTGAGAAGTTACAGAAAGAATAATTTGGCCTAATAGAGATACCTATGCAGTGAAAGTGCACCACATTAGAGAATGCTGTTCTTGGGAGATAGTTTTCTCTCATTGGAAGTGTTCAAGCTAAGGCTACTTGTCATGGATACTACTGAGAAGATATCTGTATGGGGTGGAAGATTAAAACAGGTCATCCCTGATTGTTTTCTTGGAAGGGCCTATGTATCTATGCCTTTTGGACTCTAGTTGAAAAAAATCATGAGACCAGTTATTAGCAATTGTGACACAGATTTAACATCCTGAGACTCCCATTTATTTATATTTAAAATTATGGAGTTGAATCAATAAAGTCTTTAACTTGGGATCCCTTTGGTGGACTGGTGAAGCCTTTGAATTCTTTCTCAGATTAATATATTTAAATACATAAGATAAAATATGTAAGATAACAAGGGAAATCAATAACATTGAAATAAATATGTATTTTTCCAATACAAGTTCAAGGATGCATTGAAATCTCTCCATGGACCTCTTGGGGGTTCATGGACTCCAGGTTAAGAACCCTTGGACTAGACAACCCTAGAGGTCTTTCTAGCTCCAGATTTATCATCTTGTCTGGTTAAAGAAAAACAAAATAAAACAGCTTACAGTCTCTACAAAACACTTTCCCCATAAAGGGTAGGATTTCTAGTGGCCATATTACAGATTCTTTGATAAACAGATGGAAAAAGAGATGATTCTCCAACATTAGCATTGGTAATCATGATAAACAAGTTTCAGTGGAAGGTCTATAACACAGTGCTTCAGATCTCTGTCCTTGGTTCTATGACTTTAAATATATATACATGCTTATGTGCATTTTTATATTTTATTGTTATATAATAATATATTATATAAATTGCAACATATTACATAATAAAATAGAAGCTATACTTTGTCCTTGTGTATATATATATGTACAAGTATACATGTATATATGAGTTATTATATAAATGTATTTATATATACACACACACACACACAAGCATATACACAATGCATATATATATATATATATATATATATATATATACATATATTTCAATGATTGTCATGGAGGGTCACAGGATAGACAAATAGTGGAGTTAGTGATGTTGATTTTATTATATGCCCAAAGGCCATGAGAAGCATTTCACAAGAGACCTTATTATTTTGTTTTGAAGTGACCATTAGTATAAAGAAAATAAACACTTGAAGATAGATGTAGTTCATGCCCCAATGTCTGTCATAAAGGCTAGAAATAATGAAATTGTATAATATATATTCTCTGACACAGACACTGTGGGGGGCTATTTGACTTGTCTACACATGTCTTTGTTACAAGAGAACACTTTTATTTGGGAGTGGATGGATTAGTGGGTAGTCAGACATGCGAAAAGAACTTCAATAAGTAATTTTTAGTGGGAGAAATTCATTGATGTGCTTCATAATATCCTCTAAAATTAGTTAACATGAAATTTGATACCTCATTACTTCAGGGTGAAAGTAGGCAAAATGGAAGATGGAGAAAAATATATTGGAAAAAATGATTCTGACTTGAGAAACAATAATCTTCAAAGGTTTGTAGACTGTTCAGAAACTTCACTTCTATTTATCATGAATATCCTTTTTCTGAAATAGAGTTGAAAAGTTCTGGACTTGACCAATGACAATAAGAACACAAATCCAAACATAACTATTCCTTAATAGACAGGAAACCACTGCTTATAAATGATTAGGAAACCACTGGATGTAAAATGAGCTTGCTATGTGCAGGCAGACCATAAGTTAATTAGAACACATGCTAAAATACATATCAAATTAGGAAAAAAGTCTAAAGATGAAAAGAAAGGCTGTGAACAAATTGTAACAGCTCAATCTGACTTATTTAAATGGATCATCCATGTAAAAATATGAGAAATGGAAAAAAGACAAAGATATTGACCTCAATTATTACTATGTTCTGCAAAAGTTTAAGCTACATAAAATAGTGACTACAAAAAATGGCAGAAATTACCTTAGCTGGTATATATGTTATCTTCTTGACAAGCAGAGATATGGAAGCCAAGAGTAGCACTGGTTTGCAAAGCAGAATGGAGGAAGGTAGTAAAAGATGATGAACAGTAGTATCACCTTACAAAATGGTGAAAAGCAGAGGAGGAAAACTAAGTCAATCAGAACATTGACCTACTAATAGTTAGCATTCATTAGCGCTTGGAGGTTTTCAAAATGCTTTGCAAATAACTTATTTGTCTTCAAAACCCTGGAAGAGATTCATTGTTATCTCTGTTTTATGGATGAGTAGACTGAGGTAAATTATGTGAATTTCCTGGGGACACATTTTTTTATAAACGTTAGCTCAGGTTTCTTTGACTCAGGCTTAGTGCTCTATCCACTGAGCTAAACTAGATGCCAAGTGTAGACATCAGATACAAATAGCTAAATATGAGTTGAAAATGCAGAAATAAATATATTTTCATCAGCAATAATATTTGGACATTTGGACTTGAACACCTTAGTCAATAACATTCTATATAAAGATGTGGAAATGGAACTTTAGAAAGACAAAGCTAAAAAAGAGGAGGTTGGAGCCAAAAAAGCACACACAGAAGAAATCTGTACTGCAGGCAAGATCTTGAAAATACTAACAGATTGTTTTATAAGATTTTTTAGAGAGCAGAAGATACCAGAACAATAAAAAAAATAAATACTACTGATACTGCAAAAGATGACCAAGTCAACATTATTAATACTATTAAAAGCTTTATAAATGTCATGTAATTTTATCCTTACAATAACACTTGGAAGTTGGTGCTACTGTTGTCTTCATTTTACAGATGAGGAAACTAAGGCAGGTGGATATTAAATAGACTTGCCAAGGCTATAAAGTTAGTTTGTATCTGAGTCCAGATTTATACTCAGGTCTTTCTATCTGCACATTTAACATTTTATCCACTGTGCCACCTAGCTCTCTTAACTGTTACTGACCTAGTTGCCCGCTTTTCATTTCATAAAATAGTTATCAATCAGTTAATTGAGAAACATATTAAATGTATACTATTTTTCTGGTGCTGTGCTAGGCAGTGGGAGCATAATTGGAAAGGTTAGTCAGTCCTAATTCTCAAGAAATTTACAGTATATTCAAGGAATGAGAATGATCTACATGAGTTGATGTATTCTCATTGAAAATGAGATGGGAACAGACTTTTTTCTTTTGCAAACAATTCTCTCTATTAAATTTTGTTCTTTAAAAATCATACAGCTGACTGAAAGTTACAGAGAATACAACTTTCCTCTGTTTATTATTTATTAATTATGAAAAGAAGTATTTGACTCAGAAGAGCCAAATAGCCTTAAACTCAAGTCTCAAATAAGAATTCTCTTATGTATATGTTAATATCACAAAAGATTCCTGAATACTGCTACCAGAGGAGAAATCTTTACTTAATGATCCTCTCGTTATTTTCAAGCTAGGCATTAAATAGTGAGTGATAGATACTCCTCAAAGGCTTTTTTTTTGCCACCATCTACAATGGCATACTGAAGATGTTTTGTGCAAAGTACAAATGCAAGAGGGATTCCTATGATAAAGTCTTACAAATGTTTCTCTTTATGCTGTTTGTATTGAGCTCCAGAATACTGTTACTCTTCCTTGATGAGATGCATGATTACTCAAAACAGATTAGCCCAACAATGACCACAGGAAAAGTACTATAAATGACAGATGCCTGTTGTCCAGATTCTGACATATAGTTGGATGGTTAGTCCACTGAGTGAGTATATTAGAAGGAAAGAATTGAATAGAAGGAAGAGTGTCTGAGAGCTTGTACTTTGGAAACAGGGCTTAGACTTATGACTCCTGTGCAGAGACCTAACTTTTCTAGAATTGTTGCAGATTTTTTCATCTTCTAACAACACAGTTACAATCTTAGAAGACTTCCTAAGATTCAAAGTCTCTAGTGATGGAAACTGTAATAAAGAAGTGCATCGTGTATGTTAAGTAGACTGCCATGAGACCATCAGTTGAAAGAACTAAGTATGTTTAGCCTAGAGAAAAGGAAACGTAGAAGGGAAATAAGGGTTGTTTTCATGAAGGGTTGTCATACAGAAGAATAATTAGTTTTGCTCTACTTAGTTCCAGCAGAAAAAATTTGGAGAAATGCTGGAAGTTGAAGAGAGGAAAATAGAGGTTCACTTCTGGGGGTGGAGAGGGAATGTAGGGAGGCTTCCTAACTATTGAAGGTATCCAAAAGAGGAACAGAATATTTTGGGAGGTAGTAGTTATTCTCATTGAATAACTTTGAGAGCAGTGTGGATGGTCACCTGAATGGCAAGTTCCTGTTTAAACAACATCTAGAGTCTTTTTCTTTTTTTTTTAATTTTTATTTTTCATGGTTTAACACAATTTATAACAGATAAAACAATTTAAACTTTTGATCAGGTGATACTTCTTTTTAAAGCATTTACAATATGGACCATAAAATAATTTTTTAAAACATTAACCAACTGAGACACAAATAATATTTATGTTGCTAACTTCACCAGCTCTTGACCTAATTGTCTCCACAGTATTACTAAGAATTAAAGGACCCTAACTTATTGTTGTTGGTCTAAAGTTCTATACCTAATAGCTTAATTTTAGACTTAATCTCAGATGTTCCCCTATCAATAATCTATAATTGAACAGATCTGGTATCAACCTTACAAACCTTTTGACTATAGGAAATTGCCACCAAGAGTAGGGACATTGTAGGGATACAATATCTCCCCAACTTCATGTCAGTTCCAGGCAGGATTAGATTATCCACTTGCATTCAGTCAGGCTTAAAGTCTGCCAAGTGTCAATGGGGAAATTGAGTCAGGAGAATCCTACCTTAGCCCAGGCTGAACAACTGATATCCCACCCTTTCCATGAGATCACCTTTTGCAGTTCATAGCAGCACCTCACCAGCTTACTGACATCATAGATTGGAGGTTCATATCGCCTTTCTTGCTATGCATACCTGGAGTTAGACTCAGCATAACGGTCACTTAATAGTCCCATAGCATCTGAAAAACGTCAAGTTCTAATAACCAGGTTTCAAATATGATTATAATTTCACTTTGGCTAAGGAACATCTTTTGAGGCAAATCTTAAGTGGCTTACATGCCTGTCTACACATGTTTTGGTTCCTGATTAAATAGAACCATAAAATCAAATTTACCATTAAAACCTTAACTTTTCCATCAATGCCAAATTTTACCCAAGGTTACCTTCTTCTAGGAAATTTAGACTGAAATTCTTTTCCCCAAACTAAAGATGTCATTGATTTATTCTCAGTAATTAATTCAGTCAATTTTTTTAATACTAATTTCTTTTACCTCACTTTGTAACATGTCCAATTTTTCTCCCCATCACTCCCCTCTCCCCTCTTCCTAATACCTTACATTCTGATTACTCCTTCCCTATATGTACTCTCCCTTCTATCACACCTCACCCTTCCCTTATCCTCATCTTCTCTCTTTTCTTAGAGGGCAAGATAAATTTCTATACCCCATTCCCTGTAGTTCTTATTTCCTGATTATATGCAATAAAAATTCTCAACATTCGTTTCTAATACTTTGAATTCCAACTTCTCTCCCTCCTCCCTCCCTCCCCAGCCCTACTGAGAAGGGAAACAATTCATTGCATACTAAATATGTGTTCTTTTGCCAAAGACTTCCATAATAATTACGTTGTGTAGTACTAATTTTATTGCCCTCTGTCCTACTCTATTCCTCCTTATTTTTTCCCCTACAATTGACCTTGTCCCTTCTCAAAAGTGTTTATTTCTAAGTGACTCCCTTCTCCCATTTGCCCTCCCTTCTAACAATCCCCTCACTCCTCTTGTCACCTTCTCTTCTACTTTCCTGTGGTATGATATAAATTTTTGTATCAAATTTAGTGAGTATGTTATTCCCTCCTTCAGCCACATGTAGAGAGAGTAGCTTTATTTTTCTCCCTCTCCCCTTCTTCCTTATGTCCTCCACTGAATAAGCTTTTACTTATCTTTTTATGAGTTATAGCCTGCCCTGTTCCGTTTCTCCCTTTCTCTTCCCAAAATTTTTCTCCTTCACCCCTTAATTTTTTATTTTATTTTATTTTTTTTGTGTGGATATCATCTCTTCTGATATAACACACCCCGTACTCTCTATCTATATTTATGTGTGTGTGTATGTATGTACAATCTCTCAATCTACCCAAATACTGAGAAAAGCTTCAAGATTTAAAAATATTTTCTTTCCATGAAGTAATGTAAAGAGTTCAGCTTTAGAGAGTCTTTTATGATTTTTCTTTCCTGTTTACATTTACATGTTTCTCTTGATTCTTTTCTTGGAAAGTCAAATTTTTTCTATACAGATCTGGTCTTTTCCTCAACATGAATGGTTGAAAGTCATCTATATCATTGAATGACCATTTTTTTCCCTTGAACTATTATACTCAGATTTTCTGGGTAGGTGATTCTTGGTTTCAATCCCAGTTCCTTTTACTTCTGAAATATCTCATTCCAAGCCCTTCAATCTCTTACTGATGAAGCTCCTAGATCTTGTGTTATCCTGATTGTATTTCCATGGTACTCAAATTGTTTCTTTCTAGCTGCTTGCGGTATTTTCTCCTTGATCTGGGAACTCTGAAATTTGGCCACAATATTCCTAGGAATTTCTCTGTTCGGGTCTCTTTGAGGAGGTGATTGGTGAATTCTTTCAATATTTATTTTGCCCTCTAATTCTAGAACATCAGAGCAGTTTTCCTTGATAATTTCATGGAAGATAATGTCTAGGCTCTTTTTTTGATCATGGCTTTCAGGTAGTCCCATAATTTTTAGATTATTTCTCCTGGATCTATTTTCCATGTCATTTGCTTTTCCAATGAGATGTTTCACATTATCTTTTGTTTTTTCTAATTTTTGGTTTTGTTTGCTAATTGCTTGGTTTAACTCAAAGTCATTCATTTCCCTGAACTCAATTCTCTCTTTCAACAAATTATTTTGTTCAGTGAGCTTTTGAACTTTCTCTTCCATTTGGCTAATTCTGCTTTTTAAAACCTCCTTCTCCTCATTGACTTTTTGGACCTCTTTTTCCAGTTGAGTTAGCCTCTTTTTAAAACTGTTATTTTCCTCAGCAATTTTTTGGTTCTCCTTTAGTAAGCTGCTAACTTGTTTTTTAGGGTCATCTATTGCCTGAGCCCAATTTAAGTTCCCTTTGGAGGCAAAGCCTTGACTTGCTCTGACAATATGCCTTGTTCTTCCTCATCTGAAATGATGGGAGGAGACACCTGTTCCCCAAGAAAGTAACCTTCTATGGTCTTATTTTTTTTCCCTTTTTTGGGAATTTTCCCAGCCAGTTACTTGACTTCTGAGTTTCCTCTCCACAACTGCCTCCCATCCAGTTCTGCCAAGTCAGGACTGAGGGCTGAGATTTGGATGAGCTGCTCCCAAGCCTCAGGGGTTTTAGGCAGGGGCAGGGATACTATTCAGTGTGAGATTAAGATCAGCTGCTCAGGTGGGGCAGGGCCACCACACAAGGTTCAATTCCCTTAGGGTGTTTACAATGAGACCTTCAACAATGCATGCGGGCTACTGTCTGCTTTGGGAGCCCCATCTGCTGTTGTCTCTACTGTTGCCTCCTGAGGAGACCTGAGTTATGGGGAAGCACTTCTCCCCTTTGAGCCAGCCAAAAAGACCCTCTCACTGACTTTTGGCACCTGTGGGTTGAGGGATCTGCACTGCTGCTGAAGATTCTGTCCCTGAAGCCTGCTCAGATTTGCTCCTTTCAGTGCCACATGGCCAAGGAAGGGCTGGGCTCTGCTCCATGCCTGGTGCACGACAGACCTTTCCCATCAGTCTTTCAGGTCTCTCTGGGATAGAAATCTTCTCCACTCCATTGTCCTGTGGCTTCTGCTGCTCTAGAATTTGTTGAGAGTTCTTCTTTATAGGCATTTTATGGGCTGTGGGGTAAGAGCTAAGTGTATCTGCATCTTTCTACTCCTCCATCTTGGCTCCCTAAAGTTTTTTTCAACTCTGAAATTCTTTCATTTTGTGGCCTGGGTTCTCATCTTGGCTCTAATATTGATTATCTGTGGGATCTTGAGGAAGTTTCTCTTAGTCTTAGCCTATAATGTCTAACTGGGAGCTAATATTTTAAAGTACTACCTAGCTCTACTATTTTCTGTTTGAAGGGTTCTTCAAGCTCTGCCATTCTATTATTTTGGAATTCTAAGATTCTTTGTACGCATAATTATATGTACTATACTTTGGGGCTTTCCTGGGACCCCTCAAAATACACACTGTGTGGGTGGTCACAAAGGCTTGCTTCTAATGGGACTGATGCCACAACCTTCTCCCTCTAGGGTAGATCCTTAGCACTCTGCCTTGTGGGAAGGCAGAAAGTGACTGGAGTGGGTGCACTCTCTACCCGCCTGAGGCAGTGACTCATTAAGCACTGTCAGAGTTAGTCATGGGGAACTAGTACAGAGAAGTGATTTCCAATCCAGGGGACTTGCTCACCCAGAATGTTACACTGATTGACACCAAGAATTACGTTGGAGCCTTAACGAGCAACCAGGCTTGGTGGTGACAATCATGTGTCTCCAAGGTGTTCAATGCCACCTCTGCCTCCTCCACCTGGGAAAACTCTGCAAATTGTAGAATACTAAAATATTGCAGCTGGAAGGACCCTTGAGATAATTTGTTGAAGCACCTCATTTATATAAAAGGAAACTGAAGTCCAGAGAGGATCACAGGATTGAAAATTAGAGGGAATCTTAAAGATCATCTAATCCAACCACCAATTTAGGGGTGAGACAAGCAAAGCCTTGAAAGGGACAAGGACTTGACCAAAGTCACCAAAATGGTTAAGTCACTGGCAGAAGAGGAAAATAAACCCATATCTTCCGTCTTCAAATTCAGTGTATTTTTCCAACACATGATGCATTCCTAGGTCAGGTTTAAAGGTCTGCGCAAAGTCACACAATGAGTTATCAGTGGAAGTGAGGATAGGAGAAAGACCTCCTATTTCCCAGACCAATCCTATTTCTATGATAAGAAAGCCTCTTTCCTGTCTCCTAAAGTTGCTCAGACAAAACTTACATTTTTCAGATTCACTGACTGAGAGGCTAGAACTTTGTGCCTGTGCTTACACAGCCCAGATTCACCCTCACACAGCAACACATTATTGTTATTTGTGCTTCATGCCATCTTCTCTAGCTTAGACTATAAATTCCTTGAGGGCAAAGCTGTACCTTATCTATCCTTTTCCTCCTCCTTCTTCTCCTTCTCCTCCTCCTCCTCCTTTTTCTTCTTCCATTATTATATTATTGTTATAAAAATATGACCATAAATGCTCTGCACACAGAATTGGAAGAGACTTTACGGTCCATTAGTTCAACTCTGTCCAATAAGAAAATTGCTCAACAACATACCTGGAAAAGGGTGATTTCTTTGAACCTCTCCAGTGAAGGAGAACCTGGTACTCATTCTGAGGAGGTCCTATTCCATTCCAAGGCAGCTCTGAAGTTTTCCCTTCCATCAAATTCCTTCATACCTTCTAGCAATTGCTCTGAATTCTGCCCTTTGTATGAGTAATGTAACATAATCAGTTGAGTTTGTTATGGAAGTTCCAAATGATCCTTTCAGTTTGGCAAGGTCCTATCAAACTATTCTCTCTGAGGCCCCATTCTGATACTTGGTCTTCTGGAGGGAGTGATAGAGACCACAGAATCTAGCATATGTGGGAGAAATAAAGGAAGGAGAGATACTCAAGTCCTTGATGAATCCTCATTCTTAACGAATGGACATAGACTCTTTTTGCAGGGAGACTATTCTAAGGACTTGAGGGGATGTATGTGACTGGATATCTTTGTTCCACATTCCAAAAGAAATTCGTTGTTTATTTGTTGTTCAGTTGTGTTTGACTCTGTGACTCTGTTTGTGGTTTCCTTGGTGAAGATACTGGAGTGGTTTACCATTTCCTTCTCTAGCTCATTTTGCAGATGAGAAAACTGAGACAAATAGATGTAAGGGTCACACAGCTGTGTCTTAGTCTAGATTTGAACGTGGATCTTCCTGACTTTAGGTCTAGTGTGCCATCTAGCTGCCTCTACCAAGAGAAATTTTTTTTAAATAGCCAGAATTTGGGTTCATCCTGTCTCTCCCTTCATTAGCAGGGAATCTTATCCCTGTATCTTACCCTTCCATCATTCCCCTTCATTAGTTTCCTACCTCTAGGAAGTAATATATGATGCTTTTAGCAATTAATGATGCTTTAGTGTGAATATAGTCATAATAGCCATCCATGGATGGTTCCCTTGTGTAATATCCCAGATAAATGGTCATCTAGTCACTGCTTCAAGAACTCCAGTGAAGGGGAGCTCATACAAGGCATCCATTCTATTTTTAGACAGTTTCTGACTGACTTCCACTAAAGTCTTTCTTTGATGCCTCATTATGATGTGAATATTCTGAGTTCTCTAATACTGCAAATACATGATTCCACAACACTGTCCAGGTCGTGACTAAACATCCATTCATCAGGGATGCTAGAAAGGGGATTTGTGCACTGGGTGATAGGCTGGAGTACATACCCTCTGAGGAAACTTCTCATTCTCCATCTGCAAGTCTGTTGTTATTTTGGTTTTCTCTCTTTGGCATCTGGGTTCTTGGCTTCTCCCTGAATGCTGGTCTGTGACTGTCAATGGCATGAGGGCTCAGTGCAGAGAACTGGGAGCTCCTGCTGTGTGGCCTTCTGGAGGCAGGCAAGGTAGAAACCACTTTCCCAGGCAGATCTGGGATGACTCCAAGCTCTGGGCTGGATCCCATCACTTAAACACAGCAGGAACTTCTCTGCCTGTGTCGTCAACGCTGGCTGAGGACATGGCCCCCTTCTAAACCTGGAGACAGTCACCATATGGTAGCTGCTTTCAGTGTGAGACTTAGCTAATGGGCAAAACCTTAGGACCATAGGATTTAGAAATGGAAGGGCCTGTCAAGAGATCATTTAATCATTTATTTTATAGAGGCAAAAAAACTGAGGCCCAGAGGAAAGGAGAAGTGATTTGCCAATGATCCTGCTAATAAGATAAGCCAAGATGCCCATCGAGGCTCTCGAATCTAGCTCCAACCCTGCTTCCACTATAGAAATTTATCCTTTTCTGTCTGGCCTGTCACAGGCCATTTTAGCTTTCCTACTTCCTCTTCCACAATTGTTTTCTTTTTTGGTCAAGGTAATATCTTCACCATACCCTATCTCTGTCAAGAGAGTTTCCTCATCTGTGGTTTGTACAGGCCGGTCTTCACTCTGGAATTGTCTCCTCTTTATTTTATAATTCTACCCTGCCTTGACTTCAAGGCCTACCTCCTTCAGAGAGTTTCCTCCTTGACTCCTCCTCCTACCCCCATGACTCTAGAGTTAAACGACTTTGTCCATCCTTGACCCTCTATTTCACTCATGATAATTAGTACTCAGTATTCAATACAGGTGTTTGATATGATAGGGAAGGAGTACACACATCTCTCTAGGCATTAGTTTCCTTATCAGTAAAATGGGAAGGTTGTGATAGACCATTTCTGAGGTCCCTTTCTACTTTGACATTCTATATCATAATGTTCTGTACTCTTGGGCAGGATTTCTAACCTGGAATCCAAGAACGTTTTTTTTTTAAGTAAGACATCTCAATGTAATTGTTTCCTTTTGCTTTCACATCCTATGCTCATCCTTGGTATCTAGGTGGCATAGTGACTAATTCACTTGGCCTAGAGTCAAGAAGGCTTAAGTTCAAATACCACCTAAGACACTCCATAAGTGACCCTGAAGAAGTCACTTAAATTCTCTCAGCCTCAGTTTCCTTATGGAACTTGCCCTATTTGTGAAAGAGGACAGTAACAGTAACTACCTCATGGTTGTTGGGAGGATTAAATGACCTCACAGATACAAAATGTTTGGAAAACCAGAAAGCAATACACACACACACATTGTTTTAGATCCTTGTATTTCGGTATATACAAACATACTATTTATAAATACAACATATATATTATATATAAATACAACATATATATAATATATACTTGTAAATATATATTGTTGTTTAGGTGTTTTCCGTTGTGTCTGACTCTTCATGATTTCATTTGGAGTTTTCTTGGCAAAGGTATTGGAGCAGTTTGCCATTTCCTTCTCAAGCTCATTTTACAGATAAGAAAACTGAGGCAAACAGGGAAAAGGGACTTGCTCAGGATCATACAGCTTTTAAATGTCTGAGTCTGGCTTTAAACTCACATCTTTCTGAATCCAGGCCTGTGCTTTAGCCAAAGCAACACCTAGCTGCCAAAAAGATATGCATATCTGGTATACACTAGCTATGTTTATTATCTTACGCATTTCAAAACATTGTTCTGAGAAGGGGTCTATAGGCTTCACCAGACTGCCAAAGGGATCCATGATACAAAAAAGCTTATAAAACCTGATTCTAAGATTCTTTTCAGCTCTACCATCTATATTCTAACAAGATTTCCTGCTCCAACATTCAATGAGTCTGTGAACTGGGATAATTAACAATATAAGGCAATATTGTACAAGCAACATAGAGGTGACCTAGTCAATCCTACTGGGGATTGGAGAAGTAGAAGGACAGTGTAGGAGGCAGTGGTCAAGATAGTCATTGTGGAGGAAATAGGATCCTTATTCTCTTCATTGAATGAGAGTTATTTAGTCTAAAGAAAGGAAAACTCGGAGGGGACATGTTAAGTGATCTTCAAGATTTTGGCAAGTAATATTACTTCCCTGGTTCTCAGTTTCCTATTTGTTAATGAAGGGGTTGGACTTGATGGCCTCAAAAGTCCCTTCCAACTCTAATATTTAATGGGCTTGATGGGGAATAGGGGCTAGACATATTTCATGGGGATCCTAGTACAGAACTAATAGTAATGGGAAGAAGATGGGTAGGTCAATATAAGGAAATGACCCTTTATAATTATATTTATTGAAAAATGAAGTGGGGGGGGTAATACTAGCCACAGGATGCCAGCAAACCTGGGAGCATCTGTACACCTATGCTTGAAAGTAGCAAGTCCCTTGTCACTGGTGGTGTTCCAGTGTAGGTTGAAAGGTAGTTGCCTGGGGTACTGTAGAAACACTTCCTGCTTCAGGTTCTCAGCATTGTGAGAGATGACAGAAATGTAGCTCCTTATCCACATGAAAAAACAACTGTAGGTGCTTGATGCCATGAATATTCTTGGACTTCCCTAGACCATGTAAAGGTCTTCGGGTCTCCCAGAGCACTGGGAGAGGCCAGCCCCATTCCCTTGTGCCACCCCCTGCCAATAATATAGGGGCATAGGAAGAAAGTGATATGATACAGTAGAATAATAGATTTGGAGTCAGAAGCCCTGGGTTTGGAGCCTCGCATTTTCCTTAATGGCTCTGTGACTTTGGTCTCAACACTAACCTCTGTGGGCCTCAGTTTTCCTGTCTAAGGCCCCTTCCAGCTTCAAATCACAGTATCATAGATTAAGAGCCAGAAGGAACCTAAAAAGTCATTGAATCTAACCCCCTCTTTTTGTAAATATGAAACAGGCTTGGAGTGGTTAAATGACTTTCCCAGGGTGAAATATCTAGTAAGAATTTGAAGGAAGATTTGAATCTAGGTCTTCCTAACTCCAATACACCATCCATTATGCTACACTATCTCTTTATCATACTATTAGTTCTGATAGGTGATATCCTGGATAGCTGAGTGTCAATAACCTCCACAATTGGGTGGCTTGACTGTTAAAGACCATAGATTTTACAGAGAGGGGACCAAGTTCTTGATCAGGCACTTCTGGTTGGTTTCTTATCTTTGACATCACCAGGGAGCAGACAATAGAGACTGGTGAAAGGAGAACTGAGAAACTGAAAACATCTGGGTCATGCAAGTACAAAAAAATGGGAGTTCACTGAAAAGTTTAGGAAGTGGGGGGAGGCATAGTCTAGAGCAGATGCAGCCTGTTGCAATGAGGCTCTTTGGAGTTTCAGAGAAAATCCCTGCCCCCTCCCAAAAAAATCCAGAGATAACTTGGGAGCCATCCTCTCATCATCATCATCATCATCACCATCCTAATGATAATAATAGTTACAGATGAGAAAATTAAGGCAAAAAGTGGTTGACTTTGCTGAGGGTCACACAGGTCGTAGGTTTCCGGACATGGATTTGAACTCAGGTCTTTGTGACTAGAACCAGAGTTCTTCCCACGGTACTCCCTTGCTCTACTAGTGTGGATTGTTGAGTTTATAGAGCTTATTGAGGGATGAAGTAGAGGCAGTAGTGACTTCTTGAGAGTTCCTTGTCTTTTGATCCAGGAAAGCTGGGCTAGTCAATTTGATGGTCCAGATAACTTAACTGGTGAATGAACTGACATCCTCTTTAGTGTCATCATCAACTGAAATTCTGACAGTTACTTCTATCTCTCTCCTACCAGATGAGTGAGCCTCTGCTTGAATTTAGCAGTGAGTCAGAGTGTATAAAATGCTGGAGAAAAGAGAAAACTTGAATTTCCATCCTACCTCTGCCTCTTAGGGAATATTGGTCATAGGAAAGTCATTTAATGTCTCAGTCCTGTTTTTTTCATCTGCAGCCTCATAGGGTTGTGGTGAAGGTCAGCTAGGACAACACATTAAAAAAATTACAAACCTTAAGCTGCTATACAAATGTTAAATATTATTATGATGCTAAAATGATGAAAATGATGCTATGTCACAACATGATATTGGGGAACATGTTTTGTAAACCTTGGAGCATGTTTTACACATGAATTATTATGAATTATATTCTGACGTCTCAATTTTCTCTATTCCCACTGTCCTCATTGACCTTCATTTCCTTGATTGTGGAAATGAGCTTTTTTTTTAGAGGTCTTCACAACTTGACATTGGACCATTACTCTTTGGGTCTAGCCATTCAACCCGTTTTGTATCTGTCTAAATGAACTCTCATTTACACTAGAGCTCTCCATCTTTACCTTAAAAATAGTATGAGACATCAAATTCTTTGCCAAAATATAGATAAACAATATCTACAGCATTCTTCTGATCCACCAGTCCAGGAATCTTGTTCAAAAAGAAAGAGAAAAGGAAATGAGTTCAGTTTGGCATGATTTGTTCCTAATCAATGAATAAATGAATTAAAAACCATTTATTAAGGACTAATTATATGCCAAGCACTGTGATAAGTGCTGGGATTATATATACAAAAGGGAAGACAGTTTCTGCCCTCAAGAAACTTACCTTTAAAGGAGAGGAAACAAATAGGACAGTGGTAGTCAGGAAGGGATATTTATGAGAGTAAATTGATACATACTTTCCAGTGGCTGTATCGATATGAATTTGGTTTCAGAATGAGGAAGCAAGGTGGAAATTAGGGACATGTTAGGAGGCCAGCTTTCCTCTATGTGTTTGTCTTTCAAAGTCTGTTCTCTTTTTCTCCTTTTTTTTTCCCAAAAGAGAATTTGAGACCACATGCATCCTGGTTCAAAGTGGGAAAGAAGGCTCATCTGCTCCGCCCATCTAATTGTATATGCTTTTACATTCTAGGTTTTAGAAAGTATCATTTGGTTCAATTTTCTTCCAGTTTTCAGAAATTGGAACATTTGCCCCTTTCTCAGAATCCTTGGAAGCTCTTCTGTTCTTTATAACTTTTAAATATGCCTGAGAATGGTTTAGTAATTAAAGCTGCCTGTTTCTTTAGCTCTTTCAGAAAGATGTTTTTTCATGTCCTGTTGATTTGAACTCATTGAAAACACTTCAGTGGCCTTTTACTACTTCCCTTCTTATGGTGCGTATCAATTCCCTCAACCATTTTTTGTTCTATCTTTTCTGATGAAAATAAGTTCCTAAGAAAGTGCTTCATAATTCCTCTGAATCGACCTCCTCATCTTCACTTGATTTTCTGGAATTTTTGTTTGGGAGACACTGTGGAGAGCAGAATGCCTGTGCTCTTGGAATCTTTGGTTATGTCTTTTTCTAAGTTAAGCCTGACCTCCTTTTCTGAGGAAAAACGAGGGATCTGAGGTATAAAATCAATGAATTTCAGTTCACAGTGGATTTCAGAGGGCATCCAGCCCAATTCTTATCTGAACATGAATCCCCCTATGACATTTCCCATAATATATTATCTAAGCTTCATTTGAACATCTCCAGCAATGGTGAGCTCACTGTTTCATAAGATAGTCCATTATAATTTTGTGCAGTTGAAACTATTAGAATTTTTTTTTCCCTATTGGAAGCCAAAATCGATCTTTATACTTCCTTTCGGTGTTCTTTGTTTTTTTTTTCTTATGTGGCCAAGGAGAACAAGTCTAAGCCCTCTTTGAAATGAAAATTCCCTCAAATATATGAAGACAGCTCATATGTGTCCCCAATTCCTACAATCTTCTCATTTTTAGGCTAATTATTTCTATCAATTCTCATGAGCCACAATCTTCAGGTTTAGAATTATACTAGTCATCTTCTGTCCTGGTCAAACTCCATGTTGTTAATAATTTACCTAAAGCATGATATCCAAAACTGTAAGCAGATATGGTTCTAGTACCTTTTCTGCTACTGATCATTTCATATATACACGTATATAATACATGTATGTATACATATATTATATATGAACATAATATATGTATGTATACGTATATATTATATATGGATATGTGTGTGTATACATATTTATTTATTTATTGGCATGTGGTCTCCCCTTTTAGATTATATGGTTCTTAAGAGCAGGGCCTGTCTTTTGTCTTTTTTTGTATCACCAGGGATTAGCACAGTGCCTAGTACATAGTAAGCCCTTAATAAGTGTCTATCAATTAATTAGGCATGGAGATGCCAACTCTTTCCTAGCACTTTCTGGCACCCCAAAGTGTATACGATTATTGCAACAATTCTATGGTGCCACCCTGGTATGCTTTATTGAGGCTTTCAATCACTGAGCTTATGAAACTCTATTCTCCTCCCCTCTCTCTAACCATTAATGATACATCAGTATTTATGCTACTAACATTAGCCATCTGCCAGGTACTGTAAAAATCTAGGGTCTCCCTCGCCTTTTTCTTATCATTCTTCGTCTCATCTTAGATCAAAGTGAGCACTTAAAAAATGTCAAACTGGTAATTGAATCCAGGTTCAATTCCCAACTCTGTCACTTGTCTGTTGCCTGACTTTGAGCCAGGCACTCTACCTCTATGAGGTACAGTTTTCTCATCTATAATTTTAGGATAGTAATAGAAGAAGCCTAGAATTGAATTCAGCTTCTGTTCCCAACTCTGCTACTTACCAGTTTTACATCTTTGGGAAAGTCGCCTCTCTGAGACTTAGTCCTCTTGCCTGAAAATTGATAGTCATATTTGAACTACTGACTTCACAGGGCTATTGTTGAGATCAGATGAGATATGTTCAAAGCACTTTGTAGTCATGTAAGTTAAAAAAGTGCTATCTATTCAATTATTTTACATATATACATTTATGTGTAGAATATATATGCATGTAAATATGTACACAACACATATATGTACATGTGTATGTGTAGTGCATGTGTGTATATAGAAAAGCTAGTGTGTTTATATATAGACATATTTTTGATATGTATATATAATGTACTATATGTACATATGAACATGCTTCTCTTTATGCATATACATGTGTTTATATAAGCAATACATTTGTTTTTATATATGCAAATTTTTCTCCTACAGTGAAATGTAAGATCTTTGTAGGGCAGGACTATTTTGGCTTTATCTTACCTAGGATACTGTCTGGCACCTAGTAGCCATTTAATAAATGGTTTTTGAATAAATGATTCAAGTGAATAGATTTGAATTGAATTGCACTGAATTCACCAAAACTTGGTGAAGGCAAACCCACATTTTACACAAAGTAGAGAATGCATCAGAGTGTTAGAAAAGAGTGAGAGAGATGATTCTCTTTAAGGGAAAGCTTTTCTTTTTCCTTAGGCAGAGTAGGGGAGAGGCAATCAGCTAGGTAGCTGGTAGAACAGAGTGCTGAAATGGAAAGAGTTCTAGAGGAGAAAGTGACTCCTGAAACCTGGCTTTGGCGCTAGCATTGTGTGACCCCCAGTAAGTATTCTGTCCCCCTCCCCCCATACTTAATTTGCTATATCTGTTTTTAAAAAAATGAAAAGTTTGGGGCAGCATGAACAGAACAGCCTCTAAAATATTTTTTCTTTAATTTTCTGTTCCACTAAGATTCTGTTTCTAAGATTCTAAGAATCTATAATATTAATAATCTCCGAGTCTCAGAAAATGTAATTGTAGTCTTCCAAGATTCTGGTGGGGTTTTTTTTTATTCTAAGAGTTTAACATTTTATTCTTCCATGAGCCTTTGGTTTTAAGAATTTAAAATTCCAAACTTCTAAGAGGCTATGATTTGAACATTTTAAGAACCTAAGATTCAAAAGCTTATGAGTGTCAGTGTTAAGAGTGATTCTATGTATGTATTTACATGCCCCACTCTTTGTCAGGGGATGACAGTATTCGTTGCCAGGGCTGGCCATCTGAAGGTTGGGTTTGTGCGGGGGGAGTAGGTTGGTGGGGTGGGCCCTATCTTTTCCTTCTCTTCTTCAGTGAATCAGTAGCAGAGGCAGAGGCAGAGGCAGAGGGAGAAGCTGCTCTGGCCAATACTCAACCAGCCCTCTTGATGGCAATCTTGTCCAAGGAACCTTCCCCCACCAACTTGCCAGCCCTATTCCCCTTGTCCAAACCTCAAGCCTCCATCACTCACCTGCAGGAGCTAATAATAAGCCTTAGGAGGTCCTCAGCACTGCCTAAGTATGTGTGTGACTGCAGGAGGAGCGCACTGTGGGCCAGGAAGAGCAGAGGAAGGGAAGACTGGGAGGTTAGGAGGGGGATTCTCTAGCCCTTGGAGCCAGGAGGAGTCAATTCCCCCTGCAGCCTTTAACCCCCTAAGACAGAGCTGAGAGGAGACATACTCAAACAGAAACAGCCAGCTCTGAGATTTGCAGAGGTGCACAATGCAGACTCCTGGTGGTGAGGCAAAGCCCAGCAGAGGGAGCAGGCAGGTGGGGATGGAAGTTCCAGGCTTCCCCAGGTTGCGTGCTGCGTAGATGAGAATGGGGGGATGTCTTTATGTATCTCTGCATCTGCGTCTGTTTCTCTCTGGCTCTCTTTGTGGCTTTATGCATGGATGTATATAAACATGTCTGTGTGTTTGGGTGAGCATGTATCTCTGTGTGGGTCTCTATGTTTCTGTGAATGTGCATATGAGCATGCTTTTGAGCCTCTCTGTGTTACCTATAACAGAATCTCTATTTGAGTGTGTATCTATACCCTCATATCCCTGTATCTTTATGTGGAGAAAATGCTGTCAGATGTGTGTTTCTGTGTGCTAATAAAACATGCATATGTCTACATTTGCTTGTGTTTGAGTGAGAATGATGAGTACATATTTTTCATGTGAACAGGATCTCTCTGTGTTGGAGAGCATATCTCTGCAAATTTATATGCCTCTACATAGTGGATATGTGCTATTGTATGTTTGTTTCTATGCCTGTATCTATGTGGTATATAAACGTTTGGGGTGGACTTGTGCCTCCCTCTAATGTCCTCCCTCCCAAGTTAGAAATTTACACAGAGAGGCTCCTAAACTATAAAAACTAGAAAAAAAAATCTTTGAAATCTTACCAGTCTCATCTCTTAGGACTCCTCTTTGGGAAATATCTACTCTAAGCTACCCTCACCATTTCAGAACAGAGTCCAAGCTTTCTGCCTCTAAACCATTGCTCCTTCCTTCCTCTCTTCTATCAAAGGGTCAGGAAAGCCTTACTAACAATTAATTAGAGTCATCCAAAAGTAGGGCTGCCTAGAGAAGTAATGGACTCCCTTTCTTTGGAGGACTTTGAGCAGAGACTATATGAATACTTGCCAGGTATGTTATAAGGGAAATGATGTATTTTGGTAGTGGGTTGGAAATGGACACTGAGACACCTTCCAACATTTAGTGATCCTCAATTCGCTACCCATCCTTTAAGGACCAGATCAGATGTCACCAACCCCACAAAGCCTTCCCTAATTCTCCTAACCACACAGTGTGGGACCTCCCCAAGCATTTTGCTTGTGCCTCTCTGCTACATTTATGATAATTAAATTTGTGCTGTGCAAGAGCTATTTTTATCCTGTCTTATCTCTCCATTAGTCTTTAAATGCCTTGAAGGCATAGACTGGTTTATTTGATCTTTGAATTCTTGTTTCTGAGCAGAAATTCTTTTCTATAACAGACATTCAATAAGTTTGTTGGTTTGAATCAAATCATCTTGCCATTGTTTGACAGATGAAGAAACTGAGGCCTGGAGAAGGAAGTAGGCTTGCTTGTACTTACATATCAGGATAGTGGTCATGCCATGACTAGAATCCAAGTCTCTTGTCTCCCACGTCATTGGTGTCTCTACCACAACATGCTTCTTTTGATACCTAATTCTAGTTAAGATTTTTTTTCCTTCTGAGTGAGCAAAAACATGGGATGAAATTCTGCCTCAGAATACAATTACTCAATGAAGATAAATGGAGATAGCATGATTTCAGAGATTCTCCTATGAGCCAAGATGTGTTTGGCCTTCCTAGTGGGGGGAATAAGAGAAGCAGGTGTTCTCTTTTTGGTTAGAGTTATAGTCAGGTATGACCTAATTAGAAAATCACAAGAAAATGCAAGTGAGTATACTCAGACTGTATGATGTTTGGTGGTAGGTGCTAGGCAATATCTTTTGACTTAGGCATAAATTGGATTTAAGTGAAGCAGAGTTGCCCAAAGTCATCAAACCCACTCTCTCTTTCAGAGTCATCAAAGACCAGTGGAAAGACAAATGTCAAATGACCTGTGATGGTTTAGAATAAAGTGTATAATTTTAGAGTCTTTGATGTTGAACCAAGTTCTAAATGTTCCACAGTCCCTGCTTCTGCCATCTTCATGGCTCGATGGAACATTATTCTCATTTACCCATTCCCCTGGGGGAAGTATTCACATGCTTAGGGTAGACAACTCATTAACTCTCTGATGGATTTGAGATCCCTTGGTTATCACAACCTGGTTTAGGCCATCTGCCCAAGTGGTTTACTGGGACATAGACACTGCAATAACATGGCTTCTTGGAGCCACAGATGAGAACTGGGGGGGACAGGTGGATACCAAAAGCGGAAAGCAGCCCTTGGAAAAGGTTTGACTGTCCTCACACTACAGGTTTTTCCTGAATTCCCCTACACACCATATTGTATCATACAAATTAAGATGAGCTTTTTATGAATAAAATATATTAGTAATTAATATAAATTAAGGAGAACAAATCCTTTTCTACCCTAGTCAAAGCCTATATGAAATATTATGCCTGGGTACCACATTTAAAGGAAGACATCTTAAACTGGAGAGTATTGAGGGAAGCATTTAGGGAAGGTCTTAAGATAATGCTTTATGAAGTTTAATTGAAGGGGCTGAAATTATTGAGTTTGGAAAAGAAAAGGTTTTTATAGGGAAACTCTTCAAATCAATGAAATATTTCATAGAGGAGGAATTCTGTTTTCTCAGATTGACCCAAAAAAGATGAAGAACAAGAGGGTGGAAATTGTTACATGCAAATTTGAGCCTGGTGTAACATAAAGGATTCTTAATAATCAGAGTAGAGAGATGATATGGTAGATAGATTACTGGACTTGAAACCTGAAAGTTCTGAGTTCAAATTCTATTTCAGATACACCAGCTGTACGATCTTGGAAAAATCTCTTAACCTCTTTGGGCCCCAGATTTCTCATTTACAAAAATGAGAGTGTTTCACTGGATGACTTGTAATACTGCTTCCAATTCAAAAATCTATGATCCTGTGCCTTAGGAAATAATGAAAAGCCTACCTTACTCTCTAATAAATCTTCAATGAAGGGTAGAGGATCAGTTGATAAGTTCTAATTAATATTCAGTGGAAGGCAGCAGTAGAGTGCTGGGTTTAGAGTTAGGAAGACCTGAGTTCAAATCCAGCCTCAGGTATAAGCTAGCTACATGGCCCCAGGCAAGTCACTTAACCATATTTGCCTTAGTTTCCTTATTTGTAAAATGAGATGGAGAAGGAAATGGCAAACCACCCTGCATATGGGATAATGACAAGTTGAACACAACTGAACTGCAGATATTTCGTGAATTTTTAAGTACTATTGAAAGTCAGAAGAAGGCTTTGGAACCCAAGGGAATCTTCCTAGAGGAGTTGGGAATGAAACTGGTCCTGATGATGACTTGATGGTGGAGGAACCTACTACTTACCAAGATAGTAGGATCTACTTTTTGACTATCTCTAACTGGAGGAATGTTTCCCTTTCATCATGGTTTCTGGTTATAATTCCTAATCCTATGACTCATAGTACCATGCCCAGGAACCAAGCAGAACAGAATCTAATTCCTCTTTGACCCTTTAAAAATGCTTCAGAATTCTTGCATTGCCTGCCAGACTGTCCAAAAACCAGAATGGACTGGCTTATGAGGTAGTGAGTTCTCAGTTTCTCGAAGTCTTCAAGGCAACGTTAGAGGACCATTTGTTAGAGATTTCTTCTGGAAGCAATATGGCATTGTGGATTGAATTCTGGACTAGAAATGTCAAAAATCTATGTTCAAATACCATCCCTGACACACATTAGGTATGTAGCCATGGGCAAACCAGTTTTTCTCTCTGATCCTGAGTAAGATTGGGGGTTGAGGGGTAATATTAGTAGTACCCACTTCATGGACCGTTGAGAGGCTGAAATGAGACAGTGTATATAGGTTATTACAAATAGAAGTTCTTGATAATCTATGAACTAAATGAATTATGGTATATCTAAACCTATATCTGCTATATGACCCTCCCTACAGAGAGATAGCATTGGAGTCAATCAGAAGACCTGAGTTTGGGCTCCAAGTATATTCCTTACTCCCTGTGTGACCTTGGATAAGACACTTAAGATTTCAATATTAAATTATGGGTTGGATTAGATAGTATGTAAGTCCTTTCCAACCAACTCTAAATTCTAAGATTCCATAGTCCCTCTACCCACTCACTGGGGAATTACTTGGGTGCGATATCTCTAAAATGCCTGCCTTGTCCAAATGGCAGTGCTACTTGTTAGAATCTCAACAGGATGCAATGAACTTTCTTGGTGTACCAGTCTGCATCCTCCCTCCTTTTTGAGAGGTAATATGACAGCACAGAAGAACAGTAGGCTTGGACTCAGAATATCTGAACTAGTATCCCAGCTCTGATACTCACTAGTAATTTGCTCTCCATATCTCATAGTCATTCCATTCTACAAGGCATGTCTGACTCTGACCTCAACTTCCGTTCATTGGAAAGGAGAGATGAAGGACATGGTAGAAAGAACACTGGGGGTATAGTGTGAGGCCTTTTGTTTGTGGCTTGGCTTTACTTGCTATCTGTGAGGCAATGTGGTGTAAGGGCTAGGACTTAGAACTGGGAGTCAGCAAGGTCTGAATTTAAGTCCTCACAAATGATTGAATTTCTCTGTCCCTCTGTTCCCCCATGTGCAAAATGAGGGGGTTGGACTTAAAGTCTCCAAGATCTTTTCTACGTCCAAAGCTATATGATGAAATCACATTCTTCCTCTGCACCCTTGCTCTCTACAGTAAAATGAAGAGATTGGGACTGACTGATTTCAAAGAAATCTTCGATCTGTGACATTATATGAGTCCTTGAATCTCTGAAAACTCCAAGGGAGTCTTTCTTTTCCTGGGAGGCCTTGCAGAATACAACATTATTCTAATAATAAAAAACAATAATAATAGTAGTTAATATGTATACAGTACTTACTATGTGCCCAGCACTGTGCTAAGCATAATACAATTAGCATTTCATTTGATACTCATAACAACCCTGAGAGGTAGGTGTCTCTATGATCCTCATTTACAGCTGAAGAAACTGAGGCAAACAGAGGTTAAACAACTTGCCCAGGGTTACACATCTCGTGTCTACTTAACTCTAGACCTGGAAATCTTTCTGATGCACCACTTAACTGTTCCAAACAAGTAGGTTTTGATACTATATACAATTAACATCAACAATTTCTGATCAATTCATTTCAATTTGATTTAGTTCAACAAATGCTAATCAAACATGCACTGTTTGCAGAGTCCTGTGTTCTATGGTGAGGAACTACTAGGTCTATCTCTACATGACAGTGTGACATTTCTCACAAAGCTTGGAGCTGCCCTCCTTAGCAGATCAGGGGGATCCCTAAAGCAAAGAACCATATCCCACTAACTTTAGATCAAAGGTCCCCAATGACAGGGAATTCTTTCAGACCTAGGACAACCTGAGATCAGGGATTGTGTTTCCCTTCTTAGTCTAGAAATTTCCTTATGGTAGAAGCCAGGTCTCCCACTTAGATCTGACAATGGTGTATATCCCTTTCAGACCTGTGACTCTCCCATTGCAGTCTTATGTCTACCTTTAGACTTGAATCTCCCTTGTTGCTGGGAAGTGTGTCTCTTTCAGACCTGAGACTCCCCGAGTCTTTACCCTTCATACAAGAGAATCTCCCAAGAAGTCTTGTCCTCTCTTATCCCAGCTCAGATTCCTGTGTTCCATTCTCAGTAACCCTCCCCCGTCTCCTCATCTCTTTTTTAGAGTTTAAGGTATGTATACATCCCCCTCCTTCACCCCCTCCCTCTTCTGGTCTCTCAGTTTGATTGGCTTGAAAATATCAGGTTGGGGAAAGATGGTTATAAAAAAAGACTGCTCTTTCCAATGGTCTGTGCTCCCAACAGAAGATTTTCTTATCTCCTGCCTACAGTCTGTGGAGTTTCCTTTTTAATTTTAATAAGTAAGCAGATCTTGTCCTTTGCAAAAGAACATGACAGCCTTTCATGCCTGCAAAGTCCCTTCAAGTGTGGGGTCCCTTCTTTTCCCTCCCCTACCCCTCCTTTCCCCTGCTTTGCTCTGGACAGATTGACACCAAGGATTTCAGGCCCCTCCAAGGATGGCATCTTCCCTAAGAGGGGAGGGCTTTGCCAGCCTAGATCCATGGGGGAGAGGTAGCTTGAAATCACCCCTAGTGCCATCCTGTGCTTTAGGGTCTTGGGATGAGTCTTATTCTTAAATCATTTGCCCATTAACCTGGCTCTTTTCCTGAAATTCCATCACTTTCCTTTGATGTTATGGGAAGCCCTAATCTGCCCCTCCCCACATACTCTTCTTCCTCGGTGGCCCTTTCTTCATTGGAGCCCTCTCTTCTCTCACCATCCCCTGAAACTGAATTCTAGCACCTCACAAGCCTTTCACTGTACCACATGCCACTGAGGTTAGATTATTCCTTTGGATTCAGTCTTGTTCTCTCAAGTTTTATCCATCAAAAAGCCAATTCTCTAGGGAGGTAGAAGCACATCCCTCATTTGCTATCTCTGTAAAAAGGAATATAAAGGGAAGAAATTTGGACCAGAGGTAAGCAGACCTGGATTTTAATCTCTACTCTTTCATTTTTTTCACTGTGTGAGCTTGGACAAATCACATTTCTTCTCTGGACTTCAGTTTCCTTCTCTGAAAAATGAGAGGAGTAGATCCCATGACCTCTTAGGTCCTTTTATGCTATAAATTCCTAAGATTTTTATGGCATAATTTCAGTGTGACAGACTGCTGGAGCAGATACTTATCGGTGAAGGGCTTTTGTAGTAGCCATCAAATTCCACTACTCAGATGTAGCTTGCTCTACCTACTTAGACTAAACAGAAGAACAAATTCCCTATCTATTCTGGTCTGTCCTAAGAGGTGGTAAGCTCCTTGTCACTAGGGTATTTAAGCAGACATCAACTGGTCATCTCTCTTGAAGACTGTAGAGGAGATTCTTGAATGGGGTGGGAGGTTGGACTAGATACCTGCTAGGTACTTTTCTAGGTTCTATCTCCCTAGATATTCTATGAATAAGATTTTAACGTTTTGTGTTATAACTTGGCCAGGCATAGAAGACTCTGTGGGCCTCTAATTAGAGGGGATTTATTACCTCTCAAGGCAGCCCATTTCATTTTTGTACAGCTCTAATTGTTAGGAAAATTTTCCAGACATGAATCCTACACTTGAAGACAATTATGGTGCTAGCCTCCTCTGGCTCCCTGACTTTCCTTCTCCAAGTGAAATAGCTAAACATTTCTAGTTCCGTCATCTGTTTCTTATATGGTATAGATTAAATCCTTTCATCATTTCGACTGCCTTCTTCTAGATTCTCTTATATAGCTTATCTTTGTCTTATGCTTAGGGACTCAGATTTAAACACAACATTCCAATTGTGGTCTGGCCAGGTCACAGTATAAATTGTCCTCTCAGGTCTTGAAAATTATTGTCCTGACAATATAATTCAAGATGGCATTAGCTTTTATGGCTACTATGCCATATTGCTGACAATATTGATATTATAGTTCATTAAAAATGCCAGCTTTTTTTCCTTTTTAACAATAAATGCTCTCTAACCATGTTCTGCTGGTCTATACTTTTGAAATTGATTTTTTGAACCCACTTGCAAGAGTTTATATTTATTCCTGTTGAATTTAATTTTGTTAGATTTAATTCAATGCTGTCAAGATCTTTTTGGATTCTGAGTGTCATTAAGTGTGTAATTTATTCCTCCCAGCTGGAATCTTCCATTCTGATCAGCATAGCATGACTATTATCTCTTTTGTTCTGCACATCACCCTTCAATGAGGGAAGTCTAGGGTCACCTCATTTCAGGGTGAGCATAATATCTTTCAGGTTTTTTCTACGTGAACCTAGAGGACAGAAATGGAAAAATGGATGGAAGATGCAGAAGCAGATTTTTGAAGTGTAAGAAACACTTTTTTAATGTTCCAATTTTTCCCCAAACAGGATAGTTTGTACTAGGAAATAATGCATTTTCATACCTGATAGTGAATCTTGTTTAATATCACTTTTTAGTGGTCACTTAATTAAGTGAAACCATTTATTAAACCTTATTATGTACCAGGAAATATGTTAACAGGTCTACAAAGGAAAAAAACCCCACAAAAATAGATCTTTCCCTCAAGAATCTTACATCCTCTTTGGAGAAAACATCACAGAAATATGTAGGTATACGCAAGATATATGCAAAGTAGATCCAAAGAAACCTTATAGATATTACGCTATCAACAGACTAGGGAAAGTTTCCTGCAGAAAGTGGTGCTTAAGTATTGAAGGAAGCCAGGGATCCAAAAGGTAGGGAGATGAAAACGGAGGATATTCCAGGCATAGTGAGTAGACTGTGTAGACACAGGGAGAGATGAAGTATATGCAATGGTAAGGGGGCTGTATCAGGCCGACTGTATCAGTCAACATCAGAGTAACGTGTAAGAAGACTAGAAAACAAGGGCATGACCAAATTGTGAAGAATTTTAAATGCCAAATGGAGGAATTTATATTTTATTTTAGAGGTAGTAAGTAGAGAGTCATGGTTGGTTATTGAGTAGCAGGTTAGTTAATACAGTCAGATTTGCACTTAAGGAAAATCACAGCAGGTAGTCACAGGACTGTGTTTGTCCTTCATTGCCAAAGAAGACCACATCATCAGATAAATGATGACAGGGCTTGCATTTGACTTTGTTTTGAGTGAGGGAAGGCTGTGCAGGTCACCAACCTCACTTCTCCTCCAGAGCCATTTGAATCCAGTGACCAGATATTCATCAGGATGACTGGAGATGACCCAGGATGCACTGGGAGACCTTGAGCCTTTTAGGCCAAGGTCTTTGCAGGAACTCACTTAGGTTGAGGCAAGGCACATTCATTGAATAGGCCTGTTTAAGAAGTAGCTGGGGCGTGGCCCCTTTAATGAGGCCAAAAAAAGAAAGCCAACATTCTGGGTAGGAAACAACAAAAGTTACTATTGATAATCACTAAATCTAGGAGGGTCAAGACAAGCCCTTAGGTAGGGGTCCATTGGTGTTCCAGTTTTAGAGTGCAGTAGGTTTAAGGTTTTGGGAGAGGACAGGACAGGACAGAACTGGAGAAGGGAAAAGGAAGAGAAGGGAAAGGAAGTCTTCCCTTCTCTTCCCTTCCCTTTGGCATGTATGTGATGGATGGAATGAAGTGGGGAAAGACTTGAGACCAGAAGGCTAAGTAGGAAGTTATGCCAAAAATCTTGATGAGAGGTGATAAGAGAGTAGATTAAGGTGGTAACCATGTGAGTAGAGAGGAAATATCTAAGAGACATCTTGTGGAGATAGAAAAGGCACATCTGGGCAACAGAGTAGATAGGAGTGTTGAATGAGAAATCAAAAATGGTGCTGACATGCAAATCTGACTGGAAGGATGAATGGTGGCCCTTTGTGACGGTGACAGGGAAGAGAAGAATGAAAATGGATTCTGTTCTGGACATGTTGAATTTGAGATATGTATGAAATATTTATTCTGAAGTATCTAAGAGATAGTAGGTAATGCAGCAATACAGGAGAGACCAGGCTGTGTGTGTGTGTGTGTGTGTGTGTGTGTGTGTGTGTGTGTGTGCGTGTGTGTGTGTGTGTGCATTCTATATATGTTGTTGTTTAGTTGTTCAGTCATGTCCAAATCTTTGTGACCCCATGGTACACAGCATGCCAGACCTTTCTATCCTCCACCATCTCCTGAAGTCTAAGTTCATGTTCATTGCTTCCATGACACTAACTAACCATTTCACCCTCTACCCTCCCCTTTTCCTCTTGCCTTCAATCTTTCCTAGAATCAGGGTCTTTTCCAGAGTCCTGTCTTCTCATTATGTGGCCAATGTATTTAAGCTTCAACTTCAGTATATGAGTGAATACTCTGAATTAATTTCTTTAAATTTTGACTGATTTGAACTCCTTACTAACTAATAACTCTCAAAAGTCTTCTCCAGCACCCAAATTTGAAAGCATTGATTCTGTGGTACTCATCTTTCCTTACAGCACATCTCTCACATTTCATACATTGCTACTAGAAAAACCATACTTCTGACTATTTAGACCTTTGTCGACAAGGTGATATATGCTTTTTAGTATACTGTCCATATTTTCCACAGCTTTCCTTCCAAGGAGCAAGTGTCTTTAATTTTATGGCTGCATTCACTGTCTGCAGTGATCTTTGGGCCCAAGAATATAAAATATGACACAACTTCCACTTCTCCTTCTGTTTGCCAGGAAGTGATGAGACCAGTTGCCAAAATTTGTGTTTTTGTATTAAACTTCAAGCCGGCTTTTACATTATTCTATTTCATTCTTATCAAAAGACTTTTTAATTCTTCTTCACTTTCTACCATTAGAATGACATCATCTGCAACTGTGTGCATTTTTCCTGACTTCTCTGCATATATATAAGTTAGGCAACAATATACAACCTTGAATTCCTTTTTAAATCTTAAACCAATCAGTTGATCCATGTTTGATTTTAACTGTTGCTCGTTAACCCACACAAGTTCCTCAGGGCACAAATAAGATGATCTAGTACTCCCTTCTCTGATGACTTGCATATTTTGTTATGATCCACAGAGTTAAAGGCTTTAGTCTAGCCAGTGAAAAAAGTAGATGTTTTTCTGGAACTCCCTTGATTTCTCCATCATCCAGTGGATTTTGGCAATTTGGTCTCTAGTTCCTCTGCCTCTTCAAAAATTCTGCCTTTTCTGGTAATTCTTGGTTCATATATATTACTGAAGCCTAGCTTGTAGAATCTTAAGCATAACCTTGCTGGCATATGAAATGTACAAACTGTTCAGCAATTTGCACATTTAGCATTGCCTTTCTTTAGGCCAGGAATGTAAACCAATCTCTTACTATGTAGTGACCACTGCTGAGTTTCCTAAATTTGCTGGCTTAAATTTGCAACATTTTAATGTTACCATCTTTACAATTTTAAATTCGGCTGGAATTCTATCACCTCCACTAGCATTATTGTTAACTATTGCTAGCAGTGCTTCTTAAGGCCCACTTGACTTCACTCTCCAAGATGTCTGACTTTTAGATGAGTAAACACACCATCATGGTTATCAGTAATGTTAAGGTCTTTCTTGGGGAATTCTTTATATTCTTGCCATCTCTTCTTAATTTCTTCTACTTCTGTTAAGTCCCTACCACTTTTGCCTTTTATCATGTCAATTTTTGCATGAAACAGTTCCTTGATATTTCTAATTTTCTCGAAAAAGACTTCTTGTCTTACCCATTCTATTTTCTTTTATTTTTTTATTGCTGATATAAGAAAATCTTATCTCTCTTTGTTATTCTCTGGAATTCTGTATTCACTTGGGTATATATTTCCTTTTCTCCTTTCCCTTTTGCGTTCCTTCTTACCTCAGCTATTTGTAAAGCCTAATTAATCAGTCACTTTGTTTTCTTGCTTTTCTTTTTCTTTGGAGTATTTTTTGTTGCTGCCTTGTGTACAATTTTGTGAACCTCCATCCTACTTCTTCAGGTACTTTATCTACAAGATCTAATCTATTAAATCTATTTATCACTTCCATTTCATATTCATAAGGGATTTATTTAGGTTATACCTATATGATCTGATGGTTTTCCCTACTTTCTTCAATTTGTCTGAATTTTGCAATAAGAAGTTCATGATTTGAGCCACAGTTGACTCCAAGTTTTATTTAGCTGGCTGTATAGAGCTTTGACACCTTTGGATGCAAAGTATATAATCAATCTGATTTTGATCTGATGATATCTATGCGTAAAACTGCTTTTTGGGCTATTGAAAAATAGTGTTTGTTATAATCAGTATATTGTCTTACAAAACTATTAGTCTCTGCCCTGCTTCATTTTGTACTCTAGTACTGCTTTTCTCACCCCTTTATTGATTATGAGAGCTACTCCATTTCTTCTAAGAAGTTCTTTCCTACAGTGGTATGTGTAACGACCATCTGAATTAAATTTACCCATTTATGTCTGTTTAAGCTCACTGACACCCATAATGTCAATATTTCCATTTGCTCTTTGGCCACATCCAGATTACATTGGTTCATAGATCTTACATTCCAGATTCCTCTGCACTATAGATCTTTACAGCATCAAACTTTCCTTTTGTCATCGATATATCTGCAGATGAGCTTCCTTTTTGCTTTGGCCCAGACACATCATTACTAGTGGAACTACTTGTAGTTGTCCTCCACTCTTCTTCAGCAAGGTGTTGAACACCTTCCAACTTGAGGGACTCATCTTCCAGTGCCATGTCTTTTCTCATTTGAACACTTTCCATTGGATTTTCTTGGCAAAGATACTGGAGTGGCTTGCTATTTCTTTCTCCAGTTCATTTTACAGGTGGGAAAGCTGAGGCTAACACACTTAAGTGACTTGCCCTAGGTCATATAGCAAGTAAATATTCAAGGCCAGATTTGAACTCAGGAAGAAGAGTCTTCCTGACTTCAGGCCTGGCACTCTATCCACTGTGTCACTTATTTGTCTCTCTCTGTCTCTCTCTCTCTCTCTTTCTCTCTCTGTCTCTCTCACACACTACATATACAAATATATGTATAATATATAATGTAATATAGTATGATATGTATAATATATAATATTATGTCTCTATATAATATAATGTGATGTTATATGATATCTGGTATTAATATATAATATATAATAAATATTATATAATTTATATGATATTTAATATGTTAGTTCTGTGTAGAGAATATAATTAAATGCTTGGGAACAGATGAGATAATAAATTTTGAGAGACTAAAGAGAAAAGAGACAAAAGGACCATTAGTGTTCATGACTTGGAGGAGAAGACATCAGGCTAAACTGAGAAGTGAACAAATGAGTAGGGAAAATAAAGAGATAGTGGTGTCATGAAAACCCAGAAAACAGAGAATGTCTGAAAGGGGTTAAGAAGGATGAGAATTGGGAAAAGGACATTGGATTTTGCAATTAAAATACAATTGGTAACTTTAGAGAGAGCAGTCTATGTTAAAATATGAGATTTGCTGAGAGAATGAGAGAAGAGGAAGAGGAGACAATGAATGTAGATAGCTTTTTTTTCAAAGAAATTTAACCAAAAAGTGGAAGACAGAGAAATAACCAATGTTCAAACTTGATATTTCCATTGTCCACAAATGTTCCAAGTGAAAATGGTCAGATTAATGAGGTTTTTAAAAAATAAGTGGGGCTACTTAGATATTTTTATACATGGCAATAAAGGAAACCTTGGCAGGGAGAGAATGTAGATTAGAGAGAGGGGAGATGGTAGTGAGGGTAATTTTCTTGAGAAAAAAGGGGATGAGATCAAGGATACATGTAGGATAGTTGGTATGGTTGGTCTTAATAAGGAGAAGAACTACCTCTTCACCAGAGATGGAAGAGGAGATATTGGAGGGAGTTGACAGGAGCATGTGAGATGAAAGGAAAAGGAGAAAAAAGAGTTCAACGTAAATGAACTTATTTTTTTCTCACTGAAATATGAAACAAAATCATAAGCTGAGAGGGAGAGGATAGTGAGTTCTATGAGAGACTTGAGGAGAGAAATAATGACTTGTAACACTTGCTGTGGTGAATAGAATGTGGGATTAATTTGAGAAGAGTAGGATTGCCCTGCTATAGTGAGAAACCAGTTGAAATTAGATACCATAAATTCATGGTATGTTCAGTCAGTATATCTTCATGACTTTCTCCAGAACTACTGAGCAGTACATGAATGGGAGCAAAGAGGCAGATAATGGGCTTGATCGAGAGTTGGGGTTTGGCAAGCAGTGGTTAAAATCAGGATAAGAGAATAAGGGATTTGTAAATAGAATAATATGTGGTTTGATTGGTTCTTCACAGGGTTAAGGCTGAGAAGGAAGGAGAATATAATCAGAACACAGGTGATGATCTGGGAAAATATTGAGGAGGTAGGATTTGAAAATCACAGTAAAGACGAAAAGTAGGTTTTGGATGAGTAAGGTACAGGGAGAGATGGAATGATAGAAGATTATGATGATGAAATAGTATTTCAGAATTCTTGAAAACAGAAGTGGAAGATTTATGGGTGACAGCAAGATCAAGGGTATAAATATCTGTGTATAATTTAGGTGGCATTGAGGACAAAGTTTGGGAATTGAGTGGATTGAAGAAGTGAGAAATTTTTTTGTTTTTATAGATATTAATTTAACTTTTAAATTAATTAATTGATTAATTTTAAATTTTCAACATTCATTTCCACAAAATTTTGAGTTCCACATTTTCTCCTCATCTCTCATCCCCCAAAATGCCATGCATTCTGATTTTTCCTTCCACCAATGTGCCCTCTTTTCTAACACCCCTCCCTTCCCTTTCCCCATCTTCTCTCTTATCCTGAAGGGCATTATACCCCATTGCCCATATTTCTAATTTTCCAGTTGTATGCAAAAACAATTCACAACATTTGTTCCTAAAACTTTGAGCTCTAACTTTTCTTCCTATCTTTCTCCTCACCCATCCCCATGGAGAAGGCAAGCAATTCAATATAGGCTATATATGTGTAGTTTTGCAAATGACTTCCAAAATAATCATGTTGTGTAAGACTAACTCCATTTCCCTCCATGTTATCCTGCTCCCAATTTCTTTCATTTTCTCTTTTGACCTTGCCCCTCCCCAAGAGTGTTTATTTCTAATTGCTCCCTCTTCCCATTTCTTTGATGTAGTGTAAGATAGATTTTCATACCAAATTGAGTGTGCATGTTATTCCTTCCTTGAGGCAAATGTGGTAAGAGTAAGCTTCACTTTTTCCCTCTCACCTCCCTCTTTTTCCCCTTCATTGAAAGAGCTTTTTCTTGCCTGTTCTATGAGAGATAATTTGCCCATTCCATTTCTCCCTTTCTCCTCTCAATATATCCCTCTTTCACCCCTTAATTTTATTTTTTTATATATGATCCTTTCCTTTTCAACTCATACTATGCTCTCTGTTTCTCTAAGTGTGTGTGTGTGTGTGTGTGTGTTTGTGTGTGTGTGTGTGTGTGTGTGTGTAATCCCTCCAACTACCCAAATACTGAGAAAAGTTTCAAGAGTTACAAATATTATCTTTCCATGTAGGAATGTAAACAGTTCAAGTTTAGTAAGTCCCTTGTGATTTCTCTTTCTTGTTTACCTTTTCATACTTCTCTTCATTCTTGTGTTTGAAAGTCAAATTTTCTTTTCAGCTCTGGTCTTTTCATCAAGGATGCTTGAAAGTCCTCTATTTCACTAAATGACCATTTTTTTTCCCCTGAAGTATTATATTCAATTTTGCTGGGTTGGTGATTCTTGGTTTTAATCCTAGTTCCTTTGACTTCTGGAATATCATATTTCAAGCCCTTTGGTCCTTTAAAGTAGAAACTGCTAGATATTCTGTTATCCTGATTGTATTTTCACAATATTTGAATTGTTTCTTTCTAGTTGCTTGCAATATTTTCTTCTTGACCTGGGAAGTCTGGAATTTGGCTGTAATATTACTAAGAGTTTCTCTTTTTGGATCTCTTTCAGGAGGTCATTGGTGGATTCTTTCAATGTTTATTTTGGCCTCTGGTTCTACAATATCAGGGCAGTTTTTCTTGATAATTTCATGAAAATTGATGTCTAGGTTCTTTTTTTGATCATGACTTTCAGGTAGTCCCATAATTTTTAAATTGTCTCTCCTGGATCTATTTTCCAGGTCAGTTGTTTTTCCAATGAGATATTTCACATTATCTTCCTTTTTTCATTCTTTTGGTTTTGATTTGTAATTTCTTGTTATCTCAAAAAGTTATTGGTTTCCATCTGTTCCATTCTAATTTTTAAAGAACTATTTTCTTTAGTGAGCTTTTGAACCTCCTTTTCCATTTCCTGCTTTTTAAAGTATTCTTCTCCTCAGTACTAAAGTACTTTTCTCTTTAGCCTATTTTTAAAAATGTTATTTTCTTCAGCATTTTTTGAGTCTCCTTTAGCAAACTTTCTTTTCATGATTTTCTTACTTCTCTCTCATTTCTCTTCCCAGTTTTTCCTCCACCTATCTTACTTGATTTTCAAAATCCTTTTTGAGCTCTTCCATAGCCTGGCATCATTGTATATTTATTTCAGAGGCTTTGGATGCAGAAGCCTTGACTTTTATGTCTTTCCCTAATGGTAAGCATTGTTCTTACTCATCCAAAAAGATGAGAGAGAATACCTGTTCACCAAGAAAGTTATTTTCTATAGTCTTACTTTTCCCCCTCTTTTGAGCATTTTCCAACCAGTTACTTGACTCTTGGATCCTTTGTCAAAAGTAGGCTATACTCTGGGAACCTGTAAGTTCCTCCAAAGTGGCACAATCAAGGGAGAGGAGTTTACTCCCTGGCTTCGCTCTGGGCTGAGGTTCAGATCAGCTGCTCAATTCCTCCAGGCGTTTTAAGCTCAGTGCTCCAACAATGGAACAATGGACACAAGTTGTTGCCTGTCATGGCCACTGCCACTGCAACCACTGCCATCACTGCCTGGGACCAGGGCTAGGGGAGCACCCTGCTCCATTCTTGCTTTGGTTGAAAAAGCCTTCTCACTGACTTTTGGTGCATGTGTGTTAAGGGATCTGCAAAACTCCACTGCTGCTACCAGGGATTCTGTCCCCAAAGCCTGCTCCAGTCTTGATCCTCCTGGTGCTGCATGGCCCAGGCTGAGCTGGATTCTGCTCTGTGTCCAGCGCAACAGACCTTTCTCGTCAGTCTTCCAGGTCACCCTGGGCTGAAAATCTCCACTTCATCATTTTGTGGTTTTTTGCTGTTCTAGAATTTGTTGAGAGTCTTTCTTTGCATATATTTTATGGGCTGTGGGGAAAGAGCTAGAGTATGTGCATCTTTCTACTCCGCCATCTTGGATCCACCCACAAGAAATTCTTTAAAGGAGTTATTTTAGGAAGTATCAACATTGGAATCCCCTTGAATAAGGGAAGGAGTTGGGGACAATATAAAAACAGTTGTAGTGAAGAAGAAGATAAGACAAGCAATGAATTCAGTGAGAAAAAAGAAAAAAATATCTTGGGAGTCATTTCATAAAGGTCACCAGTATATGAATTGAGTGATAAATTTGGAACTCCAAGGAAGAGAATGCTGAATGCTAGTGATTGAGGGAAGGACTAGTCGATACAATGGGAACAAGGAATATTCTGACTCTTTCACTGGAACCAGAGTTGGAAGATTTAGAGAAGTTACAATGAGTACTGGAAAGGATACTGAAAAGTATGACCAGGGGGAAGCTAGATCTCAGTGAGTACCAGAAGATGGAAGAAACAGGAGAGGAATTAGTCTAAAAACAGGAATTTTTAAAATATAGCCTGGGTGGGGTTGAAGTGAGTTGAAAGAGGGAGTGAAAAGAAGACGCTTGGACACTGTGTGGGCTTTTTTTGCTTGAGTCTTCAATGATGGAAAACTCATCACTGGCAGAACATGGTGAATAAGAGAAGACTTCTGTAAAGACATAGTAGTAGAAGTGAGTTTTATCTCACACTGTTGTCAGGAGCAAGGAGTAGAATACTTTACAGATAACACTAGACTGAGTACAGGCAGACTTTGGAGATATTGTGGGTTTGGTTCCAGGCAACCACAATAAAATGAACATTGCAATAAAGTGACTCATATGAATGTTTTTGGTTTCCCAGTTCATATAAAAGTTATGCTGATGCCATTTTGTGTCTAGTAAGTGTGAGTAGTATTACATCTAAAAAATGTACATACCTTAATTAAAAATGCTTTGTTGCCAAACAATAAATGCTAAACATCATCTGAATCTTCATTGAGTTGTAATCTTTTTGCTGGTGAAGAATCTTAGCCTTGATGTTGACAGCTGCTGGCTGATCAGGGTGGTGGCTGCTCAAGTCTGGGGTGAATGTGGTGATTTTTTAAAATAAGACAACAATGAAGTTTGCCACATTGGTTGACTCTTCTTTTCTTGAAAGACTTCTCTGTAGCATGTAGTGCTGTTTGACAGCATTTTACCCACAGTAGAACTTCTTTCAAAATTGGAATCACAATCCTCTGAAACCCTGCTGCTGCTTTATCAACTAAGTTTATGTAATATTCTTCAATGTTGTTGTGTCTTGGGGAATAGGGAGGCCAATATGAGAAAGAGAGATGGCAGAATGTATGGTTAGTGGAGCAGTCAGGACACATGCAACATTTATTAATTGTTTGCTGTCTCATATAGGTCCCATCTGCAGTGCCCCCAAAACAGTTACAATAGTAACATCAAAGATCACTGATAAAAGGTCACTATAAAAGATATAATAATAATGAAATAGTTTGAAATATTGTGAAAATTACCCAAATGGGACACAGAGACATATGTGAGCACATGTTGTTGGAAAAATGGTGCCAACAGACTCTCAACATAGGGTTGCCACAAACGTTCAATTTTTAAAAACCCTAGCAGTGTCTACAAATCCCAACAAAGTGAAGTGCAATAAAACAAGAGATGTCTGTATAGAGACCTGACTTCTCCTCTTCCTCCTCCTCCTCCTCTTCCTCTCACTCAATTATTGACACACTCTATGACCATGGAGAACACATATATTCATTCTCTGGGACTCATTCTCTTGACTGTAAAATTATGAGGTTGAACTAGGTTATATTTATAGTCCTTCTCAGTCTTAATAGCTTTTGAAGTCCCTTCTCATAAGCTCATTAATCCTTGCATTTACTCTGTGCAACAGCTAGAACAGTGATTATTAGGACAATTTTACAGATGAGAGGGTTGAGGCCCAGAAAGGGGAGTAAGTTCTCCCCAATGGGGGATCATCTTCACCATTTCACAAACTCATGCTACCTTAAAAGATGCCAGAGGAAGATTAGTTCCCAGTCAAGTCTCTTGCCCAGGGACTTCGAGGTTGCCCTTCAGTGAACTGAGTGTTGATCAGGTCTGACAGGCATGATAATAGAAAGCCAAATAGGTTTCTCAAAGAGCAGGCCATCATCTTGTATCTGAATAGGTTCTTGTCACCTGCTGAGTCCAGGAAAATCAGGATATTACCCAGCACCCCAAGAACTATGGAGGTGGATCACATGCTGTCAGCACCCACAAAATAGAGGGGCTTCACTAGAGCGATCATAGTTCAATTATGTAAGCACATAATGTCAAAGATGGGAGGGGTCTTAGGCCATGGGACAGAGAATATCCGAGCTAGAAAGGATCTTATAATGTAGGTATGTAGGTGGCATGGTGAATATAATGTTCCCCATTTGGAATCATGAAGACTTGAATTCAAGTCCACCCTCAGATACTTGTTAGTTGAATGACTCTGGGCATTCAACTTATACTCTCTCAGCCTTAATTTTCTCATCTGTAAAATGCAGATTATATTTCTACTTATTTCACAGGGTTGTTGTGAGAATAAAATGAAAATGTGCTTTTGTTCAAACCTCAAAAATTTATATAAAGGACAGGAATTAGTACAATTACTGTTATAGCATGGAGTGTTAGAATGGGAAAATAACTTGGAAAGAAAATTAAAGGACATCAAGTCCAATGCCCTTATTTTGTAAAAGAGGAAGATGAGGGGCAGAGGGACGATTGGCTTCACTCAAAGTTACCCATGTGATAAATAGAGGAGGAGAAGCTAGATCCCATGTGTCTAGAATTTAAATCACTTTTCCTTGCTAGACATAAATCACTTCTATAAAATGAAAGAATTGGAAGTTATCAACACTAGAATAACAAACATTGTCACCCAGAGTTGGAAAGGACTTTAGAGATTACATAGTTCAGCTAGTCCAAGCAGAATCCTCTTTCTTCCTACCCCCTACAACATCCTAAGAGGTTATCTAGCTTTTGTTTATAGATCTCGAGAAATTTGAACCCAATATCTCTCAAGGCAGCCCATCCCACTTTGGGACGCCATTTATTGTTAAGGATATTTTCTCCTTGCATAAATCATAAATTTGCCCCCTTGACTACTCCTTTGTGCCTAGTTTATGCCCACTGGGACCAAGGAGAACAGGGCTATTCCTTCTTTTTCATGACAGCCCTCTCAATACTTGAAGTTCTGTCAAGAACAATCAGCTTGCCAATTTAGTTTTCTCCAGGCTAAATACCACTTCTTCCTTCAACATGCTATAATGATAATAGAAGTAAGAATAGGTAGCATTTTAAAATTAGTAAAGCTCTTAACATATGTAATTCTTTCATTCTCTGAAACTGTCCATCATGATTCAACTTCTTTTTTCCACTGGTGAACTCTTTCTAGAACGTCCAGTTTGACAAAGGGCCCAGACAAGTCATCCTTCATTTTCTAGACCTTGCCCCATGTCCCTCTGAAGGTATTTTCCTCTCCAGTCCTCCCTTTTAGCTCCCTTAAATGTGTCACCTTCCTCACTAAAATGTGGACTCTTTGAAGCAAAGACTACTTTCTTTTTGCTTGTATTTGTATCATCTGCACTTAGCACAGTGCCTAACACAGCTGTTTTTCATTCAATGAGCAGGTATTAAGATATCATGGTTCAGGTGCTTGTGCTAAGTGCTGGTATACAAAGAAAAGCAAATGACAGTTTCCGAATCTGAAGAGATCACACTTTAATAGGGGAAACAATATGCAAATAACTATGTACAAACAAGCTATAGACAGGATAAACAGGAGGAAATCAACAAAGAGAAGGCACTGGAATTAAGAAAAATTGGAAAAGGTTTTGTACAGAAGGTGGGATTTTAGTTGGGATTTGTGCCCACTAAGAGAAAGACAAAATGCCTGCCAGGGTGGTGGCAGCCCATTCAATAATTGTGGGGCCTGTGTCTGTCCCTCTGCTAGCATTTTTTTGAAAGCTGTTTGGTATTCTCTCCAGGTCCTTGCCTAGGAAACTTGCTGGCTCCAGTGAACAGCAACCCCGAGAGTGGCTGACCTAATTGTTTTAATGGTTTATAATCAGATGGTAATGGGTGTATTTGTACACACAGAATGTTCAGAACTGCAGGTGTGAAGAACAGATTCTAGGTAGAATTTTTTCCTCAGAAGGTTTCCTTTTGCCTGCCAGCTATATGAACAGGTGCTGTCCCAGTTAAGTGATTTTTTTTTCTACATAGTGAAAATTACTCTTGGACTCCCTGCTGGGTTCAGCTATATATTTTCTCCAGAAGATTCCCCCTAGGTCAATTCAAGGGATCCCTAGAAATGTTGATATTCCCTTTCCTTATCACCTCTAGGTCCTGAGCATGATACCCTGATGAGGGTGGAAAGAGCTTTGGAATCAGAAGAACTGATTTCTAATCACAGTTCAGTTCCATCCCTGTTGAATGACTTTGGAGAAGGCATTTGGGCTCTCATAGCCTCGGTTTCCTCAACTGCCCAATGGGGGCAATAATATCTATTCAAATCTCCTCGTAGAACTGTTGAGAAGAACACATGAAATAGTATGCCTATGGTATTTTATGACAAAGTGTTGAATAAGCATAAAGTGTCACCGTCATCATACACCTCCCTGTGGCCCTCCTCCCATTCCTTTGAGACTTTGAAACATCCATGATTCCATGAATGGTAAGATCCATGGCATGACTGCTGATGTTAGCCTTGTAATTCCTTCTCACCCAGGCAGTGTAGTTCTATTGCATGGCTTCCCCACAGAACTTCCAGTTTTCATCAACTCTTTAACTCCTTGGAGGCACCAGTGCAGCTCTCAGACCATTCATCTGTTATCTTTCATTTTTACTATGCTTCTGGCTCATTTCCTCTTTCAGTCAATTTATTCCAATTAAATGCAACTCTATTCAATAGCATTTCATTTGGATATATGAAAGGCTAGAGGCTGAGGTACAAAGATGAAAACAACATGATCTCTGACTTCAAGGAGCTCTTATTCTAACATCATTTACTCTCTGTGCTTTAAGTCCCTTCTCTCTCCAGTGTCTTCTATAATAACTGCCAACTATGTAACTCATCTATTCAATCAATATTTCTTATTGTCTCTGGGATAAAATACAAACTTTTCTGTTTCCAATCTGTCCCTAACCCATCTTACTCCCTTGTTGTATATTAGGTGACTCAGTGGATAGTGTTTGGGGCTTTAATTCAGGAAATTTGTTGTTGTTATTGAGTTGTGTCCAACTCTTCATCGCCCTGTTTGAGGATTTTGTGGTATAGATATTGGAGTGGTTTGCCATTTCCTTCTCCGCTCATTTTACAGATAAGGAAACTGAGGCAAACTAGGTTAAGTGGCCTATCCAGGGTCATACTGAGTACATATTTGAACTCAGGAAAAGGTTTTCCTGACTCTAATCACAATACTGTGTTTATTACTCCATCATTGTCCAAAGTCAAGACCTGAGTTAAAATCCATTCTCTAGCACTTACTAGCTGTGTGATGTTGGGGCATTTAAACTCTGTCCATCTTAGTTTCATAAGTTCACAGTGAGTCCCTTACAGGGTTGTTGTCAGAACCATGCTTAGCACAGTGCCTAAGCACATCACAGGGTCTTAGGAAGTGCTTATTCCCATTTCTTCCCTAGTCATTGTCCTATCCTGTACAATCTCAGGCAAACTGGTCTTCTGTCTCCACACATACATTCCATCCATCATCTTTGTGTCCTTTCAATGACTGTTCCCCCATCCATAGAATACCTTCCTTACCCTTGCTTCACTGAATCCCTATCCCTTCAAGACTCAGTTAAAACACTCCCTTATTTATATGAACCCTTTCCCAATTCTCCCAACTTCTAGTGCCTCTCTTCCCAAATTACCTTGTCTTTAATTACTTTGTATTTATTTGTGCTTATTTTATCTTTTTTTTTGTTTTGGTACTAGTTGGTCTAGACATCAGTGTATAAGCAACCTGTGAATAAGGATTACTTCATTCTGTACATCTGTAGTCTCAGCGTCTGGCATAGTATCTGGTATACAATTGTCAATTGATTGATATCTATGATGCTACTTATTTTATTCAAGGCAAAGCAAGCATTTTGCTTCAGTGTTATACTCACCATAGAGTTTTCTCTTTCCTTTTGGGTTGCCAAAGACTTGGATCTTTTGGAGGTCAGCATAGAACCTCACTTCGTTAGCTCTTCATTACCCCTTCCTTAACTCTACTCAAACTGGATGCCCATTAAAGTTGAAATTAATATACAGTCTCCTAGATCTTTATGTTTGTACAAATCATTTCCTGTGCTCCAAATAATAGCAGTGTAGGGGTGCAGTGGATAGTGCTCTGGGCTTGGAGTCAAAAAAATCTAAGTTTGAATATAACTGCAGATACTTATTACCTGTATAATCCTGCACATATCACTTAATCTCTATTTGCTTCAGTTTCCTCATCTGTAAAATGGGGTTAATAATAACACCTATCTTCCAGTGTTGTTGTAAGGATATATGATATGTAAAGATAAATGATATAATAGTTCTAAAGTACTTTGCAAGCCTTAAAGCACTATATAAATGCTAGCTAGTATTATTAGTATATGATTAATAATTATTAAATATTGGATAACATCACCAAAAGAATATTAGTGTTAAAGAGATAGGATTTTATGGCAGAGAGTAGTGTGGGATAATTTAAAGCAACGTGAATATTCTCAAATTAAATTCAGCCTTATCTTTTCCTCTTATTCAACTCTGGGTCTAGTTTATTGTCTGACAGCAGCACTTGTCTAAGATATGGTTACTATCTCAATTAACTCTGTAGATCATTGTTCTAACTTGCATGTCCTAGTCTGTGCAACATTCTTTCTTCATCCACTTATTCTGTCCTCAGTGGGTGGCTAGAACAATCTTTTTTACATTGCCATGTATTTCTCTGAAAAAAAAATTGCACAGTGTTCCAGAACTCAATGATACTAGTACAATTGTAGCTAAGAATGGGAATTGCAAGAAGACTTTATTGTAGATAGGGAATCCAGACAAAATTTGGATTTTCTACAGGCCATTTTTTTCACAGTACTGGCAAATACCTAAGCAAAACATGCGTTTCCCCCCATGTGCCTCACTTGCTATCGATACCAATATGTCATTGGACAAGATTACCTTAATGACTGTATTTGTTACAGAGTCTTTTATGATATAACAAGTATGTGGGAAACATGCTGTTTTTAAAAAATATCAAACAGATTCTTTTTGTTCTGCCAAGTCAAAGGACTTTGGAAAATCAGTAAGTAATATGTCGAAGTAGTTTTAAATTTCCTATACACCACTTAGCTATTTCAATCACAGAGGACAGTCTTTAAAATCTATTTATTTCCTGCTCATATATTCATCAAGTATACTTGTATATTTGCATATAGGCTGCCCTCATAATGGTTTTGTAAGATGAAAAATATTTTTTCTCTTGTATACTTTAATACCTCCTCTAATGCTGCACTGAAATATAAAAATGACCCTGGGTTCTCCAAGCCATTGCCAGTGGGATGCAAGCTCCAGCAGATCCTGCTGAACTAGAAAGGTTTCAAATGTGTCTCTTCAAATGTAAGCATCTTATCAGAGATCCAGACTAATTAAGGATCGCTAGCTTAGTTAGATCATTTAGTAAACACTTATTATGTCCCATTGGGCAGATCGCTACTGCAGTGGATCGAGCACTGGACCTGGAATCAGGAAGGATCATTTTCATAAATTCAAATCCAGCCTCAGACACTTACTAGCTATGTGACCCTGAACAAGTCACTTAACCTTGTTCCTCAGTTCCTCATCTGCAAAATGAGCTGGAGAAGGAAATGACAAAATCACTTCAGTATCTTTTTCAAGGAAACCCCAAATGGGGTCACAAAGAATTGGACATGATTGAAATGACTCATAACATATCTCAATAAATGATAGTCATCGGGGATAGAAATACAAATAAATAATAGAGTTTTTGCTCTCAAGTGACATTCTAATGGAAGAAGATAACATGCAAAAAGAGAAGGTAGAAAGGGGTGGGGGAGGTTGGTTTGCAATGGTTTGGAGTTGTCAGAGAAGAAAAACTCATTACCAAAAGGTTAATTCCCAGATAAGTTATCTGGCCATTTTGATCCATGACACAGGGTAAAATATAAAATGGCCCTTGATCCTTTGGGACTCCTTTCTATCTCCACAGTGACAGTGACTGTTTTTAGGCCATCTGCAAACATGAAATTATCTGTTGGTATTCTTAATATGAGCTGCTTGATTAATGATTAGATATACTACCAGAGGAAATGAACCACGGGTAGATTGACATTCTTGCTATAAATTAAATCGGCAACATAAAGAAGGCACAGCTAAATGGAAAGAGGGATCGTAAGTTTTTCTCATTGGCAGAGCCAGTTTCATTATGTGCCTCGAAGCAATATGAACCATAATTTCATGGGACGTTGGATCATCTTGCCTGCAGTGTTCACCAGGAGAGTCAGCAAGCAGATCACTACAAAGATCAGTGGAGCTTCTATGCTGTTTTCTGTTGTAGAGCATGAAGACAGAGGAATTCAGTAAGTAAAAAACAAAAAAACAAAAAGAAACCCCAAGCAACTTGTCAAAATCTCCCCCCCTCCCTCAAAGTTAGCAAATGCCTATATACACGGTGATTTCAGCAAAAAGGAGGTTACACAGGGGAGGATGAGAAAATGTTGACAAATATGGTCCATATTTACACATGAAAGACACTGAAGGCTTGTGGATTTCTCAGGAGATTTGTAGTTATGTATCATAAATATTGTTTTCAGGAACAGATACAGAATGCACCAAACATGTTGAGCACTAGACATCACCCATAATGAAACTGAATATATCTTAATAGGCAGAAATTGACTGGTTAATAGACTGAAGGTGATTTCAGAATCTGCTATCTGTGTACAGTCCAGATGTTGACTAATGAGTTCAAAGTCAGAATTGAAACACAATTAGAAGAAAGGATAAAGATGAGAGGTAAAGGACCCACTGACACATGCAAGCATAAGAACAGAGTTGAAGGCCAACACTCAGTAGACATTCCTGTTACTCAGATCTTACCCATGACCTTGGCTCTGAAAATCTGTACTCAAGTAGTTCTCTCATTCAATCCAGATACTAATGCTACTGCTCTGACCTCTGCACACTCAAACACCTTGCTGCACTGTTACAAACACTCAACAGCTAGGATTTGTACCTGCCTAGCAAAAATCATCCACATCAAAGGAATCTCTGGACAATAGTTAAATAGAGAATTTGAGGGCATGTAAGGATAGCTATCTATACAAGGTGTCTTATTACTTTTTTGACAGTTATCTGACTCTGAACTTGAGTCATTCTAGAATCTAACAGAAGATAAAACATGTAATCCTAACAATTGCAAGTTTATTTAAAACTGCTATAGGCCCTGAGGAGGGAGAAATGGATAGAAACAAAGGTATCATCTCTACTTATAACCACTTCTTGGAGGAGTTTATCAGAAAATAATGGCCAAAATAAAGAGGCAAAAATAACCCGGAAACTGCCTCCATGAGAACTTAATCTCTTTTCCAAGCATAGACACACAAAAAAATTAAGGGCATATTGGGTTAGAAAATGAATTCATTTGCAAAACCCAATGTAGGCAAGGAAAGAAAAGTATAAATATTGATGTCTTGTGGAATTACAAAAAACAAAAAAGAGTGAAAATAGACCTGTAGAAAATATTCAATGTAGGCAGATCATTTCCAGATCATATCTGAAAGGGAATAACAAATAGATGTTAAATGGAATAATTCTACTGTTAGAGGCAGTTTTGTGGCACAGTAAATATAGTTCTGGCTCTGGAGTTAAGAAGGCAAGTTCAAATCCAGCTTCAAACATTTAGTAGCTGTGTCTTTGGGCAAATTATTTAACCGCCATCTCAGTTTTCTCAAGTGTAACATGAGAATAAGAACAGCATTTACCATACACGATCGTGAGAATCAGATAAGATAATATTTTAAAGTAATTATTTATAATTTTTTAAATTGAGTTTCAAATTCTCTCCCTCTCTCCAGTACCTCCCAAATCAATTGAAAAGACAAGCAATATAATATCAATTACAAGTGTAAATAATTTAAAATACATTTGCATAGTAGTCATATTTAAAAAAAATAAAATAAAGTAAAAAATATACTTTAATCCATACTCAGAGTTCATCAATTTCCTTTCCAGAGGTGGATAGCATTTTTCATTGTGAGCCCTTTGAAACTGTCTTGGATCATTGTATCAATTAGAGTAGAAAGTCTTTCACAAGTGATCATTGTTGCAATATTGCTATTAATGCATACAATATTCTACTGGTTTTTCTCACTTCACTTTGTATCAGTTTATATGTATTCCAAAACTGTACTACTTGTCATTTCTTTTAACACAATAGCATTCCATCACAATCATATACCACAACTTATTAAGCCTCTTTTAATTGAAGGGCATCCCCTCAATTTCTAATTCTTTGCCAACAAACATAAAAGAACTGTTGTAAATATTTTTGTACACATTCATCCTTTTTCTTTTCCTTTGATTGCTTTGGGATACAGACCTAGTAGTGGTACTGCCTGGTGATGCATAGTTTTATAACCCTTTGAGTATAGTTCCAAAATTATTCTTTGCAATGGTTGGACCAATTCACAGTTCATCAATAATATATTAATGTTCCTATTTTCTCCATCTCCTTCAGGATCTGTCATATTCCTTTTCTGTCATATGTTCAAATCTGATAGGTGTGAGGTAGGAATTCAGAGTTGTTTTAATTGGAATTTCCCTAATCAATAGTGATTTAGAGCATTTTTACCTGACTTTTGGTAACTTTGATTTTGCTTCTGAAAATTATCTGTTCTTGACTTTCAACTATGTATCAGTTGTGAAATGGGTCTTATTTTTGCAAATTTAATCCAATGCACTGTAAATGATAAATGAGGGGGGGCGGAGCCAAGAAGGCGGAGTAGAAAGACTCACCTAAGCTAAGTCCGAACCCACAGCCCATAGATTTCCTGTAAAAAGAACTCCTGACAAATTCTGGAGCAGTGGAGGCCGCGCAGCAACACAGTGAAGGAGATTTCCCTTGGAGAGAGACCTGAAGAACCGACCGCAAAGGTGCTCCGAACACGGGAGCGGAGTCCTGTCCGGCCGAGCGCTCCCCTCCCCCGCCCCGGCCACGCGGC
>CM053773.1:173789861-173824790 GCA_028658325.1 Potorous gilbertii
GGGGAGAAAATTTTGGAACCCAAAATCTTGTGAAAATGAATGTAAAAAGTTAAATAAATTTATTTAAAAAAAAAAATGATAAATGAGGCCATTATCAGAGAAAGTTGCTGTAAGAATCCCGCACCCCTGACCACCTCAGTTTCCTGTTTTTCTTCTAATTTTTAGCACATTGGTTTTGTTGGTGCAAAAACTTTCTAATTTTATGTAATCGAAGTTATCCATTTCATTTCTCATGGTCCATCTCTTTCCATCTCTTGCTTGACCATAACTCTTTCCTTTTAAAGATAATATTTAAAAATCACTTAGTACAGTGCCTGGCACATAGTAGGTGCAATATAAATGCTTCTTTCTTTTTTCTTCTTCTTCTATTCCCTGCTGCCACTATCAGTCATTGCATTTGAATTCTAGCTCTTCATTATATAATGAAATAGAACTTCCATTTGCATGAATTCAGGAAGAACAGATGGACATGATTAAATGCATGCAGATGAAATTAATATAATACAGCATAATTTTAGTGCACTTAAAGGTCAACATTCAAGGTATTCAATTCAACAAATATTTATTAAGAGTGACTGTACAAAACTCTAGGAACTTCATTAAGAACTGAAGATAAAAAAATGGAAATGGTAAAGTCTCTTCATTAAGTAAACTCATATTCTATTGCAAGGATATAACATGCACATAGATAGATGATTACAAGGTACTCAACACAAGACAGATGTTACACAAGCAAAGTCATGGACTAGAGAAGAGTTTGAAGAGTACATATAACCCAATATAAACCTTGGAGGAAAATATAAGAATCATGGAGACTTACTTTCCACTGAGGTGGAAAACGTGAAAGTAGCATTGGGGTTGGGGAGTACATTGGAGTATAGTTTTGCTATAAAGTGTGCAAAGGAAAACAATTTCAAATAAGGTTGGGAAAGGTAGGCTGGAGCCAGAAAGTAGATGATCTGATAACAGAATGAGGAGTCCTAGAGTCAATAGCAGAAAATTATTGAATAAGAGAAGGATGTGGTAGTCATACCTATGCCTTAGGAAAGTCATTTGGGTAGATATGGAGAAGACATATTGGGGATCTTGCAAAGAGGGGAAGATTCCAATTAATAGATGAGAGCATAGCCATCATTGATAGCAAGGAAAGGTTAAAGTATGGACAACAAGCAAAGAAAATATGGACAAATATAAACCCACACATCAATTTTTTTTCATCTCTATAAAATCTTTCTGGCCATGGTCTTGGAATGAATGAAGGATATACTTAATGAAAACATAAAAAATGACCAGATAAACTTTCTTAGACAGGCAGCTAGGTGGTGCCATAGGGTACAGAGTGCTGGGTTTGCAGTTAGAAAGACTCATCTTCCAGCATTCAAATTTGGTCTTAGATATTTATTGGCAGTGTGACCCTGGCCAAGTCACTTAACCAAGTTTGCCTCAGTTTCTTCATCTGTAAAGTGAACTGGAAATGGAAAGGGCAAACCATTCTAATATCTTTGCCATGAAAACTCCAAATAGGGTCACAAAAAGTTAGTTAAAACTGAGACAACTGAACAACAATAAGCTTTCACTCTTTTTTTTTATATCAGCACTCACCTTATTCACATTGTTGATGGGAAAGTGAGAACAAATGATTTAGCTGTATTAATTATTTGTTGATTACTAAAAATACAAAATTCTAATTCTACAATATTTGATTTGTTTGAGACAAATGTAGACTTTAAGACTTTCCTCCAAAATGATTTCTCTCATGAACACATTAAAAACCTAACTACTTCCTTGAAAGATATAAACACAGAGAAAACTCTTCAATGATGCACTGGGCATTTTCATGATAAGTCTTGAAACAGGAAAACTGTTTTGACCAAACATGCTTGTCTGTCCTGTGAAACATGTCTACTTCAGAGTCCAGATAAAAGAGAGATCTTCAGCGGACAATGAGGACTCCTGTTTTGGAAGGAAGTTGTAGAGAATGTACCAAGTCTTGAAAGAAGGATAGGCATTTGGGATATATTTTTCTCCTTTATGACATCATTTATTGTTAGGTACATGCAATCTGATAATTAAGGATGTGTCTAAAGACCCTGCCTCTGGCTAAGAGATCCAAACTGAGTATGCAATACATTTTCTCCCACTGAATAACATTTTATTTTTTCCAATTACTTGTAAAGATAGTTTTCAACATTCACTTTTATAAGATTTTGATTTTTAAATCTTTCTCCTTCCCTGCCTCCCCACTCTCCTCCCCAAGACAGCAACCAATCTGATATAGATTATACATGTACAAACAGATTAAATGTATTTCCATATTAGTCATGTGGTGAAAGAAGATTCAGAACAAAAGAGAAAAAAAAAACATAAAAATAAAAAAAGTGAAAATAGGATCTTTCAGTCTGCATTCAGAATCCATTTTTCTTTCTCTGGATGTGGGTAGTATTTTCCATCATGAGTGTTTTAGAATTGTCTTGGATTGTTGTATTTGCTGAGAAGAACTTAGTCTATCCATGCTTGATCATTGAACAATTTTGCTGTTACTGTGTTCAATGTTCTCTTGGTTCTGTTTGCTTCACTCAGCACCAGTTCATGTAAGTCTTTCCAGGTTTTTCTGAAGTCTATATGCTCAGTATATCTTAGAGCACAATGGTATTCCATTGCATTCATATACCACAACTTGTTTAGCCATTCCCCAATTGATGGGGGCATTTCTAATTCTTTGCTACCACAAAAAGAGCTGCTACATATATTTCGTACATGTGGGTCCTTTTCCTTTGAATATGATCTCTTTTGGATACAGACCTAATAGAAGTATTGCTGGATCAAGGGCATAATTCGAAATTGCTCTTGAGAATGTTGGATCAGTTCACAACCACACCATTAGTGTTTCATTTTCTCCAAACCTTATTCAGTATTTATTATTTTTCTTTTCTGTCATATTAGCCAATCTGATATGCATAAGGTTGTACCTCAGAGTTGTTTTAATTTGCATTTCTCTTATAAATATTCTTATCAATTTTACTCAGTTCCCTATATATTTGAGGAATGAGGCCTTTATCAGGAACACTGGCTGTAAAAATTGTTTCCCACATTTCCACTTTACTTCTAATCCTGGTTGCATTGGCTTTGCTTGTGCAAAATGTTTTTAATTTAATGTAATCAAAATTCTACATCTTGAATTTTATAGTATTTTCCATCTCTTATTTGGTCTTATTAGATCATTAATTCTTCCATTCTCCAGAGATCTGACAGGTAAGCTATTCCTTTGTCTTCTAATTTATTTATGGCATCATCCTTTATGATGAAATCATGTACCTATTTTAAACTTATCTTAGTACATGGTGTGAAATATTGGTCTATGCCTCATTTCTGCCATACTATTTTCAAACTATCCCATCAATTTTTGTCAAATAGTGAGTTCTTATCCCAGAGGCTGGTTTATCAAACAGTTGATCACTAGTCATTTATTACTGTGTCTTGTGTACCTAATCCATTCCCCTGATAAACCAATCTATTTCTTAGTCAGTATGAAATAGTTTTTATGTTTGCCACTTCATAACATAGTTTTAGATCTGTTAAGGCTAAGCCACCTTTCTTTTTTTCACTAATTCCCTTGATATTCTTGATCTTTGTTCTTCCGGATGAATTTTGCTGTTATTTTGTCTAGCTCTATAAAGTAATGTTTGGTAGTTTGATTTATATGGCACTGAATAAGTAAATTAATTTAGATGGAATTGTCATTTTTATTATGTTATCTCAGCCTAGCCATGAACAATGAATATTTTTCCATTTGTTTGATCTGACTTTGTGTGAAAAGTGTTTTGTAATTTTGCTCATATAGTTCCTGACTTTGTCTTGGCAAGTAGACTTCCAAATATTTTATATTGTCTACAGTTATTTTAAATGGAATTTTTTTCTATCTCTTGTTGCTGGGTTTTGTCAGTAATATATAAAAATGCTAATGATTTTTGTGACTTTATTTTATATCCTCTAACTTTCCTAAAGTTGTTATTTATTTCAAATAATTTTTCAATTGATTCTCTAACATTCTCTAAGTAAAATATCATATCATCTGCAAAGAATGTTGTTTTGTTTTCTCATTGTGTGTTCTAATTCCTGCAATTTCTTTTTTTAATCTTATTGCTAAAGTTACATTTATAGTACACTTATAGCACAATATTGAATTGGTCTATAATTTTCTTTCTCTGTTTTGTCTCTTCCTGGTTTGTGACACCGTATTTGTGTCATAAAAAGAAATTTGGTAAGATTCCTTCTTTGCCTATTTTCCCAAATAGTTTATGTAGCATTGGAATTAATTGTTCTTTAAATGCTTGATAGAATTCAGTTATTACTCCATCTGTCCCTGGAGATTTTTCATAGGGAGTTTATTGATGACTTGTTTAATTTCTTTTTCTAAAATGAGATATTTAAGTATTTTATTTCCTCTTCTGTTAATCTGGGCAACTTATATTTTTGTAAATATTCATCCATTTCACCTAGATTATCAGATTTATTGGCATATACTTGGACAAAATAGCTCCTAATTATTGTTTTAATTTCTTCTTCGTTGGTGGTGAAGTCACTCTTAATTTTTGATGCTGCTAATTTGTGTTTTCTTTCTTTTTTAAAAAATATATTTATTTATTTTCAGTTTTCAGCATTCACTTCTACAGAATTTTGAATTTCAAATTTTCTCCCCCTCTCTTCCCTCCCCCCATTTCAAGATAGCATGTATTCCAATTACCCTTCCCTTTAATTTGCCCTCCTTCCATCACCACCTCCTCCCCACACTTACCACTTATCCTTCCATTTTCCTGTAGGGCAAGGTAGATTTCTATACCCCATTGCCTATATATATAATTTTCTAGTTGCATGTAAAAACAATTTTTGACATTAATTTTTAAAGCTTTGACTTCCTCATTCTCCCTCTCCCCTGCTCCTGCTCCACCCTCATTGAGAGGGCAAGCAATTTGATATAGATTGTATATGTGTGGTTATGAAAAACACTTTCCTAACAGTCACATTGTGAAAAAGTAACTGTATTTTCCTCTATCCCGTCCTGCCCTCCATTTATTCTATTCTCTCCTTTGACCTGTCTCTCTTCCAAAGTGTTTGCTTCAGATTATCTCTTTCCCCAATCTGCTGTCCCTTCTATTATCCTCCCTCTCTTATCACCCTTTCATCTTGCTTTCCAGTAGGGTAAAATAAACTTCCATACCCAATTGAATGTGTGTGTTATTCCCTCCTGAAGTCAAATGCAATGAAAAGAGGGCTCACTTATCCCCTCTCATCTTCCACTCTTTCCCCTCCATTGTAAAAGCTCTTTTTTACCTTCTTTTATGTGAGATGATTTACTACATTCTACCTATCCCTTTTTCTTTCTCTTAGTACATTCCTCTCAACACTTGATTTTACTTTTTTAGATATCATCCCTTTATATTCAACCCACCCTGTGTCCTCTGTCTCTCTGTCTGTGTCTGATTGTCTGTCTCTCTGTCTCTTTCTCTCTCAATACACATACACACACACAAACACATACATATGTTCCTTCCAACTATCCTAAAAGGGAGAAAGGTCTCATGAGTTACAAATATTATTTTTTCATGTAGGAATATAAACAGTTCAACTTTAATAAGTACCTTATGGTTTCTCTTTCCTGCTCATATTTTCATGCTTCTCTTTATTCTTGTACTTGACAGTCAAATTTTCTATTAAGCTCTGGTCATTTTAGCAAGAATTCTTGGAAGTCTTCTATTTTATTGAAGTTCCATTTCCCCCCTGAATTATGATACTGAGTTTTCTTGGTGATTTTTGGTTTTAATCCTATCTCCTTTGGCCTCTGGAACATCATATTCCAGGTCCTCTGATCCCTTGATTTAGAAGCTGCTAAATCTTCTGTAATCCTTATTGTGTTTGCATGATGTTTGAATTGTTTCTGGCTGCTTGCAATATTTTCTGCTTGATCTGAGAGCCCTGGAATTTGGCTACAATATTCCTAGGACTTTTCCTTTATGCATCTCTTTCAGGAGGCAATAGGTGTATTCTTTCAATATCTATTTTACCCCTTGGTTCAAGACTATCAGGGCAGTTTTTCTTGATAATTTCTTGAAACATGATTGCTAGGTTCTTTGTTTGATCATAGCTTTCAGGTAGTCCAATAATTTTTAAATGATCTCCTCTGGATCTGTTTTTCAGGCCAATTGTTTTTCCAATGAGATATTTCATATTGTCTGCTATTTTTTCATTACTTTGGTTTTGTTTTATAATTTCTTGATTCTTCATAAAGTCATTAGATTCCATCTGCTTCATTTTAATATTTAAAGAGTTATTTGCTTTAATGAGCTTTTGAACCTCTTTTTCCACCTGGCCAATATTCTCTTCATGGGCTTTTTGGATCTCTTTTGCCATTTGGGTTAGTCTATTTTTTAAAGTGTCATTTTCTTCAATTTTTTTTTGCATCTCCTTTAGCAAGTAGTTCATTCATTTTTCATGATTTTCTTGCATCATTCTCATTTCTGTCCACAAGTTTTGCTCTACTTCCCTTATTTGATTTCCAAAATCCTTTTGGAACTCTTCCATGGCCTGAGACCAATTAATATTTTCTTGGAGACTTTTAATGTTGGACCTTTGACTTTGTTGTTTTCTTTTGTTTGCATATTTTTGTCTTCCTTGCCAACAAAGTAAAATACTATGGTCTGATTCTTTTGGTTTTTGCTCATTTCCCCAGCCATTTACCTGACTTTTGAGCTCTTTGTGAAGGTGGTTCTCTGCTTCCAGTGAGGATGGGGCAGGGTGCTGTCAGCTGCTCAATTATCCCCACAATCTTTGAGCTTGGAGCTCTAGAAACAGCAGCTGCTCCTGCTACCATTCCTGCTGTTGCAGCTGCTGCAGGCTTCTCCACTCCCTCTACCACCCTGGAGCTGGGGCCCCAACCACTCTAAGTCTTTCACACAGGTCCAACAGTTTTTTTTCCACTGACCTTCCAATTTGTCCTCAGTGTTTTGGGATTGTGAAGTTGGCAAACCTGCATAGGTGCCAGAGATTCAGTCTCCCCCAGGCCTGTTCAAATCCCATCTGTGCCAGTACAGCCCATAGTGAGCTGAGTTCTGTTCCCACTCTGACATGATAGATGCTTCCTTTCAAATTTCCAGGCTATCTTGGGTTGGAGAATTGTTTCACGCTGTCATTCTGTTTGTTCTTACAGCTCCAAAATTTGTCTTGAGTTACTTTTTACTGGGTTTGGTGGGAGAACTCTAGTAAGTCCGTGTTTTTACTCCACCATCTTGGTTCCTCCCCCAGGAATTATTTTCTTCAGCAGACATTTAGAACTCCTTTTCCATTTGGCCTATTCTGCTTTTAAAGACATTCTTTTCCTTATTTTCCTTTTGGACCACTTGCCATTTGGTAAAACTGTTATATTTTTAGTATTTGGGGGGGTGGGTTTCTTTAGTAAGCTGTTGACCTGTTTTTCATGACTTTCTTGCCTCATTCTCATTTCTCGTCCCCAATTTTCCTCTACTTCTCTTACTTGATTTTCAAAATCCTTTCTGAAGTCTTCCATGGCCTGAGACTAATTCATGTTTTTCTTGGAGGCTTTGGCTGCAGGAGCTTTTGCTTTGTTGTTTTCTTCTGCTTATATGTTTTGATCTTCCTATTCTCTAGATTAGAAAATGTCTCCTCATCAAGAAAATAAAAATCTATAATCTGTTTCTTTTTCTCCCATTTACTCATTTTCTCAGCCAATTACTTGATTTTTGAGCTCTTTGTTAAGTGTAGGACTCCAGAAGCAACCTCTGCTTCAGCAGTGGCTGCAGTCACCTTGGGGCTTGCAGCCTGTGCTGGGGCCAGGGTTGGAGCTGGGGCTGGGGCTGAGGCTGTGACTGGGTCAAGATCACACTCTCCTCTCAGCCAGGTGAAAGATCCTTCCCACTCTCCCTCAAAACTGTCGTTGTATTTGTAGGCTGATAAGTCTGGAAAGCCCAGCACCCACAAGTGGTTCAGTCCCCTAAAGGCCTATTCCATCTCTGTTCACACCTGGCATGGACCACATCCAACTACACTCTGCTCTCAGCCTGAGGCAATAGATCCTTCTTGTTGATCTTCCAGATTGCCTTGGGCTGGAAATTTGCTTTAGCCTCTCCTTTTGAGGCTTCTGCTTCTCTAGAGTTTGTTTAGAGTCATTTTTTACAGGTTTTTTAAAGAGTTTGGGGGGAGAGCTCTGTAAGGTCTCTGCTCCATCTTGCTCCAAATTTTCTTTCTTTTTAATTAGAAAATTAACCCAATGTTTATCTATTTTATTTTTTTTTAATACAACCAGGTCTTAGTTTTATTTCCATAGTTTTCTTTCTTTCAATTTTATTAATAACTCCTTTGATTTTCAGAATTTCTAATTTGGTATTTAATTAGGAGTTTTTAATTTGTTCTTTTTCAGGCTTTTTAGTTGCATGCCCAATTTGTTGATCTCCTCTTTCTCAATTTTACTCATGTAGGTATTTAGAGATATAAAATTTCCCCTAAGTACTGCTTTAGCTGTATCCCATAAATTTTGGTATGTTGTCTCATTATTTTTGTTCCCTTTGATGAAATTGATGGTTTCCATGATTTGTTGTTTCACCCACTCATTCTTTAGCATTAGATTATTTAGTTTCCAATTAATTTTTAGTCTCCCCTTCTATGGCCCTTTATTACACATAATTTTTATTGTATCATGATCTCAAAAGTATGCATTTAATATTTCTGACTTTCTGCATTTGATTATGATGTTTTTATGTCCTAATACAGGGTCAGTTTTTGTGTAGTTGCCATGGCCTATGAATACCATATAATATACCAATTCTTTTAAAATTTCAGTCTTAAGTACATTTCTCTGGTCCACATAAAATTATGGTTTTATATTCCAACCACAGTATGTTACTGATCTGGCCAAAAACTTCTCTTTAAAGAAAATGACATAATTTAGAAATCTCCTTATTCAATATACTCTATTGAAGATTCCATGCTCAGAAAGGCATGATTTTGTAATGAACTAAGATTCCCATATCCTTTTGTTTTATCTTATGAACTGCTGTTTAATCCTGGGTTCTTCTATAATATACTTCTTCTACTTATTTTCCATGATTTAGGGCTCTTTGGGCCTCAATTTTCTCATCTGTGAACTGGAGAAAATAATCTCTGCCTCATCTACCTCATGAGGTGAAGGTAGGGTGAAGATGAAATGAGTTAAAATGAAAGAATTTTGTAAATTATAAAGATATATATATACATATGTATATATATATGTGTGTACATATATGTGTATATATATGTATATATATATATACATATATATACACACATACACATAAAACTTAAAATTATCTTTCCTAAATTCTCTTCTCCCTGACTTATGCTCTAAGGCGCTTATGCTATAAATGTCAGTCACTCTGTTGTGTCAAGGACTTGGACTAAATTTTAGTACAACTCAGTGTGACCATACTATTTCACTGTTCAAAAATTTTTGTGGGTTCCTTGTTACTTTCCAAGTAATGTTTAAATTCACAGTCCTGGCATTTTAAAGCCCTTTTCAATCTTCAACTTTGCTGACGGTACTCCTCTTCACTTTCTATATAATCCAGATGAAGTGAATAATTATTTTTACATTCTAAATCCCATTGTTTTTTCCATTCCTCATTCCCTTTCCCATTCTCATTCCTATGGACACTTATTTCTCTGTCATTAAGTCTTTGTTCAGGATGCTTCCCAGTCCTTATTTTTCCTCACCTATTAGATACCCAATCCACCCATTCTGAATGCTACTTTCTTCCAAGGGTATAACTTAATTTTCCTTGTTAATCCAGCCTTCCTTGAGATTTATTTTCACATTTCCAATGCATTTATTTCATTGTATTACATATTATAGTTATTCATATATACATGCTTTTAACCCCCTGTGAACTCCATGAAAGCAGGAACCTAAACCTTCCATCTTCCACAGATCCTAGCACAGAATACTGCATACAGTAGGCACTCATTACATGATGGAAATTGATGTTAATAATTCCCGGTAAGACTCTTTCACAAAAGAACTTTCTTTCTAACAGAGATCAGAACTTTAAGTCAAATGAATGAATCTCTAATATTGGAACTTCACGAAAAGACTTTTTTTTTATAGGTAGATAGCTAAGTGCCTGAAATTACAGGGAGTAGGTGGTATTCTACAGCGGACAAAGTTCATTCTGTTGATGAAAGAATTGCTCCAATTGAGAGAAACGCAAATTCCTCTTCCGTCTGCAGATTTCCTTGTGACTCAGGCAAATTCTGTCTGTGGGCATGAGTGACTAAGTGGAGCCACATCTGGGAGAAAAATCACAAACCAAAGGAAAAAGAAGCCAGAGTCTGGCATTTCCTTGAGCAAAACTACTGAACCAAGCTATGATTTAGGAGGATGAATTGGGGCAGTTTGTGTGGGAGGGATTGGAGGAGGGAGGCAAGGAGACCAATTATGAGATTATTGTAATAGTCCAGGTGAGAGATAATGAGGTCCTGAACCAGGCTGGTAGCAGTAGGAGTGGAAAGGAGGGGGCATATGTGAGAGATGTTAAAGAGGTACACTCAACAAGACTCATCAACAGATTGGCCCTAGGGAGTGGAGGGAAAGGGAAGTTCAAGATGACTCAAAATTTCTAGTCTGGTTGGCTGAAAGAATGCTGGTTTTGTAAACTGAAATGGGGGAGGTAGGAAAGGTACTGGTTTGTCAGGAAAGATGTTATCAGCCTTGGGCATGTAAAATTTGATATGCATGAAAGACACTGAGGTGTTTTGCTAATGTCTCTCAAGTGCTTAGAGAGAATAATTTCCTTTCGACCCCATCTCAATAAGTAAATATTTCCTGAGCAACTATTATGTGCATTAAAGACAGATAGTGGATCATCCCAGGTTTCTCTTACCTGATTCCTCTCTGGGCAGGGTGGCAGATGAGGGCACTCCTCATTTGATCTTAGCCAGACCACTCAGGACAGTGAAAGGCAGGGAGAGCACCCATCCCAGAGCTGAACAAGGATGTCATGTATGGAGAAGAGCAAATAGGTCAGTTTAGCACAAACTTAAAATAAGTCCCATTAATGATATGAAATGTCTGGAAAGACAGGTTGTAAGTGGGCCAGGAAGGGCTTTAAATGCTAAGCAGAGAAGTTCTTGTTTCATCTAGTGGCACCAAGTTGGCACTGGCACTTTTTTTTAGCAGGTGGGTGGTATATTGAAACCCGTGTTTCAGGAACATCCATTTGGTAGTTTCATAGAAGATGAATTGGACAGAGGAGAGATTGGAGGAAGAGAGACCAATTAGGAGGCTACTAAAGTTATCTAGATGAGAGGTGATGGGGGCCAGAACATGAGTTGTAACTGTGTAAGTCAAGAGAAGGGAATAGATAAGGAAAAATCTTTGAGGTAGAGTTTGGGCAATTCAGTAATTAATTGTACATGATTGTAGTATGAGAGAAAGAAAATCAAAGGATGACTGAAATTGTGCACCTGGATTACTGATAGGAAGGTATTATTCTTTTTTTTGATTTTTCTTTATTTAGTTTAGAACATGCAGTTCCACAAATTTTTGAGTCGTACATTTTCTTCCCTTATTTCTCCTCCCTGCTCCTCAAGGCAGCATACAATCCGATATAGGCTTTACACATAGATTCATATTAAACATATTATCACATTAATAAGTTGTAAAAAAGAATTATAACCAATGGAATGAATCACGAGAAAGAAACAAAACAAAATAAAAAGGAGAGAGAGCAAATAGTATGCTTCCATTTGCATTCAGACTCCATAATTCTTTCTTTGGATGTGGATAGCATTTTCCATTGTGGGCCTTTTGGAGTTGTCTTAGAACCTTGCATTGCTGAGAAGAGTCAAGTCTATCAAAGCTAGTGGATGGTATTATTCTTCATAGAAATAGGAGGGATAGGAAGAAGGGTATGTTTTAAGCGAAAAGATATTAAATTTGGTCTTACATATGCTGAGTGTGAGATAGCTATGACTTCCAAATGGAGATGTCCAGTCAGCAGACAGATGATTAGGACTGGACATCATGCCATTGGAAGAGAGAGAGAGAGAGAGAGAGAGAGAGAGAGAGAGAGAGAGAGAGAGAGAGAGACACAGAGAGAGAGACAGAGAGAGAGAGACAGAGAGAGAGAGAGAGATGGAGGGTTCGGGTAAATAATGTACATCCTGTTGGACAGGTAGGAGTAGACTTGGAAATTTATATCAATATAGGAATAAAAGAAGACAGATTTCAGGAAAGAGACCAGGACTAGGTATGTAGTTTTGGGGAGCCATTTATATAGAGAAGAAAATTGAATTCATAGGAGCTGATGAGATCACTAAAGGGAAAATGTAGAAGTAATAGAGAAGAATTTGCCAACTAATAGTAATTATAGTCTTGAGACAAGAGAATCAAATTCTAATGGTGAAATTTCAGGCATTAGTAACTTGGGTGTTAAGATATTTCATGGGCTATTGAGATATTTCTGCTCTCCTGAAATTCATTCACTCGTTAACACTTAATTAATTTATTTACCCAATCCTGTATTTATCCACTTACTTACTCATTCATTTATTCTTTTACTTTCTAATTCTCCCACACTTTTTGCCTATGCATTGCTCAATCATTGAGTCAGTTATCCATTCGTTCTCCATCTATTTATCTATCCATTCATTTTTTTCACTCGTATTCTTTCATTCACTCACTGATCAGTTTATTTAGTCAGTCATAAAACATTCACTCATTTATTTATTAATTCACTCATTTATTCTCTCACTCAATTCATTCATATTCATTGTTTAAATTATTCACTCCTTCATTCATTTCATGAAACACTTATTAACAAGGTACTATGTGCCAGGCAAGGTAGGGAAGTAGAAATGAGTTTAAATGGAGCCATTTCTTTAGGGATATTGAAACTTTGTAGGACCTTTCACTGTGTCATGTGGGCAGTCAACTAATTCATCCACTTATAAGGTATATGGAGAATCTTAGACCTCTGATGATTTCTCCTCTAGGAAAAAATAAAGGGACTTTTCTGATGCTTCCCACCATCAGATTCCATCACAGTACGTGTCCAGGGAAGGGAAAAGTTACCTACTGACTTGGTCTGTTTCAGATTTTTGGAATCATTTTTTATATCAGTCTCAGCAAAATTCTTGAGAGACTGAAAGGTTGACCTTGAACCTTGTTGGAAGATCCATGATAGGAACACGCCTGCGTCTGTTTCATATATTAAAGTATGTGTTTTACTAGTGCTGACTAACTAGACAACTGCTTATTAACTTGTATAAAATGAGTGCTATTTTGGACCAAACTTCAGAAATGTGTTTTCCTTCAAGAGCTAACCATGAACTTTTGGCATACACTCATCAGGAAGAAAGAGAGGAAGAAAAATACTAAAACTGAAAATAAAAAAAAAAAACTAAACAACCAGCCAGAACCACACCATGATGTTCCCAAGATACATCGTGCCTATGTAGGTGGAAGAACTTTAAATTAGACATTAAGTGTTGGATTTATTTTCTGAAGAAGGTACCTAGATCCCCTCATCCTTTGAATACAGACTCTGAGCTCCATCTCCCATGGCAAGTAGGGTGGTAAACCACACTGAGCCATCCATACTCTTTCTCCTTGTGACTAACCTTCTGATGAGGTTGGGAGTCAGTCTGGTGCAGGATTGGGGAGGGGTTCATTCTGGGCAAAGTGTTAATGTTTAGCTTGGGACCTGTGTTGAGGTCAGTCTGTGACCAGAAAACAAGGAAAACGTAATCATTCTACAAGAATTTCTCAAAGGTTGTCACTGATTTCTTAATTGCAAGATATGCTGGCCTATTTTCAGTATTCATCAAAAAAAACCCAACAAACTTTTCTGTGCTTTTAATACTATTTGAACATTTCAATTCTCCCACACACTCTGTGTTTTCTATGACATAGGTCTTTCCTGGCTCTTTCCCATGTATATTTTTTATTTCCCTTTCTGAATCTCCTCAGATAATTTCTCTTACCTTTCCTATGTAATTAGATGACCCCCTCACTGAGATTTCTATCTTGACTTCTCTTCTTTTCTTGAAATTATGATACTGTGAAAATAAAGTTGGATTTGTGGACAGAGGAAGTAGGTTTAAATTCTGACTCTGTTCCTGTGAAACCATGGGTAAAAAAAAAAGTAGCATGACTACACCTCAGTTTTCTCATTGGCAAATTGAGTGGAAGGGACTCAAGTCCCTCTAAATAAAAAATTAGGACATTATAGCTTCATCATGTTATAATAGTTATCTTCCTTGGTGAGTTAATTCAACCCTATTCAATTATCTTCTCTTTGCAGATGCCTCCCAGATATACAGATCCAACCCCAATTTCTTTCCTCAAGTCCATTCTCACATTTTCACATGTCTTTCAAACAACTCTCCTGAGATATTCCATTAGAACCTCAAGCAGAAAATATCCAAAATGGAAGCTGTCATTTTCTCCACTAAATCCATCCTTCTTCCTAAATTCTCTATGTCTGTTGATAGCACCCCTGTTTTTCTACTTCTTCAGACTTAACTCATCAGTTTAACTTTATGACTTCTTCTCTCACATCTCTGTACTCCCTTATTCAAATAATTGCTGATTTCTATTTCTTTGTCCACCAAATCTCTTATATCTATCTCTAATTAACACCGCTAAAACACTCATTTCAGGCCCTTGTTGTCTCTTGCTTGAACTATCGGAAGCTAGGTGGCACAGTCCTCTGGACCTGGAGTTAGGAAGACCTGAGTTCAAATCTGACCTCAGACATTTGCTAACTGTCTGACCCTGGGCAAGTCACTTAATATCTGCCTGTCTCACTTTCCTCACCCACCTCCTAGATTTGATGTTAGGATGAAAAGAGATATTTGTAAAGTCTTTTGCAGACCTCAAAATGCTACATAAATTATATCTATTATTATTCTTCATCTTCTTGATTCCACTTTACCGCATCTCTAGATCAGCCTTCACATCAATACATCAAGGATCTGTAATTTCTTCCATTAAAGATTTCTCTCCACGGAGACATATTGCAACTTAACTCCAACTTAGTGTATAATTTGACACTGTTGCCTGAGACTCAGAGAACTTAAGACATTGGGCCAAGCCAATGTAATCAGCAAGTGTCAGAAATATTGTTTTAATTTTTTTATTAAAATAATTTTATTTATTTTAATTTTAATATTGAATTCAATTATTTTAGTAAATTTTAAGTTATTCTTAGCTTTAACTCATAGAATAAATATTTCCATAACATAGTATGGTAGAAACAATGATTGCACATGAAACTCAAATCTATTATGTACAATTTGCTATTTATTTTAAGTATATAATAAAGTTATCATGTAAGGTATTCTCCCTTTTTTCTTCCCTCTTCTCCCTCCCTTCATCCTAGAGATGGCTTCCATTAGACCCAAATAGGTGTGTATTTCTGAGTGTATGTATGTATGTATGTATGTACATATACATATATGTATATATGTACATGTAAAATTATTCTATACATATTTTTATTTGTCAGTTTTTTTTCCTCTGGATGCAGAAAGCTTCTTTCTTCATATGTCTTTTATAGTTAATTTGGGTATTTATAATAGTCAAAATGACTTACTTGCTCAAAGTTATTCTTAAAACAATATTCCTGTTACTGTATACAACATTCTCTTGGTCCTGCTCATTTCATTCTCCATTGTTTCAGGCAAAGTTAGTCTTAAACATAGGTTGGCTGCTTCCATGTTTAACACTCTCTGCAGTAAATAATACTGCTTTCAGGTCTTCCCGCAGGTCTAATTGAGCATGTTATTGCCATGTTTACCCACTAGCTGTGATTCCTTATTGCCTCTAGAATAAAATAGAAACTCATCAGTCTCAAACCTAAACCATTCCACAACTTGGTCCCCACTCACATCTCTAATCTTATTTTACATCCTCCCCTTTATATATTTTATATTGAAACCAAACTGGAATATGAACCTTCCCCTGTTTCTAACGCCTGCCTTTGGACATTTCATATAAGCCTTCCCCATGCCTGGAATGTACTGCCTCTATATCTCAGCCTTCTGGAATCCTTCTCCTTCCTTCTTGAAGGACTTAGTATCCCTGAATAAGTAGTACTCCAGATATGGACAGCCAACCCCATATGGAGAGCCTTGAATAGTTGGCTGGTTGGTTGTTGTCCTTAGTTCTCAAGGAGGACCAAAATGACATGACTATGTTGGAGTCAAGGTACAGACTGTGGATAATCAGACTCTTAGGAGCTCAGAAGGGTCTGCAGCATGTCAGGCACAAATAGTCCCTATGAACATGAAACAGAGGAGTTTGTATTTTATTCTATAGGCCATCAAGAACCATGGAAGTTTTTGAGCAGAGAAACTGATATGGTCAGAAAAGTGCCTTATTATGTCTACAACTTTATGAAGACTACAGATGGTCTTTGGAATAAAGAAGACTTGGCCTCAAACATCTCTTTCTTATTAACTATGTGATCTAAGAGAAGTAAGTTTATTTCTCTAAACCTTAGGTAACTTCAAGATCATCTACTAAGTTTTGAATAGATGGTACTTTCTGTGAGTGGAGGGGGCTTTATGCCCCACCTTCCTGGGAGATATTCTTCCTCGTATTTCCCTGGAGTACATTTACCGGATCTCATGCTGGTTCATACTTTACATAATATTCACCTGAGTCCATGTAGTATCTTTTGAATAGAATAAAATTCTTTGTGGGTATGGACTGTGTCATTTATTTTCTTTGTATCCCTGAGGTATCACACAGTCTCTGCACATGCTAAGTATTTAACAATAACTTGTTGAATTGAATGCTTCAACTTCAGGGTCTAGAAATTCCCTGAGAGTCAGCTTGGTCCATAGGAGAGAACAGATAGTAGACCTCATCATCTTTGCACTTTTCTTTGGGGCATTTTATTCTGAGTTATCGTTTCCTTTCCCTCTGGCCTCCGTTGCTGTGGAAGACATTAAGCCTCTTTATTAAAACTGTTAATCAAAGAAAAATTAAAGAAACCCACAGGCCAGGAGACAGCACAATTAAGCAAAGAATGGCAGGCAGCTGCCCAGCATTGACTCCGATCATTTCTTGCTCATTAAGCAGGACTGGCAGTGGCAGGTCCTTTCTCTGAGCAACCTGGAAGTTGTCTGAATGAGAGTGTTGTTGATGAATAACAATAATGTGGATAAATGCTAGGGACTTCTCTAGGGCTGATTGTATTCCATAAGTTGTTCTAAAACTCGTTCAATTAAGCAAATACCAATTTTTTCTTTTTAAAATTTAATTTATTTTTAGTTTTTAACATTCACTTTAATAAGATTTTGAGTTGCACATCCTCTCCCCATCTCTCCCCAACAAATACCTACTAAGCTTCTAGTGTGGGAGACTGTGCTGGTCACCAGTGATGTAAAGTCAAGAAGAAAACAATTCCTGTCTTTAAGGGGATTACATCCTACTGCAGATATGCACTATATAGAAATAAATAAATACAATATATTTACAAATATTTTTAAAAGTAACTTTAAGAGGGAGAGAATGTTGATAGCTTGGGACAGAGTCAAGGGTCAGAGGGAGCTTCAAGAAAGGTCTCCAGTAGGGTGGCATCTAAGCTTGTCTTAAGGGAGTTGGTGATTTTCAGAGACAGAGAAGAATCAGGTTATAAGCATTAATAAAGCACCTACTACGAGCCTGTGCTAGACTCTGAAGATATAAAGTTTTTTTTAAAGTAACAGTTTCTACTCTCAAAGAGCTCATATTGTATTGGGAGAAGCAATATATTCAGACAGAGGGAACACCAAAAGTCTTAGTGCAGTGTTAAACTGTGACAACCTGGTACAAATATAGACAGAATAAATATAATCTCACTAAAAATAAAGAAAAGGTAGTTATATCTATATCTAAACATTAGAGAAAGAGTGTACTAGGAGTTGGGCTGGAGTGGACAGGACAGGTTCATGAAGGGGATGGTGTTTGATCTCCATCTGAAGAGAATATTTCTATATGGTAAAGGTGATTAAGGAATCCTTTCCAGGCACCAGGGACAGCCCAGGCAATGCCATGGAGAAGGGAAGTGGAGCACTGTGTATGAAAAATGCTCAGTTTGATGCCCAGATTATGGGGAAGGAAGTGATGTATAACAAGACTGGAAAGGTGATGTAGGTGGGGGGATTTAAAGGCTAAACAGACATTTTTGTTTTCTTTTAGAGGACTAAAACTGGAACTTCTGGAACTTAGCGAATAGGGTATTGATAAAACAGATCAGTGTTTAAGGAAAATCACTGTGATTGCCTTTTGGACTGTGGACTGAATTGGGGAGAGGCTTGAGACAGGGGGACTAATGAATGAATTAAAGAATGAATGGATGAATGGGTGGATGGATGAAAAAGATATTTATGTGATAGTACATACTTTGGCCACCACTCCCTGAAGGCCAGTGGAGTTCTCCAGGGTTTTCTGGTAGGTAGCTTTAAGGAAAGTTTATAGGTTTCTACTTTCTCTGTCTCTACCTTAAGCCTCCACCAATGGTGTTCTCCCAATTATTTAGGGGTCAGTCTTATACTACTAATATTTAATCACTTAACATTCCAGCTTTTACAAAGGAATATTTTACTTTAAAGATATGAGGAACAGATAACACACATCCCTTTCCTGTGCCCTGACGTGCAGCTAGGTGGTGTAGTGGATAGAGTACCAGTGCAGGAATCAGGAGGACCTGAGATCAAATCTCACCTCAGACTCTAGACACTCACTAACTGTGTGACCTTGGGCAAGTCACTTAATGCCAATTACTGCATCCTGGGTCATCTCCAGTCATCCTGATGAATATCTGGTCACTGGATATAGATAGCTCTGGAGGAGAAGTGAGGCTGGTGACCTGCACAGCCCTCCCTCACTCAAAAGAAAGTCAAGCACAAGTCACGTCATTATTTCTCTGATGGCATGGTCTTCTTCGTTGATGAAGGATGAACACACACACCTGTGCCCTGATCCAATATTTGGGATGTTATCTTTCTCTATACCACCACAGTATCTGGTATAGTGAGGGGAATTAGATTTGCAGTTCATCTCAGTTCCTATTAAGCAATAGGCCTGCCAAATTCCAAGTCTAAAAGCTCTCCTGGGTTTATATCCAGGCACTCTGACTTTTTGGGGCTTCCCTCTTGGAGTGACAGAAATATCTGGCCTGGAATCCTGATTGTAAGGTCATCATGGCCCAAGATTCCTGATCCAGGGGTTCCTCTACCTGTTCCTCTTTACTGCTTAGAAATTAAAAGGAAGAATGAAACAGGCCAAAATCCCAAAACCATTTCTTGGGTCATGAAGTCTAAAAAGGAGAGGAAGGAGGTAATCTTCCCTCCAGTCAGCTCACTTCATAGCTTCTGAGATATGGATGAATAGGATCCTCACTTCCTGGACACTCCTATAAAGAGAGAGCAAGGCCTCCTGGTCTAATTGTTAAAAATGTAGTCTATTCTGACTACATAACCAATGGACAGAGGCTACATCCACTCATGGAGTAGAGAACTCAAGATGTCTTCTCACAAAAGCTGGTGTCTGTCACTTCCCACATGGACACCTCCATTGTAGATAATCTTGGCATGTTCAAAATCTTGGTTATACTCATTTGTATAAATAAAATTTACTGCATGCCAAGCATTGTGCCAAGCATGAATGGTGCCAAGAAAGACGATACATACCAAAAAAGCAAAGTCTTCTTTGACGAAAACTAACTTGCAGGTGGAGGAGAAAACATACCAAGGGGAGTGGTAGCTGAGGAGGAGTACTGCCCCTCTTCCTACTTTTCCAGCCTTCTTACACCATACTCCCCTCCAAGAAATTTATCATCCAAGTGTCTCTGACCTCCTTGCTGTTCCTTGAACAAAGATGCTCCATCCCTCAACTCTGTGCATTTCCAGTGGATGTGCCCCATGCCTAGAATTTTTCTCCCTCCTCATCTCAGTCTCCCTTTGTAATTTATTTTCTTCCAGGCTTAGTTAAAATTCAACTTTCTGCCTTTGCTGGTCCTTTTTATCTTCAATTTGTATTTTACATATCTTGTTTGTACATAATTGTTTACATGTTGTCTCCCCTCTTAGCTAGTGAACTCAATGACATACTTTATATCTTTGTATTCCCTAATGAAGCATGTTTGAGTCTTTTCTTAAAATAATTAGACAGGAGAAGCAATTACCAATCAGAACAATTAGAACAGCATTGCTATGGTTCAATATTACAATGAGATACTTCATTCAGATGTTCCTTCTGTTAAGATTCAGGGTTCTGGGGACGCAAAAATACTAACATGCTGGGTTCTGCTCCAGTGAATTTGACCCAAGTTTTTTTCAGTCGAACTAAAACAAAGTTTATTAAAGATTCACCATATTGGATTGACTCTTAAGGAGTCTAAGTATTTGTAATGCTTTTATTAACAAGTAGGCCAGATAAATCTGATTTAGATTGAATCTGATGATTCATGGAGGCAAGATGTATCTTATATACGCAAAGACTGTTGGAGGGATCTGGGGTGGTCTAGTGGTCTGGGGATTTCAGAGATGGTCTTAATGGGGGTGTTCTATAGCCTGGGGTGTCTAGAGGTCTTGATGGGAATGACCAGTACCCTTGGTTGTATAAAAATAGAATCTAGAGAGGATCTTGATGGCAGTGGTCTGGGGAATGGGATTTTGATAGGATTAAGGGTGGGAAATATAACAGAGATTGAGCATAGTGATAATGAAAAGCTTTTGGGTCTCCAGAGACTGCCAGATCAAGTGGAAAGATTCAAGGAGAGTTCAAAGAGGTTCCCATAGTCGGTACCCCATCACTTGCACAAATGATAGCATGTAGTAGACATTCAGAGGGGCAATTCCCGTGGAAAATTTCAGAGTCTGCCATCCCTGCTACCACCAAAACCAGCTGCCAAACAACTCCCAAACCAATAGGCAGGTAAACCTATGAACTCTGAAAACAGTAGCACACCTATTGGCCTTGCTATCAATCTGGATCAAGAGGATATATAACCTGGTAACTATCTACCTCTCTAGGTACTAAAGAACTGGGGAACAAAGTTCTCACCACCAAAATCCTTGACATTGTCAACTAAGAGAGTATATGTAGTTTTTCAATGGAGAAGACATTGAAAAAGATGAATCATCATGTGCCTGTGTCTCTAGGCCTTCCATCTGATTTTCAGTAGTAACCTCTTCCATCTATTGTCACCCTTGTTAGAATGTGAGCTTCTTGAGAGAAGGGATTGTCTTGCTTTTCATTGTGTGTTTTCAGCACTTAGAATGATGCTTTGCATATAATGGGTATTTTTATTCATTCTTAGTTGAGGCAAGAGGAGAGAGGGCCTGAAAAGTGATGGTGAGTAGAAAGGGCAGGGTTTAGGGGTGGAAATGATAAGATTTTAGCAAGTAATTTGAGATGAAGACAAATAAGGAATCACAGATAATGCTGAGGTATATATCTAGGCATCAGTAGTAATAGACATTTTCAGATTTGCTAAGAGTTCATTTAGGTTCTTATGATTGTAGGTTTGGAACTAGAAGGGACCTTCAAGATACACTAATTCTCATTGTACAGATGAGAAAACTGAGACTCCGAGAAGTTATATAGTTTGATCAAGGTCACATACCTAATGTTGGAGCAAGGGTTAGATCTAAGTTTCTTTGACTGAGGCATTGTGATGTTATGGAAAGGAAACAGAAAATGTAATCCAGAAGATGTAGATTCAGATGTCACCTCAGTCTCTTACTGGTTGTATGGTTCTAGGCAAGTCATTCAACATCTTTGTGCCTCAGTTTCTTTTTCCTTTGAAAGAAGGAATCCACCTTGATGGCTTCTACAATGCTTTGCAACTCTTGATCTATTATCCTATGACTTTAAATTCAGTGATCTTTCCATTGTATGAAATATGAAGAAGACCTGGGGCTCTTAGTTGAAAAGATGCTCAATATGAATCAACACTGTGATGTCTGGTCCCCAGAATGCTTAAAATATGTTTGTCAACAAAGCTACTGATTGATGTAGGAGTCAAAACAACAAATGTGATTTTTGAATAAGAATTTGGGGTACAGTTTGAGAAAAAGGGCTTAACATTTTTGTATCATGGACCCCTTTGTCAATCTGGTGAAACCTATTGACTCCTTATAATCATATTTTTAAATACATACATAGAATTATAAAGGAAATAGTTAAATTGAAATGTTATCAAAATATTACAAAAGAAATTCCACTAAGTTTCCAGATTTTGCCTTTGAACACAAGAGTATCAGTATGCTCTGCTCACATTAGATTTTACTAAGACATATCTTATTCTGAGAATTGTTGACAAACTGGATCATGCCCAAAGATAAGCCTTTAGGATAAAGTTGAGATGTCTTTTTTCAGTATGATGTCAAGGGCATAAATGTGCACTATGGTATCTGATATTCTAGTTCTTTCTCCATTGCTAACTTGCTACGTGGGCAATTCACTAAAAATATCGGGAACAAAATATTCTCACTTGTAAAATCACAGGGTTAGATTAGGCAGTCTCTAAGGACCCTTCCATATCTCTTATTCCAAATTCTGCGATCTATGGTCCCTGCTTTGGCCCAAGTCACTATCCTTAGCTGCATGACCTTGGACAAGTTACTTAATTTCTCTGAGCCTCAGTTTCCTCATGTGTAAAATTAGGATAATACTAGTAATTTTGCCTACTTCCCAGGAATATTGGGAGGAAAGTGTTTTGTTTCATATAATAATTAGTATACTATCATAACTAATACTAGTTTATTAATGCTAGTACTAATATGCCTTCTATGGTAATCCATGTTCTAACGTCTCTTTCATCTCCAACATTCTGTGATTTTTATTGAAGCCCTTGAAGTACCTAATTTTTTTCTTTTATGTCCATATTTTAAATGTATAAAATGGAAATATTTTATGACCACTCACCTTGGATTCCTCTTATGGCTTCTATTTTCTCTTGCTAGGCTAGAGTAGGTAATATATACCTTTTGATAGAGACATTAGATCTTGCCTTTTGTGAGTGTTCTCTAGGTTGATCTTCAAATTTCTGTAAAGAAGAGGGAATCAGTAGTACTACATGATCCCAGTTACAACAGCTTTGCTATTTAACACCTAGTTGACTTTGAGCTTCCCAATTCTGCAAAGTGAAGTAGAATCAAGACCATTCTATTCTGTAACTTCCATCCCTCAATGATGTCAAGGTTGACTTTATTTAGTCCTTACGTGTACATAGTGTGTCCTTGCTGGGTTTGAAATTCTGTATGTGACAACATGGGAAAAACACACTCTGGGAGGCAGGAGGAATATATTCTAATCCAGGGTTGGTTACTGATTTTCTATGTGAACTTGGGCAAGTTACTTAATTCCTTTGTGCCTCTTATCCCCACTGGCCTGCTGCTTGGGTAGCTCTTTCTAATAATACGGTTATTCCTTACATATTTTGACTTTCCCCATTGTGATTTCAATATATCATGGGTCAACATAAGAAATTAAATGGGGATTTTCTGGCAGTTTTGTAGAAGCCACAGATGTCAGGAGAAGGCCAACAGATAACACAAAACAAGTTTGGAAACTCAAAAGTGCATAAAGTACAGGTATACTATTTTATAATATCAACATATTTTGTCTTTTAATACCATAGTATTTCAGACTTCTTCTGTGGTACAAAGGGAGGGCCAAAAAATTTTATGCTGATTTTTCAGACTTCTGGGGTACCTTGACTCTAACACTCTATCTTTCCCCCTCCCCCCTCCTCCATGATGTGGAAGGGATAACTGCTGTCACTGAGAGAGTTGTAGCAGATTAGCAACTTAAGGGAGAGAAGAAAAGTACCAGGAGATGGGTCCTGCCCCTTGCTGGTCATCATCACTTAACGTAATACAACCTGGCATATCAGAACTCGAAAGGCCCTTAGAACACAGACTTTCATATTTGAATGGAATTTTAGAATCATTTAATTGACTTTATGTTTGATAGATGAAGTAACTGGTGTTCTGAATGGAGAACTGATTGTTACTTAGCAAGTTAATGGCAGAGATGAGACTCAAACCTCAGGCTATGGACTCCCAATTCAATTCACCTTTTGTTTTTAGGTTATATAGCACATTGATGCAGAGCACTGGCTGTGATTATGGGGCAGGGCCACAGTATTCATGGGGATCTGGCTTTACTTTCATGGTGAATTCTGCCTGCTTCTGTTATTGTGGAAGCTCAGTCAGACCAGAACTGTGGGAATCTTCCATGTCTCTTAGAAGAGGAGGGTGCTAATGTGAAGATCTGTTAATCTAAACTGATTCCTTATCAATATCCATTCTCACACATGTCACACAGGTAGGTGGTCCTTGGGATGGAAGGTAGAGGAGAAAATGATAGTGGAAATACTAGAGCTTCAATGTCTTAGTGAAAGATTGACTTCCAGCCTTTTGTCAGAGACAGTGATCCAAGTTCCAACATTTTGGTTGCTGCTGAAATGAAAATGTATGTATATTTTAAGTTAAATTGGATGAAAAAGCAGAAGAATAAAGAATATGATGACTGAATATAATGTCAGATGTACCTTTTTTGTCACTTGGTTTTGCTTAACAGTTTTTGTTGTTAAAAGGAAGGATTCAGTGGGAAAGGATTATTGATTATTGGGAAATGAAATGACTGCTTTAAAAAAGAAAAAGGAATCTATACATATATACATGGATGTATATAAATTATAGCTACATCTGTGATATACACACATATTCATGTATATATACATGAATATATGTATATCTATATGTATATCTATATGTATATATATATGAGATTAACTTAATTTCCTTTTTTTGACAAGGTGACTGGAATTACACATAGTTTATTTCAGTTTTAGAAAACCATTTCATAAAGTCTCTCATCTTCCAATGGAGATAGTAGAGAGATAACCCTGGCTAGGTGATGATGATGAGGATGACTATGATGATGGCAATGATGATGATGATGGTACTGGTGGTGGTCATCAGCATTTATATGGCACTCTAAGCTTTGTAAAATACCTTATAATGTTATCCTATTATTCTTCCAACAACCTGAGGTGATATTATTTCTATTTTATAGATGAGGAAACTGAGGTAAAAAGAGGCAAAGGGACTTGCTCAGGGTTACAAAGCCACTGGGCAGGTAGCTGTTATAGTGTATAGAGCTATTGCCCTGGATTCAGGAATACTTCAGTTCAAATCTGGCCTTAACCCAGATTGCCTCTGTTTCTTCATCTGTAAAATGAACTGGAGAAGGAAATGGAAAGCCGTTCTAGTATCTTTGATAAGAAAATCCTGAATGGGGTCACAAAGAGTCAGATATGACTGAAACGACGGAACCACAACAACACAGCTATTAAGTGACTGTCTGAAGCTAGATTTGAACTCCATTCTTCCTGACTCGAGATCCAGTTCTGTGCCACCTAACTTCCTAGATGAGAAAAAAATACAATGGTTTCTGTATGGGATGATTGGCAGCATCCAGAGAATAATAAATAGTTCAGTGTTAAATTAGAAAAATGTATCCAGTGGATATCCCAGGGATTTCTGCTTGGCTTAGGACTGTTTAACATTTTTGTCAATGATTTAGATAAAAGCAAAAATGAAAGATATCAAATTTGCAGAAAACACAAAATTGGGAGGGAAAACTGATGTATTAAATGACAGTCAAGATTCAAAGTCTTGACAGGCTAGAACATTGGCTTAAATCTTATAAGATGTAATTTAAAAGGGATATAAGTATAAATGAAGTATTACACTTGGCTTCAAACAAACAATTTCTCAAGACCAAATGAAAACTAGCTGGAAATGATCTGAGGATTTTAGTGGACCACGAGTTCAATCTGAATCAACAGTGCGATATGGTAGCCTTTCCCTTCCCCCACAAAACAAACACACTTCTAAACAAACTACAGAAATAACAAAAAAAAGCTGATGCTATATTAAGCTGCATTAAAAGAAATGTGTAGTAGTGACTGGGTTTTTCTGTACTCTTCTTTTGTTGGGCAATGTATTTTGCTCAGTACTGTGTGTCCAATTTTAAGAAGGGTCTTGCTAAGCTAGAAAGGAATTGATGAAGGACAGTTGGGATGGAGAAAAGCTTTTAAATTATCCCACATGGGCATCAATTGAAGGCACTAGGGATATTTAACCTGAATAAGAGGAGACTTAAGGAGAGCATAAATGATGTGTTCCAGTAATTGAAGGGCTGTCATAGGAAGAGGGATTAGACATATTCAGCCTGACCCCAGAGGGCAGAGTTGGAAGCCACAGGGGAAGTTATAGGGATGCCATATTGTCTTCATGTAAAGAAGTAAAATTATTTTTAATATTAGAGCTATCTAAAAGTAGAGAGAGGTTTGAATTTTATGACATCCTGGATCTTTTTTCAGCTCTAAATCTATAACCCTATTGTATACTGATGTTATATATAAAATACAATTTGATAATGCAAGTTATAGAACATCATACATGGTATACTGGCAGTCAATATAAAATTAGACACATATACACACATATATAAATATATGTATATATATATATATATATAAAACCACTGAGAGTATTATATACTGTATATAATATTATATTATTGTATATATTGTTGTTCAGTCATGTCTGACTGTGTGACCCTATTGGGATTTTTCTTGACAAAGATCCTGGAGTGGTTTGCATTTCCCTCTACAGCTCATTGTAAGGATGAGGAAACTGAGACAAGCAGGGTTAAGTGACTTGCTCAGGGTCACACATCTAGCAAGTGTTTGGGAAGGGATTTGAACTCAGGTCTTCCTGATTCCATGCCTGGCACTCCATGCACTGTGCCACCTAACTTCCCCATAATATTATATACAGAATATAATTATATATATATATATATTATTTAATATCATATATTGACTGTATATGATGTAGCCAGTATATAATACTGACTGACTGTGGACAAATAATTTAACCTTTCAATGTCCTAGGCAGCTTCCTAAGACTAATTTTCAGAGAAGGTGCCAACCTGTTTCAATAGAGATAGTTTCCCCATGGAGAAGTTCCTTATCCATATCCATTCTCATACACTTGTATATAAACATATGCATCTATCTATCTATCTACCTATCTATCTATTTATCTATCTATCTGTCTGTCTGTCTTACTCTCTGTCTGTCTGTCTATATCTCAACATAATGGGGGAAGAGGGAGAGGAAGAAAAGAGATAGCAGTGGTAGACATAAAGAAAGACCTAGAACCATGGCATGGAAACATAGAGAGGGGCATACACAGATATACATTATGAGAAATGCAGATAGAGACACAGGTTCAGAAAGAGACTTAGGAACACACATAGAAAGGAGAGACAACAAAAGCAATAGAGGGAGGGAGGAGAGAGACACATACAGAGAACAGCATTAAGAACCATAGCAACAGAAGGAATGACAGAGCTCTGACCCAAGTGAGTGGATGAGTCATCTAATAACACACACCTGGCATTTCAGCTGAGCCACTGCTGGGGAGGGGAGTGTCTCTTGCCAAAACGGGTACCATCTGGTACCACTTTGAGCAGGGTATGTGTGTGTGTCTGTGAGTGTGTGTGTGTGTGTGTGTATGTGTGTGTGTATGTGTGTGTGTGTGTGTGTGTGTGTGTGTGTGTGTGTGTGTGTGTGTGTGTGTACAGGGAGGGGAGGGTCACTTTGACTCGGTGGATTCCCAAAGAGGTTTTGATATCTTGGCATTCACTATAATAACCCAAATCTCCTTAATCAATCTTTAGTTACCCTGATCTGTGTGGTGCCACATGGAACTTGTCTTCTTACAGATGGCTTAAATTTTCCCATTGCAGTTTGAACCTTTTATTCTGGTTCTACTTGAGTTGAATGGGATTCATTTAGCTCACTTCATTTCAGCTAAATTCAATTTAATTCAGGCCACTCCAACTTACTTTGACTCAACTCATTTCAACTCAGCATAATTTATCTCAAACTCACCTCAAGTCAACACAGCATCACTCAGCATATATTGTTTCAGTTGAACTGTTGGTTATGTCTTTGAGAGCTTTTCAATTGGAGAATAACTCAATCTTATATGTGTGTCAATTATCTACATATTTCTGATATCACATTTTCATGAGAGAAGATGAATGCAAATATTTTCCCAAAACTGCTTTGTTTGGAATCTAACTGCATTATTAGATCTATATAAAATTTTTCAATTTAATGTAACTGAGATTGTCTATTTCTATGATCTCTTTTATCTCATCTCTGATCATGAAATTTTCTTCTATCTATAGATGAAAAGTATAGTCTTCTATTCTCCTCTATGTTTTTAATGGAATGAGCCGATAATTTTAAGGACATTTAAGAATGAAATTGGAAAGATGGTTACTGATGAAAAATAAATTTTAAAAATCTGTCAAGAATTTTTACAATAAAACTTTTTTTGTAACAGCACAGCTACTGTATGAACTTTGTTATCATTATCCCTGATATGACGTGTAAAATAATAGACATGTCACTGAGGAAAAATATAGAAAGAACACCAAGGCTCAGCTAGCATATTCAGAGGAGACACTTTCACTGAGGGATCAGTAAATTAATAAACATTTCTTAAGTGCCTACCATATGCCAGGCACTATGCCAAGCACTGGAGATACAAAGAAGGTAAAAATCTCTGATCTCAAAGAGCTCAAGAGAGACAAAACATGTAAATAATTATATACAATAACATCAACAGGATAAATTTGAAATAATGAAGAGAGGGAAATCACTAGAAATAAGGGAGAGTAGGAAAGCAAACCTATAGAAGGTAGAATTTTAGCTGGCTCTTTAAGAAAGCCAGAGAAATCAGGAGGCAAAAATCAGTAGGGAGAATATTACTGGTATAGGACAACTAGTGAAAACCTGTAGTCAGTAGATGGAGTGTCTTATTTAAGAAATAGTAAGGAGGCCAGTGTCACTGTATCTTAGAGTACAAAGAGGGCTGTAAGGTATAAGGAGAGTGGAAAGGTGGTGGTGGGGGGAAGATTGTGAAGATTTTTGAATACCAAAGATTCAGTTTTATATTTGATCCTGAAGGTGATAAGGAACCATTATAATTTATCGATTAGTGTAACCATTTTATTTCTTTAATTTTATTTATTTCTACAAATTCTTTTAATAAGAAGAGCTGTTCTGTGAAGTTTGGATTCAGTAAAAGTGCCACACTTGAGGACCTAGAGGGCCACATATAATCTTGAGGTCCTAAGTTCCCTACCCCATGCACTTTAGAAAGATCACTTTGACAGCTGAATGGAGAATGAATTGGAGAAGGGAGAGGCTTGAGGTACAGTAGACTCATCAGAAGGCTTCTGCAATAGTCCAGATGTGAGATAATGAATGTCTACACCAAGATGATACACTTTCAGAGGAAAGAAGGAGGCATGTGTTAGAGATGTTATGAAAGGAAAATCCACTACTTGAACTGCCAGGAGCCAAAATGGTTAAGTGATCAGTAAATGCTCTCTCCCCCTATCCTTGTTGGCCTTCAAAGAACCATAAAATATTTCCCCAGAAAAATCCTGGATCAGTGGAATCAGCAGAAGGGGCAAAGAGTCTCCTAGCACCTGAAGCTAGAAAAATCACTAAGAAATTTTCCTCATACTGTGTCAGGGGATTGGAGCTGTCCAGAACAGCCACACCTGAGCAAGCCAGGAAGAGATCCAGAGCCCAGGGAGGTAGAGCCTTGATCAAGGACCCAGGTGTGACTTAGCACTCCAGAGGAAAAGGGAAGACACTAGAGCAGCCAGGGATCACTAAGCCCTGAGTTTGCCTTTTCTCTAGCTCAGCTGAGGGGATTTCTTGTGACCAGACCAACCCTCCCCCACATTTAACAAGTTAGCTCCAAGGCTAATCCAGGGAAACACAAACAGAATTCACCAGGCCTTTGCTTTCTCAAACCAGCCAGTTCAGCAGCAGATTTTTTAGCTTCTAGCTGAAAAAACTGGAGGCCATAATACACAAAGCCTCACCATCATGAGTAAGAAGCAAAGGAGGAAGGAAAAGATCATAGAATCTTTCTATGGTGATAAGGACCAAAACACAAATACCAAAGAAGTCAGTATTGAGACTGTACTCCCATCCGAAACTTCAGAAGGGACTATGAACTGCTTGCATGCAGAAAGAGCACTCTGGGAAGAGTTGAAGAAGGAAACAGAAGAAAAAATGCCCAATGATTTTTAAAATATGAAAAATGAATTCACTGAAGAAAACAGTTCTTTAAAAAGGAAAATTGAATAAAAGAAAAGGAAGCACAAAACCTAATTCAGAAAAATGAAGAAATGGAAAAGGAAGTACAAAAACTAACTGGAGAAAATAATTCCTTAAAAGGAATAATTGGGCAAATGGAAAAGGAGATGCAAAAGTTAACTGAAGAAAATAAGTTGATGAAAGGAAAATCCACAGGCCTTGGCAACAGATTGGATATGGGAGGGGGTAGGGAAAGAGAGAGAGAGGAGTCCGTGGTGACACATAGGTTGTGAATCTCTATGACTGGGAGGATAATGGTAATATCAATAGTTTCATGGAAGTTAGGAAGAGGGGAGAGTTTCATGGGAAAGGTATCTTGAGTTTAAAATGTGTATGAGACATCTAGCTTGAGGTGTACAATAGACAACCAAGGATGTGAGATTGGAGACCAACAGAAAGGTTAAGGCTAGATAATTATATTAAAGAATCATCATTACAAAGATGCTAACTGAATCCATAAGAATGGAGCAGATCACCAAGTGAAATAATGTAGAAAGAGAAGAGAAGAGGGCCAAGGATAGAGCTTTGTAGCACACCCAAAATTAGTGGTAGTAATCTGGATGAAGATCTAGTAAAAGAGACTCAGAAGAAACAGTATATCAGCTAGGTATGAGGAAGATGAACAGAGAGTAGTATCCTGAAAACCAATAGAGAAGAGAGAATATCAAGGAGAAGAGGGTGTCAAAGCCTGCAGAAAGGGCAACAACTTTGTACACTGAGAAAAGTCCATTTAATTTGACAGTTAAAGAGTAATCCCATAGTAACTAGGGATATGATGAGATTAGAAGCCAGAATGTAAATAGTTAAGAAGAGGGAGAGAAAGTAGAACTGAATGAATATCTTAAAAAGGTGATATTACCAAAGACTTGGAAAAAGTTAGACCTTATTGTCACCAAAAAGAAAAAAACGTGACTAAAATAACAGCAGTAGCTACCAACCTATATTTTTATGTGCTCTTTTCCATCAAATATCATTGAGAATAAAATAAATATACCTGATGGGCAAGAGAAGGAAGCAGGAAACATTTTACAAATGAAAGTACAACAGACCACAACTTTATAACCCCATGACTGACTAAAAGATGAAGAACAAAAAAGATTCCAATTTTCTTATGGTTTGTTGACTATTAACAACTACAACTATAACAATAAAAACCTGTTTTATTTTGCAGGAAGAAAGGTAGCATTAAATTTCTCACCAACAAGCTATGTCTCAATCTTATTTCAATTTTTGTTTCAAAACTCCCTGAAAATGTAACAACAGAAATAGCTTTGTTCAATATTCTTCTGATTAGTAACATAAATTCAGAAATTAAATTGGGGAATAGTGTGACTATAAAAGGTGTTTTGCTGCTATCGTGGACAAGATCCAATACAGAGTAAAAATGGAGATTCAATGAACAATGAGATCTTCAGATATTCCATTTGTAGATTACATGTAGTCCGAAAACATTGAAAAAATTTCTAAATGAATTCCATAACCCCTCAAAAGAGACCATCTTATTATCTCTCTAGGGAAAAACAAAGAGGCAGTGTGAATGAAGAATGCCTAGAAGAAAAATGAATTGGGTCGAAATAAGAAGAGAAGAGGATTAGTAAGGATTGCCTTTGGTAATTGAATTACTGCATGAAACAAGGCCTAGCTAAGTAGTCAGTAATGAAATACCACCCTCTTTGGAGAAATAAAGTTGCAGATCATCCAAAAGTCAATGAGAAGGAGGATAGTTGGTATGAGTAGATTGCAATAAATCAACTTATCGTATACATTGTAATGACAATTAGAGTATGGATTGAAAGTACAGACCAAGGGAGAGGAGCCAAAAGGGTAGAGTAGAAAGATACATATATGCTAGCTCCTAACCCACAGCCCATAAAATATCTGTAAAGAAGAACTCCCAACAAATTCTGGAGCAGCAGAAGTGACAAAACAACAGAGTGGAGGAGATTCCTGTTATAGAGAGACCTGAAAAACTGACATGAAAGGTCCGTCACACACCAGACCCTGAGCAGAGCTAAACCCTGCCTTGGCCGTGTGGCACCAGGGGGACCAGATACAAGCAGGCTTCAGGGACAGAATCTCCAGCAGCCACACAGGTCCCTCCACCCGCAGGCACCAAAGTTCAGTGAGTCTTTTCTACTTGCTGAGAGGGGAGCGGGATGTCCCCATAACTCAGACTCCCTTGGGAGGCAGCAGTGGAGGCAGCAGCAGAAAGGGGCCCCCAAAGCAGGCAGGAGCCCAGATCCATTGCTGAAGGTCTACACATAAACCCCCTGAGGGAACTGAGACCTGTGCAGTAGCCCTGGCCCCACCCCAGCAGCTGAACTTAATCTCACACTGAATAGCAGCCTGCCCCAGCTGAAACCCCTGAGACTGAGAAGAAGCACTTGAATCTCAGATCCCAAGTGCTGGCTGGGTGGATCTGGAGGCCAGGTGGATGTGGAGAAGAAAGGCAGAAGTCAAGTAACTGGCTGGGAAAATGCCGAGAAAAGGGGGAAAGAAAAATAAGGCCATAGCAGGTTACTTTCTTGGTGAACAGATATCTCCTTCTATCCTTTCAGATGAGGAAGAACAATACTTACCTTCAGGGAAAGACATAGAAGTCAAAGATTCTGTAGCCCAAACATCCAAAATAAATATTCAATGGGCTCAAGCAATGAAAGAGCTCAAAGAGGATTTTGAAAATCAAGTTAGAGAGGTGGAGAAAAAACTGGGAAGAGAAATGAGAGAGATGCAAAAAAAGAATGAAAAGCAGGTCAACTCCTTGCTAAAGGAGACCCCAAAAAATGCTGAAGAAAATAACACCTTAAAAATAGGCTAATAATTGGCAAAAGAGGTTCAAAAAGTCAATGAGAAGAATGCTTTAAAAGCGGAATTAGCCAAATGGAAAAGGAGGTTCAAAAGCTCACTGACAAATATAGTCCTTTAAAAATTAGAATGGAACAGATGGAGGCTAACGACTTTATGAGAAACCAAGAAATCACAAAACAAAACCAAAAGAATGAAAAAATGGAAGAGAATGTGAAATATCTCATTGGAAAAACAACTGACCTGGAAAATAGATCCAAGAGAGATAATTTAAAAATTATGGGACTACCTGAAAACCATGATCAAAAAAAAGAGCCTAGACATCATCTTTCAGGAAATTATGAAGGAAAATTGCCCTGATATTCTAGAACCAGAGGGCAAAATAAGTATTCAAGGAATCCAGTGATCACAGCCTGAAAGAGATCCAAAAAGAGAAACTTCTAGGAATATTATGGCCAAATTCCAGAATACCCAGGTCAGTTAGAAAATATTGCAAGCAGCTAGAAAGAAACAATTCAAGTATTGTGGAAATACAATCAGGATAATGCGAGATCCAGCAGCTTCTACATAAAAGGATTGAAGTGCCTGGAATATGATATTCCAGAAGTTAAAGGAACTAGGACTAAAACCAAGAATCACCTACCCAGCAAAAGTGAGTAAAATACTTCAGGGGAATAAATGGTCTTTCAATGAAATAGAGAACTTTCAAGCATTCTTGATGAAAAGACCAGAGCTGAAAAGAAAATTTGACTTTCAAACACAAGAATGAAGAGAAGCATGAAAAGATAAAAAACAAAGAGAAGTCATAAAGGACTTACTAAAGTTGAACTGCTTACATTCCTACATAGAAAGACAATATTTGTAACTCTTGAAACTTTTCAGTATGTGAGTACTTGGTGGGATTACACACACACATACACACGCACACACACAGAGAGAGAGAAAGCACAGAGTGAATTGAATAGGATGGGATCATACCTTTTTTTTTCTTTTTTAAATTTATTTTATTTTATTTATTTATAAATGTTCTACAATCACTTCCTTAAAATTAAGATTTTATCCCCCCACACCTTCCCCCCACTACCCTCCTCCCTCCCCATGACAGCATACAATTCTGTATAGGTTCTACATATACTTTCCTATTGAGCATATTTTCACTATAGTGATGCTATATAGTCGCACTGATATAAGTGGAAGAAATCATATAACAAATCAAAGCATAATACACTAAAACCCACACACACACAAACATGATCTGCTACATTCCGCGAATGATCATACCCTAAAAAAATGAAATCAAGCGATGAGAGAGAAATATATTGGGAGTAGAAAGGGAGAAATGGAATGGGGCAAATTATCTCTCACAAAAGAGGCAAGCAAAAGACTTTTTAGTGGAGGCAAAAAGAGAGGAGGTGAGAGAAAAACACAAAATTTACTCTCATTACTTTCAACTAAAGGAAGGAAAAAAGGCCCACTCATTTTGGTATGAAAACCTATTTTACAGCAGTGGAGCCAAGATGGCAGTGTAGAAAGACTCACCTATGCTAGCTCCGAACCCACAGCCCATGGATTTCCTCTAAAAAGAACTCCCAACAAATTCTGGACCAGTGAAAGCCGCGCAGCAACACAGTAAAGGAGATTTCCATTCCAGAGAGCCCTGAAAAACCCATCCCAAAGGTCCATCATGCACCGGACAGGAGTGGAGCCCTCCCCTGCCCTGGCCGTGGCAATGAGAGGAGCAAGCAGATCCAAGCAGGCTTCAGGGACGGAATCTCCAGCGGCCGTGAAGGTCCCTTCACCCACAGAAGCA
>CM053773.1:173825290-173856106 GCA_028658325.1 Potorous gilbertii
TGCTTCTGTGGGTGAAGGGACCTTCACGGCCGCTGGAGATTCCGTCCCTGAAGCCTGCTTGGATCTGCTTGCTCCTCTCATTGCCACGGCCAGGGCAGGGGAGGGCTCCACTCCTGTCCGGTGCATGATGGACCTTTGGGATGGGTTTTTCAGGGCTCTCTGGAATGGAAATCTCCTTTACTGTGTTGCTGCGCGGCTTCCACTGGTCCAGAATTTGTTGGGAGTTCTTTTTAGAGGAAATCCATGGGCTGTGGGTTCGGAGCTAGCATAGGTGAGTCTTTCTACTCTGCCATCTTCTGTGTTGGAAATCTTCACTCTGTTGTTCTGTGGCTTCTGCTGCTCTAGAATTTGTTAAGAGTCTTTCTGTACAGGTATTTTATGGGCTGTGGGGCAAGAGCTAGTTTATGTGTATCTTTCTAATCTGCTATCTTGCCTCCTCCCATCCCCGTAAACTCTTTTAAGTAATTTATGGGAATAAATGGATAAAAGATTCACAGGAAAAGAAAGTGTGTATGGGTTGCAATCTGCATCGTAGAAAAGACTACTCACATCAATGAGGTCATAGAGCTATCAATTATCAAAATATCAAAATGACTGTCTATATTTGGATAATTTATGCATTTGTAAATCATCATGATATAGTGTACAAAATTATGCCCTAAACCTATTTTTTTCCTAAAAGATTGTTTTTCAGTTTTTTAGAAGTCTTTGTCACATTTATCCCTGCCCCAATAATCAGTATTCTTGGGTTAATTGAAAACTAAACCACATTACACATTTGTTCCTAGATTTTGCTTATCCGTTTCTTTCCATGAATCTATTTTTCAAGCATTTAGCCAGTGCAGATAGTTTTCCATAATTGCTGCCTCATGATATAGTTTGATATCTGGTCATTTTATCTTCCCTTCATTCCCACTTTTTCTATATTGTTACTTGATATTTTTGATCATTTATCTATCCAAAATAATGTTATTATTTTTATTACTTTTAATAAGTATCTCTTTGATCATTTGAATGGTGTAGTATAAAATAGGCAGTTTGAAATGTGCAATTGTTTTTTTACTATATTGACATGACCTAGCCATGAACATTTAATTCTAGACTGTGTTATTAAACAGATTTTTAGCTTAAATCTAATTAAGGAAGTAATCATCATAGAGCCATCATCACTTCAACAAGAACAGGTCATGTCAGACTAATCTCATTTGACATGGCTGCTAACATAATAGATTAAGGAAATACTGTAGCTAGTTTACATGGCTTTTAGAAAAGCATTTTATTTATTATATCATACTGTTCTCACAGAAAAATGGAGACATTGGGCAGGATGATAGTACAATAATAGGAATTTGGCCCTGATTGAATGATTGAATTTAAGGAATGAAAAAGGAAAGAAGGAAGGAAGAAAAGAAACATTTTAAAGCACTTATGTTCTGGGAACTGTTGCTAAGAACTTTATCAGTATCATCTTATTTGATTCTCACAACTCTAGGAGTTAGATGTTATTGTTATCTCTATTTATTAGTTGGAAAAAAACATAAGGTAGGCAGAGGTAAAGTGACTTGCCTAGAGTCACATAACTAATGAATTGATATCAAAATGAAAGTTCTCCTCTGGGGTCAGTGACTTAGATAAAGGCATGGATGGTGTATTTACTCATGAAGTATGCCTATTCTGCTTGATCCAAGAAGACAGAGCTTAGAATAATGAGAAGATATTAGAAAGTAGCCTATTTAGGTTTGAAGTATGGAAAACTTCCCAATAAGCAAGCTATTCTGAAATGGAATGGGTTGCCTTGGGAAATAGTGGGCTACTTTCTATTAGAGGTCTTCAGTAAAAGGCTGGATGACCAAAGAATTTTTGTTCATTCATTAGGTGTCAGATAGATATGGAATAAGGGATATATATTAGACATGACCAATGTTGTCCTTTGGTTTGCTTAGCTCTTCACAGTTATAACTAGTTATATCTCTGCCAGGAATTAGTTGTGCAATCTTAGCCCAATTATCCTCCCTTCTCTGAGAAATAGATTTCCTTTCTTTGGAGAATAAACAATAGGTCACAATGTCATTGAACTCGAATCAGAAAGTCTGGAGAAGATTTTATTGAATGGAACTAACCATAGTGGACTCCTCATGAGTGTTTGTTGAAATTGTCAAGCCTGAGGAAGTCATGTTTCATCCAAAAGAAAGTTTTAAAGGTGGAATCATAGGCTCAATGATAAGCTACATGATCTCTAGATTGATCTGTAATTAGGATTTCTAGTGCAAAGATCAAATTTAATGGAAGATGAGAAGGAGCATAGCAGGTGGTTCTGGTAAGTGAAGCAGTTTATCCATTAAGACCATAGAATGAGAGTTGGAAAGAGCCTTAGAGATCATCTTGTCCAGTTCCCTCACTTTGTAAGTCAAGTGAGAACTAGTTGTCTTTTAGGTAGTGGGAGCCAAAGTCAGTATCTGAACTCAGGTCTTCTAACTCCAAATGAATTACTTTTTCTGTTGCACAGGTCCATAACCTTGCTACCTTGCTGTCTCCCAGAATATGTGTTCCCTGACAGTCCTCTAGGTGTGTGGGGCAGTGGAAACTAACAAGATAGAGGGATGATGTTCTCTGGCTTCTATAACTCTTTAGGAAAGGAGTGTTGCTCCCTTCCTCCATAGACCACCCCCCCTCCAAAAGTAGTTCTGGTATAAAACCATGACTACTCCAGTCCAGTTATGACTTGGCCTCTAAGTATGGCCTATCCCCCTCAAATTTTGTATAGTACTTTCTTTTGGGCACTCCTAATGTATCCATCATCTAATACTGTGTAGTATATTTCTCTGTAATGTATGTATATGTGTGTGTGTGTGTCTTATCCCTTGTCCTTTGATTAGACTGTGGGTTATATGAAACAAAAATTGAGTCTTATCCAAACTTTTATTTTTCCCATAGTAATATATAAGCTAAGTGTTTAGTAAGTGTTTGTAGAACTGAATTCAATTGAATATTCACGAGCAAATATTTATGGGAAGGGTTCACTTGTCTGCCCCCCCTATCCCACTTCAATCAGAACCTGCCAATCTGTGTGATCAAGCTCTCTGCACTGCCAGCCTTCCAAAATGCTATTTAGTGGAGCCAGTTATCTAATACCGCTGTTTTACCTGAAAGACGGTTGTGTCATGAATCTAGAATTAATGACACTTCAAACATCGGGCTCTCCTTATTAGCTGAAGCATAAAAACCTCCTTCCGTTTTATGTAATATTGAAATATGGAGTTGACATCACACAATAAAAATGACATTAAAATGATCATTTTCCATTCCCCTACTCTGGGGCCTAAACAATATTGGATTCTTTCCGCTGACTTCCGAGAACCAGATGTATATCTTTGCCAATGTGGGGCTGTCACTGTTACTGAGTTCTTGAGGCAGAGGGGCAGCCAGAGGAGGCTCACGTTGGGATGACAGTGGTTTTTGTACCTCAAGCCTTGCTCTGTGTATGACTCACATGGAAATGTGCCAGCATCAGACTTTGCAAGAGACCCTGTGTTGAAAAGGGACACCCTTTCTATGGCTAAATAAAGAGCAACTATTGATCTTTATGCACCACTGCATAGAGGAGTTTTGAAAGGAAGTCCACTATCCACCTTTCATTCTTATCCTCCCTGCTTATTCACATCCATCTATTTGCCAGGTCATTTCTAAGCCTTCTCCACAACATCTCTGTCCTCTTTCCACTTCTGTGGTCTCAAGCCCAGTCTTGGTTCTCATCACCTTTTGCATGAAATATTATAGTAGCCTCCTAACCAGATTCTTATTCTAGTCTTTCTTCAGTCAGCCTCAGTGTGTGGACAGAACACTGGGTCTGGAATCAGGAAAAGTGGAGTTTGAATTCAGCCTCAGATGCTTACTAGCTGTGTGACCCTAGGCAAGTCTTTTAACCTTAATCTGCCTCAGTTTACTCATCTGAAAAATGGGACTGATAATAAAATCTACACATGAGATAATGGTTGTAAAGCATTTTAGTAAAGTCAACCTGAAAGTACTATATAAATGCTATCACCATCATCTTCTTACAGGATAACAGAATTCACAGCCTCTTGGAGATGCAAGGGACCCCATAAAGGAGCTGTCCAACATCTATCTGAGCAGGAATTCTTTCTACAACACTCTTGGTGCATGATCATCTACCTTCTGCTTGAAACTTTGCAGTGGAACTCACTCTTTCTTGAGGAAGTCCATTGCACTTTGGGATAGCTCTAATGGTTAGGACCTTCCATTAAAGGCAGTGACATGGCACAGTAGGAAGAGTATTAGATTTGGCATCAGAATGATGAGGTTCAAATCCTGGCTCTCACAGTGATTGCCTCTATGACCTTAGGTGAGTCACATTACCTCTGTAAAGCTTGATTTCTTCATCTATGGTATGATGATCCTTAAGATTCAATCAATCAAAAAAGATATTCTAAGTACCTACTATGTGCTTAGGCACTATATTAATGCTCTAAACTATTATACTTCTAAGCTAAAACCTACTGTTCTGCAACTTCTGTACATTTTTCTTAATAATAGAAGCATTTGTGTCAGCCTTTTAGATTTTCAAAGCACTTTCCAAATACAATAATAATTAATACAATAGCCACGATGGTAGTGCCAATAGTAGTAGCTAGCATTTATACAGAGGTTTTAATTTACGAAACATTTTGAATATGTTATTCTCCTTGGATCCTCTGAACAATCCTGAGAGGTAGGTGCTGTCATTATCCCCATTTTAGAGATGAGTAAACCGAGACAGATCAAGGTTAAAGGACTTGCCTAGGGTGACACAACTAGTAAACATCTGGGTCAGGATAGGTACTCAGGTCTTCCAAGTCCAGGACTCTATTCACTGTACCACCTAGCTGGTCTGAGAAACAAACAAACAAACAAGGAAACGTTTGATTGCTATCTCATTTTATCTTCACAAAAATTCAGGGAAGTGAAGTTCTATTTTATTTCCACTTTCAGATGAGAAGACTGAGGCAAACAGGGTTAAAAGACTTTCTCAGGGTCACACACAACAGTAGTAAGATCGCCAATAACCAGCTCAACGTCCATGCCTTAAGTGTCTGGTGCTAGATTTGAATTCAGATCTTTCAGGTCCAGCATTTTAACCATTATGCCACTTGTCTACCTAATCCTGTTCTTTTTCAGAGCTAGAAGGAATGGTAGAATTTATCTAGTGCAACTCTCTCATAGATGAGGAACCTGAGTTCTATGGAGGTGAAGTCACTTGCCTAACAATCCACAGTTAGTAGCTGGCAGAGCTGATACTTATGTTCTTCTTCTGTGACTCCCAAGTCTCTGTCCATCATATTCTTAGGTGGCTCATTGGATAGGGTGCTGGGCCTGGAGTCAGGAAGACTCATCTCTCTGAGTTCAAATCTGACTTGACAGACAGTGGACAAGTCTAATCCTTTTGCCTCAGTTTCCTCATCTGTAAAATGAGCTGGAGAAGAAAATGGCAAAACACTTCAGTATTCTTGCCAAGAAAAGCCTCAAGGAGGTCACAGGGAGTTAGGTATGACTGAAAATGACTGAACAACAGTCAATCAGCATTCCCCTCCTCTTCCTTAAACCTTCGGACTGACTCAATACTATGTAAATGTCCTCAGTCCTTTGCTGTTCACCTTTTTATCAGTATCTTGAATAAAGATGTAGATGGCATGCTGTTCAAAAGTGCAGATGATACCAAAGTGAGAGGAAGAGTCAACATACTGGTTGATGGAGTAAGGATTGAAAAATACCATATTCAGATGTAACAGAATATTAGGTCAAATCAAGTATTAACCATAATAGGCATAAAGCCATTTTTTCCCTTGAATCAAAACCAATTTAACTATATAAGCTCAGGACAAGGCATGTGTGTATGTATGTTGAGTATATAAGAAGGTTTTTTTTTTAAAGATTTAATGATGTTAATGGACCACAAACTCAACATAGATTAATAGCATGATTCTGCTGCCAAAAGAGTGAATGTGGTTTTTGGCTGAAGTAATAGAAGTCTAGGGTCTAGAGCCAGGGGTCACCCTTGTCCTGTAGTGTTGTCTTGCCCAGACTGTACCTGGAGTGCTGTGTTTCATTCTGGGGGCTGCATTTTATCAAGGACTTTGAGAAATTGAAAAAAATTTAGAGAAATGCCCAGAATGACTAAAAAATTCAAATTTACTAATGAATAAAAATAATTTCACATATATCTATATCTATATATTTGTGTCTAATGGTAGTTATCCCTAGGAGGGGAGGGGAGGAAAGAAAAAAAGGGAAAAAAAGAAATTTGCATGATAATTTTGTTGTATACGTGGAAGAAATGGCAAGTTATATATAGCAGATTTGCAGTTTCCTGTGCAATCATCTTTTTTATTGTACTGTGTAATAGAAATGCTTGTTTTATTCCATAAATTTTAAGAAAAGATCAGAAACCATGACATATGAGAATTGCCTTTAGGATCCTGAGATGATTAGTACCTTATCAAATGAGATAATATCTGTAAAGCTCCTAGTAATTGTTTGGCACTTAGTAGGTACTTGATCAATGCTTGATCTCTTACCGCTAAAATAAATGGAGTATACTAGGTCTTCATAGAAGATTTGAGGCTTAGTAACAGAGGCTACCAGGAAGCTTCTTTAACCTATGCTACCACACCTGTAAGAGTAATAAGTATGCAACTATGTTTTGTCCCATCTTCATCGTTTATTGAGATTAAAGATGAGAAGTCTTAGAGATACCCTTCCACACATGCAGTCAGCTAAGTGGCGTTTGGGGGCCTAATTTCAGCATTGTTTGTTCCCTTTGTGACCAGTACAATCAAGACAGATGCTCTGATGTTGTCACCTTTGTCCAGAGTTAAACACTGAACAGCAGAGACGTTACCCAGGGGTTTTGGCTCTCCTGAGAAAAATGAGAATGACCTACTAGATGTTAGGAAAGTGTTATGGAATGTTAGGACCTAGTCCTGTGCCTGGAATATAGTGAGTATTTAATAAATACTTGATTCAAGGGCACCTGGGTACTGAGTCAGTGAAGCAAATAGATATGGCCAAAAGGCAATTTGCTTCAACAGGTCATTGTGTAGATGGGCCACAAATCCTATTAACAAGGACAATAGGCAACAACTAAGGACTGAGAATCTCCTGGAAATATACAAAGAGGGAGGGATTTTGTAGCAACTTTTGGAGAGTATATGATTTGTTTTTCTTCCCTGGGCACAATGACTGTTATCTCTGCTCAAAACAAAGACTGATTTCCCTCATAGAAGAGAAACTAAATGGGGTTTGAAGAAGCCTCTTCACTCTCCAAGTTATAGGAGGAATAAAATGTCCCAGGAATTAAAAAAAGTGGAAGCATGAATTCAGGTTAAAAACAAAAAAGACAAAGATTTACTTAGTTTGGAGGAGATTGTTAAGTTTTTCGCAGAAATTTTCTACTTCATCAACTTTAGAAACAGGCAATATTCAAGATGAGAGCAAACCGTCAAATACATAGCTTCAGACATCTGTACATACATCCATAAATTGCAAGTGATAAGCAGCACAGATTATCCATCTTGAATTATGGAGATAGCTTCTACCTCATTGGCATCACTGGGACTTAGTAGCACATGAATTGAATTTTGATGAATATGGCTGTGGACAAGTGGGGTCCTAGGGTGGGAGCTTCAGAGCTGAAAAGGGTAAAACCACTAGAGCATGATCACTGGCCCCATTGACAAGGTAAATGGCAAGAAGATTGTCAGGGAGGATGGAGGTTTATATTAATAATAATTGCTCACCATTCCATCTTGCTTTCAGTTTACAGAAAGCTTTTCTCAAAACAACCCTGTGAAGTAGATGTGGCAGGCATATTACCTTCTTCTTTTTCTTTTTCTTCTTTTCCTCCACCTTCTTCTCTTCTTTCTCTCTTAATAGATGAGAAAACTAAGGCTCAGCCCTTTCAAGGTCATGCTGATAATAAGTAATAGGAGAGATATTTATGTCAGGTCTTCTGATGCCAAGTACAACACTCTTGCAACTTGTGCCACTATATACAGATTCGATACACTTCAGAACCTTTTTAGGTTCTCTTTAGGGCACTCAACCACCAGATAAATGAGATTCAGCCGTCTGCCAGATATTCCCTGTGTAACTCTATGGAGACCATCAGGGATAGATATAGCACCACCAAGTCTCCTGGATTATGTCCCAGGAAGGCCCCTTCCCAGATATATCTTCTTATCTTTCTTTGATGATATGTAAGAGTAACTTGGAAGGCAAAATTAAGAACAATCTGTGTCTGATATGTAAAATTAATCTCAGTTATCTGTGCCCAAGATATGCTTAAAATTGGGACTGTGGTTCAGATTAGACTTGAAGTGGAGACTAAGTTTAGGGTTTATTCTATGATTGTCATCCACAAGAACAAATACCATAAAAATTGCTTTATGGCTGACCTCTGATTAGGCAGGGCTATTCGCTGGTGTCAGAAGCCAGTCGTAATGAAGAAGAAAACTCATCTTCTATCTCCTCTCCTACCCCCAAAATTACTGGCCCATTCCCAACCCCAGTTTTGGCCAGTGAAGTAAACTTTGGGGAAAATTCTAATACTAATCCTTTCCTCTACTGATTTTCTCCAATTTATTCTATATATGTCTTGCTTGTATATAGCTTTTTGCATATTTTCTTTCTCATATTAAGGCTCAGTCTGGGACTAAGGAAAGGGCTGGCTGTCTATAGCTAGGGTTAGGCATTAGTCTGTGGCTAAGCAATAGAGTGTCTACTTGTGATAGTTTAACTACACTGTTGTTCAGTGGTTTCTCAGTTATTTCTGGCTCTTCATGAACCCATTTGGGATTTTCTTGGCAAAGGTACTGGAGTGGTTTACCATTTACTTCTCCAGTTCATTTTACAGATAAGGAAACTGAGAAAAATAGGGTTAAGTGACTTGCACAGGGTTGCACAACTAGTAAGTGTCTGAGGGCAAATTTGAAGTCAAGAAGATGAGTCTTCCTGATTTCCAGCCCAGTGTTCTATCCACTTCCCCACTAAGGTGCCACTTGTTACATCATCAATATAATAATAGCTAACATGTTTATATAGTTGCTTAAATTTTACAAAGGACTTTTTTGAAGCATATATTATTGCAGTTGGTCCTCATGATAACTCTGATGAAATAGGTGCTATTTTACCCATGAGAAAACTGAGTTTAAGAGAGGTTGGTTGACTTGTCTTGAGTTCATACAGCTATCAAATATCTACACAATACATGAAAAGGTATATATTAATATAAATTAATGAATACATGACTTAATGAATTAAAAGTATCTAGTATATTTGCTTACTGTTTGCCAAGCATTATGCTAAGGACAAGAGATAACAATCTAAGAGAGGCTCCTCTCACATAACTTGTATTCTAATGGAGAAAACAATACCTTAGGGTTGTGATAGACAAGGAAGGAAGTTTTATTCTGGGACATCATATAACTGATAGAAGAAAAAATGAGGTAGTTCATTATTTGGAGCCTTAACTTTAAATATTTAGGAGGAATATTTCAAATCATACATTCTGATCACCTTTTACAGAAGAAAAAAATGATGCTTAGAGTAGGTAAGAGATTAATTAAGTCTATACAGGTTAGAAGCAATAGGGCTATGTCTTTTGATTCAAGGCTTCTTCACATTACTCCAGGCTTTGTCCTTTTACATTCAATTCAAAATGTAAGTATTGAGGCTCAAAAAAAGGATGTCAGAGAGATGTATTACCACAAAAGTAGATGGGCAAGTCACATAGAAAACAAAGATAGCATGCATCCATTTGTATCCAGTTAATGTTAAAAATTCTAGAGGAAGCCTCACTTTCCCTCTCTCCACCTATATGAGGGTGATCCTTTGCAGAAAATTTATGGAAAGTCTTAGACAAGCATCTCATAGGATGAGAAGATATGTTTGGCTCAGGAGGAATACTTTTTTAGGGAGGGTGCACATAGACTAGATCACAGATCTATTCAAATTTCAAAGTACTGTCTGTGGACAGGAATGTGGGTACATGATGAGGGACCTGGGCTTAGTTCACAAGGAAAAGAGAAATTAAAAAGAACTCCAGCCATCAGAATCTTCTAATCTAACTAAGATGGGAAGACCAATATCTCCAACACAGAACAAGTTGTGTTGAGTTCATAGAGGTTTGGAGACAGGAGAGTGAATTCTTGTGATGGAGGTTGCTAACAATTTCTGCCTGTGATTGTTTTCTCTGACCCGCATGCTTAGGATATTTTCTTTTCTCATCTCTATATCTTAGGATCCCAAGCTTCCTTTAACAATCAGCTCATTTCTCTATCCAAAGCCTTTTCTGATGCCTGCAGTTGTTAATACTCTCTAATTCAATCAGGCAACAAACATTTAGTGTATGCCAGGTATTGAGCATCTTGGAGTCCACCAAGGACTCCACTTTCTGAAATTTGTGTCTGATAACCTTTTGTAATTACACTTTTTGTTTGTGTTTTCTGGTTGGTCTTCAGGTATGGTCTAGCTGTATAACAAGTCTCTTCCCTGAGGACCAGTCTAGGCAACCATAAAACAACTTATTATTTCACTAGTCCCTTGGTTGACCATGGATTTTTATGTGGCCCCCTTCTGCATCTACAGTGACCATTAGAGAATGATGGAAGTGGGAGAAGAAACTGACAAAAACCATGCAGTTTTTGTACCATCTCTCAAGCAAACTTGCTATTTCCTGAAAAATGATATCCTTGTCTAGTGTTCAACACGGCCGGAGTTGTAGCAATCCATTATTACCGATCTCGCTAGAGAGTAAACTACAAGAAAGAATTAACTTTTAGCAGAATGAAAGAATGGCAGGAATTGGTGGAGTTGGTTTTATTGTGCAGGCAAAGGTAGGAAGGAAATGTGCATTTATTAGGTGCCAACTATGTACCAGGTACTTTGTCAAGTGTTTTACAAATATTGTCTCATTTTATCCTCATAATAACCTAGGGAGATAGGTATTATTAACTTCATTTTACAGTTAAGGAAACTAAGATAAAGAGATGTTAGTTGACACCCAAGGTCATACAGCTAGTAAGTGTCTAAGGTTGGATTTGAATACAGGTCATCCTGACTCCAGCCATAGAGCTCTGTCCACTGCTTCACCTACCTGCCCGCTTTCTAATAGCATCTCATTTTATCCTCAAATAAACCTGAGAGGAAGATGTTATAACTTTTATAGATGACAATGACAAACATTTCCCAGAAATAAAAATCCAACTTTTTAATATTTATATTCTACCAGTTTTGTTGGTTATCTGTGAGACATAGAGCACAAGGATTTCCAGTAAGTGGAAAATATGTTACATAGAAGGCAATGGGGAGGCACAGAGTAGGTGTATTAAGCTGCAACATATAACAAGGAAGGAACTTCGAAGTAGGTAGGAGTAAAACATGTCATTAGGGAAATGTATGATAGGAGAAGAGTTACATACAATGGGCATGCATAGACTGATCTTGATGGATATCATTGGAGAGAACATCTAAGTTGAAGAGAGTATCATGTGAGTAATTCAGAAATCCATGTTATACATTTTCAGTATAACGAGAGCTCCTTGAGGGCAGGAAGTATTGCAATTTTATCTGTGTATCATTATAGTATAGCGTAATACCTACTACATAGTAGGAGATTAATGAATTCTTTTTGGATTCAAATGTATTGAATTTGAAGATCAGGGAAGGCTTTTGACCAGATATGGCCTCTGAGGTGATGTTATAAGGATAAAATGAATTTCAAAAAGCTGAGCTGGGATGTTGGTACACATAAGACAGCCCCTAAGGATGATGTCGCCTCCAGAGTACTGTTCTCTATGGGGTACCTAGGTGGGAAGTTGTGTGATTCCCAAGAAGAGGTGGTCTGGAGTCAGAAAGTGAAGGACCTTGGAATCAAGGCAGAGAAGTTAGGATTATATTGAGCAGGCCATGGGGAGCCACTGAAGAAGTCTGAATAAGACAGTGGCATGGTCCAAGTTGTGCCCTCAGAGGAAGATGATTTCAAGAACTGTGGCTTAGGGGAAGAGAGCGTAGAGTATGAGAGAATACTTAGACCTATACAACATGTGGCCTGCCAAAGGATTTTGGGCAATTGTTATATGACCTGCAGGCAAACAACCATCCTAAGTCTGTCTCTAGTCTAGCCTATCAATGACCAAAGAGATTTAGTCTATTGTAATTTTGGCCCCTACTTACTGCAAAGGTGTGCAGGTATAATTTAGAAGATTAGTGAAGTTCTCTAGGGAGAAAGGGAGCAAGAGCCTCAACAGGAGGGTAGTAGTAGGAGTATAAAGGAAAAAAGTTATGCAGGAGATATCATCAGAAACTAATTAGTTATGAGGGGAGAGGGAAAGGAAAGAATCAAAGACTTTGAAATTTCCAGCCTGGAAAATGGTGAAAATGGTGCCATCAAAAGTAGCATATCAAATTTGCAAAATCCTCTTATCTCTATTAATGATAACAACCATTATGGCAGCAATAATAGATAACCTTTATATAGTTCCCATGATGTGCCAGGATCTGTGCTAGGTGCTTTTTTCTTAACTTAGAGTTATAAATCTTCCTCTTTGTCAGAGGAGGAAACGGAAGCAGATGAAGGTCAAATGCTGTATCAGAATCACAAAGCTTAGAAGTGGATGAGGCTGGATTTGAGCTCAAGTCTTCATGACTGCAGACCCAGAGTTCTATTCATGGTACCATCTAGCTATCCTTTATGACATATACTTCTAGTATAATGAAAAGACTGCAAGCCTGGGAGGCAAGGGTTTGGTAAACCAGAAGAATGAGGTCAGGAACCTCCAGCTCCTTTGGGCCCATGCAACCAAACTCTACTGTGCATTCCAAAATATTTTGTGCTATAATTTTCTCCCAGGCTGGTGAAAAGCAAAGACATACCACCTTAAGTAACCTCCTTGCCCCAGCCTGCAAGTAGCAGAAAAGTGCAGCCACCCACCCATCAGCCATGCCACACTTGGAAATGAATTTGATGGGGACAAATGCTAAGGTGCAGAACTGCATTAGATTTGAGACCACTCTCTTCCATGGACTGAAGCAGTATGGGACAAATGTGCTTCCAGATATGTGCATGGAAAATGTTTGTACTTCTGTTAATGCTTTACCTATAAAATAAATAACCCTTTTTAAAAAGCTAAATTTTTTTTTCTCCCAGGCTTGGCTTTGGATCTCAAGCATATCTTCAAACTCTGGTTCTTCAGATTGATTGCCCGGGAAATGGAGAAAACCCATGCCATCCATGCCAATGGCTGTCTGCCCAAACCCAGCCTATCAGTTATCTTGTCAAGAATTCTTTCAACTCCAGCCTTTCCCAGAGCATAACTAGTGTAGAGGCTCTTGAGCCTGCAATAACCTGAATGAAGCAGCACCTTTCCCAGCTAGTTTCTCCCATAGTATTTTGCCATAATGACCTGCTTTATGAGAACATCATCCATAATGGAAAGAAAAGTCATGTCAGATTCACAAACTATGAATATACCATCTACAACCACCAAGCCTTTGACATTGGCAACCACCTCAGTGAGTTTGCAGATGTAAAAGAGGTGGACTGCAGCCTCTATCCCAGCTGGAGACTCAACTTTGTTGACTGGATTACTACCTGCAAGTCCACAAGCAACTCTGCAGGGACGCATGGGACAGGGCAGTGATGGACCCCCAGGGAGGCGAAGAAGCTCTATGTACAAGTTAATAAGTTTGCTGGGGCCTCTCACTTTTTCTGGGCTCTCAAACAGAACCAGTTCTCTACATTGACTTTGACGTCTTCAGATATGCAGTGATCAGATGCAACCAATACTTTGAGATAGGGCCTCAGGTGGTGGTCTTAGAGAAGCCAAAGTGCCTGGCCTCTCATCCTGTCCACCCCTCCAGACCTCCTTTACTCAAGGCCCCTGCTTTGTTCTGGGACCCATGCTTAAAGGGCCAAAGCAAGAGAGAGATGTATGTAGTGTCTCTATAGTGGGACAATGGAGAAGCCCATGTCCTATGCCTCCAGCCTCAAATTAAAGTCACTGTAGATCTTGCTCCCCTGTGTCTGACTTCAGCCTCTGAGAACTCAGCCAGCTCAGGGTATCCTTCCCCTTTGCCTTCCCTTTCCTAAATTTTGGTGGGGCAGGGAGGGAGTGCCTATAAAATACCAGGGCTGATCGATTATCTAGGACAGGGAACCACAACAATCAATGGAAACCAGTGGGAACCTCAGGGATCCTCCAAACATTAACCTATCCTCATACTTCTTGGCCATCAGGGGTGCCTTATTTATTTATTGGACTCTGCTCAATTTGGGTAGAGTATAGATGTCCAAAGATTATTGAATCCCCCATTCCCTACTTTTCCCAGGCAGAAAGTGATGAACTCCTTTCCCTGCAGCTAGCCACACCCCAATCTACCATGTGTATGGGTGTATATGTCTTGGATGAGGGGATCCCAGATCGAGAAAGCCTTGCCCCCTCCCATCTGCATCCTTGTTGGATTCCCTTGCATTGTTTCCATTCTCACTTTCTCCAGACCTAGTTACTGGCTCCTAATTTCACCCCACCTTCAACCTGGTTTTATTGTGCCCCACTCAAGTCCCATGGTCTATATTCTTTACCCTTTGGCTAGCTCCTGTTATCTTAAGAAGGCCTGCTTGATACCTTATTCCCAAACTGCCATCACACTTGGGATTGCCTGGGAGAATTATGATGTGCTGTTAGCTAAAGCCTAGGTCAGTGTGTCTTACTGACACACTGTGTGATCCTCCCACCCATAGCATGGCCCCCTACCCAAGATACCTATCTAACCTTGTATACAAAGGACCCGAATTTGAGGACCCTCTCACTTTGAGTTTCAGTCCTGGACAGCAAGGAGAGAGGGAATATATCCCAAGAAGCAGAAACCCCAGGAGAGGCAGGGAATGAGTGGGGTTAGGAACTGGCCTGGACATTGGTAGGTGATGTGCTGATCTGAGTACCTTCACCAACTGCCATCCCCTATAAGGCAGCATATTAATCTCTCCCCAATCTCCTTCCCGACTTCAGGGCTCCTAGGGAGTTTGGGGTGGGGGGAACCTTCACACTTTTAGCACATAAAATGAACTTTGAGATGCAAATTATTGTGTTTTTTTTCCTCCATTAAAATGACCACTTCTGGTTTCTGGTGCTGCTAAAAAAATGGCCTCCAAGATTTCTTACGGCTCTAAATCTAATACTCTGACTCTCTGATGAGTTGTGGGTATGGATTTCATTTGGCACTATGGGATTTGTTAAAGTTGTCAAGAATAACAACTACTTCAAAAGGTGCCAAGTGAAATTCCAGAGAAAGAGAGAAGGGGAAAAGGGATTGCTATGTACAAAAGCACATATTATATACAGAAACACATATTAATCCTAGATAGAAGCAAATACAAAATAGAAAATACGGGTTGATAATCTTAGGCAGCAACAGATATCATCTGCCATATTGCTTATGTCTGTATAGAAAGAGATATGATTGTGCAACTTATGGTTACTTATGAATCACCAAAGTATGATGTGAAGGATGGCCTGATGAATTATGCTGCAGCTCATAGTTCTGTCCTGCTGCTGACCCACAGACTTCTTAATAGATTTGACATGGAACCCATAGGTAGGAGCATTAGGTAGAAATGAATGAGACGAGGACAACGTGGAAAGCATTGATGCTATGGGTGAGAAATAGCAAAGACAGCATCACTTTTTCATAAATGCATGGAGGTGAGTACACTGGAAAGGTACAAAGAGGCCAGCTTATGGAGAGCTTTAAAGGCCATAAAGAAGATTTTATATCTTATTCAGGAGGTAATGGAGAGTCACTAGAGTTTATTGAGTAAGGGGTTGACATCGTTTGACCTGTGCTTTAGAAAGATTGTTTTATCAGCAGAGTGGAAGATAGATTAGAGTGGGGAAAGACTTGAGACAGGGAGACCAATCAGAAGGATATTAGAGTAATTTAGCTGGGAGGTGATGAAAGCCAATAATGAGGTCACTGCTGTGTGAGTGGAAAGAAGGGGACCCATATAAGCAATGAAGTGAAGGTAGAAAGGACAAGACTTGACAACAGATTAGTTACAGGGTGGGAATGAGTATAAAAGATGGGTCAGGGATGCCATTGAGATAGCAAGCCTGGGTAATTGAGAGTATGAGAGTGTCCTCAACAGTAATGGAGAATTTAGGGAAAGAGGAAGGTTTGGGGAAAGATAGTGAGTTCTATTTTGGGCATGTTGAATTTAAGATATCTATAGGAAATGTATTTCAAGATGTCTAAAAGGCAGTTGGTAATACAATCCTATAAGTTAGGATTGAGGATGGGGTTGGGAGAATCATCTACATAGAGATGGTAATTGAATCAAAGGAGGCTGTTGGAGAGATCACCAAGAGAAATAGTGTGAAGGAAAAAAAGGAAGAGGACCTAGGACAGACCTTTGGGAGATACCTACTGTTAATAGAGAAAGATCCAAGGAAAGGAGACTGAGAAGGAGCACTCAAGTAGGAAGAGAACTAGCAGAATTCATAATAATTTAGAGAACAGAGTGCATCCACTAGAAACAAAGTCTTTGATACCATTTAGGGAGCTGTAAGTGGTGGTCTAGCTTTTCCTCATGGTCCTAAAATCTGGTTATGATACAAAAAAAGCAACGCATTCAATGATGAAGTATAATTGTAAGCATATCATGGATCAAAATGTTGAGGATTATATGTGTTATCTAATAGAAGATAATGAAGACATTTTATATATATATATACACACATATGCAAATATATGTAGTATGTATACATATATTCATATATGCACACATATTATATACATGCACATAATTCATATAGCATATAAAGAATCAGATAACTCCTGATATGAAGGAGATGTACACAACAACTCTTGCTGGCATATGGAAGAATCCAGTTGATGAAAAGAAATATGAGGGAAGTTAAAAAAGGAAAAGGTAGCTCTATCCCCAAATGTTCCTTTCCCAGAAGATCTGAGCTGCTCAGAAGAAGGGACATGTTTCCTCAAGGACATGGTGTATGTGATTGGTAACTCAACCATCTCCATTTGTAATTTTCTGTGAAGACTTTCAGACGAAGATAATAAACTTATTGAAACAGAACAGCAAGCAATTCTCTCAGGCAAATCCCATGGTGTAAGTGGTCCCCCCATTTCACTGATTGGCAGACTTTAGTGGTTCAGTAACTTCCAAACTAAGCCAGTGGGAGAATCGAGATGCAAACCTGACTCTCCTGACTTCTAACCCAAGGACATTTTCCCTTCTACGAGTCTAGACACATGAGCTGGAACCCACCCATTCTCTTTTTCCTCTTAAAGTGTGGTTTCCCACTTGAGCATTGACAGGTGGAGCTCAGCCCCTCCCCACACACTGATTCAGGAATAGTTTCTTCTACAGCTTGTGAATCTGCCTGAGGCTCTGGAACCGTTTGCTGTGAGAGTGACAGAGTTAATTTCCCAAACACCATATGAGCTTAACGGGTGTTGATGAAGATGACTGTTTGGGGTTTTTTCTTTTTAATTTTAAATTAGAAATCTCATTTAAAAAAATTAAATCTGGTTTTGGGAGAAAGAAGGCATTAGGGAGAATGCGTTTGACAGACACACTGTTGAGCAAACATAGCTTGAGAAACAACTGGACTGTCTCTGGCAGTGGCCAGGCTCAGGGCTGAAGGGCACAGGGTCTGGGAAATCTCAATGATGGGGATAAGGATGCTCAGACCAGCCCATCTTTTGCTAAGGATGAACCAGGCTTTCTGACCTATGGGTGGATGACTGGGCTTTGTAAGACTGATGTAGTGGAAAAAATGTTAGATTTGGAATCAGTGGAACTAGATTCCAATCCCTAGCCGTGTGACCTTGGGAAAATCATTTTCCTTCTATAAGCTTCAGTTTTCTGACCTGTAAAATGAGAACTGGACCAGACAAAGCTTATATAGTTTGTCTAAGCTCCCTTCTTGCCCTAAGCCCTACGATTTTCTAATTATGGAAAGGACCAGCTTTTATTGTCTTCTGATCAAGAACCTACAATGAATCCCCATGTCTTACCAAATGAATTCCAAGTTCTCCTATCTTATATCTTATTCTCCATAGTCGTCTGTGTCTATGTCTCTTGATCTCTCACCCTTCCTTTCTCCATCTTTCTCTCTCCTTCCCTCTCATCTCCTCTCTCTCTGCTTTCCTCCTTCTATTTTTCTTTCACTCTCCCTCCCTCTCCTTCTCTATCTCTTCTCTGTCTCTCTCCTTTCCCCTCTGTATCCTGTCCCACTCTCTGTCCCCTTTCTGTCTCTGTCTCTCTCTTCCTCTGTCTCTGTGTCTCTGTCGCTCTATCTCTGTCTCTCTCTCCCTTTTTACCCTGTCCTACCCCACACTAGTCCTGTTACCATTTCATTTACTATACAGCATCCCTAAAGGCATAACAACTTAGAAGAAGGTGGTACACCAGAGGTCATCCTAACCTCTCCTAGAATCCTGGATTCAATGTACAACATCCTCGTCTATTAATTAGCTAGGCCCAACTTGAAGATCTTCAGCGATGGAAACTTATTATTTCTAAGAGGTGGTCCACTCCATCTTTGGGAAACTCTCCTTTAATTTGAGATGAGATCTGCCTTCCTAGAACTATTCTATGTCATCCAAGTTCTGCTGTTTAGAAATGCACAAATTAAGTATGCTTCTTCTGCCCCATGATAGCCTTTTGGATATTTGAAGACAATAGTCATACCCTGCTCTCCAAGATTCATAGATGAATGAATTGTGAAAACTGGAGATGATTTTAGAGATTTGCCTCCAATATCTTTATCTATATTATATGCCCTATCGTTTTATAGACGAGGAGACTGAGGCAAGTAGCACAGTAGATAGCATTCTGGACCTGGAGTCAAGAAAACCTGAGTTCAAATTCAACCTCAGACACTTATGGGTAAGTCATTTAATCTCTTTCTGCTTTAGTTTTCTTATCTTTAAAATGGGGATGAGGGGAGCTAAGAGGTGCACTGTGACAGACCTGAAGTTAGAAAGACTCATTTTCCTGAGTTAAAATCTGGCCTCAGATACTTACTAGTTCTGTGACCCTGGGAAAGTCCCTCAACCTATTTGCCTCCGTTTTCTCATCTGTAAAGTGAGCTGGAGAAGGAAATGGCAAACCATTTCAGTATCTTTGCCAAGAAAACCTCAATAGAGGCATGGACAGTCAGAATTGACTGAAAGAGATATACAGTAACAACAAGAAAATGGCAAAACAACAGTGCCTACTATGGCTATTGTATCTGAGGAGATAATACTTGTAAAGTTCTTTGAAAACCTTAAAGTACTATATAAATGCTAGCTACTGGTAAGTGGCTTGCCTAAAGTCACACATCAAGTCAATGGAGTAGCTAGGACTAAACTCTATATACCCAATTCCAGAGTTAGTCCTTTGGTAGCACTTTGTATCTATACCACAAAATTTGTTACTGTTTTGTGGACTTCAATACTATTCCTTCAGGGTTCATGGGTGTGAGTCACCCTGGCTCTAACCAGGCTTTGAACACCTCCTCAAAGATGGGGAACAATTCTCCTGTTCTTTTTTGAATCTGCCAAATGATTTACCTACAATCCCACAAATGGCTGATGACTTGAACCCAGGTTTTTTCTAAGTTCAATTTTGTTTGGTTATACCTGATTGTTTTCTTTAAGCTACGTTTAGAGTCATTCCCTCACGTGATCTTTACTGAACCTCAATATGTAGTATAGTGGAAAGGCCTGGATTTGAAATCTGAAGACCTGAGTTCAAATCCAGCCTTTGATGATACTACTGGTGTTACTTCCTGACTCATATCCTTAAGAAATGTTTGTTGACTTGTCTTGTTGACTTAGGAAGTTGTTTAACATCTCTGAGTCATATTTCCTCATCAATGAGAGATTTGAACCAGATGGTCTCCCCCTAAATCTATAATCCTATGAGATTTCCTGATTTATAGACTGAGAGAATGTAGCCCAGGGAGAGGAAGTTCCAGGGATGGGCACATTGTTGTAACTTAGTGTAATTTCATAACATTATGATCCTCTCATGTGTTCTGCTCCATAAGGAAGAAATGGTCCTTCCATTATCCAAAACCAAATTCTCCATTGGGTCCTTGAATCCCATTACCTCCCATCTCTTCTTTGACCCCTTCCTTCCATTTTCCATCTCCTCCGAGCTACTGGGTCCTCTCTCACTAACTAAATAATACTCAGAACTCCTTTTTCATTAACAACAAAAACATAAAAGCAAAACAAAACACACAATCCTCCCCCTTCTTCCAAGCCTTCGTGGGACATCCCCTCAACATGGCATCAAATATCTCTCATCCCTCTTGTTGTTTCCTAGTTCTACCTCTGCTGTCCCTCCATCCACTTGTCTGCTCTGAACTCCAGGAACAAAGGATCATATATTGAGATGCAGATGACCTCTAAGATCTTAGAGGCCATCCTGTCTAATCTCCTTATTATATAGATGACAGAACAGAGGCACAGAGAGGTTCAGTGACCAGATCACGTTGCTAATTAATGTCAAGGAAAGGAGTTAAATTCATATCTTTCATTCTCCAAGACCAGCATTCTATCCATTGAGGCATGCTGCCTTTCTTCCCTCTCTACCTTTACACAGGCCATCGCTCATTCTTAGAACATACTTCTACCTATCTCTTTCTCTCAAAATTCATCTCTTTTTTTCAAAGCTCAGTTCAGGTGGCACTTTCTCCATTAACCTTTTCTTGGTCTTTCCCTACCTTATTAGACAAGGTTGTTAATGCTTTCTCTCTCCTTGACTTTCATTTTATTTCCTGATCTATTGTTGCTGAGATGTTTCAGTCATGTCTTACTCTTTGTGACTACTTTTTGAGTTTTCTTGGCAAAGATTTGTCATTTCCTTCTTCAGCTCATTTTACAGATGAGGAAACTGAGGCAAACAGAGTTAAGTGTCTTGTCCAGAGTCACATAGCTAGTAAGTGTCTGAGGCTAGATTCAAACCTAAAAGATAAGTTTTCCTTACTCCAGGTCCAGCACTCTAGTAATGTGTCTGAGGGCAGAGATGATCAGAGAATCACAGAATTTGAGACTTGAAAGAAACCTCAGCAACGATCTAGTCCAGCCCACATGCCAAAGGAATCCTTACTACAGAAGACCCAGCAAGTGGTTATTCAACCTCTGCTTGACCATTTTGTCTTATCTTTGTCTCCTGTCTTTCTGAATGATAATTATAACTGGAATTTATGCAGCATTTTAAAATCTGTAAGGCACTTGACAAATATCAGCTCATTTGAGCCCTAGAACAATTCAGGGAGGGATATGCTATTACTACCCCTATTTTAGAGATGAGGAGACTGAGGCAGATAGCAGTTAAGAGACTTGCCCATGATCACACAGTTAGTATCTGAGACTGAATTTGAACTCAGGTCTTTCTGAGACTAGGACAAGTCCTCTACCAACTGTTGCGCTTAGTTACCAAATAAACGACTAGGTGTCTAAATGAAATGCTCATAATTTTAAAATTTTAAGACCAGGAGAAAGACCTTTAGAGATCATTTAGTCCAAATTCTTCATTTTATAGATGAGGAAATTAAAGCTCTGAGAGAAGACATGACTTGTCGCAGGCCACAAAGCCAGTCTAGCTCTCACTTTTACCTGATTAAAAAATTCAGGTTTCCTGACACAGAGTCAATTTTTTCAAATTTTGAAGGGGGAATTGATTGATTAATATGGAACTTGGTCCTGAAGTATTTCAACTGTTTTTAAGTCTGGTAAGTCAAGAGATCTGGGGGCTAGCCCTGCTTCTGTGCCACTGATTGATAGCATGGCTTTGAACAAGTTATTGTTCAAATTTAGATCTCAGTTAATTGCTCTTTAAAATGGGGAGATTGAACTCATTGATTCCTGTAGTCCTTTCCAACTTTAATGGTCTATGTTCCTTCACTAACATTCTGTGTTAGACACTTTGAAGGAAAAGCTTCTTCAAGTATATATCTTATTCCCTCTCATTAAGTTTCATAACTTCTACCCACTGAGTCCCTTTAGAATGGGGGGAAATCAACAGGGGAGATAGCAGACTTTCTCATCAGAAGCATTTTTCTGGCACAGTGCAATGGGACTAAAAAAAATCTTCTTTGGAGCTTCTGAAATATATGACGTTGCTTTCCCAGTTTCATGAATTTCTAGCCCCTAACACATTGCCATTTTGATTCCATCCTCTTTTTTCCTCTCTTTTTCTTTTTAATGTTGATTTCAGGAACAACATTAAAGAATTTTGTAACTGAGAACAGAGGCTTCTGGAACCTGCTCCCTCTTTCTACTTCACCAGCCCCCGCCTTTCTCACCACTTCCCCAAGCAGAGTTTTGGGTTGCTACTTAATAGAGACATTCCTATGTTTCATTCCTTTTACATTTTTGTCAGCATTTTCTCTTACAAGAATTGCTAAATTTCCTCATTGTTTATTGTAGGCGATCCTGGGGCCCTTTCCTCCCCTGGCATCATGGTAGATCAATCCATTGGCCCTTTCTTAGTGCCTCAGACAAGGGAGGTGCCCTGTGGAGAAGCTAGAAGCTGTCTAACTTCCTTACAGGGAACAATATAAGTATTGAGAAAAGATTCACAGACTGTCAGAGTTGGAAGAGACTATAGAATATAGAATTGAGAATGTAGATTATAGAATGTCAGAGCTAGGAAGGATCTTCGATTATAGAATGTAAGAAAACAGAACAAAACCGAATTGAAATCGAGGAAGTCCCTGAGAACAAAGAATTTACAATGAGGAGAGGTTAGAGTGGTAAACACACTGAGCTGAGTCAGAAAAGTTGGGTTCTTAAGACAATACTAACTGTGCATACATTTAAAGTCCTTCATGCTACCTGACTCCAATCTACCTGCCCAGGCTGATAATTACATATGACTCTTCTTCCTCATTCCAGCCAAGTTGGCCTTTTTATTGTTTCTCATACATGACTTTGCGTCTCTGACTGTGACTTTGAGTAGGCTGTCCCTTATACTTATAACGCACTCTCTCTTTACCCCTTCTATGGAGAGTCCTTACTATCCCCCAAAGCTCGGCTCGTGTCACCTCCTATAAAAGGCCTCTTGATTTTAGCAGTCCTCTTTCAACCTCTTTCTCCAATACCATATATTTGTAACATCTTTTCTGAGCTCATCTCCCTATCCAGGTTGGGTTACCAGAGAGGTGGTTGCTACTTCATTCAAGGTTTTATGAGTCATTTGGTGGATCATCATCCCTTTAATACTGTGGTTCATGAGCCTCTTCCAGTGTACTTATGCTTAACAATCAACCAGTAGATTCAGTGACTTCTTCAGTAAAAGTTTTATTCTAAAAGAAAATTTTTAAAAAAAAATCAAAACCTTGAGTACAATCTATTAAAGGTACATTCAGAATCCACAAACGGGTCAGAGTGGGCACAAACTTAAGGTAAAATGCACTAAGTGTAGGGTACACACATAATCAAAGCAACTCACAGCTCTGAAACTGTAAGGGCCTTTATGTCATTTCTCTGGAGGGATCTTGCAAAGTTTGCTGAGGGTGGAGGAGAGAATGGTAGGTTATAGATATTTGCTCCATTTCTCAGCTTCTAGGTTATAGCCTCAGATTGGGCAGTCACTGAGCATTTCACAGGATAGTATCCCTTCTGATAGACTGGTCCTCTGATCTCTCTGGACTCCACTATTTTCTGCTAGAGTGTTGCAGTACTGTTTTCATCAAGGACAATCATCCTTACCCTAGGATATAAAGAAGGCTTTCTTCTTTGACTTATTTGGAGTCTTGGCTTTAAGGTTTGTCACCTCTTCTGTTCAACGGTCCTCCTTGTTTCTGAATTAGCTTCCCTCAATGTGGGATTCCACCTTTATTTATAATAAGCTCCGTAGGTATACTTCCCAGAATCCTTTTGGTTCTTATGCAAATAAATAGTTGGAGACAAAGGTTTTTTTGTGCCCTAAGGGCAAATTCATTATTTTGCTAGCCTTTCCATGTACAGTTGAGCTATTTAAACCTCACACCTTTTCCAAGGGATACATTGTTGCTTTTGTATCTAAAAGGGTTTTTCCTCTACATTTCATTGTTGCTGTTGTTTGCCTCTTAAGACACCCAAATTTATTAAGCTCTAATAGTGATGCTCTATTATAGATTTATTTCATATATACATTTGCAAGTTTATGTCTTATTTCTTCCAATAGGATGTAAGCCCCTTGAGGACAGGTGTTATTTCTTTTTTGTCTTTTTTTGCATCTATTCCAGTACTTGGTACATAGCTGATACTAGTAAATGTTGATTGAGTCATTGAATGGATGAATGATAGGTATGTGACCATCACTTCCCCTTTCTGAGCCTCAGTTTTTTATATATAAAATGTATATCATATATCATAATGAGAGGCAGAGAGGAATAGGAAAAAGCTTGTTGGATTTTCAAGTAAATAACATGGTTTCAATCTTTACTTTGCCACTTATTCTCTATATGGCTTTGGGCAAGTAAGTAAATCTCTCTTGTTTCAATTTCTACTTCTGTAAAATGAGAAGATCCATGTGTGTATGATACATAAATACATATACACATGTGTATGTATATGTGTACAAAAGGGCCAACTGGCCAATAAGCTCAGTCTTTATGAGTGTGTACAGAACGCCTCTGTTGTAGTCCCTCGTGTGGATGAGTCTAGGTGGTCTACTTTTGAAGTTGTGATGACATGTAACAGATATGCCCTGAAAGGTCTTTGGAACTTGCATTGTGTTTGCACTTCATTTTTGAAGAAGACCATGACATCAGAAAAATGATGAAATGACTTGCACTTGACTTTGTTTTGAGTGAGGGAGGGCTGTGCAGTTCACCAACCTTATGTTTTACTCCTTAGCCATCTGGGTTCAGTCACCAGATATTCAACAGGATGACTGTTTACTCCTTAGCCATCAAAGGGTTCAGTCACCAGATATTCAACAGGATGACTGGAGATGGCCCAGGATGCAATGGGAGACCTTGGCATAGACATTCTAGAGCTGGTTCTGGTCTGCTTATTCCATGATAAAATGGGTTCATAAAGCCCACATATGCCCACACATTCAAGAGGCATAAGTTGAACAAGGTCTTAGGCTTCATGCCATATGACTTCTTCCAGGCTGGTGGCATTCCCGTGAGAGAAGAGAGACAATGTTGTTAAGAAGACAATACTTGGGTCCTCCCCATCAGGAGTCAGCATGCAGCCTGCAAGTAGGAGTCTTAGTTTTCTGCCTTGATCTGATTTTTGTTGTAGGTGTCGATGGGGGATCTTGTGAGTTTTGAAAAATAAGGAGAATGAGCCACTTGGAAATCTAAGACTCAGGTACATGCTAGGGTTAATAGCCATCCAGGCCAGCTTTGAGGTCCTGAGGAATGACTGTTAAACTCAAGGTCCAGCAGTGGCAGAGACAAAGACTTAGCAGTAGTGATGTCACATTTACACATGAACTTGGTAGAACCAGTATGCTGAGTTTGAGCTCATTCTCACAAGAAACTGGGGCATTATAAAGCAGAATATGCCTCTTATGTGTATATGACAAATGTTTCTACTTTTGTTCTTGCCAAATTTATGAAACAAATATCCCTTTGTAAAAACTAATCAGTATTAATTAGTTAAAATGAACTGAGGTTGTAGACACAGACAGTTAATAATCGTTGGAATCTACTAGAATGGGGACTTGAGTCAATGACATTAAAAAAGAGATACCCCAACTTTTCAGGAGTACCTCTAGAACACTGAGGGAAAGATATTTCTAGTCCGGCAAATAGGGAATATATGCAGACACACATGTAAATACAAATATAACCTGAGTCTCAGAGCCTGTTAGTATCAGTCTTTCTTCTTCTTGCTGGGGATCATTGTACCTACAGAAGGGGAAGGAGGTAGCAAAGAGGAGTGATGTACTCTCTTTAAACATACACACACAGACACCCCCACACCCCTATATGGCCTCTTCCAATTATAGGTCTAGGATCCCAATATTTGCATGACAAATATCCCTTCCACATTGCAGGTGAGGGGCATTTCCCTCCCCCTCAATTTGGAAGATTCACTAAAATATTTTGGCCCTCCCTCCATACCAGAGAAAAAATCTGAGATATTAGGTATTAAAAGATAAAATATGTTGATATTACATAATACAATACATACATTTTATGCATTTCTGAAAACTTAAAAAAAGTTTTTAAACCTTTTTTTGTGTCACCTGATGACCTTTGTGTGTTGTCTGTGGCTTTCATAAAACTCCCTCAAAATTTCCATTTAATTTCTTATGCCAACCCATATTATATTGAAACTAGGAAGTCATAATGTGGAAGGGATAAACGTATTTTCCTCATAGGATGAGTATCAAATGAGACAACTGATATGAAGTAATTAGGATTTTGCATGTGTTTATTCCTATTGTTACTAAAGCGAACTTAAAAAGTAAGTGGCCCAGGGGTCCTTAGAGAAGCAACATAGACTAATTTAATGCTCATGTCTTCATTGTATTGCCTATGTCTTCTGGAATCATATGTCTTCCACCAAAAGGAGGTGAGAGAGGGGGAAAAAGAGGACTAGTAATTGAACTTCCAGGGGGGCCCCTCCAATCACTGCCAGCACAGAATAGTCCCTAGACTCAGGTGACCTAGAGCCAGACTCACCAGCCAGAGAAGTGAGTACCAATTCCAGACCTCAGATAAGAAATGATTGGGGAAGATTTCCCCCCTCTTCTAATTCAAGAGAAAGAGATAAAAGGATTGTTTTGAGCCAGGAAATCAAGCCTGATTCTTGCAGCCAGTCAATTTCCCTACGAATGGCTGGCATTTAACTGAAGGAGATTGGGGCTTTGCTCATTCTCAGTCTCTGCCCAGGCAAGTTCATTAAAGCAGGGCACAGACTGCAGTGCCCACAGTTCATAGAGATAATCTCTGAGTAGACGTTTTGTATGCCATTAGACAATGTCCAGAGTAGAGAAAGACCCATTAGATTTAGCATCCAGAGATTTGAATTCCAATATTATCTACCCCTTTGCTCTCTTTGTCACCCCGAATATGTCCTACTCATTCTCAGGGCGTCACTTTACTCCTGGATAAAATGAGCGTATTGTAAGTTCCTTTTTGGCAGGCCCTTGAAGCTCTGAATCCTGTGATATCTGAATAAGAGGGCAGGAGAACTCACTTTTGGGATAGACTGGCAGCCATGTAGATGGAGGAAAGTCAAGCCAAGGATTCTGGAAAATTGATATGTTATTCTAACCTTGCCCCTAGCCTCTATGTGAATTGGGTGATTTACTTTCCCCTATTTTGGCCTTAGTTTTCTAGTGCTTATGAGATCCTCTAAGGTGGTGATGCATGGCTACTCAAATAGCTGAGGTTGGATCCCAGTACTTACTTAGACTCAGATACAGAAAGTTTTCATGAAAGAAGAGACTTTAGAAAATAAAGTAAAAGTTATCAGACATTGAAGGGTCTCTATGGACTCCTCCATCTCTTTCTCATTTTAAAGAGAAAAAAACAGAGGCCCAAAAAAGGGGTACTTTCCCAAGGTCGCATACCAAGCATAATTCCAAGTATTGTGGAGTTAGAACTACATGGTCCTGGACTTCTGATCCTACTACTTTTAAGACAGTTGCACATTTCCCTCCATCCTGCTTCATCAGATCAAATCTCCTCTCCAGAAAGGATGATATATTTAAACTGTTATAGCAATCATAGGCCAACTTCTTTGAACTCTGAATCCATTTCCTGGTGATGATTCTTGTCAATTTTTCAAATATAGATAGCCCTAGAGCAAGGGAAGGGGTCGTTGTTTTTTGTCTAGAGAAAAATATGTTCTGCCTCCAATTAAACAGACAAAAAAGGACTGCCATTTCAAGGAACTAGTGCTTACTACTCCTAGGGAGGCTCCAGTCCCACTCTCTCTCTCTCTGAGTCCTTTCCAGATCAGCATTTTTCTGGTCCTCTGGGTTTTCTATTTCCCTCCCTTCCTCTATGCTGTGGGGACATAGCTTTCATTCCTAGGAGATAAACCGGATGGATGACTATTCTGTCCTGTGCCCTCTCTGCTTGGATCTTTCTTTCTCATCTCTAATTATAGGTGAAGAGCTTTGGAAAATGAAGCAGGATTTCCTTCTGATCACAATCAAGGAATATATGGGAAGCTAGAACCGTTCCTCCATCACACCACAGCAGAAGGCTCTCTCTGAGCAGTATTTAGATGATCTAGCTATTCATGAGAGATGCTGAGCCTACTGGAAGGAAGAACATTGGATTAAGGAGTCAGGAGACTTGGTTTGAAGTTTTGACTTAGGAGTTAGTGTGATATAGTGGACACACTGTACTTGACTTGGCGTCTGGAAGACTTGGCTTAGACAGCCAGTTGACTCCAACAACAGAATCTTTTAACTAACCTCCCTGAGCCTCAGTCTCCTCACCTGTGTAGTGGGAGATAATAACGATGCTTCCTTTGTCATAATACCACTGCGCAACACTGGTGTGCTTAGTGAACCTTATTCCCATTCATTTACGTTATATTCTAGCCAAATGGTTCCGAATGCTATCTGTTATTCCTCACCTGGCTTTCCCTACTTTAGGAGTGGGGAACCTGATGCCTGGAGGTCATAGGTGGCCCTCTAGATCCAGAAGTGTAGTGCAGCCTGCTGACTGAATCCAAACTTCTATACTAGAGGACCTCAAAACTGCAGGTTTCCCACCTCTGCTTAATATTTTAAAGCACTATAAGGTTTGTGAAACACTTTACAAATATTATCTCATATTATCCTCATAACAATCCCGGGAGGTGGGTACTATTGTTAAATCTACAGAGGACAAAACTAATACAGACACATTTTTAGTGACTTAATGACTTCTCAGAATCACATAACAAGTGAGTATGTAAGACTAGATTTGAACTCAGGTCTTCCTAAGTCTAGGTCTAGTACTCTTGACAGCCTACATTTTCAACCTTTATTACTGTACAGGTTAGAAAAAAATGATTATTTTCTCTCATATTATTAACCAATTATTAAAATTGGGAGACCTCCTCTTTTATCTCCTGTCCTATTTCCTTGTCCAGTCACTCAAGGATAGCAATACCACTTATAGGTCTGTATCCCAAAGAAATAATAAAAACAGGAAAAGAACCCACATGTACAAAAATATTACCCCAGTTCTTTCGGTGGTAGCAAAGAATTAGAAATTGAGGGAATTGGGGAATGTCTGAACAAGTTGTGGTATATGAAAATAATAGAATACTATTGTGCCATAAGAAAGGATGAACTGGTAGACTTCAGAAAAAAAATGGAAAAACTTAACTGATGCTGAGTGAAGTGAGCAGAAACAAGTACACAGTACATTGCACACAGTAACAACCACATTGTGTGATTACTGACTTTGATAGACTTAGGTCTTCTGAGCAATACAATGATATAAGACAATTCCAAAAGACTCATGATGGAAAATGTTATCCACATCCAGGAAAAGAACTATGGAGTCTGAACACAGGTTGAAGCACACTATTTTTTCTTTTCTTTTATGTTTTTTTCTTTCTCATGGGTTTTTTCTTTTGTTCTAATTATTCTTTAACATTATGACTAATGTGGAAATATATTTAATATGTATATGTATAACCTATATAAGAATGCATGACATCATGGGGAAAGGGGAAATTTAGAACTCAAAATCTTAAAAAAGTGGAGGGTGGAGGCAAGATGGCTCTTATAAATAGGAATATCACACATAATCAGAAGAACACAGTAAGATCAAGGCTCCTACATCCAAAGCTTCCAAGAAAAATATGAAATGGTCTCAGGCCATGGAAGAGCTCAAAAGGGATTTTGAAAATCAAGAGAAGAAGAAAAATTTGGAAGAGAAATGAGAGCTATGCAAGAAAATCATGAAAAATGAATCAGCAGCTTGGTAAAGAAAACTCCAAAAATACTGAAGAAAATAACATATTTAAAATGAGACTAATTCAAATTCCAAAAGCTGTTTAAAAAAGCCAATGAGGAGAAGGATGCCTTAAAAAGCAGAATGGGCCAGATGGAAAAAGAGGTCCAAAAGCTCACTGAAGAAAATAATTCCTTAAAAAAATAAAATAGAAAAAATGGAAGGTAAGGACTTTATGAGAAATCAAGATATTTTAAAACAAAACCAAAAGAATGAAAAAATAGAAGACAATGTGAAATATCTCATTGGAAATACAAATGATGTGGAAAATAGATCCAGGAGAGATAATTGAAAAATGATTGGTTTACCTGAAAATCATGATCAAAAAAGAGCCTAGACATCATCTTTCAAAAAATTGTCAGGGAAAACTGTCCTGATATTCTACTGGAAAGAGTCTACCAATCACCTCTGGAAAGAGATCACAAAAGGAAAACTCCTAGGAATATTATAGCCAAATTCCAGAGTTCCCAGATCAAGGAGAAAATGTTACAAGCAGCCAGAAAGAAAAACATTTCAATGTTGTGGAAACAAAATCAGGCTAACAAAGCAGTTGGCAGCTTCAACACTAAGGAATCATGGGGCTTGGGATATAATATTCTAGAGGTCAAAGGAGCTAGGATTGAAACCAAGTATCACCTACATTTTTTTTATAAATTTATTTAACTTTATACATTCATTTTCACTAGATTTTGGGTTCCAAAATTTTCTCCCCATTTGTCCCGTCCCCCCTCCCCAATACACTGGACATTCTAATAACCACATCACCAATCTGTCCTCTCTTCTATCATCCCTCCCTTCCCTTACCCCATCTTCTCTTTTGTCCTGTAGG
>CM053773.1:173856606-173883092 GCA_028658325.1 Potorous gilbertii
TCTCTGGTCTTAGTTTTTTTCCCTTTTCTGGGCATTTTCCCAGCCAGTTACTTGACTTCTGAGAGTTCTCTCCACCCCCTGGCCTAGATCCGCCCAGCTAGTGCTTGGGGTCTGAGATTCAAATGCTCCCAGCCAGTTACTTGACTTCTGAGAGTCCTCTCCACCCCAGCCTAGGTCTTCCCAGCTAGTGCTTGGGGTCTGAGATTCAAATGCTGCTCCCCAGTCTCAGGGCTTTTGGCAGCAGGCCTGACTGCTCTTCAATGGAAGCTTATCTGCTGGTGCTCAGGGTGGGGCAGGGCCGCCTCTCAGGCTCAGTTCCCTCAGGGGTTTATGCAGAGATCTTTTGTAATGGAGCTGCTGCCAAACTCCTGCCTGCTCTTGGATCCTCTGTCCTCAGCTGCCTCTGCCTCTGCAGCAGAGGCTGCCTCCCGAGGGGGTCCGAGTCGCGGAGATACCCTGCTCCCCTCTCAGACCATCTCTCTCACTGACCTGTGAGTCTGTGGGTGGAGGGACCTTCACGGCCACTGGAGATTCTGGTCCTTGACGCCTGCTTGGATCTGCTCGCTCCTCTCAGTGCCACACGGCCGGGGGAGGGCAGGACAGGGCTCTGCTCCTGTCCGGGGCGTGATGGACCCCTGGGGTCGGCTTTTCAGGGCTTTCTGCAATGGAAATCTCCTTCACTGTGTTGCTGCGTGGCTTCGACTGTTCCAGAATTTGTCAGGAGTTCTTTTTACAGGAAATCCATGGGCTGTGGGTTCGGAGCTAGTAAAAGTGAGTCTTTCTACTCCGCCATCTTGGCTCTGCCCCCCCAAGTATCACCTACTTAGTAAAACTGAGTATAATACTTCAAGGGAAAAATGGAATTTCAATGAAATAGAGAACTTCTAAACATTTTGTTGAAAAGACCAGAGCTGAATAGAAAATTTGACTCTCAAATACAATAATCAAGAGAAACATGAAAAGATAAACAAGAAAGAGAAGCCTGAAGAGACTCATTAAAGTTGAACTATTTACATTCCTACATGGAAAGATGATATTTGTAGCTCATGAGACCTTTCTCAGTATCTGAGTAGTTAGAGGGAATATCTATATGTGTATATCTATCTATCTATCTATCTAGGTATATCTATGTCTATATATCTATATCTATCTATCTATATATATATATATATGTGTGTGTGTGTGTGTATGTGTGTGTGTGTCAGTGTGTATGTATATATGTGTACTTATATGCGTATGTAAATATTTGTATATGTGTGTGTATGTGTGTGTTTGTATGGAGAGAGGGCACAGGGTAAGCTGAATATGAAGGGAGGATACCTAAAATATAAAATTAAGCATTGGGAGGAATGTACAAGAAGAAAGAGAAAGGGGTATGTAGAATGTAGTAAAGCATTTCATATAAAAGAGGCAAGAAAGAGCTTTTACAATGAAAAGGAAGAGTGAGGAGATGAAACGGAATAAGCGACACTCTCATGGGATTTGGATTAAGGAGGGAATAATACACATTCACTTGGATGTGGACAACTATCTTACCCTACATTAAGGCAGAGGGGAAGGGAATAGGAGAGGGAGGATAAATGAAGAGATGGTAGATTGTGGGTAATCAGAAGAAACCACTATAGTGGAGGAACAGTCAAGAGAAGGAATGGAATAAATGGAGGGCAGGACAGGATAGAGGGAAATGTGTTTAGTCTTTTGCAACATGACTTATGGAAGTGTTTTTCATGGTTACACAAATACAATGTTTATTGAATTACTTGTTATCTCAATAAGGGTGAGGGGAGAGGGAGGAAGGGATGGAAATGTGGAACTGAAAGCTTTAAAAATGAATGTTAAAAATTGTTTTGGCATGCAACTGGAAAATAAATTGTACAAGCATTGAGGTATAGAAATCTGTCTTGTGTTATAGGAAGGGGGTTGTGTTATAGAGGGAAGGGGGATGGGAAAACAGAGAGTGATAGAAGGGAGGGCAGATTGGGGAATGAGATGATTGGGGTGCATGCTGGCCTGGGGTTGAGGAGGGGAGAGATGGGGGGAAATTTTGAAATTCAAAATGTTGTGGAAGTGAATGTTGAAAACTGAAAATAAATAAGCTACATATATATATATATATATATACATATATATATACACACACACATATATTTCTTATAAAAATGAATGTTGAAAACTAAAAATTAATTAATTTGAAAAATTATAAGTATGAATCATTCCTTCTACCAGGTTACTCTGAATATGGGGTCCACTCCCTTCTCCCACCCCCATCTGTAGCCTGTCCACCACAGGTTAAAGAGAGTTTTTATTACTGAAGTAATGCCAACAGTGTTGGTAGGAAGCTGTCTAGCTTACCTCATTTACAGGAAAGCTGTCTGGGGGCAGTCTCTTATGTTTCTGGCCAAAAATAATGATATAACTTGGAATTATGTCCATGACAATAGCCACAAGTGACATCCAGGACATATAAGTAGAGTACATACTGTTCTATGGGGGCTGGGAAATTGCAGAATGCACACCAATACATTGGGAATCTGGTACCTGTTGGAGAAACTACTGAGATAAAAATTAAAAGAAAATCAGGGGGCAGGTTAGGGGAGGAGCTCACCCCAGAACACCATCTGGTAGCTTCCCATTTTGAACTACTTGTTCTTGGGAAAGAGATTTTAAGCTCTGTTATTTCTAGCTACCTAAGGCATGTAAGTGCTGTCAGTACCCTGGTACCCTGGGGCAAAGCCTTGGTTTCCTTAATTAAAACTCTAGCCTAAAATCTCACACATGCCTGGCAAATGCCAAGTATGACAAATCATCTTAGATTGTTGTTCTCAGCTCTTCATCTTGTTCTGCTGTCTGTGAGCTCTACAAGGTGCAAGGGCAATGTTTAATTGATGTTTCCCTTATGACTGAGCCATGGGTCCTGGCACACAGTAGGTAGTTAATAAATAATTGTTGAATTGGATTGAAGTGAACTGGGTTTGGGCTGTGGATATGAGACTGCTAAGGAAGTTCCTTCTGCCAGCCTATGGATTTACTGTAAGAGGATTGTCTGCAGCATAAGCCCCAGGGCAGTTCTGGCTGGCTGCCTGGGAAACTCACACAACCCTTTCTCTCCAATGGTCCTGGTAATTCATGCATTACCAGCATTTAAAGCCTGAATTGCAGGATAATTGGGTCTGCACAGCTGCTGATCTCCAGGTGTTGGCTGATGTCCAAAGATGGCACACTTTCTTGGGTGTTATTGTGACCTATTTTGTGTTCACTGGTACTTTTCATTTACTGAACAAAGAGATATTATTCATCATCATCATCATTTTAGTTACATAATAATAGCTGGAATTTATGCAACTCTTTAAAGTTTGCAAAACACTTTACAAATATTATCTCCTTTGATCCTCAATAAAACCCTTCCAGTTAAGTGCTATTGTTATCCCATCTAGGAAAGGGAGGCAGAGGTTAAGTGACTTGCCCAGGGTTCCAGAGCTAGTAAATGTTTAAGGCTAAATTTGAACTCAGATTTTCCTGACTTCCAGCCCAATGCTCTATCCACTGGGATAGAGCTAGCTGCCACTACCTGAGGAAGAGTCAGACACACATGCAACAAAAACCAGAACTCCCTTAAGGATTAAAAATAACTCTAACACAGAAAGCAAAGGAGAGGTGAATGGTGGGTGTGAGCAAGCACTACCATGTAAACAATGAGAACTTTGGAAAAGTTGTCATGGAAGAAATATTGATAGACTTGTTATAAGTGTGAAGGATGGCGAGTATTGGACAGCCATAGTGATAGCCTAGATATGTCAAATGAAAGCACTGAAAGTATCCAGAACAATTGAGTGTCCACTCAACTCTCTGTCAACCCTCTCCCCACCTGTGACAATTATATGTGGAAATACAAACAAGGAGGAAAGCACAGAATGAGTTTCAATTGTTATGGTTGTCAGAAAGCTTATGAATCAGTGACATCATAGATTGACTTAATTATTTAAGTAAATGGAATGGTGACTTGTCCAAGGACCTTTCATTTTGAATTCCACCAAAAATCAAAAGTAAAAGAGTGAGAAATAGTATCAGTGGTGGCAACTGGCCTTTATATAGTCCTTTAAAATTTACAATGCATTTGCATTACCCTGTTGGAGCCTCACAATCATCCTGAGCGACAAATATCATTATTTCCATCATATTGCTAATAAAGTTGAGGGTCTGAAAGGAAAATTGAGTCATCTCAGATCCTAGCCTTCCTATAACCTAATACAGAAGCCTCCCAAATTTGCTAACTGATGTCAATTTGGTCCTCTTCAGCAACAAAGTACAGCAACCAGACCATATCAAGAATGTCATGTTCAATTCTGGCCACAACATTTTAGGAAGTTTTTAATAAACTGAAGACCTTCCAGAGAAGGGAAACAAGGACAGAGCAGGACTTCTTGAACATATCCCACAAGGACTGGTTGAATGAATCAGGCATGTTTAACATGCCAAAGAGAAGACTTAAGTAAGGTATGAAAGCTACTTTCAAGTATTTGAAGGGCCGTCATGTGGTAGCTTAAGAGAGAAGAATTGTTCTGTGTAGAACCAGAGGATATAATGATGAATAATGGGTGAGAGTTGCACAGAGGTAAATCTAAGCTTTGTAGAAGGAAAACCAAACCAAATCAACCTAACAATTGGAGCTATCCCAAAGTAAAACAAACTGCTCAGGGGGAAAACAAAATGTGGTTTCCCCTCACTGGAAGATTATTAGGAAATCAGAGGTAAAATGGAAATATAATCAGACTTAGAAGGAATCCTCAAAGATCAACTAGTCCACCCATTTTACTTTATATATCAGGAAACTGAGGCGCAGAGAGGTTAAATGACTTCTGGATTAGAAAGACAGAGTGACGTTCAAACTGATACACTTTCTCCATGCCTTCCAACATGTCCCTCTACCAAGACAATTTTAGGTAACATTAATGTAATCTTGAAGAGGGAAGAATCACAATATTTAAAAATCCAGTTTGGTTCATTATTCCAGAACAGCTGAGTAACGAAGTGATGATCCCATTCCTTCTTAGACCACTATTTTCAGGTTATTAATGGGACTTCTCCCAGTGACTAATATTGGGAATGTCTTTTGAATAATAGAAGAAGCTGCGTCCTTTTCAATGTAATAGAAGACATTTCCCTTAGCTGGGACTTAGACTAATTATGTAAGGGTAGAGAAGGCAAAAACTGGATGAAAGCATGAGGTCCTCTTTGTTCAAATTTTCATTTCCACTCTTAATGCATTTCTTTATTTAAGGCCTTATTATTCTTGACCTATTACCTACATTTTTAAGAGCCTGATGGAAAGGACTTTTTAGACCAGAAAAAGTATTATTTCTTAAAATGTTCCATTTTACAAATGAGGACCTTTTCAATATGCTTTGGTACTCCCTTTTCTCAACACACATGCACCCACCACACACACATACACTCACACACAATCTATTCTCAAGCTTCTTTGCCTTTGCTAAAGCTGTTTCCTATTGCTCTCTTCCTATTGGACAGTTCATTGTTTAATGTGGAGCTGGAATGCCAACTCCTACAGAAAGACTTTTTGATTGTACTCCCCACACACCTACTCCTTCACATCTTATTTCACATTTTTAACCTCCAATTAATCAAGCATGTAAGCTGCAAGCATTTATTAAGTGCTTACTATGGACAAGGGACTTCGCTAAGTTCGAGGATATAAAGAAAAAAAAGTTCCCATCTTCAAAGAGCTTATATTCCAATCAAGGAGAAAACACATATATATGTAGGTAAAATGAGGCACTGGTCAACGAGCTCTGTTTTTATGGGCATTTGCAGAATGATTAGCTTATTCCATCTCTGATGTGGAAGATGCTGAGGGAAGCTACAGCCTTCTAGTCAGGATGACTGTAATGGAAAGGCCTTAGAGAGACGTTGGGCATGTGTAGATATTCTGTAACTGGCTTTGGTCTGCTTACCAAAAGATGAAGAGATTGTGTAGCTGAAACCCGTGGGCATTCAAAGGTTGCTCATAAGGGCCTCTGCCCTTTTCTTTGGGTGAATTCTTCCTACTGTCAGTGAGCCAGTGAGAAGAAAAAATATTGTGAGAGGAGAGGCCTCTGGTTCAATCCATCTGAAGTTAACATGTGACCTGTGAATATAAGCATCAGTTTCTTCCCTCAGCATCTATCTTTTCATTTTACATTATGGCTACTGATGGAGGATACAACTTGATGAGTTCCAAAAGGAAAGTCATATCTGTGCTGGGTTTTATAGCCAGACAATCCAGCTTTGAAGGGAGCAGATCCGGAACAACAGCAGTTGAGACAAGAGCTCAGGCAGCATCACTGTGGCATTTGGATGTGAAATTGGAGAGTTCAAAGCTATCTACTGTGCTTCTAGAAATAGGGTCCAAGGAGCCCTGGTGTGCCTTGAGATCCTTGTGGGGGGTATGTGACATCAAAATTATTTCAATAATAGTAGTACAATATTATTTGACTATTAAAATGCTCATCCCTTTTCCAACTACATATCCACATGTATCCAACTACATGTATTTCAACAAAAACAACATTGCAACAAATTTAATGGAGGAGATAGGAAAATTGAACTATCTTCTATTAAGTCAGACGTTAAAGAAATGCACAAGAATATGTAAAACAATACTCTTTTCATTAATTAATTTTGTCTTAGAGAATATAGTTATTTTTCATTAAAGTGTTATTTATACTAACATATAATAGATTGATTGTTACTCTTTTTAACTACATAAATATTTTGGACATTGTCAGTTTTAATTTCTACTATGGGAAATATTGATAGTTATAATCCACATAAACAAAAGCTCTTTAGATTCCTCAATAATTTTGAAGAGTAAAAAGAGGTCCTGAGACAAAAGAAATGATAACCATTACTATATAGAAACTGCATTAAATCTTAGCCTAATATCCCCAAAGACCAAGGTGATAGTAAAGGAGAGGGTATGCCCCCCCAAGCCTGTATGTGGGGAATGCTTATACTTTTGTTCTTTCTATATCTTCAAAGTAACCATCCCTGTGTAAAATCTAATTGATTTCAATTGTCTAAATGGAACTGGAATGCTAATTATTGACATCTGGCAGTGATGGGAATGAATTCTGAAGGAGGGGCTGACGTCAAAAGCATTTAAAGATACCCTAATCCTTTGGGGAGTTCCCCTAGAACCTCAAGGGGAAATGTAGCCTGCCTTACTGTGAGAGATGTAAGACCAGAGTATTCACAATGTAGGTATTTGGAAGATACATACAAAGGAGATACAAGGGAATTTTAGATGAATTGGAACTAGAAGTTGGATCACATAGTTAATATCTGAGGCTGGTTTTAAACTTGTATCCTTGACTGCAGATGTAGCACTCTATCCATTGTGCCACCTACCAGTAGTAATGAGATCACAAAATGAGAGTATTCATCGACAAAAGAGAGCCTCAAGTCTAGGAGAGAGCCTTGAGAGACACTCACAGACAGTAGGAGAAACACTGAAGAAAATGCAGCAAAGAAGATTGAGGAAAGGTCATACAGATAAGAGGAATACCAAATGATATTAGTGTTACAAAAATCCAGAAGAGAATACAGGAGGAGAAGGTTACAGTGTCAATTACTAGAAAGGTCAAAAACAATCAGGACTGAGAAAAGATATAGTAATTAAGAGATCCTTAGTAACTTTGGACAGAACAATTATGTTTTAGCACCCTTTCTTGGTTCATCTTGCCAACTCTACTCACATGGACAGGTTTTGTCCCCAGAATATGACTGATTACTTCTCTTCTCAAAGTTCTAAGGATCACCATAAGAGATTGTGGCTTCTAGTTCAATTTCTCATGAGCCCCCATCTGGTGTCTCCTCCTTTCTAGTAGAACTTTATTGATGACCCAGTAGAACTGCATTGACTTTCAGATAGTCTAGTTACTAAGAAGGTATATCAAAAATAGTAGTTACAAATGTAACTCTGAGCTCAGGTCTAAATATTTGCTTAAGATTCTTCTCATTAGAAACACTAATGCATTGTTGGTGGAGCTGTGAGTTGCTCCAACCATTCTGGAGAGCAATTTTGTACCCAAAGGGCTACAAAAATGTGCATACCCTTTGATCCAGTAATATACCAAACAAATCATAAAAATGGGAAAAGGCTCCACATGTACAAAAATATTTATAGTAGTTCTTTTTGTGGTGGCCAAGAACTGGAAATCAAGGGAATACCCATCAATTGGGGAGTGGCTGAACAAGTTGTGGTGTATGAATATAATGGAATACTATTGTTCTATAAGAAATGATGAATACTTGAACTTCAGAAAATCTTGAAAAGATTTATATGAACTGATGCTTAGTAAATGAACAGAACCAGGAGAACATTATATACAGTAACAGCCACAATGTGTGAAGACATCCAGAGAAAGAATTATGGAATAGGAATGCAGAATGAAGCAGACTATTTTCTTTTGTGTTATGTTTTGTTTTTCATTGTGTCTTCCATTCGTTTTAATTCATCTATGCGACATGACTAATGTGTAAATGTGTTTAAATAGGGAAATGTGTGTAGAACCCATATAAGATTGCATGCCATCTTAGGGAAGGAAGGGAAAGGGAGGGGGAGAAATTTTAAAACTTATGGAATTGATTGCTGAAAACTGAAAACAAATAAATTAATTAAATAAAATGATTAAAAAAGATTCTTTTGATTGGTGGAAAGAATGATTACTTGATTTTTCGTGCCTGTGGGAGGGTAAAATTGGTGATTGTTTGAGAGAGGAATGCTCTTTCTTTTGACTTCTCCCTTCAAAAGAGGACACAGAATTTAAGTTCTCTTTAGTAGGACTTTGTGGTGAGACAAAGACTCTAGGAACAAACCAACATGTTGAGGACTCAACATGTTCTAATTTCCATCTTCCTGTACTAGAGACTTTTGGAAATTTTCTCTTTAATAAGACTGAGAATTCCTTTGCACTCTCTCTCTCTCTCTCTCTCTCTCTCTCTCTCTCTCTCTCTCTCTCTCTGTCTCTGATAGTACAGTAACAGTCACGGAATACTGGAGATAGAAGTGACCTTGGAACACTGACTATGGAATTTCAGGGCTAAAAGACTTGAGAGCCATGCAGTCCAATTTATTTTGCATTTGTCTTCGAATCTCTAGTGCCTAGTTCAGTGACTTGTTCATGGTAGGTGCTTGCTAAATGCTTGTAAATTGATTTGAATTTCAGAAGAGAACACTGAGGCTAGAGAGGGGAAAGGGCTTGCCAAAGTCAACCTGGAAATGTGTGGCACAACTAACATCAGAGAGCTTGTCTCCTGACTCCCACTCCAGGGTTTTTCTACCCCATCACAAGGAGAACAGGTCGGAATTTATGGGAAACTTCCAGAGTGGAGCTGATTACATTATCAGTTTTCCTTTTCCCATCCTCTGACTTTGCTCTCCCCAGGGAACTACAGGCACCCAGAAGGAAGGAGCTCCTTGGAAAGCAGTTTATTGTCCTGGATATTTGCCAGGCGGCACCGTAAGGCGGGCTCATTAGACAGCGACCCGCCACTCTCAACATGCCCACGATTCCTTTTCACATAAATACCCAGCCTTTAAAATTTAATAAAAAACATACCAATTATAAAAGCTATTTACCCAGTCACATCCATCATGGGCACCGTAGCTTTTATGCCTGCACACCTGATTTCAACTCATAAGTCACTTTTACATCCTCTTTAGCTGTTAACTACGCAAATGAGCCCGCGGCAAACACTACTGTGATTCAATAGCCATAGAATACATCTTCCCTGATAATCTTCCCCACATACCCCTCCCTGGGGTCTAGAGATCCTTTTCTGCTCCAAAATTCCGGGTTTTTAAGATAACACTTGTAAAGCACTTAGTAAGTGCCTGCCACATAGTAGGTGGTAAAGATGTTCTTTCTCTTCCTGCTCCCCTCCTTTCTAGGACCTTTCTGATGTCCTAAAACTCTTTCCAGATCTAACATTCTATGTTCTAAAATCCTTTATAGCTATTGACATTTTATGTTTTAAACTTCCTTTCAAGCTTGGCACTCTACACTCTAACATTTCTATCTTCTAAGGTTATTACCAGATTAAACATTTTATGTTGTAATGTCCCTTTCAATTCTAATATTTACTTTCTATGTTCCCTTCTATGTCAGTTTATACATGTTCTGTGTTCTAATGTACCTTCTAGCTTCAATTTTTTATGATCTATGTTCCTATAGCTTCCCCACCCCCACTAAAACAATCTGAAGATGGTTAACTATTTCTCCTCTTAGATTCTGTGAATAATCCAGAAGGGCTGTGGTTTTGAATTCTGTTGTTAATGAACCTCTGACCAATAAGATCCAATTTATTATTAATAGTTGATTAGTTTTTAAAAAGTGTATTTACTGACATGGTGTAACAGGGACAATGAGTACAAAACCAATCCTCTCCAAAATGTGAGGTATACTTTCATAAAACTATACACAGGATCCATGGGGCAAATAGTTTACATAGACACAGAATTAAAGTACAATAAGAAGGTGACAGTTTGGTGGCACAGTGACTGGAGCACCTGGAATCAGGAGAAACTATCCTCAGACACTTACTAGCTGTGTGATCCTGGGCAAATGTCTGAACCCCAATTGTCTTCCTCCCCCCAGAAAAGGACAATGAAAAGCAGCTAGGTAGTGTAGCTAAGTGGTGCACTGGACAGAGTACTGGGCTTGGAATCAGGAAGACTCATGTTCATGAGTTCAAATCTGTCCTGACATTAACTGTGTGACCTAGGCAAGTAATTTAACTCTGTTTGCCTCAGTTTCCTTATCTGTAAAATAAAATGGAGAAGGAAATGGCAAACCACTCCAGGATCTTTGCTAAGAAAACCCAAAATGGGGTCATGATGAGATGAACATGACCAAAATGAATGAATAGCAACAATAAAGTTCAATGATAGTGAGTACACATGTAAAGAATATATTAGGCCATAAAAGTAAACGTAGTACTGCTGACCATTGGAAGTTCCTTCTTTTTGTGCCAAAAGACCATAGTCTTTAAAATTTCCTCATTTTTCCATTAACTATCTTTCTGCATCCATATTTGTTTTAGGTGTGTCCTCAATGTGTGTGCTTCTCTTGCTATTCTAATTGGATTGGGTGTTGTTTTGTTTTATGTGCTTGTTTTTGGTCCAGTGTCTGATGATATGTTTGTAAGTAGGGTAATATAACAGTCTCTCTGGGCTCAGTCCCCCTTTTCCCTTTCGCTATCTGGTGTAGGCACAAAGGTTTGTCTCTTCACGGTGCTCTCAAGTCTGCAACCTACTCAAGTTTGACTGATGGCTGAGGTTCACCATCTGTGAACTACATGCAGTTTATGATATGTAAGCCCACAGAGTGTGACTACATCTTTTAGACAGTCATAAAATGTCTCCTGTCATCATCTTTCTACATCCTGTATTCAAAGCACCTTAATCTTTCAAATTGACTAATGACTCGTTCACTCCGAGTTTATACATTTTTATTGATTGATTGATTTAATAGAGGTATCTAAGTCTTCTATAATTATATTAATTGAGGTTGGAATAGAAACTCTGCTGTTCCATACTCTTGATCTAAGCCTTGTCAAATACTGGCTTGGGCTGTAATGCAGCCTGCAACATTCTTGACTATGGCTAGAATCAGATTAAAATGTAATGTGAAATAATTAACAAAATAAATAAAAATGCAATAGGACATAAATTATGTTAATATATGGTTTTCTAAGTCAATATGGGACTCTAGGGATCCTTTTGTATGGTTCAATGGTTCCTGTTTCTATTTGAGTTTGACACTGCTACTCCAGAGAGAAAATGAGACTTGTTAGCTTCTCTAGTTCACCTCTATTTTTTAAGGAGCTATTCCATGCAATCCAGTCTCCTCTAGGAATCCTTACTTGAATATTCCAGTCAAATGATCTACCTTTTCTGAACACTTAAAATGCTTACTGTCTACATTAATAAACTTGTCACTAAATTTTCTAATGTATTATGTTTCTCTCAAATTGTCCATGAGGTTTAGTTGTGGTTCTCCTAACTGGAATGTCCCATCTTTGTTTTGATTTTTTTTAAGGCAGATTTTATTCATCTTTTATTTTTATGTTACTCAACTTTTCCTTTATCCCCTCTCCCACCTGCAGAGCTATCCCTTATAAGAAGAGAAAAAATTCAGCAGTGTGAATAATTACATCAAAAAACAAACAAAATGCCTGACTAATAATATGAAATTATATTAATAATTATATAATCATGTAATTTAAAAATTATATGTAATATTCCACATTTGTGTGCTCCATAGTCTAAAAAGGAATGAATGAGAGTATCCTCTCATATCTCTTTCTTGGGACAAAGCTTGCTTTATATTGTTGCTGTTTTTATTTTTAGAATTTTGTAACAATCCTGATAACATTTTTGAATCTCTGTGTCTCCTTTTATATCTTATTTTTCCCAACCGTAACACTAGGGCAGGGTCTTTTTGAATAATAGATTTACAGTAAATATTTTCTTTTTACTTGATGAATTTTGCATTTACTCCATAAATATGTATACTAAATAGCTATTATAAATGATGCCCTGTTCCTGTTAGTGTATGTGTGTATGTGCACATGCGTGCATGCATGTGTGTGCGCGTGTGTGTGTGTGTGTGTGTGTGTGTGTGTGAGAGAGAGAGAGAGAGAGAAAGAAAGAGAAAGAGAGAGAGAGAGAGAAGAGGAGAGTAAAGAAGAGGAGAGAGTTGAGAGTTCCAGGGGCAGATATGTGTCTCACTTTGTGCTATCAAGAAACTCATAGTCACAGAAGTAAGACATCTATATCAATAACATTGTGGTAGGATAGGACATAATAACAAACATACTAAGGTGCAAGCACAGCGATATGGGACTTTAGAGTGAGGAAAACCTAAATTCCACCAAGAAAAAAATAGGGAAGGCTTTATGGAAGGGGAAACATTAGAACTTTTTTTTAGGAAACATGATTTTGACAGATGGAGATAGAACCTTTGATTAGCCAACATTTCAGGTGTTTGCCTATAAGGTGTCCTAATATGAAGATATTATCCCATGACTCTATAACTTGATTTTAACTTTAGAATAGCATACTAAACATTCAATAAATGTGTGTGGTAATTGATATTGTTAAAATTCAAGCTTCTTAGCCAGGCATTGAAGGTTTTCTACATAACCTTGAACCAATCTACCTTTCCAGACTTCTCCCACTTCCTCCCTTCAAAGATCCTATATTTATATAAAATTGGACAATTATTCCCCAAATTTTGCTTATCATTTTATTGCTTCATACATTTACCTAGGCCAATCTCCACCCCACCTCCATATGCATAGAAATGCTTTTTCTTTTAATCTAAATTTGCCTTTTTTTTTTCTTTTTGAATTAGGAAACCCTTCTCTTCCTTCAGGGTCCAGCTCAGATATTATTTCCTCCATGAAGCCTTCCCTGAATTCTCTACTTGGAAGTGGTTATATCTTTTTTCCTTTGTGATCATCCCTTCTCTTTTCACATGTTCTATGTGTTCGCAGTCATGTTTCATGACTATGTTTTTCACTAACTATGCCTTTGATCAGTCTCTTAAGAAGGGCTCTGGTAAGAATCTTGTCAGCAAGGACTGAGAAAGAGACCTCCCCTGTGATTGTCGCAGGACAGTGTTTTTCCTTTACCTTTATAGAGATGTTTTTGATCACAGATCTAGGGATAGAAGGAACCTCAAGAGCTATCTAGTCCACCCCTCTCATAGAATGAGTTTAGGAAACTGAACCCTGGGAGACTTCAAATTGTCTAAATTGTAACTATAATACATTGTAGAATTTTGCCATGAATTGAAATTAAACTCATTACTTTATGTTGTGTAGATTTAATCTTCTTCCTTTAAAAGATTTCAATAGCATTTGCCCTTCTCTAATCTTAAAGTGCCTTTCCTATTATTCAAAATCTTTCAAAGATCAAATGGTGGCACTATCAACAGGAATAGGGAAATTAGGAGAAAGAATGGACTTTGGAAAAGCAATGAGTTCATTTTACAGCATGATGAGTTGAAAGGCATGAATTGTTCCCCCGATAGCTGTATGGAATTGGGGTGGGAGGATCTGTATGTCATGACAGCCTATAGGTAGAGACTTTCTATAGATTCCACTCATGAATTATCAATTTCAGAGTAATTAGAATGATTGGTTGGTTGTTGTGCTTTGTTCTCGAAGAGGACCAAAATGACATTACCATGATAAAGTCAAGTTTCAATCTGTCCAACTGTGGCTGATTATACCAATACAAGTTCGGGAATGTTGTACCACAGATTAGGCATAGATAGTTCGTGTGAGCATTTGGGGTGGATACTCCAAATTTGTGCATCCTATGTTTGCTTTGTGCAATCTTAATTCTGCTTTGCTCATAGAGCACAGTACCTTTTCTGATGTGGGCATGCCACCTGAGCAGTCCTGTGCTAGTATCTCCTATGTCATGCAATCAAATTCAAAGTTCTTGAGAGAGATAACAAAATTGAATGATCATAGATATTCTCTCTCTCTTTCTCTCTTTCTGTCTCTGTCTCTCCTCTTCTCTCCCTCCCTTTCTCTTGCTTTCTTTCTCTCTCTCTCTCTCTCCTCTTTTCTGTACATGTGTATTTCTTCCTTCCTTCCTCCCTTCCTCCCCTCCTTCCTTCTTTCCTTCTTTCTTCCCTCCTTCCTTCTTTCCTTCCTGTCTTCTTTCCACAGGTAAGAAATTCCTCTTAAAAGTCACATTGCATGGCTTTCACATTACTCTATTTCAATTAACAAGTGTTTTTGTGTGTTGACTGGACATCATGTATCACCAGAACATGAGGGAGGTTGGTCATATAGGAAATATGTACAAGTATATGTGTGGTGGTGGTAGTGGTGGCAACAGATTCAATCTGATTCAACACACATTTATTTGTTAAATACTTATTTTATGGAAGTTACAAGAGGAAACCTGGCATTTGTTTGTGTGACCCTGGGTAAAGCATTTCACCTCTCTTCTGTCTCTCGAAATTCTCTGTAACTGTAAAGTACAGAATAGTTGTTCATCTGTGTTGGTAGAAGGTGTTTCCTCACTGGAAATTCTATGGACTAATAAAATCATTGATCTGATCCCCATCTTTCCTGACCAACTTTCCCACCTCAACCCAGGAGTTAACAAGTCACTGGATACAGAGATACAGAAAGGTAGAGACAGAGCTAAAGATAAAGACAAAGATGCAAAGAGGCAGGCAGACCATGAGACAGAGGTAGAGAAAGCATTAACAAGTAAGAAGATCAGGAAAGGTGTTCTATAGGACATGGCATGGGAAGCAGAAATAATGAATCAGTACATTCCTGGTATGGTGTCAGCTTGTGCAAAGTCATGGAAATAGGATATAAGAGGTCAAGTTCAGGGAATAAAGAGTATGTTACTTTGGTTGGAAATTGGAGTGTGTGAAGAGAAGCAAAGTATAGAAATCCTGAAATGGTAGACTGGGGACATACCGTAAAAGGCTTTAAAAGGTAAGTTGCTGTGCTTGCATATTATCCTGGCAATAAAGGAGCTACTGGAGATTCTTGAGAAGTCTGACTACTATAACGGCATCTATAAAATATTTATAAAACCAGAGGAAAGTCTCTATCTCATGGAGGAGATCCTTTTTAAAAGAATTATAGAAGAATGCAGGAAAAAAAATCATAGATAATAGGAAGTATTGGAAGGGTTATATTCTGTAGTGGAGGAAGGAATTCCCATGTGAGGAAATCATAGATTCTTGTGTTGTTATTTGTTGGCATCTCCTTCAATTGAATTGGAAGCACAATGGTGTCAGGTCCACATCTGATGCTTATAGTTTATCTCCTCTAACATCTAATACAGGAGTTTGCAGTAAATGCAATGCATAGTTGTTTAATTAAATTAAATTCCTCAAAGTTGCTAATGATTTTGATGGCATTTCAGTATTAACTGGGGTTCTGAGCATTTTTGCTTGTTCATCCATGATCTCTGGGCCAAGAATGTTCAGAGGGCCAGGATACCAAAGACTAATGGTCTGCCTCTATAAAAGCATGATTCCTGGCAAGCATTTACACCAATATTGCAAAAAGAGCAATCTTGTTATTTTTTCATGTATCTTGGCTCCCAAGGATGCTTGATATCTGCTCTTAGGACTAATGCTTAGAGACTTCAAAGAGAAAATAAAGGAATCTATTCCCCTGGGCAAGAGAAGATTTATTTGTTTGTTTGTGCCATGAAGACCTTAAGTAAACTGAAGCATAGCTAGGCACACTTCACTCCCCCAAGGACAGAAACAGCACAGAACACAGGCAGGCAGAGCCACGTAGAATCAGTTGACACTCTCCTTGCCCTCCCTCCCTCCATTTCTACATCAAGAAGTCTTGCATGGCTCTATCTTTCCTTCTCTGGTACAATGGAAAGAATGCTAATTTATGGCTGAAAAAAAGAGATATGAAAAGACATACCCACTTAAATCTTTGTGGAGATGAAAGGTCCAAGAGGATGATATTCTGAAGATATAATAAGATCAGTTTTGTTCATTTTTATGCTCTCCTCCCCTTCTTGAATATAGTTTGTTTTATGGGTTGGATCTTATAGAGTGGGGAGAAGAAAGGATAATTAGGGAAATTATGGTCTTGTAAAATAATAGTGATTTCTTTAAGAGCGATGGTGGGTACAATCAAGAGGGATCAAGGTGGAATAAAGGGAGTATTCTTTGAAGTTCTCCCTACATCCCCTTTTAAACAACATTTAAAGTGTCAAATCAAATTTTTAAGTGGCACAACCAATAAAAAGCCAGAGCGAGTCATTTTTTTTCCAGCCCAGGATGACTTAGGAGATCAGAAAGAGGGGTTGCTGGACACTAGGATTGGAATGGCTGGGAGTGCAACAAAGCAGAAACAATGCCAGCTGTGGGCCTTGAAGGAAGTTACAACAATACTACCAAGTGGTCTCAGTGCTCAGATACAGTGAAGGAATTGAATATCTGGCCAGAAAGAGAACACTGAGGACCCTTGTTCTAGTACTGGGCACAGGATGGTGCCATTTGGCAAATTCAGTGCCTATTATCCATTTCTGGGTTGAAGATCTGAGGCTGTGAGTAATGCTTCCAGTTGCAAGGGAGAAGAGGCCCTACCTGGGTACCAGAAGAGGAGTTGTGGTCATAATGGATCAAGACCCTGACTAGGTGAGGAGGAGAGGATAGTCCAGGACAGGAGTGATCATACCTTTCCCAGAAAGGACTTGGAATGACCTTGGAACACCTTGGAAAGACTGAAAAAAATATAGGTGCCCAGAACCAGCTGTAAAAACAGCATGTCATAAAAGCCTGAAGCTTGGGATAATCAAACCTCCCTTCCCCCCACCCCGCCAAGATAGACAGAGCCTAATTCTAATATATAGTTGACACTAAAAAAAAAAAGACTGAAAAAAATGAGCAAAGAACCAAAAAAGAACTTATTCATTTAAAAAAGCTACTATGGTGACAGGGAAACTCAAGACACATACTCAGAAACCAATGTCTTGAAAATATCTACAAGCAAGCCTCAAAGAAAAATGTAGATTGCACATAAACCCAACAAGAATTTCCTTTAAGGAAGGGGTAGGGTAAAAAAAGAGAGAGAAGAATAAATTAAAGAAAATAAGATGGAAGGAAATACACAGTTAGTAATCATAACTGTGAATGTTAATGGGACAAACTCACCCAAAAAGCAGAAGTAGATAGCAGAATAAGTAGATAATAGAATAGAAAGTAATAGTAGATTAGAAATCAGAGTCCAGCAATATGTTATTTACAGGAGATACACTTAAAACACAGAGAGAGTTAAAATAAGGGCTAGAGCAGAATCTGTTACTTTTTACCTGGAGTAAAAAAGCAGGGATAGCAATCATGATCTCAGACAAAATATAAACAAACCAAGCCTAATTAAAAGAGATAATAAAATTACATCTTGCTAAAAGATGTAGAAAATCAAATAATATTAATACTAAATATACATATACCGAATAGTATGGAATCCAAATTCTTGAAGGAAAACTTACTAGGATTGTGTGTGTGTGTGTGTGTGTGTGTGTGTGTGTGTGTGTTCATCCTTTGTTGCCAAAGAAGACCCTACCATCAAAGAAATAATGATATGAGTTGCAATTAACTTTGTTTTGAGTGAGTGAGGGCTGTGTAGATCACCAGCCTCACTTCTCCTCCAGACCCCCTTGAATCCAGTAACCAGATATTCATCAGGATTCCTTGAGATGAGACAGTTGGGGTTAAGTGACTTGCCCAAGGTCACAGAGCTAGTGACTGTCAAGCTTCTGAGGTGCGATTTGAACTCAGGTCCTCTTTATTCCTGCACTGGTGCTCTATCCATTGCACCATCTAGCTGCCCCTTAATAGGATTTTAGAACAACATAAACAGTAAAACTGCATTAGTGAGGGCACTCATACTATTCCCTCTCAGACTGAGATAAATCTAATCATAAAATAAAGAAGAACTTTGAGAGATGAATAGAATTTTAGAAAAGTTAGATATTATGAATGTCTAGAAAATATTGATGTGAATAGAAAAAGAATATACTTTTTTCAGCTGTACATGGCACTTTCATAAAAATTGACTGTGTTTTAGGGCATTAAAAAAATCACACACAAATGCAGAAAAGCAGAAATATTAAAAGCATCCTTTTCAGACCAGAATAATGACAATGAGAAAAGGGTTTTTTAAAGCATGGATTAAAAATGAGCTGAAACCAAATAATCTAATATTGAAGAATGAGTGGGTCAAAGAACAAATCATAGGAAAAAAATTAATAGTTTCATTAAAGATAATTACAATGAGAGAAAATATTGAAATTTGTGGGGTGCAGCCAAAGCAGCGCTTAAGAGAAAATTTCTCTCTAGAGATTTATATCAGTTAAAAAATATAAAGATCAAATCAATGAATTAGACACACCACAAAAAACTACAAAAGAACAAAATAACCCCCCAATTAAATGATAAAATAACAATCTTGAAAATCAAAGGAGACATTAACAAAACTGAATGTTAAAGAAAATTGAACTAATGCATTAAACAAGAAACTAGTTTTATGAAAAGACCAATAAAGCAGATAAGCCACTGTTTAATTTGTTTTTTAAAAAAGAAAAACAAATTTCCAGTATCAAAAATGAAAAGTGAGTACATAACCAATAGAGATGAAATTAAAACAATTATTAGCAGGTATTTTGCACAATTATATGCCAGTGAAACTTACAATCTAAATTAAATAGATGAATATTTGCAAAAATACAAATTTTCCAGATCAACAGAAGAAAATATAGAGTATTTAAGCAATCCAATCTTTAGAAAAAGAAAGCCACAAGAAAAAAATCCCAAGACCTGATAAATTTACAAGGGAATTTTCCCAAATATTTAAAGAACAATTAATTTTAATACTATAAAAGTTGTTTGAAAAGAATAGATAAAAGCATCCTACCAAATTCCTTTTATCACACAAGTATAGTTTTCATACTCAGAATAGAGTGACTAAAAACAAAGAAAGAAAAGTGGACAAATTTTCCTAATAAACATTGATGCAATATTTTAAATAAAATACTAGCAAGAAGATTACAGAAATATATCAGAAAAAATTCATATACTGTTACCAGTTTGAAGTTATACCAGGAAAGCAGGCCTAGTTCAACATTAGGAAAACTATGAATATAATAAATAAAACAAAAATCATAGAACCTTTCTTAAAATAGTAAGTAGTATCCATTGAAAACGAGGAGTGTATATTATTTGAGAAAAACTAGAAGCCTTCCTGATAAGGACAAGGATGAAGCAAGGTTGTCCATCATCATCCTCATTATTCAATATTTTATCAATAAAGCTAGCTCTAGCAATAAGACAAGAAAAAAAATTTTTTAAATAAGAATAAACAATGAGGAAACAAAATTATCACTCTTTGCATAAAATATGATGATATATTTAGAGAATTCTAGAGAATCAATTAAAACACTCATTGAAACAATGAACAGTTTGAGAAAAGCTGCAGTTATAAAATAAGTCTATGAATAATCAGTATTTCTATATGATACCAACAAACCAAAGAAATTGAGTGGATGATCAATAGAATGTGTTAGGGACATGATATGCAGAAGTGTATGAGCACAGCAACCTAGTGTTTAATAAATCTCAAGATCCAAGCTGTTGCTAGAAGATCTCGCTATTCAACAGAAACTGTTGGGAAAATTGGAAAACGATGTGGAGGAATTTGGCATAGACAAACACTGTATATAGCAAGATAAGATCAAAGACTGCATGGTTTAGACATGAAGGATGATATCACAAACAAATCTGGGGAGCATGGAAGAAATTATCTGTCAGATATGCAAATAATAGAAGAGTTTATGCCCATACAATACATAGAGGGGATCATAATAAATAAAACTGATAATTTTGCTACTGTTAAATTACAAAGTTGTTGCACAAACAAAACCAGTATAGCCAAAATTAGAAAGACAATAAGGAGTTGGGAAAATACTGTAGAACCTTATCTGATAAAACATATTTATTCAAATATACAGGGACCTGAGCCAAATTTTAAAAATAAGAACCATTTCTCAGTTGGTAAATAGTCAAAGGATGTGAAGAGGGAGTTTTCAAAAGATGAAATTAAAGCTATCTATAGTCATGTGAAAAAAATGATTTAAATCACTACTGATCAGAAAAATGAATATTTAAACAACTCTGAATGCCACCTCATGTCTATCATATTGGTTAACATGGCAGAAAAGGAAACTGACAAAGGTTTAAGGGAATGTGGAAAAATCAATATATTAAAGCACTATAGAGTTGAAAACTAGTCTGACTATTATGGAGAACAATTTGCAACTATACCTAAAGTGCTCTAAAACTCTGCAAGCATTTTTTTCAGCAATATCACAACTGTGTCTCTATGCTCCTCAAATAAAAAAAAGTAAAAAGGAACCATATGTTCCAAAATATTTATAGGAGCTCTTTTTTTGGCAGCAGAGAATTGGAAATTGAGGGGATGCCCATCAATTGAGGTGTGGCTGAACAAGTTGTAGTTTATGATAGTGATGGAATGATATTACCTTATAAGAAATAATGAAGGGAATGGCTTCAGAAACACCTGTAGACTTATATAAACTCATGAAAAGTTAATTGAGATGAACCAGGAAAACATTGTACACAGTGACAGCTATATTGTAGTGATAATCAATTTTGAAAGGCTTAGTTACTCTTTTCAGACAAGGACACATGACAATTCCAAAGAACTCATGATAAAAAAATTCTATCAACCTTCAAATAGAGAACTGATGACCTCTAAGTACAGACTGATGCATATTGTCTTTCACTTTATTATTTTTCTTTTTTTGTAACATGGCTAATACAAAAATGTTTTCCATGATTTTTTATGTATAATAGACATATTGCTTGCCTTCTCAGTAAGTGGAGGAAAGGGCGGAGGGAGAGAGAGAGAGAGAGAATTTGGAACTAAAAACATTTTTTAAATGCAAAATAATAAAAATTTTAAAAAGAAACACAAAGGAAAGTAGGTACAAGTTAGAGTATCTGGAACGGACTGGTAGAGGAAAGTAGAGGAAAGATATCCTTGTCTCAGGACTGAAATCACAGAGCAGTGGAGATTTAAGAAGGAATATGCTATGTATTAGGTTATATTTGGATTAGGCCTGGAGGAATGCAATGCAATTTAATAAACATTTATTATGAAGTCACTGTGTACAAAACACCTCATAGAATTTTTCTTGGCTATTATTGACTAAAGTCTCACCACCTTTACTATCCAAAATGAATTTGACTCTCTGTGTCCAACTAAAATATAAACGGAGCAGTAAAAGGGTATTCATGAAATAGCTTGAATTCCCATAGATTGTTAGAACCTGATGAATTTTCAGTGGGATCATTTATAACTTAGAAATCAGCAAATACTACAAATTAGAACTTGATTTATTGTTGGGGTTTTTTTTGGTTTTCTAAAAATTGATAGAGAACATGTTAATAAAACATTAAATTTTAAAAAATAAAAAAGTGCTAGCTCGAGTCAGAGAACGTGGTTTCAAATATTGCCTCTTAAGCTTACTACTTGTGTGACCTTGGGCAAGTCACTTATCATCCCCATATCTCACTTTCCTCATCTGTAAAATGGATGAAGGGTTGAATGAAATCTCAGAGATGAAATCCCTCCCAGTGCTAAATCTATGCTCCTACAACAATGCATTTAATATTTAATCCAATTGATCAATCTAGAACAGTCATCTAGAAGTTCTCAGTTTTCCTGCTTTTCACATCAGTCTACAAGAAAACTTAGACTGAGTGAGAGGCTGATGTCCTTGTTAGAGTTATTACCAGTAGTCCTTTTTTGCCTCAGCAATAACGTTCTCTGTCTCCAAGACTGTTGTAATAATTAGCTCCAACTCTCTTCCCTTAACCTTGTAAACTAGGGCTCAAGCTCTCAGTAGATTAGCTTGGAGCTGCCGTCTTGGTTTCCATGGGACCCTTTTAAGGAGAGCTTGTCCTTCAGTAGCTCTTAGGTGTTAGTAGAGCTTTTTGTTTTGTTTTGTTGTTGTATATTTGTTTACCTGATTATTGAGATGAGAGTATTCTCAGGATTAAGTATTTAAAGGGGCTGTCACTAAATGGCTGTTCTTGTCTGTGCCCATGTGATAAACTCCTACAGTGGCCCTTTTAGTGGTTACATCTTGAAGTATTATATTTTAGTATCATGTAATAGTGTTTATAGATAATGTTGTTATTTTCAACATTGTTGTCTTCATCAACATCATGCTTATTTTCCCCATCCAATAGCTTTTATGAAGCAACATTCTACAGGATTCTAAACTTTGTGGGAGAGCTTGTTGCCCAGGATGAATGTTAAGAACTGGCTCTGCCATTAAATCATAACATGACCCATATTATCCATTTTCTGAACCTCAGAATGTTGTAGTTGTTTGGTTGCTTCAGCCACAACCAACTCTTTGTGGAGTCATTTAGGATTTTCTTGGCAAAAGTACAGGAGTGGTTTGCTATTTCCTCCTCCAGATCTTTTTGCAGATGAGGATACTCAGTCAAACAGGGTTAAGTGACTTACCCAGGGGCACAGGACTAGTGTTTGAGGCTGGATTAGAATGCAGGTCTTCCCAACTCCAGGTCCAGTGTTGTATCCACTGCACCACCTAGATGTTCAAGACTTAAAATTCTTATCTGTAAAATGGAAATGATAATATCTGACCTGCCAACTTTCAGTGTTTATGAAGAACTGATGAAAGGATGACTGCAAATAAATTGAGAGTTCTTTTTGGGAAGAGACTCTCTTTGGTAATTATTTGTGTCCCTAACACTTAGCACAAATTTTGGCACATATGCTTAATAAATGTTTAATGACTGACTTACTAATAGGATGGGATCTAGTGTTTCTCCACAGAGAACATAGTACCTAATACGTTATATATTGTACTATTTCAGAGACAGCTTTGTGACAGAGTAGAAAGAACACCTTTGGTGCTGACCTACTTTCAGGGTTACTTTCCACCTATAGTGTCTACCTGCTACCCAACTGTTACCTGTGGTTCCAAGAAGTTGTAGAAGGCATAGTGGGCACACTCCAATAAACTATTTGCATAAATGGGCTTAACCAGGTTGAGGGTAGCCAATAAGTCTGAAACCCATTGGCGAGTTAGAAAAATATCTTGTCTAATCATGTGAAGATTTTACCATGTAGGAATGGGTGAATGTGAACAATTTGTTCCAACAGACCGTTAAGGCAGAGGAAACAGGTACTGTGGAGAACTTAGAGCTTGGTTAGAAATTGAAGACACCAACGTCATCCACTGCATCTCAAGTCACCATCATCAACTGTCTTAACTTTTGTCTTGCCACTGGACTTCAGGGACTCTGGAATAGAGAGGGAGACTGATAATTTTGTGCAACTTTGTCTCAGTTAAATACAGTTTATGTGCAAGTCAAAAGACATAACCCACACCATTTAACTGGTTTGACAGACCTCAAAGCCCTATGGTGATGGACAAGTGATGGAGTAGCAGATATGGATATCCTGGGATCCTTAGTTACAACCCTGAACACAAGTGACCTAGTCCAAAGAGTAATCTCACTAGACTGAAGAACCAGTGGTATTTGGCAGCCCTTTGTGCATCTAATAAGCCTTTTTTTAAGGTAACACACTGTTCACCTCCTGGTGTGAAGAAAGGGCTAGAAAAGGTGCTCTAAAAATTGTCTGCTTACCCAAATCTGGCATGTTTACTGCAGCAGGTAGGGATCTTACCTTATGGCTGAAACACAAAAACCTGTACTAAACCTTTTGCTAAGATGATTTCACTCACCACAGGTACATGAAATGCACACATACTCATGGACAACCTAAAATTCAGTAGACTTGAAAGACAGACAGCTCTTGTTGCAGGAGAACACAATGAGTATCATACCCAAATAGAAGCCCTGAGTAAAACAAAGCTGGCAAATGAAGTTCAACTTACCCAAGTTGGAGCTGGATACATGTATTTCTGGAGTGGCCTCAGTCATAAGGAAGACCATGAAACCAGGTTAAGTTTTGCAATCAAAACCAATCTAGTCAATAAGCTTGTATGCCTCCCAAAAGGAGTAAATGACAGGCTCAAGATAATATGATTGTCATTTGCAGAAAAGTACCACACATCATCATCAATGTTCATGCTCCTACCATGTTGAATCCTAATGAGGTCAAAGAAAAATTTTATGAAGACCTTCATTATCAGTGTGCCAAAAGAAGACAAACTTGTCATTCAGGGTGATTGTAATGTCATATCAGACATGACAGGGAGTCCTTGGAAGGAATGAAGTTGGAAACAGCAAGAGCAGTGATCACTTTCTACTGAAGATTTGTGTGTCTCATGACCTCATTACTAAGACTATCTTCCATTTACCTAAATGCAACAAAACTTCATGAATACACCCTCAGAGAAAACATTGGCATTTAATAAAACCATGTCATTGTAAGACACAGATTGGATATGGGAGTAATGAAGGTGATAAGTGAAGCAGAGTGCTGGACCAATCATAGGCTTATCCTCTCCAGGTTAAACATTTGCATCCAACAAAGAGAGTGGCTCCAAGGCAAAATGACTACCAGATTTATGTCAACAAATTAGAACCTTCTCGGAATGTGAACAGTTTGTTAATTTTGAGGGAAATCTGACCTTACACATTGTTGGCAATAGTAGAGCAGAAAAGAAGTGGGCAGCTTTCAGAGATTTGGTGTATAGTATTACATTTACACATTTGGGCCATAACATTCAAAACCAGCAAGACTGGTTTGACAAATTAGCACCCAATATTTCCACATCCCCTGTGACATTTGTCACTCTTCCCTTCTATCAGAATCTGTTAAACAAAAAAGGAGAACTTCACAGGGTTTACCAGCAAGATTGTTCATTCATCTCTAAGAAAGTAGTGTTTAATTCCATTATGCATCAAGTACAAGCAAAACTTAGAGAGATGCAGAATTATTGGCTTAGTAAGAAGACAGATAAAATTCAGTTTTATGCTGATAGTAAAAATATAAAGCACTTTTATGATGACCTCAAGGCTATTTATAGGCCAAAGACCTTTTGTCTTGGTGCATCTATGATGCATCTCAACTACTCAGTACTGATGGGACAACGTTGATTAGTGACAAGGACATGATACTGAAGAAATCAACTGAACACTCCCAAAGTCTTCTCACAAGATCACCATCAATCAATGCTGAAGCCATTGATTACATACCTCAGGTTGAAGCTGACCCTCCTCTAGCTGAACATCCAGCTGAAGAGGTTTTAAATTCCATTAGGTTCCTCTCATGTGTTAAAGTGCCTATGCTTATTCAATTATTATTTCTGAAATAATCTTTGCAGTGATCTCCATGAGATCATGAAAATCTATATATGCGATGTTGAACTCACAGGTTATGAAGGCAGAACTGTGAGACAAATCAGTTCATTTCTGAACTGACATCCAATGTCATAAACCTACTCAATGACACCATTAACCAGGATCTTGTGATAGAGTTCTCATATACAAGTTCATATTCAGCTCATTGTGATAGGTGATTGGAACAGCAAGGATGCCAGAATACATAGGAGGGCCTGCTGTACAGGTTATTAGATTTGCTTTTCTAAAGGAAAGCAACTTTTGAGGAGACAACAATCTACTTTATTTTTTTTATTTCAATATAAATTTATTTAACTTTTTACATTCATTTTCACAAAATTTTGGGGTCCAAATTTTCTCCCCATTTGTTCCCTCCCCCCACCCCAATACACTGAACATTCTAATTTCCCCTATCACCAATCTGCCCTCTCTTCTATCATCCCTCCCTTCTCTTGTCCCCATCTTCTCTTTTGTCGTGTAGGGCCAGATAACTCTCTATTCCCCATTACCTATATTGCTTATTTCCGAGTAGCAAGAACA
>CM053773.1:173883592-173913484 GCA_028658325.1 Potorous gilbertii
ATCTCCTTCACTGTGTTGCTGCACGGCTTCCACTGTTCCAGAATTTGTTGGGAGTTCTTTTTACAGGAAATCTATGGGCTCTGGATTCGGAGCTAGCAAATGTGAGTCTTTCTACTCCGCCATCTTGGCTCCGCCCCCCCTAGAAAATTTCTTGTGATAACATCAATACCAAGCTTCATTGAAACTCATATAAGGGGAATCTCTTTATTGGAACCCAGACCTGTATCTTTATATTAAGAAAAAAATATCTTCCTCCCTACTTTCCCCTAGTGTGTCTAATTCTCTTTTTAGGTCCATGGAGCATATCTGCTCCTTCTCATTATTTGACAATCTTTTAGATGTTTAAAGAGAGGAATCTTATGACCCGGTCTCCCCATCAAGACAACCCTTCTCTTCTTGCTATAATGTGAAAGGCTTTGGAAAAATTTAAACAAATACTTTCTGCTCACCTCCCTACCCTTCAGACTAGCTCTGTTTAGGTATTAGATAAAGATCACTTAGATTTTAAAGAAAAAATGTTGTATTTTTCAACTGGAAAAAAAAAGTTTCCTAGATCTCTAGGAGATAAATACAACAAGGTTATTGTTTAGCTCATGCTTTTGAACAGAAGCTTTTAAATGGATGGAATGTCTGAGCATTATCTTTGTAACATATTAGTAAGTTAGAGCTTTCTGCTGGCTCAGTGAACAGTCCAGGAGAGGGAGTGGGCTGGCGCTCTCGATATATTCTGGGAAAGTCCCTTTGAAACTTGCTGATCATCATTGCAGAAGAGCAAACTACAGGGTGAGGAATCTTTGACATTGGCTAAGTCCTTGTGGGTATTTCTCAAGGAAAGATACTGAAGGGTGGAATATCCTGAACTTTCATTAATTCTTTTGCCTTCTCTCAGTCTATTTTCTCTATCTCTGTCTCTGTCTACCTCTCTGTTTGTCTGTCTATCTGTCTGTCTCTCTCTTATACACACACAAATATACACATTGAATTTGACTTCTATTGAGGGGGAAAGTATTAACTCTGATAAACAGAGGCTAAAGGCTTGGGGAGACAATCCTAGGTAGGGATCCCAGGCATGTATATAGGGTAATCAGAGAAGGAAAAAATCAGGGTAGCAGCTGATACTTCCAAATCAGGTCAAATACTAACACCTCCAGTTCACCATGGTTTGGTTCTCCAACTACTAGAGCAGGTCCTAAAATAGGGAATTCCCTCAGTAGAGCAGTGGATGCCTCTGTGCAGGCCATTGGTACTAATGGAGCATGGGGCAGTATAGAAGAGTGCCAGTTCAAGTGCAATAGGGTGGTTGTCTATCTCTAATGTCATAGGAAGGTGCACTGTATATAAGGAATTTCCAGCATGGAAGATTTCTGATAAAGAACGTTCCAGTGTTGGACAAGAGAGGGGATGGAGAATAGTCAGAAGGAAGGGGCATACTCTAAATCAGAGTTTATCATAAGAAGTATAAGTGTGAAGAAGGAGCAGACCAGTGTATCAGAGACAATGGAGTTGTACATGCCTCTTGGTCACTTCCACTTGGCCCCATTTTTCAGACACAGATATGTGACCAGTAGGTCTCTTAGTATGTCTAAGATGATCACAATTGATCTAGGACTATGTTGTGAGCTAGCTACAAGGAGAAGGGAGAGACAACTTCTAGCTTCTTCTGAAGCAGATTATTTTTGGGATCTTGGTCAATGCCAACTTTTACATGGACTTCAGGGGAAGGAGAATTGCTCCTTCCTCTTCCTGTATCAAGAGTGATGTTGATGGCTACATGTACAGGGCAGCAAAAATGGTCACAGACTCACCATAACAAGCACCTGTCTTTTTGCAAGGCGCCAGAGAAAGAAAATTGGAAACAAATTAATTAAATAAAAAAAACTCTTTGAAAGAGATAGTATAATTATTTTAATCTCTTCTTAAAATTTAATTTGTTTGCAGCTTTCAACAATCACTTCCACAAGTCTTAAATTTTCTCTCCCTCCCTCACCCCTCCCTCTCTAAGATGGCATGCAATCTCATATGCATTCTACACATATATTCATATTAAACACCATCTCACATTAGTCATTTTGCATAGAAGAATTAAAATGAATTGGAAAAGTAATGAGAAAAACCAAACCAAACCAAAACACAACACAACATAAGACAAATTAATCTGCTTCATCCTGCATTCTGACTCCATAACTATTTTTCAGGTTGTGGATGGTATATTGCCTCAAAAGTCCTTTGGGAATATTTTAGGTCCTTGCCTTGCTGTGAAAGACTCAGACTATCAGAAACAGTTTTCGCATACTGTGACTGTTACTGTGTACAGTGTTCTCCTGATTTTACTTATTTCACTCAGCATCAGTTTGTGTAAGTCTTTCTAGGTTTTTCTAAAGTCCAACTATTCATCATTCCTTTACCTTCATATACAATAACTTGTTCAGTCATTCCCCAAATGATGGGCATTCCTTCAATTTCCAGTTCTTGGCCACCACAGAAAGAGATGCAATAATTATTTTGTGTATGTGGGACCCTTTCCTATTTTTATGATCTCTTTGGGTGGATGGAACCAAGATGGCAGAGTGGAAAGATTATACAAATACACACACACACACACACACACACACACACACACAGAAAGAGAGAGACAGAGAGAACAGGGTGAGTTGAATAGGAAGGGATTATATCTAAGAAAATAAAATTAAGAGGTGAGAGAGGAATATATTGTGAGGAGAAAGGGAGAAAGAGAAGGGGGAAATTATCTCTCATAGAATAAGCAAGAAAAAGCTTTTCCAATGGAGGGGAAAAAAGGGGAGGTGAGAGGGAAAAAGTGAAGCTTACTCTCATCACATTTGGCTCAAGGAAAGAATAAAATGCACACTTATTTTGGTATGAAAGCCTATCTTACAATACAGGAAAATAGGGAAGAAGGGGATAAGCAGGGTGGGGGAATGATGGAAGGGAGGGCAAACGGTAGGAGGGAGCAATTAGAAGTAAACACTCTTGAGGAGGGACAAGGTCAAAAGAGAGAATAGAAGAAATGAGGAGCAGGATAGGATGGAGGGGAATATAGTTAGTCTTACACAACATAACTATTATGGAAGTCATTTGCAAAACTACACATATATAACCTATATTGAATTGCTTGCCTTCTCAGTGGGGATGAGTGGGGAAGGAGGAAGAAAGAGAAGTTGGAACTCAAAGTTTTAGGAACAAATGTTGAGAATTATTTTTGCGTACAACTGGGAAATAATGGGGTATAATGCCCTTCAGGACAAGAGAGAAGATGGGAATAAGGGAAGGGAGGGCACATTGGTGGAAGGGACAATCAGAATTCAAAGCATTTTGGGGTGGGGGGAGGGGAGAAATGGGGAGAAAATTTGGAACTCGAAATTTCGTGGAAATGAATGTTGAAAACTTAAAATAAATAAATATTTTAAAAAATTTAAATAAAGAAAAACTTGAGGATAAAAAAAACAAAACCCAACCTCTTTGGGATATAGTCCTAGGAGTGATATTGTTTGATCAAAGGTATGCACATTTTTTGATAGCTCTTTGGGCATAGTTCCCAATTGCTTTCTAGAATGGTTGGATCTGTTCACAACTCCACCAACAATGAGTTAATGTTCCAGTTCTCTTACATCTTTGTCAACATTTATCATTTTCCTGTTTTGTCATGTTAGTCAATCTGATAGGTGTGAGGTGGTACCTCTGATTTGTTTTGATTTGTATCTCTCTAATCAATAGTGATTTAGAGAATTTTTTCATATGACTATAGATAGCTTTAATTTCTTCCTCTGAAAACTGCCTGTTCATATCCTTTGTCTATCAATTGGGGAATGACTTGAATTCTTAAACCTTTGACTCAGCTCTCTATATATTTTAGAAATAGGCCTTTATCACAGGTATTAGTTGTAAAAAATCTTTCCCAGTTTTCTGATTCCCTCCTAATCTTGGTTGCATTGACTTGGTTAGTGCAAAAGCTTTCCAATTTAATGTAATCAAATTTATCTATTTTGCCCTTCACAATATTCTCTATCTCTTGTTTGGTCATAAATTTCCCCATTCTCCATAAAGTTGACAAATATACTATCCCTTGCTCCCTTAATTTTTTTTATAGTATCAGCCTTTATACCTTGATCATGTATGCATTTGAACTTTATTCTTGTGTATTGTGTCAGGCAATGGCCCATGAGCAGTTTCTGTGACACTACTATCTAGTTTTTTCAACAGTTTTTGTCAAACAGTGAGTTCTTATCCCAGAAGCTGGGTTCCTTGGGTTAATCAAACAGTAGACTGCTATATTCATGGACTACTGTGTTTTGAGTTATCAAACCTATTTCACTGATTTACCCCTTCAAAGAGTTGTTGTTGAGTAAAGTGATTTGTATGTCCAAGTTTTAGACGTATGATTGAGTTATTTTAAAACAAGAGCTTTTTTTTATTTTTGAATAATATATTTTCCAAATTACATGATTTTTCTTTTTCTTTTTTAAAATAATTTTTAGCATTAGTTTTTTATTTTTGAGTTTCAAATTCTCTCCCTTCTCTCCTTCTCCTTACCTGATATAAAAAACTGATATAGTTTATACATGTGTAATCCTATAAAATACAATTCCATATTAGTTGTGTTGTGAAAGAAAACACAGACCAAGAAACAAAAACATGAAAAAAATGAAAAATAGTTTGCTTCAATCTGTATTCAGAGTTCATCAGTTTTTTCTCTGGAGGTAGATAGCATTTTTCATGATAGAATTGTGTTTGGATCATTGCATTGCTACTAATAGCTAAATCATTGGCAGATCGTTGTACACTATTGCTGTACTGTGTGCAGTATTCTCTTAGTTCTGTTTATCTCATTTTTCATAAGTTTGTGTAGGTTTTTTTCAGGTTTTAGAACAGGGATTCTTGTACATCCCTTTGGCAGTATGGTAAAGCCTGTAGACTCCTCAGAATAACACTTTTAAATGCATACAATAAAATGCATGCAGTTACAAAGGAAATCAATTTTATTGAAATGTAATTAGCAAAATATTTCTTTTAAGTTCACAGCCTCCAGGTTATGGATCTCTGTTTAGAGAAATTTCTGCTTCAGGTGGGCACTGGACTGGATGGTCTCTCAATTCTCTTTCACTTGTTATTCTAAAAACAGCTGCTATCTACATAACCTCCATTGAAATCTCTTTTTGATGCTTCTTGTAAGTGAGGAGGGATGGTAGTCTCTCAAGGAATATCCATCTGAGTGTTCCAAGTGCCAGGGTGGAAAACTTCATAGGAAATGTTGCAAGCACAGGCTGAGTGGTAGACCACTATCTCATATGTTGACCCAGCTACTAAGGCTTAGAGACACTCATCACCAGAAATTGAGTCAGAACCACAAATCTCAGAGTGGGGACCTAGTCTAATCTAGATTTGAATAGGAATTTGCTCTATTCTGCATTTGCTTGAAATGCTGTGGCTAAGTGGTATAGTAGATAGATTTCTGGGGCTGGAGTTAGGGTGACCTGAGTTCAAATCCATTCTCAGACACCAGCTTTGTGAGGACGGGTAGGTAAATCCCTTAACTTCTATCTGCCTCAGATTCCTCAACTGTAAAATGGGGATGAAAAAGAAAATACTACTCAGGATAGTTGTGAAGATCAAATGAGATAATCTTTACAAATTAGATTGCCTGGTGCTTAGCAGGTGCTTACTATTATTTCTTTCTTCCTCTCCCCTTCAAGTACTTCCTTTACTAGCGAAGGGAAAATTAAGACTTTGTGCTGCAGTGCATTCTTTCTGGTGGCTCTAATGATCAGGAAGTGTTCTTCCTTATATATGCCTAACTGTGTTTCTTTAACCTCATTGTGTTTCCCTCTGGTGTGTAAGAGGATTAGTCTAATCCCTCTTTCACTTGTAAACAGTATGGTGCCAAGAGTTATACACTGAACTTGGAGTTGGGATCAGGAAGACCTGGGTTCCAGTCTTACCTGTGTGGTGAATCAACTGGGCAAATCACTAATCCTTTCTTAGTCTATATTCTTGTCTGTAAAATAAGGGAGTTGTACCCAGTCTCTTAAGGTCTCTTGGAGCTCTAAATCTAGGTTGCTAAGTATTTAAAGATAGCTATCATGTCCCTCCCAAATATTATCTTATCCAGGTTAAGTAGTCCTTTAACTAATCCTTGTATGGTGTGAAGATTTGTACCATCATGGTGGCCTTCTAGACATTTTAAAACTTCTATACATCTGTCCTAAAATACAGTGCCTGGATTTGAACTCAGAATCCTCAATGGGATCTGACCAGGTCAGGTGCCAATGGAACTATGACTTCCTTCATCCTGGATATGTTGACTTTCTTCATGCCCTTTGGAAATCTTTTTTTGATGGACTGCCAAGTCATGCAGTGGACATTCAGGGCTAAGTCTGGAGCCCAGATTAGAGATCAGTTTGGGACAAGTGCTAGGTCTCCCTGTTGGTGATCTGGTTAGAATTTGGTCTGGAGTCAGGATCAGGGGGTCAGTTGTTGACCAGAGTCAAGGTTTATTCTGTGGCCAGGATTCAGTCTAGGATTTGGGTTAGGGAATCAGTCAGTAAGAACAGTGTCAAGGCTAGGTAATGGTAACCAGAAGCAAGGAACCTTCTGGGGTAAAAATTAGGGCTTATCCTGAGAGTTCTTACTGATTCCAAAACTATGTGTGTCTTCATTAATAGTTTTATGGTCTAATCACCCAGAAAACTAGCTTCAGAGTGAAAGGAAGTTAGACTCTCATTATTTGTTATCATTTAAAAATCATACATGTATTCATCCATATAATCATATTAAATCCCTTCATTTTACAGATGAAGGAACTGGGGTCATAAAGGATACATTGACTTGCCCAAAGTCACACAACTAGTTAGGAGAAAAACTAAGATACAAACCCACATTCCCTGACCCCAGACCCAGATTTCTTTCTACTATATTACATGGCCTCATCATTCATTCACTCCTTTATTCATTCCTTTATTCATTAAACCTCTATTTTTGAGTGCCTCCTAAGTGCATATACCAATATAAGCCATGAAGGGAGACAAGTGAAAGAGACTCAGTATGTTTTTTTGATGAGTGCCAATAAGGAGCTGATTAGATGTGAGCCTCCAAGTATACTGAGACAGTTAAGATTCTCGCTCATATCTGTAGATAACGAAATCCTGTGACAAGAGAACTGGAATGAACCAACAGTCAGCTATTTAATTGGGAGCCAGGATGCAGAGTATCAATTCTGAATTAGACTGAGTGTTTGACCAGTATCTGAAAAAATCTATGTGATTGATAAACTGGGGTTGGGGTAAGAGAGGAAGGAGGAGATTCACCACCCCCTCCACACTCCAGTGACTTCAGCATTATTTGGGATACCCAGAAAGTTCTACAGATGAAACTTATACCTTATATCTTAATTATAATATGAAGTAAAGCTTTATAACACTGTTACAAAAACTGTAGAATGTTGGTTCACCAAGAGCATGAGATGTCTTAGTATGGGCAAATGGGCTAGTATGGGCCTTCAAATCAGCTAGTCCAGGGGTTATTAATCCAGAATTAAAGGCTTCAAGGGGGATCAAGAACATATTCAATCTCTGAATTTGGGTGGGGGGATACATATTTTTTATATAATTGATTTCTCATTGAATACTATGTATTTCATTTTCTCTTAAAGGTGTTATTTTGAGGAGTCTATAGGTTTCAAGACTCCTAAAGGGGCCTGTGACACAAGAAAAAAGGTAAAATTTGCTTATTTAGTCTTAATCACATTTTAGAGAGAAGGAAACTGAGTCTTAGAGAAGAGTAGCTACTGCCAATGGTTACCCAACTTGTAAATGGGAGGGCTGGAACTTCCATGGGGCCTTTTATACCTTACCTGTTGTTTTTCTCTGCATTGTGACATGTTTTCACTTTTAAGGATTGAGATCAGCTCAGGAAAAGGGGCAAAGATCTGAAGTTGGAGATTCCTAAGGAAAAAAAAGTCCCTGAAGGCTGAGGACCTTAACACTGCCTTACTTGTGGGCAAGGAGTCTGGAGATGGAGATGGTAGCTCATTATAGAGAAAACATAACTAAAGGTTTATCTAGAAAAGCAAAGTGTGTTAAAGAATCTAATGGCCTCTCTCCTCTGAAACAAACTGAGAACTTCCGCTTGCCCTGGATTACCCTTGTGGAATGTCTACATATGGCTGTCAAGGCTGACAATTTAGGAAGTCTAAATGTTGGTCTATTAATTCTGACTAAATAGGAATATACTGTGGGAGGAGTGGGAGGGTGGAATTTCCCTTCTACTTTCCACATCTCTACCATTGAACTCCCCATTTCTTGGCCTTAAAGATGGGGAGTGAAGGGGGGGTGATATTAATAGGACTTCTAAAACACAAAGCTCCAGAACCCTTCATTGCACCGGCAATAATAAAGCAATAATGAAAGTCTGTCTTCCATTCTTTGCAAAAAAGGCTGCTGATAGATTTTCTTTGTATTTTTCACCCTCCTGCCTTTTAATTCCCGCATTGTGCTGAGGGAGTGTAATTAATCCTGCCAGCATCTCCATCTCTTGTCAGCTTTCTGGAGAACAAGAGGCAATTCACATGTAAGCCAGGTGCACATCATCTGAACATGCTCCTGTTGCCTGAAATTCATTTCCCAGACTGGGGAAGGAGAGAAGAAGGTGGGTTGATGGGCGGTGTCAGGCCCTAGGGCAGAAGGAGGCCTGATTTGATGTGGGAGTTAAGAGAGGAAGGAAGTTTGGAGGAGCTTCTGTTAAATACGTGTGTATAGGGGGACTGAGGACCAGGGGAGAGTCAATCAATGAATAATAAGACCAGCTGACACATCTTTAATACTTCCTAATTCTGGTTAGGCAATATTTGACGTCAGTGAGCTCACTGGAGACTCAAAACAATTCTAAGGTGTAGGTAGAGGAGTACCTGCTATCTCCATTTACAAATGAGGAAATAGGTCCAGAGAAAGGAAGATCTCAAAATCAGAGGTATAGGGGGGAGCCTAACCTAGATTTGCAAATCTAGCCCTGTTATAATGATACCAAACTGTATTGTTTCACCTGGGTTCTCGGGCTCAAGATCATTTGTCTACTGCTCCAACGCTAGCCTTCCTCTCAACTAATCCAGAAACCTCCTGATATTGTTAACTGGTTAGTGGGGCAAGCCTTCTATAGAACTATACCATCCCTGGGCTGACTAGAGACCTCAGTGGATCCCCTTCTCACCAGAGGGAAAGCATGGAAAGACATATGGGTGAGGCCAAGGTTCCTCTCTGCTTAAAAATTTGAACAATTCATCTAGGAGCAGAGGTCCTTAAGCTTGCCATTAGACAAAATTTTATTTTACATAACTGATGTGTTATTCAAGTTATCTGATGGCATGGTCTTCTCTGGCAACGAAGGACAAACACTCATTTTACATGAGTACACTGATGTCAACAAAAGAGGTGACGAGTCATACGGACAGAATGCTGAATGGGGAGGAAGAGATCTAACGTCACTACTATTCTTGCTGTTATCATAATTGTCATCTTTTTAATTATTACCATTTATATATTTATTTATTATTATTTATATAGATATATGTATTTTAATATATTTATATATATATAATTATTATAATTTCTTCTCACTTTGTTCCTTCTTTTATAACATAGAATTATGAGAATTGAGCCTGAAAGGGCCCACAAGAGGTCACCTAGTCCTATATCCCTCATTTTACAGATAAGAAAACTGAGGTGACTTATGCAAGAGTACTCAGGATGTAAGTGACAGAACCAAGATGCAGTTATCAGTAAGTCTATAAGAGCAAGATTCCCGGCTTTGGAGTCATGTGACTTCATATTCCAGCTTTGGTATTTTCTGCCTAAACAATCCTAGATTAATCACATAAGCTCTCTAAGTCACATTTTCCTTGTCTTTAAAATAGAGACAATTAAGTTTATATTATTTCTATTCCAGAGCTGTTGTAAAAAAAAATTATAAGCCACAAGGAACATTAAGAATTGAGAATTGCTTCTAATCATGTATTTATCTGTGTTTGAGTCTTATACTCCTAGTAATCTGTAAGCTCCATGAAGGCAAGGACTAAATCTTACTTTAATACTCTATCTCTCTCAGCTCTTAGCACAGGGGGTTAGCACACAGAGAGATTAATAGATATTTTTTGAGTTGAAAATAGCACCTTCAGGCCTGGAAAGTGCTTCCTTTCCCAGGTATCCTATTAAGTAGATAGCACTACATCCTTTCTGTGCTACTTCCACGAAGAACTACCATACTCGTAATTTCTAGGGTGCCTTTGATGTCCTAGATTTTATAACTATAACTCCTAAGCCTTGAATTCTAGTGTTCTTTCCAGCAAGTTAGCCAATAGACATAATTAACTCAAAGAAAAGTAATTTACTAAGATGACATAGTAAAAGTAATAGATACAAAGCATTTTTCTACCAAAATGTGAGGGGCAGTCTCCCACCAATATATGTGGTATCCCTGGGAATAGTTGGCACAGAGTACAATGGTGGCGAGGGAGATGAACAGGGAAAATGTGGTCAAGGCTACTTATTCCTTTGGTACAAATAGGGTCTCAAAGATATTTCTCAGTAAAGTTCTCAGAAAACACAATTTCAGTTGAAAGGATCTCTCTCTTTCTCCATCTCTCTTTCTCTCTCTCTCTCTCTCTCTCTCTCTCTCTCTCTCTCTCTCTCTCCCTCTCTGATTCTCCTCTCTGTTTTCTCTCTTCTCTCTTTTGCTTCTCTCTCTTGCTCTGATTTTCTTTCACTCTGTCTTTTTTTCTCTGTCTTTTTCTCTCCCATAGCTGGTTCTTTTATATGCTGCCTGGCCTCACTTTACTTGAAGCTGCTTGAATCCTCAATTCACTCCTTCTCTAAAGCTGAGTGTCCCTGGAGGGAGTGTTACTCCCTGGTGTTACTGCTTCTTTAACTGATTTTAGAATTCTATAGAACTGATTCTTCAACTGCTCAAGGTGGAAAGGCAAAGGGTAATGTAGACTCTCCTCTGCAACAAACTGACTATTTTCAAGATTTAGATTGAAGCATCCATCCAATTAACTCTTCTGACTCAATGACAGAGAGAGAGAGAGATGGAGAAAGAGAGTTAGAGAGACACAGAGACATAGACACAGAGACAAAGAAACACAGAAAAAGAGATAAAAAAACAGGAAGAGAGAGAAATAGAAGGGAGAGAGATTGAGATAGATAGAGGTAGAGTCAAAGAGACAAAGTGAAAAAACAAAGATAGTGATAGTGACAGTGATACACATACAAAAATACACAGACACACAGAAAGACACACAAGCAGAGAGAGAGAGACTGAAACAGAGGCAAAAAAAGACACATAGAGAAACAGAGACAATGCTGGACAGAGACAGACAGAGAAAGAGATAGAGAGAGACACTCAGAGAGATAGGAAAAGACAGAGAAAGAGAGAGACAGAGGTGTCATACTTTATAAAGGCATTAGATTTTACTAGATTTTAACAAATCAACAGTTTGGCATCTATGACTACATCCTGGGATTACATCAATTGAGCTGGGATGGACTTATCACAAAATTAATTTTTTAAGTTCCCAGCAAATCAATTGGAGTGATTTTTTTGGGGGGGGAGGATAAAACATATCTAGGATAGTTTACAAATAATCCAGAAATTAGCATTCTATATAGGAGGAAATTGACATAAAGAGTGACACCCAGAATCTTATAGGTAGTCAATGTCAGGGAAAGGATTCAAACACAAATTTACATGCAAGTTTTGTGATCCTTCCACTACACCATGCTCCCTCTGAGTGGGCTCTGAGCACCTAGTCCTACTCTTATAGCTGGTGAAAGGCCAAGGTCTCTACCCTCCAGGACTTCATGGTCAAAACAGGGAGATAATTTGCCTGTCTAGGAATTCTGAGGGTACACTGAGGTTTATCACATGTAGTTGAGGAAGGCCTCTTGGAACAAGTGGGGTTTTCCTGGTATTCAAAATCTTTTCTCATCTAGCTCCTGCTCACCTTCCCAGACCCTCCTCCCAGTTCCACTTCCTCTCAATTGAAGCTGGTCTACCCCTTGTACTGTCCATCTTTGGTGCTTTTCCTTATATAGGCAAACTTGTTTGGAATTCTTTCCCCATCCCTGATCTTCTCCATTCATCTAATTCCTACTTTGCTTCTGGATCCCATCCAATTACTATCTCTTCAAGAAAGTCTGCTCTAGAAGTGTTCTTCCATCACTCACACTAGTTATTGGTGCCATTCATTTAACAGAGCCTGCCTAAAATTATTAGTTACTTCTTAATAAAGTTCTGAAGGGCAGTTAGGTGGCATAGTAGATAGAATTTTGAGCCTGGAGTAAGGAAGATCTAAATTAAAATACAGCCTCAGACACTTCCTGTCTGTGTGTCCCTGGGAAAGTCACTTAGCCTTATTTGTCTCAATTTTCTCATCTGTAAAATGAACCAGAGAAAGAAATGGCAAACCATTCCAACATCTTTGCTGAGAAAACTCTCAATGAGGCCATGAGGAGTTGGATACAACTGAAACAACTAAACAACATATGTGGTGAACTCACATCTATGGATTAGAAGTAGTGACAATTCTATAGGCCTTTGAGTTTTGCTAAGTAATTTACATATATTCCCTCACTTGAACTCCACAATAGATCTAAGAGATAAGAAATGAAAGCGTTATTATGTCCTTTTGACAGAGGAGAGCAATTGAGGCACAGCTAGGCCCAATGACTTGTACAACAACACATAGTGTTAGATCTTGGATCAAATCCAGGCATTTCATCTTCAAAAGTCTGTTGACTATAACATGTTACTTGCCACTCCATGTACATACATATGCTGTTTCCTCCAGGCTTGGGAGTGAAAAGAGTTGTACAGTCACATGTCTCTTTAGTGCTAGAGTTGGGATCAGACCCACCTCTTTTGAATCCAAGTCTTGAAATCTTTCTGCAATCCCACATTATCTGTGTGTCTTGAGAAGAGTCATTTGTTCTCTCTGGGTCTCAATTTCCTCCTTTGTACAAAGTATTGGTCTCTTAAGGTTGCTTTTAGCTTGAACATTCCTTGGTCTTATGATTCCAGGACTGTTGCCTCACCCAATCTGGAAAAAGATTTCATTTTCTCCTTTCTAGGAGAAAATCCCAGAGTTGCAAGTTACTCATTAATTACTTTTTAATTGCTTACATCTATAATTTATTATATTTGCATCTCTGCATAGTTTTCTTTTTAAACTTAGGTTCTTGCTTCAAACTTTCAATACCAGATCTCAGCCTTCTTTTGTTTTAGGAGGGAGGAAAGAAGTATTTATAGAGTATCAACTAAGTGCCAGATGTTGTGCTAAGTGTTTTACAAATATTATCTGATTGGATCCTCACAAAACTTTCAGAGAACAGGTGCTTTCTTTATCTCTATTCCACAGTTGAGGAAAATGAGTCAAACAAAAGTTAAATGACTTGCTCAAGGTCACAAATCTAGTGTCTGAGAATGGATCTGAACGCAGATCTTCTTCACCCTAGGGCTACAATTCTCACCTAATCTGGAAGACTTCATACACTCCTTTCTAGAAGGCTGTGACCCCTAGCTATCTTGGAACATGGCAGATTGAATAAACAAAAACAAAAACCAGTTCATAGCATTCTAAGATAAAAGAAAGAGGAATTTGAAAAATTATCTGTCCAATACCTTCACATAAGCTCCTTAAAGGCAGAGGCCATTTTGTTTTTGTCTTTGTTTCCCCATCACTTAGCACAGTGCCTTGTACTTAGTAGGTGCTTAATAAACGATTGTTGAAATGGTTGGAATTTCATTTTATAGAGATGAAAACTGAGTATACGTGGTTTTCAGAGTTAAACTTAACATAGCTATTCTTAGGTTATTTCAAGAGAGCTTAAGAGTCAACATGCGATTGTGGAAGTGAGGAATCCTGAATTTCTGTTTTGGTTGTGTTGCTAGTTTTCTGCGTGATTTTAGACAGCTTGGTCCCTCTCTCAGGGCTTCAATTTCTGGCTCTAAAATAAGAGGGGAAGATTGGGCTAAATCGTCTGATTGTTACAGACTCACAGAACTTCAGAGCTGGTCATCTACAATGTGAAGCTAAAGAACAATGCCCTTTACAACATCCACAACAAGGGACCCTCTAGTCTTTGAAATCCTCCAGTTAAGGGGAGCTCACTACTCCATGTCCACAGGGGCAGGCCAAGGACAACTCTAATACTTAAAGAGAAAAGGTAGCACAATCATCAAATACTCCAAAACGTCAAAGGCAGGACACAAATCCAGGACTATGTGCTTCAAATTTAGGGCTTTTGGCACTATCACACTAGAAGAGTCTAGATTTGAATTTAGATCTTCTGACTCTCAGGCCAGAGTTTTGGTTATTTTTGTAAATACCATGCTTTTCGTGCACTTGAGGTATCCTATTATAGTGAGGGAAGTGCTGAACTTGGCTGAATTTAAATCCTGTCCTTGTCATTTAATATTTGTATGACCATGCATGGTGAACAACTTCTCCGACCCTTAGTTTCATCATCGAGAAAACAGTGACAACAATGCTTTTTATACATGTCTCATAGGATTGTTGTGAGGGAGCATTCACACTACCCAGAGGATTGTAGATCATGCCATATTGGGGTTCAGTTGAAAGGACTAGTGATGCTAGCCTGGAGAAAGGCAGATTCTTGTATGCTAAAGATCATTGGAATCTTGGGACACATCTCTTTTTTTTCCTCCTTTTCTATTTGTAGTTTTATCTTCTGGACTTTGAGTCCTGGTCTGGTGGAAGACAACAGCAACCTACAAGTTAACTTGGGGTTGGGAAGAATACCACCTTAGAAACTTAACCAGCTCTGTGACTATGCTCTCTCTGGGTCTCAGTTTCCTTATCTGTAAAATGAGTGAATGTACACAGATGGTCTGTGAGGTTCTATCCAGTTTTAAATCTATGATCTTGTGAACATGGAATGTTGAGTATCAGAACTGAGAAGGACCTCAGCACCTAGAATCATCCCAAGTTCAATGCATTGCTCATTTCTCAATAGTCTCCTAACAGATTGAACAAGGTTCTGATATGAGTTAATACAGCTGAATAATACTTGCAACTTGGCAAGAATGGCTTTCCTATGCTAATATAAAAAAAGCACCATAGCAGCAATTGCTATTCAACTCAGTACCTGGTTGTGAAATAAAAGTGGACAGTAAAATTTCCACCTCCTTATTGAAGCTAGCCTTGGAGCAAAGTGCCCCATGGGTTCTGTTAGGGCTTAGCACTTCCTCCAGGGGCACAGTTGCCTGCAATCCATTACCCAGTTTCTAGTTGTTATCCAGACTGGCTTATCCCATAGCCTTTTAGAAATTTAGATTTGCAAAGCTTCCAGAAAGGTAGTTTCATACATCCCATGATTCACTTTGCCCTGTAATACTCAGGGAGGCTGGAGACTGTATTAGGCTTTAGTGAAGGGAAAAATAATTCAACAGAGCTTTGCTGGACAGTTATGAGTCAAAATGGGAGGTCCAGTGGCTCTCTGAATTAACTCTTGCCCTGAGACTTAGCTGCTACTGTTACTTTCAAAATAATATTTTTAAGGCTTACAAAACACTTTTATTACAAAAATCCTTGCAATATGGCAGGTACTTGTTGATGAGAAGTCAGTGTTGCAGCTACTGTTCTTTCTATTGAACCCTTGAGTTGTCACTTATCCAAGATCATAGAGCTAGTAAGGTCAATACTCAGAATTGAACCTTGGGCTCAAGATTTGAAGGTCAGTGTTATTTTAACCACATTGTCATGCCATAGAACATACAGTATCAGGGCTGGGAGGGACTTTACTGGTCATTTAGTCCAACCTTCCATTTTCTTTTCCAATTGACAAAGGAGGAGAGTGAAGCCCCAAAGCTATGAAAAGCAGTCCATTTGAGGATTTCTGCATCCTCACACAAGAAAAGGCGGTTGATCTCCAGGGGATGGCAGATCTTCTAATTGTTGTCTATTTAACTCATTAGGCACTGGGCCAGTGGCCAGCTCAAGGAGACTAATTTCAAAGGCATTTCAAAATCATAGAACAAAAGAGGACTTTCAAACAGAGCATACAGTATCAGAACTAGAAAGACATTAGAATATCCAACAGAATGTTGGAGTTAGAAGGAACCTGAGGGACCATTTAATACCACTTCCTCATTTTACAGAGAAGGGAACCAGAGCTCATTAGGGGTGTTAGTCAAAGTTGTGAGAGTCATTGCCAGTGTCAAGGAAGAGAGAACAGAAACAGAAAAGTAGAGAGTGTTCATATTTCAGAGAGGTTTAAGAAGATCCACTGAAAAAGAGAGAAGTCAGAGAAAAGGAAAGAGAACCAGGGGAGAGTAGCATCACTGATGGTAAAAGGGGAGAGGGCATCCATTAGAACAATGCACTTAATGAGTAGCACCTAAAGCTACAAAGAAGGAAAGGACACTGAGACAAAGTAAAATAAGGTTAATAGTAATCTTGGAGGGAGCCAGTTTCAGTAAAGTCATAGGGTTGGAAACTAAGAGGTAGCGGTTGAAGAGTAATTGGGAAGCAAAGATGGTGTGCCTACCCTACTCTTCCTGACATTGACCTCATTTTTAGCCTTGAGCTCACTCCAACCAACCAATCCAAAGAATAAATATCCATTAATTCCTGCTATGTGCTAGGGATGATGTTAGGTGTTGGGGGTGCAAAGGCATAAAAGAAAAGAAACAATTCCTAGTCTCATGGAGACCTAATCCTAACCCTAACCCTCCATTTATGCACATCTAAGTAAATGGAAAATATATGCAAAATCAATTTAACATAGCTATAGAATCAGATAATTTGAAAATTGAAAGGGGCCCTAGTGATCATTGAGGTCACCATAACAAATCTATTAAGTGGTCCACTCCAGGCTCCATTTGAAGACTTCCAAGGAGGGAGAAGACAATTCTTCTTTGGGCAATCTATTCCAATTCTGGGCAGCTCTTATCAGGAAGTCTTTATTTTCCTTCTTGAAATAGAGACAAAAATGTCCTCTACAATTTTTGATCTTTGTTTCCTGATTTTCTATCCTCCAGAGCCAAATGGAAGAAGATTAAACCGTCCTCATAATACATATGTTTGATAAGGGCTATAAAATCTTCCTTCCCCATCATTGTTAGTTTTCACTTCTCTGGGGTCAGCAAGCCCAGTTCCTTCGATTAATCTTTATTTGACCTGGACTCAAGACTCCACCATTTTAGTTTCTCTCCCTTGGACAGATTCTCTACATCTTTCTTCAAGGATGGGCCCTAAACCTGAGCATAGCACTGCTGGTGAGGTCTGAATAGGGCATAGTCCAATGAGACTACCACCTCCCCATTTCTGGAAACATTTTCTTTATAAGAGGCCACATCACACAGCTAATTGATACTGCAGTTGCAGTCCAATAAAAATCCTGGAATTTTTTTAGGACATCTCTCCTACATCTCATACTTATGCAGCTGATTTGTTGTGCCTTAGTGAAAGTATTTATATTTATCCTTACTCAATTTCATCTTGTAGGTTGACTAATTGTTGTCCTTCATTCTTGAAGAGGACCAAAATGACATCACCATGATAAAGTGAAGTTTCAGTGTATCCAACTGTGGCTGATCAGACCAATATGAGCTCAAATACTCTACCACAGATTGGACACAGTCGGTGTGAATATTTGGGGTGGTTACTCCAAATTTGGGCATCCTACATTTCTTTTGTGCTGTTTCAATTTTGCTTTGCTCATAGAGCACAGCACCTTGTCTGATGTGGGTACACCATACTGAGCGATCCTGTGCCAGTGTCTCCCATTTCACACAGTCAAATCCAAAGTTCTGAGAGAAATCTTGAGAGTGTCCTTGTATCGCTTCTTCTACCTCCATGTGATCACCTGCCCCATGTGAGTTCTCCATAAAATAGTCTTTTTGGCAAGTGAACATTTTGATTTCTCTAACATTTCCTCTATTAGATTCAGCCCAAATGCTTCAGCCCAGTGCTTCTTAAACTGCGGGTCCCCATATGAGGCCGGGACCTACAGTTGGTATGTGTGTGTGGGTTGCGAGTGGAAAAAGTTTAAGAAGGCTTGTTAACCTATTAGGATTCCTTTTGATCTTCACTCAAGGATCCAGTTTATTAACTACTTCTCCCACCTTTGTGTCACCTGGAAAATTGATAAGTGTCCCCTTGCTGCCTATATCCACATCAGTGATAAAAATGTTAGACAAACATAGGATTAAGCACAGATATACAAGTTACTGCAAGGGAAGCCTTATGCCAGTCGATGTGTCAATAAACAATTTAATGGGCTAACTATGTGCAGGGCACTTTAATAAATGCTGCGGAAACCAAAAAAGTCCATGTTTTCAAGGAGTTCTTATAGTTTAGTAGGACAGACAACATGCAAACAACTTTCCACAAAGAAGATACAGACAGGACAAAATGGAGATGATTTACAGAGGGAATGGATTACCGTTAAGAGGGCAATCAGAAAAGGTGTCCTGTAGAAGGTAGGATTTTAGCTGGGACCTAAAGAAGATGGCCGAAGTGAGGAGGCATAGATGAGGAGGGGAAGCATCCCAGGCATGGGGGATAACCAGCGAAAATGCCCAGAGTTGGGAGATAGAATCTTTGGTTCAAAGAACACCAAGGAGTCATTTGGCAGGATCAAGAAAGACTTCATAAAGAAGATAATGCTTGACATTCATCCTTGAAGGAATGGAGGGACTCTCTAAAGCAAAGTTGAGGAGGGAATGTATTCTAGTCATAAGACTCAGAGAGAGAAAAGTCCCAGAGATGAAAGATGGAATATATACATTTGTGTATAGGTAGATATATGTATACACACAAATATCTATATAACTGTGTACATGTATACGTTATACATACATAATATATGTGTCTATCTATATCTATATATCCCAGAGAAACAGAAGGAGGGCTAGTTTGGTTGCATTGAAGATTGCATGAAGAGGAATAATATGCATAGATGTAAGAATAGAAAGGACCGTGGAGATCACGTAGTTCAGCTTCATCATTTTCCAGTTGACAAAACTGAGGCAAAGTTCTCCCCATGCAACATTTTACTTCATTTGTAGAGGTGGGATTAGAACTCAGTTCTCAAGACTTCAAGTTGCCTCATTTTTTTCTTTTTTAAGGCAATCAGGATTAAGTGACTTGCGCAGAGTCACTTAGTGTCTTTACACAGATGTGAACTCAGGCCCCCCTGACTCCAGAGCTGCTGATCTATTCACTGTGCCACCTAGCAGCCCCTGTTTTCAAGTTTATTGGAAAAGTTCAGGTGGCCTTTACTCTCTAACCAGATGGTGACCTTCCTAAGGAGGGCAACCACATCTTCTCTCCTGTCTCCCTCAAGAGTCACTGAGCACAGAGCTGCCTAGGAGATTCTGATTTAGTAAAGATTTTTAAATTAATGAAATTTAATATGGCCTTAGAGGAACCAGATTCTTTCTTGAAAGCATAGAAAGCAATAGATGGGCAATATCTTTGAAAGTGGAATAACAAAGCTGCAGAATATCTAATTGGAAGGGTCTTATAGCATACTGAATGGAATGCCAGAGATGAAAGAATCATATTAATGATGATGGTCAACATTTATATGACTCTTTAAAGTTTCCAAGACTCTTGACATATTGTTTTGTTTGATTTTCACAACAACTCAGTGAGGCAGATGCTATTAATATCCCCATGTAATAGATAAGGACAACTCACTTAAGGCTACTTACCTCAGTTTCCTCATCTGTAAAATAAGATGGAGAAAGAAGTGGCAAATCACTAAGTATCTTTTCCAAAAAATACCCCAAATAGGGTCATGAAGAGTCAGACATGACTAAAAGTGACTAAACTTTCTGATTTCAGTGTCAGAAACTGCCTCAGTTTCCTCATCTGTCACAAGATGGGGTTGTACTCAGTGATTTCCAAGTCCCATTTTTGTTTTGACATTTTTTGATTCTGTTCTTCTGATGAGTAAAGGGAAGGGACTGTAGTCCTGGAATTGAGAAATACAAACTCCAGTCCAATCTCCTGCTGACTCTCACTGTGCTACCTTAGATGGTTACTCCCCCTTCTTTAAGACTGTCTCCTCATCTTTACAATGAGGGGGTTAAATCTCAGATCATTAAGTCTATTTCCTAGTAGCATTCCATATTTCTAGGATCTTGTGACCTCTTTGACCTTGACATCAGCCCTCATCTCTCAAAACTGCAAAGGAATAAGGCAGGGAGAATGTGGCTAGGAATAGCAATTATCGAGAAGTACAGTTTCACTTCTATTGATTGGCTGTCAAGCTCTGATTGGGAAAATTACCAATTAATGCCAACTCAATTGGCCTCCATGGGAATATCAGTGTATGCAAGAGAATGATTTTCCAGGAAGACAAGTGTTTGAAGGGGGTTTGGATGAGGAGGGGGATGAATGGTGCTATTTAATGGGCTCAATTGAATGAGAATATCTCATTTATCAAATGAGAAGTTTGGGATAGATGAGGTCTAAGGTTCTCTCTTGCTCTAATATTCTGTATGCAGCATTCTAAAGTTCTTTCTATGTCTCTTCTATGTTTTTTTAAGGTTTTTTTTAGCTCTCACAATCCATTATGTTCAATGGTCCTTTCTGAACATGATATTCTATTTTCTTAGACCTGTTTTAATTTTAACAACATATTATATTTCTAAGGTCCCTTCTGTATGTAGGTATGTATACACACACATATATAACTATACATGCATACTCACATGCATGTATATATGTACATGCATATATTTCCACATACATGTGCATACATGTACACATACATATGTACATGTGTGTGTGTATATATACACCCCCTACTTTGACATTCACTGTTCTATGTTCTAAGTAAGATTAGAATAGTATCTTAGTGATGACTGGGGCAAGGGCCGGGGTGTGTGCAGTAGATAAAGACCAGACCACAAGTAGATAAGACCCAAGTTCAAATATTATCTCAGACACTTACTGAGTGACCTCAGGGAAGTCACTGAACCTTTTTCAGTTTCATCATGTTGTCACTGTTGCTGTATGGTTATTTTGGTTGTGTTTGGCTCTTCCATGGCTCCATTTGGGGTTTTCTTGGCAAGGGTACTGGAGTAGTTTATCATTTCCTTCTCCAGTTCATTTTACAGATGAGGAAACTGAGACAAGCAAGGTTAAGTTAACCACAACTAGTCACTTAGCTAGTAAGAGTCTGAGGCCAAAACTGAACTCAGATCTTCCTGACTTCAGGCCCAGAGCTCTGTCCACTGCATGACTAGCAGCTTCAGGAAGATGTGAGTTCAAATCTAGCCTCAGATACTTACTAGCTATATGACCCTGAGTAAATCACTTAACCTTTCTTTGCCCCAGTTTTCTCAACTGTAAAATGTGGATAATGATATCACCTCCCAGGACTGGTGTGAAGAGAGACAATAATTGTAAAAAAATCGCTTAGTGCAGTACCTGACCCAGCAGGCACTAAGTCATTGCTTTTACCCTCATCCTTTCCCATGTCCCCTCCAGTCTTGATGTCCTAGCAGAGGAGGTACCAAGCTTATGATCTCATAGCTACCCAGTGCCATCCTTGAGATGATCTAGCTTTCTTTCAACTCTGTCTAATGGCCAGTCACTATTGTGCTCACAACAATAGCTCAAGATGTAATTTGGGATGAATTAAATAATTTGCACAAGATTGCATAAATTAAACCAAACCGTGGTCTTATGCTTCTCCTTTCTCCGTCACAAGGGCTACCTCAGGAGGAGGGCACGGTGGGGGAGTGCCATGTAGAAGGAATCATTCTAGACTCGGAGTCAATAGACCCAGAATGATATCCTGGTTCTGACACTTGTTCTGTTGCCTTCAAGAGTCCTGTCTCGATATGAAAACTTAAAGTATTCTAAGTTTGACCTACTCCTGCTGCTGCTGCTCCTAATTCTCCTACTGCCTTTACTGGTTTTACTGGAAATTAAATGAGTCTTCTCTGCTGCCCAGATTCCTCCTCAGTACAGTGACAAAGATTTGCACTAGAGAGACAATATAATATGGTGGCAAGAGTACCAAGCTTAGAGAAAAGGATTGATTTTCAGTCCTGTCTCTGTCTCTATAAAAAGGCAACTTATATAAGCAGAGGAAACTGAGGCAGCTACATGGCATAGTGGATAAAGTGCTGCACATACACAGGAGAACCTGCGTTCAAATCTGTCCTGTTGTTTGTCCTTCATGGCATCATGGGTGATGACTTGCATGTGAATTGGATTTAAGTGAGGTGGAGTTGCACAGTTATCACCCTCACTCTTTCAGAGTCACTGAAGTCCTGTAGTAACACAAAAGTCTGTTAAAGGACCAAGATGCAGTGGATGACCTTGGTATCTTCGATGTCTGACCAAGCTCTAAGAGTTTCACAGTGACTGCTTCAGCTCCCTTTGGTAGTGGTTGGAATAAATTGTACTCATTTGCCCATCCCACCAGAGGAGGTCTTCACATGCTTGGGGAAGATACCCTCTAATTCAGTGACAGGTTTAAAGCCTGTCAGTCACTCTCAATCTGGTTTAGGGTGTAGCCAAGCAATTATACCTTCTTAGAGCCACCATCTTGGTGAGAATTGGGTGAAGGTAGACATCAAATATAAATAAGCAGTCCTGGAAAGACTCAACAAGTCTCCACAGCAGAGGTTCTAATCCTTCCTGAACACCCAATATACCTCAAATCTGACTTAGATGTGTACTAGTTGTATGACACTGGTCAAAGCACTTAATCTCAGTCTAACTCAGTTTCTTCAACTGAAGGCAATAATCATATTTAATTCCCAGGGTTGCTATAAGTATAAAATGAGATAGTATTTGTAAAGATTTTTGTGAACCTGAAGTTGCTATATAAGCGCTAGCTATTATATATCTCATATATATATATATATGTAAAAGAAATCATATACAATATATATACTCATATATAATTGTATGGAGGGAAGAAGAGTGAGAAAAGAAGCATTTATGAATCCCCTACTGTGTGCTAGGCACTGTGCTAAGCACTTTACAGATGTCATTGCATTTGCTTGCAATCCAGTAGGTGATTAATATCAGTGGAGTATGTTTTATCACAGATATCATGCACTAATGAAACCATAGGTCTCCATTTTAAAAATAAAAACTAAAACAAAATCAACAATTAAACAGAAATAATGTGTTTTCTACTTACCTCCTGGGGCTGTTTTTGAGGAAAGCTCTTTATAAACTTTAGATTACTTTTGAAATTAGGGATACTTTTACTATTGTCCATAAACTTTTATCGACATGCCATTTGATTGATTTTTAGTAACTAAAGCCCTGTGTGGGTGGAAACAAAGCCTGCCCTTTGTCTTTCTTTCTTGGAAAATGGAGCAGGCCAGGCAAGTCTAGGCATATGTGCATGTGTGATTAGCTCTGCAGTCAGGATGGCCGAGATGACACATTTGTCAAAATTATGGCCCAATTAGGCAGCTTTAACTGGTGTCTAATACTGCAGCTAATGTAATCATGAGGTAATATCACTTAGAGATGTGCTGCTGAGTGATTAGGCGAAGGCCTGGAACAGGAGGGGAACCTTTGATGAATTGTTTTTTAGAGGGGAGCTCTTGGAGGCTGGTGAAGTGACTTGGAGCTTTTATCTAACCAGTCCCTTGAGTCCCCAGAGGATAATAGTTTAAATTAATTCAGCCAGGACCCAAACGTGGTGATGGTGGTCAAGAGGATGGGGCAAGCTTTGGACAGAATTCTCAAGGAGGCAAAGCTTGGTTTGGGGAGAATCTCTACTTTCTCCCACCTCTACCTCCACATGGACATTCACTTTCCATTTCCTCCTCTTTTACCTTCCAGGGTTTCTACTGCTTTACAATTCTATGATGCTATGATTATTTTTTTTGGCAAAATGTTGGTTATGGTAGTAATGGTGATAATGTCGCTGCTGATGACTGTCATGGTCATCATGGTGGTATCTGCTAATAATGGTGGAGTCAGTGGCAACAATGATGAGAGTGACATTGATGATGGGTACAACCATATTTATATTTCTATATTTTTAAAAATTTACAAAATAATAGTCATGTGGAAGTGTACATTTTAATACTTTTAGTTTATAGTTGTGGAAATTTGGGTCAGAAAAATGAAGGTACTTCCCATGATTACAAGCTAGGAAGTATCCAGCATTGGCTGCGATGGTGGCAATGACTTATACTGATAGAATCTAGAATATCTTAGAGATGGAAGAGGCTTCGAGGTCTTCTTATCAAGCCTTTCAAGAATTGCTTTTATGACATCACTTTACGCAGGATTGTTCATTCTCCGTTTGAATATTGTATAAGGGGAAAGGTTAGTAGATTGAGAATTAGAGGACCTGGGTATGAATTTCAGCCCTAGTACTTTTCTGGGTGATTTGGGGCAACTCATTTCCTCTGGATGAGTACAAATATTATGGTCCATAAAATGGAAGTGTTGAATAATTTCTCAAGTCGTTTTTGCTTTGAAGTCCTATGGGACTTTTAGTAATGGAAAATTCATAATGTCCTGAGGATACCCATTCCATTTCTGAACACTTCTGAGTGTTAGAAAGATTGACTTATGTTGGGCTGAAATTTGCCTATTTCCAAATAAACAGACAATATTTAATACTTATTTCACAGGTTAAATAAGACAGAAAAATAAAAATATATATAGTTTACCAGTTTTGTTGGAGTCTAACATGCAAGACAAAAACCAGTATAAAGTAAGTTAAGTTGGAGCTGGATTGATTTCTCCAGCTATTAGTACCTCCTCTCTAAAATTATCTTGTATGTATTTTGCATATACCTACATGTGCATGTGCTACCTCGTCTGGCAAGAATATAAACACCTTGAGGATAAGAATTGTATGCTTTTGTCTCTGTATTCTCAGTGCCAGGCATAAGACCAGTCATGTAATAGGTGCTTTAGTAAAGCTTGATGATTGATGAGTTGACCTGAAATAATGAGTTTATACTTTATGGGCAGTAGTGAGCTGATTAATTAACCCTTAGTGATTGTCTTTTTTTTTTAAGATTAGATCTTCCCATCTCAGTTAGTCTAGGAGTACAGCAGTCACTGTCATGATCCTGGTTTCATTGCTGGTTGTCACAGAAATTTTGATCTACTCCATTTTGGTTGCTTTGTTCCTCTTTAGGTCATCTAATGGCCCCTGCTCCTAGGGCTTCACTGTAATGATGCCAGACTTAAAAGTGGTTAGTTGCTTGACTTAGCCTACTGTAGTTCAGAGCTCCCATGCTCAAATAATCTACTAACTTCAGCTCCCTGGTAGCTAGGAATATAGCTAGAAACCACCATTCCTGTCTACTTGCTTTATCCATTTTATGGAACTCTGAAAAGTTTTCATAACATAGAGGTAATCATAGAGGCCTAATCGTTAGATTAGAAGAATATACAGTTTGGAAACTTCAATTAAATTGAACAGACTTTGAGTATTGTCCTAGTGATAGGATTTTCCTGAGGACTTGCTTAGCAAATCACTGAAAGGTCCATCACCAATAGTTGGGCCATTTAGTGATGAAATAAAGGAAACACAAAGTTCTCCTCTGTCATGTATACCCTTTTTCCCCTCGTCCCTCCTGCTTCCTCAGGAACTGGGGCAGAAGTGGGAACACATGATGCCAATAATCTCAGAGATTTACAATAGTTTGTAGACATTAGTTTAACTATTGATACTCTAAATGAGACCTTTATGCAGCCATCAACAAACAGAAGAAGCAAACCATAGCAATATTGACATTCTTGCTATAAATGAAATCATAACCATGAGAAAGGTGGAACTAAAATATAGACGGATGCACAAGTTTTTCTCAGAGATACAAATAATGGAGCTAACTTCATCACATCCCTTAAAGCCAAAGAAATATAATTTCGTGGGATACCTTTTTACTGCACCTTGAAGTTCTCATGGGGAGAATTAATAAGAAGACTACTTTGAAGAAAATTGTAGTTAATGTGCCTACAGTTATTGCAATAAATGAAGAAAGGGAAATTCTACTAAGAATCTGATAAGGTCTTCCAAATTGAGCACCCGTATGCCATGATACTTGATGACAATGGATGGGAATATTTCACAGAGAAAACAATGTGAAAAATATTGATCATTAAGTTTCAGGTTTAAGAAGTAAATGACTTCAAAGGCTAGTAGACTATTTAGAAGATTCACATCTGCATTTTTAAAAAGAACTATTTCATCAAAAATATTCTTGAAAAAGTAATGGACATGGTGACAGTGATGTAAAATTGTAAGAAATGAAATGTTTTAACTAAAATGTCAGGAAATAGCTACTTAGTGATGTGGGAGTCATTTTTTGAATCAGTGATCTGTATACAGTCAGACCATGGACTAGTTATAGCAAATGTCAAAATCAACACCATATAAAAAGAAAAGATAAAGATGAAAATAACACATTGCATTCAGTTGAAATAACTTCAACTTGACCTATTCAAATAAAAAAAATCCTTGCTTAAAAATTATAAATGGACAAACATAAAGAAATTAGTTTTAGTCATCACCATTTCCTGTAGCAATATGACTGATGGGAATCACAAGCAACAGAAAAGAAAATAAAAGCCCAGAAATCATCCAAGGGAGCACATTGATCTCCTTGACAAGTGGAGCAACATGACAGCTGAGGTCAGTTGTCAGGTCATAAAGTACAGATTTTCCTAGAAAACAGTATGGTGGATGGTGGCAGACATTGAAGACAGATAGCTCCTTACAAAATAGCAAAAAGCACTGGAGGAGAAAATACATCTTTGGAATATTTGACATGAGGTACAACTAAGCAAAATAAACAGTAACATTTGTAGAAGGAAGACAAGTAGATACAAAATGGAACAGACTTTTCGTAGTCTCCATGACAATCTGTTGTCATTATCATCATGACAGTGGAATAGCAAATGATGAAACTGAAAGGGCAATGAAAATGTTGAAGTTGGAGAGATGAGTTAGACTGGAAGAAATCCTCTGGGAAACATCTCAATTTTAAAAACATTGAGAGAGGCAGGCAATAACATAGGAAGAGGTATAACAGCTGGCATGCCAGAGGTTGCACTGGTACATCAGAATATAAAAAGGCAGTAGAATGGCTACAGTATGTTTTCCATCCTCTCAAATGTTTTTCCTCTCTCTTCAAGTGGAAAGGCTTTATATGAGCTTTGGATATACCCATTTATGTGTTTTCTATATACCTATCTGCCCTGGTTAGAATGTGGCTCCCTTGAGCCAGGGGCTGTTTCATTTTTGTCTTCATATCCTCAATACTTAGAGCTCTGCAAGATGCCTAGTACAAGCTTAGTTTATGCTTGCTTGATGAATTGATAGGGTGCTTCCTCTTTGGGGGATTTTTGGACATAGATAAAATTCCCTCAAGATGAAAAAGCTTGGGTAGATTTCAGTTTGAACTGATAAAGGGAGTATCAATATTGATGATGATGGTGGTGGTGGTGGTGGTGGTGGTAGTAGTGATGAAGGCGATGACAATGATGGCGACTCATTTATATAGCACTTTAAAGTTTGCCAAGAGCTTTTCTCTTAAAAAATGAGAACTTGGTAGTTTAAACACTGTTAATCATATTTTACAGAAGAAGAAAATGAAACTAAATGATGAAGTGATTTGCCCATGATCACAGAGCTAATAAATATCTGATCCAGGACTGGAACACAGAACTTCTGACTCTAAGTCCCTACTCTCCCCACCTCCTACCAACAAGTCAAAATCCTGGCTCAAGGGAGCCACATTCTAACCAGGGCAGATAGGTATGTAGAAAACACATAAATGGGTATATCCAAAGCTCATATAAAGCCTTTCCACTTGAAGAGAGAGGAAAAACATTTGAGAGGATGGAAAACATACTGTAGCCATTCTACTGCCTTTTGCCTTTCAATGAAATCAGTGAGATCATGCATGAAGATTTAATGTTCAAGGAAGATAATGGTAAATTCCTTACAAGTACATTTGCTTTCTGCCTCTCTTCTCATTTTCCCTTTCTCCTCTCCCTTTTATATGTTATCTTATCCCATTTGAATGTAGGCTCTTTGAGGGTACATCCCATCTTAGTATCTGCTTGTACTTGCATTTCTAGCACTTCACACATTGCCTGGAGTATCACAGAAAGTGCTTTGATGAATGTTTGAAGGATTGACTCTGTTAATGGATCAGAGGCTGCCTTTGCTCCAGCACTGGCCTCTACCTTAGAAGGAATTCTATAAGATAGACCTGGATGAGAGTTGGTCTCACTACTCATCACCTTATGATCTGCTTGGTGCTGTTATTGGTACTAGCTTCCCTTCAAATCAGGAGTACAGATTTACTTCTTTATTCTGGCCAATGATCACTGTATGATCCTTCTAAAAATAAGACAACTCCCATTTCTATAATTTCTTTTGTGTTTTTCTTTCCGCAATTGCTGTTGTTGTTGATGATGATGACGAAAATAATTGAAATTTATAACACGGTAGGCTTGCAAAGGTCTATGCAAATCTTACAGCACTTAAATGCTCATAACAATCCCATGAAGCAGTGCCATTATCATCACAATTTTATAGATGGAAGAAATAAGGGTTTTGCTCAGGGTCACACAGTTTAAGTGTCTGAGGAGGGGTTCGAATTCAGGAGTTCCTAGAACCCTAACTGCACTACCAATCAGTAGGAACTTCTTTCCTGTTTCTTCTGCCCACAGTATTTGGGGAAACAGTAGTTACTTTCCTCTATCATGGGATATCTCCTCTACTTGGAGCAGCAAGATGACACAGTAGACTTAGAATTAGAACTAATCTTTCTGAGTTCAAATCTTCCCTCAGACACTTACTAGCTGTGTGATACTGAGTGAGTCCTTTGGTCCTGTTTGCCTCAGTTTACTGATAAAGAAAATGACAAACCACCAGTATCTTTGCCAAAAAAACCCACCATGAAGTGTCAGATGAAGACTAGGACACAACTATTGAAACTATTGAATAACAACTACAGCATCCCACACATGTTCCATCTTTCCTCCAAGGGGCTCTGGGAGAGAAAGAAAAAGCTTCTATGTATGTCAGAGAAAATGACTGTGTTGTCTTCCCTCTCCTCCCTCCCCCATAGGTGGTGGCTTTGCTAGAAAGTTAACTTTAATAAGGAAGTAAATAAGCATTTATTAAATGCTTACTATATTCCAGGCACTAGGTAAAGCACTGAGGATACAAATAGAGGAAAGGGGAACTACACAAGGAGTTTACATTCCAATGGAGAAAGACAACACATAAAGGTGAAAAGCAGTGTGTGTGTGTGTGTGGGGAGGGAGGGGTTGCTATCCAGTGATGCATAATAACTGAATGTCTCCAGATGAAAGTGACTTTAGAGGTTATCTGTTCCAATACCCTTATTTTGTGTGGGAAAATAAAATGAATACCCGAGAAGGAAAATAAATTTCTGAGTCATACAGCTAGCAGAAACTAAAACATAGGTCTGCCGACTCAAGGCTCAGGACTCCTTCCACCATATTATATTAATGATATGCTTTGTCCCTGGGAGAGAAGGGCATCATTTCCTTTGAGAAAGTCATTTACACTCTGGATGTCCAAGGTGCCAGGGAGTTTACTGTGTTTCAAGTTACGGCATAGAAAGTCCTATCCAAATAGTATTTCTGAGAGAAGCAATAGCCATTAAACTTCACTGTCACCTTCACCTTCTTTGAAACAGGGGTTCTCACACTTTCATGTGTCATGGGCTTTTTGGTAGTATGATGAACGGACTCCACAAAATCATGCTTTAGGATGCATAAATTAAATACAGGAGATTACAAAGGAAAGCAATTATAATGAAATTCACATATATATATATATATATATATATATATATATATATATACATATG
>CM053773.1:173913984-173932050 GCA_028658325.1 Potorous gilbertii
CATATCCCAGTTTAAGAACTTCTGTTCTACTGTGTATAAAGGGCTATAAAAATGTGCATACCCTTTGACTCAGTAATATTGCTTCTAGGGTTATAACCCAAAGAGGATATAAAAATGGGAAAAAGACTCACATGCACAAAAATATTTATAGCAGCTCTTTTTGTGGTGGCCAAAAATTGGAAATTGAGGGAATGCCCATCAATTGGGGAATGGCTGAACAAGTTGTGGTATATGAATGTAATGGAATACTATTGTGTCATATGAAACGATGAACAGGCAGACTTCAGAAAAACCTGGAAACATTTATATGAACTGATGCTGAGTGAAATGAGCAGAACTGGGAGAACCTTATACACAGTGAGAGCCACAGTATGTGAGGTCTGTATCGATAAACTTAGCCCTTCACAGCAGTATAAGGACCTAAAACATTTCCAAAGGACTCATGGTACAAAACGACATCCAGATTCAGAGAAAGAACTGTAGAATCAGAATCCAGAATGAAACAGACTATTTTTTCTTTTGTTATGTTTTGTTTTACTTTTTTCTCATAATTTCTCCTATTCATTTTAATTCTTATATGTAACATGATTAAATTGAAAATGTGTTTAATAAGAATGTATGTATAGAAGCCATATAAGATTGCAAACTGTTTTGAGGAGGAATGGGGAAGGGAAGGGTAGAAAATTTAAAACTTATAGACGTGATTATTGAAAACCAAAAACCAATAAATTAATTATAAAAAAATCCTCTCTTCTAATCCATAATTCATAAGTATCAGAATAATAAGAATACTTTTCCTTTTGCATTAATCTGTGTTCACTCTTCTCAGAACTCTTTAGTGGAACCCTATTATTGTAATGTGTAAAGTTCAATTTCATTTGTGTTCATTTAAGGTACCCTAGGCACCCTTTGACCTGGTGTTTCCTTGCCTTTCCCATCTTATCTCAGTATAACTATCTTCTACATGTGCAACAACCTACCTTAATGTTACAATTGATTCTCCACTCATCTCTCTATGTGCCCTAGATTTTTCTGTCTTTGTTCTTGTATTTTCTTAGGTCTAGAATGCTGAGCCATTCCTCCTTGAATCCCTGGCCATCCTTTAAAGCACAACTCAAGTATCACCTTCTCTAGGGCATCTTCCATGGGAAATAGGAATCCATTTTCAGCCACAGACTGCCCCTACTCCCTGGACCTCACATAGGTTCTTGCTTGCGTTTCTCAAATATTCCTCATTAGCCTGTTATAAGCTCCATCAGGATCTGGACCAAGTCTTATCTGCATTTTCTTTCCCCTTCTGTTGCACGTAGAGTTCTGCATGATTAATGATCGCTTCCTTAATAAATGTTTGCTGTATTCATGTATATATGAACAAATGAATGAATGAATGAATGGATGAATGTTGTATAAATCCGATGCACAGTTGAAGGAGCTTAGGATGTTTAGCATGGAGAAGACTCATGGGGGATATTATGGTTCTTTTCAAGTATTTGAAGGGCTGTCATGGGGCAAAGGGAGCAGACTTTGTTCTGTGTAGCCCCAAAGGGCATAATTAGGAGCAAAGGGTGGAAGTTGCAGAGAGGCAAATTTCAGCAAAGAATAAAGAAAAGTCTTCTGAACAATTACAGTTAACTAAAAACAGAATGAGCTGCCTCAAGTCGTAGTCGGTTCCCCCATCCCATGGAAGTTCTTCGTGTAGCATTTGGATGACCACACGTATCAGAATGTTGTAGAGGGGATTGATAATTTGGCTAGAGGTCAGATTTCTGCTTAGAGTGGAGCTTGAAATAAATGATGCCTAAGGTTCTTGCCACCTTTAAGAGTCTATGTTTTATGATTTTGATAGAATCCTTTCTTGGAAAGGAGATTAGATGGAACCAAAGGGCAGTTTACCAGCATCCCTCAGGGCCACTTGGCTCCCCAGAAATCACTTGACCTTCCCTGGATAAGCTGCTCCTCCAACCCCCCTCATTAGGTGGTCCCTGGAGCACCTAACTCATTGAAGTTGCTTTTCCTCTGAATCCCCTCTCATTTGTCAATAACCTTTCCTATTGAGCTGTTATTGAATGTCTCTAAATGGACTCTACATAAGCCTAGAACTAATTACCCTCCCTTAGTCCCTTTCCTTCCAGAGAACTGATGCTGAGGAAATCTTCATTCTGGCTAACTTGTCAGGTTTTTACTCTGGGAGCAGTTGAGATCTGCGAGGGAAGGCTTTCTACTTTGCAAAAAGTGTTGGGTGAAGGTAAGGAGTGTACTAGGCTGCGGGTCAGAAGGCCTGGGTTTATTTCTTCACCTTACCTCACTCTGCCTGCCCTGGTGGAGCTTATACTGAGTGGTAGAAGCAGTGTGGCAGATTAGGATGTTCAAGGGCAAGGAGTCTGGAGGCCTGGATTCAGTTCCTGGTTCCATGATGTATAACTTTGTTATTGTTTCTGTTAAATTGTTTCAATCATGTCTGACTCTTTATGATCCTATTTGGGGTTTTCTTGGCAAAGATACTGGACTGGTTTGTTATTTCCTTCTCTAGCTTATTTTACAGATGAGGAATCTGAGGCAAGCAAGGTTAAGTGACTTTCCCAGGATAATATGACTGGTAAGTATCTGAGGCCAGAACTTAACTCTGGAAGATGTGTCTTCCTGATTCCTTTTTCCCATCCTTCACATGAGTGTAACTAGCATCCATTTTTGTATGTTCTTTTTTCTGTTAAAGACTTTCTTTGACTGATCTTATCTTATATCTCATAAAATCTATGGCTGATTATGCCTCTCACATCTCTTTATGCCCTTTTATTCACAGTATGAAGGTGTGGGGCAATGGTGTGCAGATAACTGTTTAACAACTGAAAAAAGTGCACCACTCACTTTTAAATTTAATTGACTTTATTAACATTTCCTCTCATTTTCTTAAGTTTAGAAAATCAATAAAATTGTGACCCAAACCTAGGTTTATTATGTTTATCAATTTCTAAGATGCAAATACTGACATAGAAATATTTAACAATCACCTCTGATTTGGTTCAGCATATTCCTATCAGGCAGCCCTGGAAGCCACAAGGGACAGAGGGACCTTTTCTAGAGTAGGGTTAGGATCTCAACCCTTCAGCCTATTGGTAGAGTTGCTTCTCTCAAATTGGGCATATCATCACAAACTAGTCTATGTTTCTTAACTAAATTCCCAAGGACAGAAATCCTACATCTGACCATCAGAGCATGAACCTAATCTGGTGACCATCAGAGTTACATGTAAAAAGTAATAGAGGGTTGACCTCTGAGATCCTCTCCAGCTCTTTAGACATATGCTCCTATTGTGGAAATTATTCTGTGTGCCTTAGTTTTCCCACCATAAAGAATAAGAGGATGATATAGTATAAAGAACATTGCTCTTGAAATCAGAAGTCCCAGATTCAAATCCCAGCTTGATCACTTACTACCTCTGTGACTGGGCAAATTACTTTGTCTCTCTGGCTAAACCTCAGTTTCCTCATCTGGAAAGTGACCAGGACTAGCCAATCTCAGGTTTCTTCTAGCTCTAAATTCTGGAAATTCTATCTAGCATCTTGGCACTAGTTTTCTCATCTAGCTTAGTTGGACTGGGTGTTGTCCATGGTCCTTCCTAGTTTAAGCATTCCTTATGTTAACCTCTAATCTGCTTTGCACTCTAATAAGCTGATTTTAAATTTCTAATATCCCTTCCAGATTTAACAACTTATGTTCTAGCTTCTAAGATTGGTTTCATTCATAAAATTCTATGTTCTAACATCTCCCCAAGATCTGAGTTTCTATGTTCTATTTTCAAAAGTCCATTATGGCTCTGATCATCTACGGTTTATGGTCAAATTGATAGATGGCACTCGGTACCTAAACAATAGGAGGTATAATGAAATAGTGAGTTACAGAGCTAGCCTCAAAGCCAGGGAGATCTAGTTCAAATCATGTTTCTGATACACACTGGCTGTGTGACCCTGGGCAAGGCACCAACATTTTCAATGATCTAAGCAACTCGTTAAGACTGCAAATAACAAAGAAAGTGCCAGTTTGCATTGTAAAGGGACTTTCCTTACTCAGGACTTTCCCCTATCAATTAAATCATAGGACTAATCTCTCTCCTTCTCCCTATGGTCAAAGGTTCTTCTCAGATCTTGTTATTCTATACTATTATAATTCAAAGGTGATTTGTGTCACCTGGTACTGAAAGAAATAGGAAAGGTTATTATTATATCTTCTTAGAAGAAAGGATGGCATAAACCCACCCCATTTTATCTCTAAACAAGAGCCTGTGGAAAATTCAGCCTCAAAAGAGGTTTCCGCGGAAGGCAGAATCAGGAACCAAAAGGGAGGTCATTGATTCCAGGAGACCAAAGGCAGGGTGAATTACCACCCTAGGGAAAGTTTATGCAGCAACAGAAATTTCTTAGTTTCTTTGATTGTGAAATTTTCAGGTGCTAAGTGAATCTATGCCTAAGAATTTTAAAATGTTCTCTGACTTGAAGCTAGAAACATAAACTTTCAGTCTTGCAAGGGTCCTCAGTTAGCACTTAGTCATTCCCCTACCAGTCAGAAGCATTTATTAAGCACCTGCTTTGTGCCAGGCAAGAATCTCCCCTACAATACAACACATTGATAGTCATCTAACCTTTGTTGAGAGAGCTCCAGTGACAGCACATTCCAGTAATGAATGGTTCAAATTATTAGTAAGTCTTTCCTCACTTCAAGTTTAAATTCATCTTCTTACAAATTCAACTGATTGCTCTTATCTCCACTCTCTAGAACCAAACAAAACAAGTCTGATTCCTCTCCAATGTGACAGCATTTCCAGTGCTTAAAAGAAGCGATCATTTGTCCCTGAGTCTCCTCTCTAGGCTAAATGTCTGCATTTCCTTCAACTTATACATGGCCTTGAGAGCCTTTACTATTCTGGTTTTCCATCTCTGGAGGCACTGTACTTATCAATATCCAGAGAAAATGTATAGTAAGGCTAACTGTGGGCAGCTAGGTTGTGCAGTGGATAGAGGGTCAGGCTGGGAGTCAGAAAGACTTCTCTTTCTGAGTTGTAATCTGACCTCAGACACTTACTGGCTGTGTGACCCTGAGTGAGCCACTTAACCCTATTTGCCTCAGTTTCTTCATCTGTAAAATAAGTTAGAAAAGGACATGGCCAACCACTCCAGTATCTTTGCCAAGAAATCCCCAAATGGGGTCAGGAAGAGTCAGACATGACTGAAAAATGACTGTACAATAGTAAACATTTAACCATGGGGATGAGGTTGGCAAAGTATGACTTGTCATAGGATAAAGAGCAAAAGATTCAGGTATGTAGGATACCATATAATTGATTTGGTCAACTAGGAAGTTAAGACTAATGGAAGAAACAGGAAATAAGAACAGTGGTAATGGATAGGGAGAGCAAGAAAGGATCGAGAGATTAACAGTCATGGTAAAGACGAAGAATAGGTTTAGATAAAAGGGTTAGATGGAAGGAATGGATAGAATAGGCATTTATGAGTATATATGTGTATAAATACACACGTGTATGCATATATACATACATGTATGCATGCATATATATACACACACATGCACATGTATGCAATGTTATTATCCCCATTTTGCAGCTGAGGAAACTGAGGCAAGCAGAAATTAGGTGACTTAACTGGAGTCACATAGCCAGTAAGTGTGGAGACCTGTTTTGAAATTGGGCCTTCCTGAATTCATGTTCAGTTCTCTATCCATTGCTCCCTCTGACTGCTACTGGGATTGTAGTGGAACAGACAAATGTTGAGGAAGCATGTGGGGAAGCATGTCCAGTGTGTTGCAGGCTGAGGAGAGGATGCTTTCCATAATCCTGCTCCAAGTAAGCTTGGTGATGCTGGTTTCATTAGACTTTTTGTGGATTGCCCACAGACTAAGATTTGGATTCAGTCACATCTCTGTGATGTAGGAAGAAGATGACTATATAGTCTGGGTGGTCAAGAAGCAACTGCCCTGCCCTGAGCATGCTTTTGAATCTCTTACCTGGGGACTTTCTCCAGTCATTCTCATCTATATCTGTCCAGTGGACCCACATGGCTCCAGAGGAGAAAGTGAGGCTGGTGACTTTGCACAGCCTCCCTCACTTAAATCCAATGCACTTGCAAGTCATGGCATCACCTTCCTGATGTCATGGTCCCCTTTGTGAATGATGAACAAACAGCAATAACATCTCTTACCCAAGAAGTGAGCACCAGGAAACAATCTGAAGAAGAGTCTGTGTGCGTGCACATGTGTGTGGGTGGGGGGGTACATGAATGTTTCATGGATTAAGTTGTTTCCGAAAGGTCCTCAATATCCTGGTAAGGAAGGGCTGAGTCTTTACTTAGGAGGCCTTTTAAAGCTTCTAAAGCATTTCTGATGTCTTTCCCCTCCCTCGGTTTGGCACAACCTCCCTAACAGCTAAAATAGACTTCTTTAGTCCCTGTCCTAGGTGCCCTTTGGGAATTTGTTTTTCCATCTTCTCTCTCTACTTAGGAGGATTGTATTCTAGAACTGGAGCCTTAAACCATATCCTCTCATGTTCAAGGGAAGGATTATGCTCTAATATTTTATGTTTGGGGACTTAGTAAGTATTGGGTCAACTTCTTTAACTCTTTCAACACATTTTCAGCTTTTGAACATGTCTCCCTTCTATTATTTGTCCGTCAATACTCAAAATGCCTCAGTGTTGTAGCTTATCATGGTGCTCTCTGCTCCATGATGCTCTGATGTAATTAACAATGATAATAGTGCTGGTACTCATAGTGATAGTAATCAATGAATGAAAAGACAATTATTAAGTGTTAGGGCCTATGCAGAGTTCTGGAAATATAAAGACAAAATCGAAACAATCAGCCCACGTGTAACTTAGATTCTAAGTGAAAGTTTATGTGTGTGTATATGTGTGTATATATGTATGTGTGTATTCACACATGTACACACACATACACACATATGTACACACATGTATATATAGATATATACACACATGTTGTATGTGGATATATACACATACATCCATATATACACACACATGCATGTGTGTGTGTATGTGTGTATAAAATGAATACAAGTTAGTATAACACCTTACTGGAGATACTGCCTCAACTTGTACACTTACAGAGTAGAAACTCTCTGAGAAGAGCTGATAACTCTTATGCCAAAGTTACCTTGCAGGTCTGTACTTCTTACATAATAGATTACAAGCTCCAACCACAGTGCTTCCCCTAAATAATCAGCCACTAGTCTAAATGAACTTTTAGCAAAATTATTTGCTAAGATGATATAGCAGGACCATTGATCTCTCCCACTTTCCCCCAAAGTCTGGCTTGCATTCTCCACAAATACACAAAGGTCAATGGAGAGAGTAGGCACAATCTTAGAGTACATGATTGTGAGTCATATGATTCTGGTATTGGGAGTTCTTTTTCCCTTCACAGAGTCCTTACTCAACGTCCTTTGGGCACAGTTATCTGCCGGGTGGACTGTTAAGCTCTGTTCTTGAGTTCATGGCCAGCTTCTCTCTGAAGCTCTGTCCTCCTCTGGTGACTCTTTCTTCTTCCCTCAGTCCTTGTGTCTCCCAGATCTTGGCTGGATACATTGTTTTCCACTATCCCAAACTTTCTTTGATGACATGATTGATCAATGAAAACAAGTAGAGTTGTGGGGTGGGGAGTGTAATACTCTAGTATCACTCTGGTAAAGGCACAAGCCTTTGCCTCTGTGACACACTTTTGAGCTTGGAGCCCTAAATTTCCAAATTTGGCATTCATTTCTGGATTGAAGAGTTTACGAATGAGCTTACATAGGCTGAAGGAGTGTCATGGATCCTCTTAGCAATTTACAGTTTTTCTAAAAATTAAATTTATTTTATTTTTTATTTGTGAAGTAAAGCAAACTTTCCCATAAGGCAATATAATTAAAAAAAGATAAATGTTTTCTTTCTTGACTTAATTAAAGATGAATTTATGCATGATAAAGTGACTAGGAGCATAAATGAATTTTGTCTGTATATTATAATCTAATTATATGATTGCATTGTTACAAGGTGTGACAAAATCCTTAACACCATCTACTTTGAGATTACCTTCTTGGCTTGCTGATTGATTTACTGTTTTATTTAATTGATATATCTGAGTCTTCTTTGATTACATTAATTGATGTTTGGGGAGGCAAAGACCCTGTGGGAAAGGGTTAACTAACATGTTTGAAAGCTGAGTTTTGAGGAAAACCAAAAATTCAGAGGCAGAATAGAGGATGGAGACAGAATTCCAAGCATTGAGCATGGGGGCAGTATAGAAGTATGGTGATGAGAGATGTATTGTTGTGGAGGATTAGTAAGGTAAGTCAGTATGGCTTAGGCTGTAGAGTTGATAAGACAGATACAATATTTAAGAGGGCTGAAAAGTAAAAGGGATCAGGTTGTGAACAACTTTAAACACTAAAAAAGAGGAATTTGAATCTTATTCTAGAGTTAAGAGGTAGGTCACTGACATGATCAGACCCCTGTTTCAAGAATAACAATTTGTTTTCTGTGTGGTAGATGGTTGGGGGAAGGGAGATCCTAGAGCAAAGCAAAGAGAAAAACTGTTGAAATAGCTCAGAAGAGTGATATTTTAAGGGCCTGAACTGGGAATGGCAGCTGTGCAACTAGAGAGAAGGGAATGGATGGAAGAGATATTGGGGAGGGGGAACATAGTAGCTGATTGGTGATGAGGGGAACGGGAATGACAAGCCGAGGAAAATTCTAAGATTTTGAACCTGAGAAACCGAGAGGATAGCAACACCCTTCACAGAAATAAGGACAGTAAGAAGAAAAAGAGCTTGAGAGGGAAAAATAATGAATTCTGTTTTGGATACATTAAGTTTTAAATGATTTCCTACAATGAGTCTAGTTAGGAACATCTGGTTATCTAGAACACATTGTTCAAATATCTCCAGCTCTACATATTTTCTCCATTCTACATTTATAGTATATATAAAATATACTGATTTATGGATAGCATGTGTTCTGTCTTTCATTTGAAAGAAGATTCTTGAAGGCAAGCTTCTTCTTTTTCTTTTTATCACAAACATTTAACACAGTACCGGATACACAGTAAGTACTAAATACATGCTTGTTTATTGATAGATTAATATGCTAGAATTCAGAAAAAAGACTAGGGCCAGCTATATAGAACTAGGAGTCATCTATTTATGAATTATAAATAAATAAACCTGTGGAAACTGGCGAAGTTAGAGAAAGATAGAGATAGAAACAGACAAGAGAAGGGAAGTGAAGAGAAGGCAAGGGAAGAGGAAACAGGGCAGAGCCCTTGTGCACATGTGCATACACACACACACACATATATGCACATACACACACTGGGGCTTGTGATACAGATAATGATCCTCCAAAACAGACTTTAAAGTAATGAGTAGACAAGTAGAGGGAGAACTTTGAATGATGGTCAAAGAAGGAAACTCTGACATAAGCAACCTAAAACTTTGAATCCCAGGGATCTTGAATGGAGTCATCAGGAGACATTGTTATAACCTTCTTGAGAGCAAAGGTACTGTTAATTTAATTATCATTCTCTGAGAAAGGTGTGGGGCTAGGGTAGTACATGCTCTCTCTCTATGCATTTATGTATATATATATATATATATATATATATATATACACATATATATATATATGTATATGTATATATGTGTATGTGTGTGTGTGTGTATCATTTCATCCTGTTTGTCTCAGTTACCTCATCTACAAAACGAACTGGAGAAGGAGAAGGAAATGACAAACCACCTCAATTTCTCTGCCAAGAAAACCTCAAATGGGGTCATGAAGATTTGGACAAGGCTGAAAAATGAATGAACAAAACGTATACATACATACATACATATATATATATATATACATACACACATATGCACATGTGTGTACATATACACACACATACTTCTTCAAATACCCAAACTTTCTAGTTTCTCCATTTACTCAGTCAGGTCCCTGACTTACTTCTCCACCCCACCCCACACCCTTGATCTTGCTATTGCCCAAAAGTGTTCCACTTCCATATTCATGTACTGTAAAATTCATTTATTTGATCATGATCGGCTATCATTTTGTCTTCCCTATGTCTTAATACCCTTAACCCTGCTTTTCAATTCCATTGTGACCTCTGCTGCCTTCTTCATTCAGTTCTTTTTCAAATAATCATCCACACGCTGGCTATGCTCTTCTCCTTTGCTTATCTCCACCCATTGGTGAATTTCTTCAAATCTTCAGTATTCTCTACTCTTGATTCCTTTGCTCCCTTGTCCTGTTGCTATGGTTTATTCTCCTTATCTGCTTCCTTCCCTTCGATCAATATGTTACTAAACAGAGAAATATAGATCAGGAAACCATTCTGCATAGGTCCACTTCATGGTTTGTTTTTTTTTTTTTGCGGGGGAAATTAATCTCAACTGGACATTTACTACAACAAGGCAATAATTCTATCCCCTCCTTAAGCAATTCACTATATAACTTTCCCTAATGCCTATTTCAAAGCCCCTTATCTCTCAAGCCCCCAATTATACCCCACCCTCCTACTTTGTAGCTAAGGAACTCACCTTGGACTTCACCAAAAATTCATCTAAAGCTTCCTCTTCTCCTCTTCTCCTCACCTTATGTCACTCAGATATCTTTCCCTGCTATATCAATTAACTCAAGTTTGGATAAAAAAGTAGAGCTTCTCCTGGCAAACACTAGCTCTTCTATACATACCCTTAATCCCATCTACTCCTTTTTATTCCATTAGGTCACTCACTCTCAATCTCCACTTCCATTCTTAATTTCAAACTATTGGCTCATTCCCCACTTCCTATAAATATATTTAAGCCTTCCCCATTCTTAAAAATTCCTCACTTGATCTAATTATCCCTGTTGGCTATTCTCCCTTATTTGGCTTTAGAACATATGCATTCTCTATATCCTCTGCTTTGTGGCTAAGCTCCTTGAGAAAGCCTTCTACTAGATGCCTCAACTTTCTCTCTTCTCACTCTTTTTGAAATGCTCTGTTATCTGACTTCCTCCTTCTCCATCTCCTCCTCCTCATTCAACTGAAACTACTTTCTCCAAAATGGCCAATGATGCCTTAACTGCCAAATGTAATGACCTTTAGTGAATTCTTATTCTAGATGACTTTATTATTTGACAGAATTGATCACCTACTACTCAATATTCTCACCTCTCTGAATTTTCATGACATCAGTCTCCGCTGATTGTCCTCTTACTCTTTTGACTGTTCCTTCTTAACTTTCCTTTGCATAATCTCCTTCAGTCCATGACTACTAACCCTGTTAGGACAATGCTTTCCTACCTTCTCAGTCACCAATGGAGTGAAACAGGGCTGTGTGCTTGCTCCCATGCTTTTTAGCATGATGTTTTCAGCCATGTTTAAATGCTTTCAATGAAGATGAGCATGACATCAAGGACAACTACCATATTGATGGTAAGTTCTTCAATTTGAAAAGGCTAGAAGTGCTAGATCAAGGGGGCACCATTCATCTCCTGAAAGGGATCCCAAACTAAAAACGTCAATAAATATTGTTGCCAAATTCCAGAACTATCAAGTGAAGGAAAAAATAGTACAGGCAGCTAGAAAAAAACCATTAAAATATCAAGGAGCTACAGTTAGGATCACAGAGGACTTATCAGTTTCTAAATTAAAAGATCAAAGGAATTGGAATATGATATTTTACAAGACAAAGGAGCTGGGACTACAACCAAGGATCAATTACCCAGCAAAGTTCAGCATAATATTTCAGACAAGGAGATGGACATTCAGTGAAATAAGGGATTTCCAAACCTTCCTGATAAAAAGGCTAGAACTCAATAGGAAATTTTATTTTCAAAGGCAGATCTCAGGAGAGACATAAAAAGGTAAACAGGGCTAAAAAAAACTTGTTACTCAATTTAGGCAAACTGTTTACCTCCCTATAAGGGAAGATGATACTCATTAATCTTGAGAGTTGTATATCTATTATGAAATATAAAAGGAATATATAGAGATAGAGGGAATGGGTATAAAGTAAATTATGTGATGATAAAAATATGATATAAGCATGCAAAGGGATTGTAACAGAAGATGTGAAAAGGAAGAAGTAGAAAATAGTAAATTACATCACAGGAAGAAGTAGAAAATTATATTACAGTAGAGGGAAAGAGGGGAAGGAGATGAGCATTGTTTGAGAGGTATTCTCATCTGATTTGGTTCGAGGAGGGAACAACAAACTTAACTAAGTATATAAATCTAACTAGCTCTATAGGCAGTAGGAGGGGAAGGAGGAAAGAAAGGGGAGGGGACGCTAAAAGAGAGGGAAGAAGTAGTAAAGGTAAAGGGCAGCAAAAGGGAGGGGGGCTGAAAGAAGGAAGTGAAGACTGTGGCAGGTGGTGGTAAAAAAATTAAAATTCTGTTGTTGAGAGGAAGGAAGTAGGGAGAACTAAAAGCACAAATGGTGGGAAAGAGGATGAAGGGAAAGACAGATAGTAATCATAACTGTGAATGTGAATGAGGTGAATTCTCCCATAAAATGGGGACAGCAGAACGGATTAAAAGTCATAATCCAACAATACATTATTTACAAGAAACACATTTGAAACGGGAGGATACACACAAGGTAAAGGTCAAAGGTTGGAGTAGAATATATTGTGCTTCAGCTGATGTAAGAAAAGCAGGGGCAGCAATCCTAATCTCAGACAAAGCAAAAGCAGAAACAGATCTAATCAAAAGAGATAAGGAAGAAAACTATATCCTGCTAAAAGACAACATAGAAAATGAAATAATATCATTACTAAACCTATATACTCCAAGTGGTATAGCATCCAAATTCTTAGAGGAGAAGTTAAGGGACTTATAAGAAGAAACAGACAGCAAAACTATACTAGTGGAGGACCACAACCTCCCCCTCTCTGAACTTGATAAATCTAACCTTAAAATAAACAAAAAAGAAGTTAAGGAGGTAAATAAAATTCTGAATAAGGTAGATACGATAGATCCCTGGAGAATACTGAATGGGGATAGAAAGGCATATACCTTTTTCTGAGCAGTACATGGCATATATGCAAAAATTTACAATGCACTAGGGCATAAAAACCTTGCAATCTAGTGCAGAAAGGCAGAGATAGTCAATGCATCCTTCTCAGATCATAATGCAATAAAAATAATATATAATAAAAGGTCATGGAAAGACAACTAAAAATTAATTGGAAATTAAATAATCTAATTCTTCAGAAAGAGTGGATTCAACAACAGATCATAGAAATAATCAACAATTTCATTTAGGCCAATGACAACAATGAGACAACTTACCAAATCTTATGGACTACTGCAAAAGCAGTTCTTAGGGGAAGCTTTATATATTTGAATGCCTACATGAATAAAATAAAGAAAGAGGAGATTAATATATTGGACCTGAAGCTGAAAAAGCTTAAAAAGAACAAATTGAAAATCCCCAAGTAAATGCCCAGTTAGAAATACTGAAAATCAAAGGTGAGATTAATAAAATTGAAATCAAGAAAACTGTTGAACTTATAAATGAAACCAAGAGTTGGTTTTATGAAAAAAAATGCAATTATGAAGTGCAAGATAGATAATTTTGATTACATTTAATTGAAAATGTTTTGCACAACCAAAAACCCAATGCATCCAAGATTTGGAGGGATGTGGAAAGCTGGGAAAGAATTTTTGCAGCTAGTGTCTGTGATGAAGGTATCATTTCTTAAATATATAAAGAACTGATTCAAATGTACAAAGATGTAAATCATTCTCCAGTTGATAAATGGTCAAAGGATAGGAAAAGCAGTTTTCAGACGAAGAAATTAAAGATACCTATAGTCATACAAAAAATGCTCTAAATCACTATTAGGAAGATGTTAACGTTGGAGAGCATGTTGGAGAGTTGGAACACTAATTCATTGGGGATGGAACTGTGAGCTGATCCAACCATTCTAGAGAGCAATTTGAAACTATATCCAAAATAGTTTACAAAAATAGGCATACCTTTTGACCCAGCAATATCACTTCTAGTATTCTATCCCTAAGAGATCAAAAAATGGGCAAAGATCCGATATGTCCAAAATTTTTATAGCATCACTTTGTGGTGGCCAAAAACTGGAAATCAAGGGTATGCCCATCAATTGGGGAATGGCTGAATATATTATGGTATATGAATGTAATGGAATACTATTGTCCTATACGAAATGATGAACAGGAAGACCTCAGAGAGGCCTAGAAAGACTTATATGATCTGATGTTGAGCAAAAGGAACAGAACCAGAAAAGTTTTTTGCACAACCAGGAGCATAGTGTGCAAGAGATTTTTTCTGGTTAGACATGAAACTTCATTGCAATGCAAGGATTTAAAAAGATTCCCAATGATCTTTTAAGGCAAAATGCCTTCCACTTATGGAGAAAAAACTATGGAATTCAATAACAGAATGTAGCAGATCATTTTTTTTGCATTACATTTTTGTTTGTTTTGTGGTTTCTCCCATTCATTTTAATTCTTCTACACAGCATGACTATAGTGAAAATGTATTTAATAGGAATGTATGTGTAGAACCTATATAAAATTGTATGCTGTCTAGGCGAGGGAGGGGGGAGGGAGGGAAAAAATCTAAGTTGTGTGGCAGTGATTGTAGAACACCAAAAAAATAAAATTAATAAAATTTAAAAAAAACAATCATAATACTATACAAATTATTTTGAAAAATAGGCAAAGAAAGAGTCCTACCAAATATGGTGCTGATACCCAAACCAAGAAGAGTCAAAACAGAGAAAGAAAATTATGGACCTACTTCCCTAATAAATATCTATGCAAAAATTTTAAATAAAATACTAACAAAGAGATTGTGATTATATATCACAAGGATCATAAACTGAAATTTATACCAAGAATACAGTGCTGTTTCAGCATAAGGAAAATGATCAGCATAATTGACCATATGAATAACAAAACCAACAGAAATCCTCTGATTTTCTCAATAGATGCAAAAAAACCTATGACAAAACCAGTATCCATTCCAATTAAAAACACTAGAGAACATAGGAATAAATGAAACTTCCATTACAATGATAAGCAATATTTACCTCAAGCCATCAGCAAGCATTATCTATAACAAGGATAAGTTAGAAGCCTTTCCATTACAATTAGGGGTAAAGCAAGTTTGCCCATTGTCACCTCTGTTGCTTAATATCATACTAGAAATATTAGCTATAGCAATGAGAAGAAAAGTAATCAAAGGAACTAGAATAGTCAATGAGTAAACAAAACTATCACTTGTTGCAGATGATGTGATAATATCCTTAGAAAATCCTAGAGAATCAACTAAAAATTACTTGAAATCATTAACATCTTTAGCAAAGTTGCAGGATACAAAATAAACTCACATAAATCATTAGCATTTGTATATATTACCAACATAGTTCACTGGCAAGAGAAAGAGAAATCATATAAAAAATAACTGTAGCAATGTAAAATATTTGAGAGTTTACCTGACAAGACAAATCCAGGAACTATATGAAACAACTCTAAAATACTTCTCACACAAATAAAGCTAGATCTAAACAACTGAAAAATATTAAATATTCCTGGGTAGGCCAAACCAATATAATAAAAATGACAATTCTATCTAAGTTAATCTATTTATTCAGTGCCATGCTAATCAAACTACCAAAAATTACTTTATAGGGCCAAAAAAGAAATATCAAAATTCATCTGAGAAGAGAAGTTCAAGTAAATCAAGGAAATCAATGAAAACAAATGTTAAAGTAGATGGCCTAGGCATATCAGATCTCAAAATGTATATAAAGTGGTAATTATCAGAACTATTTGGTACTGGTTAAGACTAGAGTGGTAGGTCAGTGGAAAAAATTAGGTACAAAATGATAGGAGATGACCTTATTATTCTACTATATGACAAACCCAAAGATACAAGCTTTGGGAAGAATAACTTTGACAAAAACTTCTGGGAAGACTGGAAAACAGTACGATTGAAACTAGGTGTAGACCAACATATCACACTGTATACCAAGATAAAGTCAAAATGGGAACATGATTTCTACATAAAGAGTGGAATTGAGAGAGCATGGAATTAAGAGAATATGGAACAGTTTATCTGTCAGATTTTTAGATAAGTGAAGAATTTAGGACCAAAGAAGATACATAAAATACAAAATAGATCATTTTGGTTATATAAAACTAAATTTTTTTTGCACAAACTAAACCAATGCAACCAAAATGATAAGGAAAGCAGAAAACTGGGGAAAGGTTGCAACAAGTATGCCTTAAAAAGACCTCATTTCTCAAATATATAGAAGACAGAATCAAATTTATAAAAATACATGTCATTCCCCAATTGATAAATGATCAAAGAGGGGGAGGAGTCAAGATGGCGGAGTAGAAAGATTCACATATGCTAGTTCCAAACCCATAAATTACCTGTTAAAAGGAACTCCCAACAAATTCTGGAGCAGCAGAAGCCACACAACAACGGATTGGAGGAGATTTCTGTTCCAGAGAGCCCTGAAAAACCGGCACCAAAGGTCCATCAGGCACCAGACACGGAGCAGAGCCAAGCCCTGCCTTGGCCATGCAGCACCAAGAGGAGCAGATCCAAGCAGGCTTCGGGGACAGAATCTCCAGCAGCTGTGAAGGTCCCTCCACTCACAGGCACTACAGGTCAGTGAGAGAGACTTCTGGACTGGCCGAGAGGGGAGCAGGGTGTCTCCATAACTAAGGCCCCCTCGGGAGGCAGTGGCAGAGGCAGCAACGGCCAGAGGCTCAAAGAGCAGGCAGGAGATGGGGTCCATTACTGAAGGTCTCCTCATAAATCCCCTGAGGGAAATGAGCCTGGGAGGTGGCCCTGCCACCACCTGACCATCAGAACTTAATCCCACTGAATAGCAGCCCCTCCCCCTGCTGAAAGCCCTGAGTCTGGGGAGTATCATTTGAATCTCAGACCCCAAGCACTAGCTGGGCGGATCTAGGTGGGCGTGGAGAGGAATCTCAGAAGTCAAGTAACTGGCTGGGAAAATGCCCAGACAAGGAAAAAAAAATAAGACCATAGAAAAAATAAGACCATAGAAGGTTACTTTCGTGGTGAACAGATGTTTCCTCCTTTCCTTTGGGATGAGGAAGAACAATGCTTACCATCAGGTAAAGACATAGAAGTCAAGGCCTCTGTATCCCAAGCATCTGAAGTAGATATCCAATGGACTCAAGCCATGGAAGAGCTCAAAAACGATTTGGAAAATCAAGTTAGACAGATGGAGGAAAAACTGGGAAGAGAAATGAGAGAGATGCAAGAAAAGCATAAAAAACAGGTCAATACCTTGTTAAAGGGGACCCAAAAAAATGCTGAAGAAAATAACAGCTTGAAAAATAGGCTAACTCAATTGGCAAAAGAGGTTCAAAAAGCCAATGAGGAGAAGAATTCTTTCAAAAGCAGAATTAGCCAAATGGAAAAAGAGGTTCAAAAGCTCACTGAAGAAAATAGTTCTCTCAAAATTAGAATGGAACAGATGGAGGCTGAAGACTTTTTGAGGAACCAAGAAATCACAAAACAAAACCAAAAGAATGAAAAAATGGAAGAGAATGTGAAATATCTCATTGGATAAACAACTGACCTAGAAAATAGATCCAGGAGAGACAATTTAAGAATTATGGGACTACCTGAAAGCAATGATCAAAAAAAGAACCTAGACATCATTTTTCATGAAATTATCAAGGAAAACTGCCCCAATGTTCTAGAACCAGAGGGCAAAATAAGTATTCAAGGAATCCACCAATCACCGCCTGAAAGAGATGCAAAACGAGAAACTCCTAGGAACATTGTGGCCAAATTCCAGAGTTCCCAGGTGAAGGAGAAAATATTGCAAGCAGCTAGAAAGAAACAATTCCAGTATTGTGGATATATAATCAGGATAACACAAGATCTAGCAGCTTCTACATTAAGGGATCAAAGGGCATGGAATAGGATATTCCAGAAGTCAAAGGAACTAGGTCTAAAACCAAGAATCACCTACCC
>CM053773.1:173932550-173965455 GCA_028658325.1 Potorous gilbertii
GAATGGGGTAAATATCTCTCACAGAAGAGGCAAGCAGGAGACTTCTTAGTGGAGGGAAAAAGAGGAGAGCTGAGAAAAAAAAACATGAAGTTTACTCTCATCACATTCGACTAAAGGAAGGAATAAAATGCACACTCATTTTGGTATGAAAACCTATCTTACGATGCAGGAAAGTGGAGGAGATGGGGATAAGCAGGGTGGGGGACATGATGGAAGGGAGGGCAATGGGAGGAGGGAGCAATTTGAAGTCAACACTCTTGGGGAGGGACAGGATCAAAAGAGAGAATAGAAACAATGGGAGGCAGGATAGGATGGAGGGAAAAATATGGTTAGTCTTACATAACACGACTATTATGGAAGTCATTTGCAAAGATACACAGATATGGCCTATATTTAATTCTTGCCTTCCCAAAGGGAATGGGTGGGGAGGGAGGGTTGGGTAGAAGTTGGAACTCAAAGTTTTAGGAACAACTGTTGAGTATTGTTCTTGCTACTAGGAAATAAGAAATACAGGTAATGGGGAATAGAAAGTTGTCTGGCCCTATAGGACAAAAGAGAAGATGGGGACAAGAGAAGGGAGCTATGATAAAAGAGAGGACAGATTGGTGATAGGAGAAATTGGAATGCTTGGCGTATTCGGGTGGAGGGAGGGGTCAAATGGGGAGAAAATTTGGAACCCAAAATTTTGTGAAGATCAATGATCAAAGAATAAGGAGTTTTCATACAAGGAAACCAAAGCTATTGTCACATGAAACAAAATACTCTAAATTATTATTGAGCAGAGAAATGTATGTATGTTGAAACAATTCTGAGTTACCATCTCATCCCTATCAGATTGACAGAAAAGGAAAATGTTAGATGTTGGAGGGGATGTGGGAAAACTGGGTCACTGATATACTGTTGGTGGAATCGTGAACTGATTCAAACATTCTAGAGAACAATTTGTAACTATGTCCAAAGGTCTATGAAACAATGCATACCCTTGGATTTAGGAATACCAATGATAGGTCTATATCACAAAGACATCTAAAAAAGAGAAAAGGTCCTATTTGTACAAAATAGTTATAGCAGCTCAATTTGTGGTGGCTGAGAACTGGAAATCAAAGGGATATCCATCAATTGGGAAATGGTTAAACAAGCTGTTGTATATAATTGTAATGGAATATTATTGTTCCATAAGAAATGACAGGCAGGGTGATTTCAGAAAAATCTGGGAAAGCTTGCATGAACCAACACATAATGAAGTGAACAGAACCAGAAGACTACTGTACACAGTGATAGCAATATTGTTTGATGAAGGACTGTGACTGACTTGGCTATTCTCAATATGATGATCCAAGACAATCCCATAGGACTAAATATGAAGTATACTATCCACCCTCAGAGAAAGAAATGATATTGATTGAATACTGACTGAAGCATTTTATTTTTCACTTTCTTTCACTTTTCCTTTTATTCAAATCTTCTTGTACAAAATGACTAATATGAAAATGTTTTACATAATTACACATGTATAACCTGTTTCTGATGGCTTACTGGTTCAGGGAAGAGGGAGCAGAGGGAGGTAGGGAGGAATAGAATTTGGAACTCAAAACATTAAATAAAAATGTTAAAAAATTAAAAAACTTAGTTCATATCCCATCATCTACGAGGGACTCTTTCTCATCCCCCCAATTCCACCTCTTCATGCTTTCTCTTTGGAGGCTATGTTCCATCTATTCTGTATACATTTTATATGCACCTATTTATTTACATGTAATCTCTCTCATTGGAATGTGAATCTCTTGAAATCAGAAACCATGTTTTTGCCTTTCTTTGTATTTTTAACACAACCAAATCCCTAGGATATAGTAAGCACTTAATGCTCACTGATCACATGATGGGAGATTCCATTCCATTGTGGTATCAGTCTTATTATTAGGAAATTCTTTTATATTGGGCTCAGATCTGGCTTTATATGATTTCACCTCCTTTCAGTTGAGGTTCTCTCCTCTAGACTCAAATTCTGCTTTCTAAGGCTGTCAGCACTTTTTGGAAAAGTGTGGACTCTAGAGTCAGAGGACTTGGGTTAAAGTTACTCCCCAGTGACCTTGAGCAACTCATCTTATATTTCTAGGCCACTATTTTCTCACATGTAAAATGAGAGGTATCTTTCACCTCTTGTTCTATGATGCTATGGAGTAGATACCTATGAAACAGCACTGGGACTCTAGGTACTAGCTGAGGTCTATACAGAGGCCACACAGTGAGTTCATGATTTAAGAAATATTTGTTGAATTAGTCATTGAATTGGACCATCAAGTTGCTGGGTAATTCCAGGCAAATTCCCTTCCCCCTCTGAGTCTTGGGGATTTTCCAATCCCTAGCTGCTTTGCCATGCATGTTGTGGCAATTAAGCTTACTTTTGCAAGGGAAAGGTGCTTCAGGCTCTTCTGGGCCTCTGGCTCTAGAAATATCCGGCTTCGTTATTATTTGAAGTTTTCCTCAGCTGCTTTATTGAATTCTCCAAGTCAGTAAAATTCTGGCAAGATAAGAAGTTGACATTTTCAGAAGCCGTGTCGTAGAGAACTGTGCGGGCGGCGAGGACGAAGGGAGGCCTGCTCGGCATGAGAATGACTCACAGCCTGCCTCCCCCTCCCTGCATAGACTCAGGTCTGAGGAACAAGTGATGGAGAGGGAGCCCACGCCCAGCCTGAAAGAACCCCCTCAATTCGACACACCTCAGTTATTAGTCTCACATGCTGCTCTGCATTTCTCTCCAAGGCATTTCTCTCCAAGTACAATTGTGGTATTAATTATCTGTCACCTTAAACTGGCATCTAAACATGACCTATGCCCCCAGAAATATTAAACTCCTATGTCATTGTAATGACCATGATTGGTCCCACTTTTTTCCCTTTCTGGTCAAGAGGGTAGACTGTGGGCATGGAATACTGTATATACTGAAGAACTCAGTTTTGACTAGTTTTTCTAAATTGCCTTTTTCATATTTCTTATTTTATTCTTTATTATAAAAGATGGTAGAGAAGGGATATATTGAAAAAATAAAGATAATATAAAACATGTCTCCTCTCTTCTTCTCTCCTCTCCTCTCTTCCCCTCCTCTCCTCTCCCTTCTATTCCCCTTTGCTCCCTCTGTCTCTCTTTCTCTCTGACTCTGTTTCTGTCTCTCTGTCTCTGTCTCTGTCTCTTTCTATCTGTTTCTCACTCTCCATCTCTGTCTTTCTCCCCCACCCCCTTCTCTCACAAACTCCTTGAGGGGAAATACTGTTTTGTTTTTTCCTTTGTATACCTGGCAGAGTGCTTGGTACATATTAGACTTTCAATAAATGTTTTTCTGAATTGAATTAAATCGGTTCCATGTCTTTTCCTCTCCTTAGGCTATGAGGTCCATGAGAGGAGGGGCCCTGATACATCATAAAACATAAGCACCAGAAGAGAGTTTAAAAGCTCTCACTAGCCCAAATGTCCTCCCTTTACAGAAAAAGAAATTGAGTCTCAGAGAGTGACTGATTTTAAGTTAATGAATGAGTTCTCAGATCTGACTTGGGGGCACTGGTCATATGCAGACATGTGACAAGGGAAGAAATGGATAAGACAAACATTTATTAAGCACTTATTACATTTCCAACACTGTGATAAATGTTTTATAAATATTATTTCATTTGAATGGACTAGTGAGAGCAGAATAAATCTCACTGGCAACTTGACAATTAATGAACCACTTCCCTGGTGAGCTTCCTTTCAGTGCTGATCGCTTTTGCCTTTCTCCTGATTTCTTGATCAAATTGCTTAATAACTATTCTTGACTCTTCATTCTTTGCTATGACCTGTTTCATCTGCCTCACTTACTCAGTGGGGAGAAGTGCTCCTGTTCAGTCGAGTCTCAGTTTTTGTGATCCCATTGGGAGTTTCCTTGGCAAAGAGACTGGAGTAGCTTGCCATTTCCTTATTCAGCTCATTTTTACCGAAGAGGAAACTGAAACAAAGAGGGTTAAGTGACTTGCCCTGGATCACCTAGCTAGTAAATGTCTGAGGTTGGATTAGAACTCAGGAATATGAGTCTTCCTGACTACAGACTGTCACTATCCTTGTGCCGCCTTGCTGTCTGAAGTATACATAAACATCCAGAACCTATGATTTGGTTTGCAAAGAGTAGTATTTGGTATGGAGTGAGGCTATCACTTAGTATGTGTGTGGGTTGAGGTTAGAAGTTGCACTATGATTAAGAATATTAGATTTCAGTTCTGTCTATACCATAACGGTCCAGTTTGGAGTAGTGAGCTAGTTTTCAGTCTGTGTTGAAACTCAGTGCTCAGTCTGATGACAAGGGTAGGGTTCAGTCTGTGGCCAGTTTTGGGGACTGAGACTCGTTGTCAGTTCAGGATTAGGCTTCAGTTAGTGATCTTGATTCTTGTTGTATTTATGGCCAAAATCTAGGTCACAATTAATTTGTAATTAATATCGGGATATTATTGGGTGGGTGAGCCAATCAGAGCTAGAAATTTCCCTTCCCACCCTCAGGAGATCATTGCTTGACCTTGGCTACCTTACTGTCTAATGCTCTTTAACTTCTGAATGCTCTTCCTTAACCTTTAGCCATTGCCCTTACCCAGAGAGAACAGAAAAAATAAGGTAAATGCTTTTCGATCCATATTAATATACTGATTATCACCATGTGTAAATTGCTTTGAAGTTTGCAAAACACTTTCCATCATTAGATTAGCTCTTTGGATCCTCCTATCAACACCTGGACATAGTATTAAGAATGGGGATAGAGACTGGCCCTGTGACTTTACTGGTGTAGGGGCTATACCAGATAAGGAAATATATTCTCAGATAAGGAAACTCCCCTCATCCGTCCCCCATTCCTCCTCAAAAAATCAGGTCAATGTCTTTTCTGAAATTTATAGTCATCAAGAGTTGTCTAGAACATTGAGAATTTAGGTGACTTGGTCAGGGTCAGGTAGTCATTGCATACTGGTTGGGGGTGGCTGACTGGGGCACTTGAATTCAGGTCTTTCTGGTTCTAAGACCAGCTCTTTATCCACTCCAGGTATTGTTTTCCTAATTTTACGGATGAGAAAACAGAAACCCAAAATGAGATTAAGTGATTTACCTACTACATTTATTGTTTTTGTGCTTGTCCTTCATTTTTGAAGAGGACCACAACATCAAGATGAAGACATGATTTGCAGTTAACTTTGATTTGAGTGAGGGAAGGCTGTGCAAGGTCATCAACTTCACTTTCTTCTCCTGAGCCATCTTGGTCCAGCGGCCTGATATTCATCAGGACGATTGAGATGGCCAAGGATGCAATGGGAGACCCTGGCCTTTCAGGCTAAGGTGCTATAGCATTCTCACTTTGAGTGAGATACACCCATTCAATGAATGGGTTTCTTTAAGTAGTTACACAAGAGATGGCCCCCTTAATCAAAAAAAATCAAATTCATAGCAATGTAGCCATAATACTATACAGCTTATAAAGGGCAGAAGCAGGATTTGACCCCAGATCTTTCTGATGCCAGATCTAGGACTCTATTTACCATATCACCCTGTCTCTGTACTATTTTTTTAAATTTTCATCCAAGAAACTGGTTTTTAGTTTCTGCGCTGGATGATAGGCATCTGAACTGCTGCTGTGCTATATTAGATCCCGTGAATGTCTCCCAGAATACCTAAGCCAGTTTGTCACAGCCTGAAGTGTACTGTTTGTCGAATAGTAGGCCTTTCTGAGTGTCATTATTTAACTCACACCAGGAAAGACTAAAAAAAAACACCAAGGGGCCAGGGCAATAAAGACACATTGTGTTCTGGATTGGAATATGTCATGAGGTTCCATAGTAGGGCAGCAAGGGATCTACATCTCATGGTGGGGAAGGATTCCAACCAAGGTGTTGGTGAGACCTTTCTCAAACATTGTTCTGAAAAGCTCACTCCCCTGCTTAATAAACTCTGGTGGTTTTCTGTTGACTTTAGGATCAAATAAAAAGTCCTTTGTTTGGCTTTTAAAGCCTTTCACAGCCTCATCACTATCTGCTTCTGGAGTCTTTCACTCTCCTTCCTGCCATGCTCTCTACAATCCAACTATCCTGGACTTTAGCTTTCCTCGCATTGACAGTCCAACTCCTTTCAATGCGTCTCTGCTGAGGCTGAATTCTATGTCTAGAAAGTCCTTCCTCCTCACCAGCTCAGCACATCCACAATTTCTTTCAAAATTTAACTCACCTTCTATAGGAAGCCTTTTTCAATTCCCCTGGCTACTAGAGCCTCCAAAACTACCTTCGATCTACTCTGTATGTTATCTCCAATATACCTATTTATTTACATACTGTCTCTTCTACCAGGAAAGAAGCAAAGCAATTCAGTTCCTAAGTGACAAGCAGCATGCTAAGCACTTTATGAATACTATTTCATTTGGTCCTCACAACAATCCCGTGAGGCAGGTATTGTTATCCCCATTTTACAACTGAAGAAACTGAGGCAGATAGGAGTGAAGTGATTTGCCCAGGAACACAAAGCTAGCAAGCTTCTGGGCTAGATTTAAATTTAGGTATTTCTGATATGAGGCCTGGGGTTCTAATCACGGTTCCACCTAGCTATCTGTCTTCCTTGAGAGCATGTTGAGGTTATGCATGGAAAAATAAACAAATAAGCAAAACCAACTTCCTAATAATTAGAGTTAGCAGGTGTGGTAGCTAGGCAATTCAATGGATAGAGTACCAGGTCTGAAATCAGAAAGACTCATCTTCCTGAGTTCAAACCTGACTTCAGACACTTACAAGCTGTGTGATCCTGGGCAAGTCACTTAACTCTGCTTGTCTCTGTTTCATCATTGGTAAAATGAACTAATGAAGGAAACGTCAAAGTGCTCCTGTTATCTTGGCCAAGAAAACCCCAAATGGGCTGATTAAGAGTTGGACACAACTAAATAAAAACTGGAATAGAGTCTTTTGAAAGGTAATAGATTATCTTTGGTGATGTTGTGATTCTCTGATGCTTTTCCCACTCTGATTCTTTAAGTATCCCTCTGTACCAATTCTATCTGGACATCTGGGTCTGGAGTCGGAAGATCTGAGTTTAAATCTGTTCTTCACTATTTATGTGTGACCCTGGGCAAATCAACCTTTCCCTGCCTCAATTACTTTATTTGTAAAACGAAAATAATAGCACCCAGTATTGCTGTAAAAATCAAGAGATAATATTTATAAAGTACTTTGCAAAGTTTACAGTACCATATAAATACCAGCGAATTATGATAGTGATGATGACACAACGTATTTGTAGTAAAGCAAAGATTGAATTCAATATTTCCCATCTTTCCCACCATGGGACTATCTAATATACTATCTAGCCTTGTGTTAAATCTGTAACTGATGCAAGAACGCAATTCTTATGTATATACAGAGGCCCAACTGCTACCTAGGATTCAGACTAGCTGTGGCTGGCACTTTGAAAAGTCTATGTATTGTATATGGAGATCAAAGCTCAGCCCTCCCTTCCCTGGCCTCTGATTTGCCTCCATTTCTGAGCCCTGGGATAGAAAGAGGAGTATTATCTCAAGGGTCTGTTTCTAAGTCTGATCTTGCCCTAAGATAGTCTCTCCAGGATATTGCCAACAAAGGCTGCTGACTTTTTTAATATCCCGTCTCTGTGGAGGGATGTGATGCATTTTGTTATCTTACCAAGGCGTATCCTAATATTGTGGAAAAATAATAGTGTGATGGGAGTCAAAACCCTAGTTTCAAATTCTGACTGTCCCCTTCCTTGTTGGTGTGATCGTGGCTTGTCATACTTCCTGGCCCCAGTTCCTATCTCTGCAAAGTAAACATAATAATTTCTGCCATGCCCACACCATATGGCACCTGTGAGGATCATGGGAGATAAAGGAGAGAAAAGTGCTTTATAGTTAAAAACCCTGCTCAGATATCGCAATTATTTATACTAATGATGGCAGCTTAGGAACAGTGAGGGCTCGCGTGTACTGTTCATCTCCGGGGCCCTCCGCCTGCAATTTAGAAATTTTGCTAGCAAATGGAAGGTGGAACCTGAGTCCCTAGCATGAAGATTTACCAGAGGCGTGGCTTATTAGGTTACTAATTTGAGTGGACACTTTTAATTAGGGAGAGTTTTTAGTGCAAAGGACTCTGGGCCTTTGCCTGCTCAAGTGCTCGAAGGTTTGTTTCTCCTATTCCAAAGGCCTGACTCTTCAGGGAGGGATAGAAGGGTTTTCAGTGGCAGCCACTACAACCAAAGAAACCTCCCCAAAATGCAAGAACAGTGACCCCTTAGAAGAGGTCAGCTGTTTTCAGTTCACCAAAAACTTTCTCATGCGTGGTCTTATCAGACTCCCACAGTAATTTTGGGTGAGTAGGTGGGGGCAAGGCTTACCAGAGGCAGCCTGGAACAGTGTTGGAATAAATTGCCCAAAGTAGGGAAAAGAGTGCTGGTCCTGGAGGCAGAGCCCTGGGTTTGTATTCTGGCTCTAACTAGAGGCAATGTGTTTCAGCGGAATGGGCGTTGTTTTGGGAGTCTGGAGAACTAGGGTGAAATACCTACTGTCTCACCTGGTGTCTGTATGACCTTAAATAAATATCTCACCCTCTCACCTAGGACAGCTACATGGTACTGGGCCTGAACAAAAAACCTGGAATTAAGTCCAGCCTTAAGTGTTGTGTGATCCTGGACCAGTCACTTATTCTCTGTCTGCCTCAGTTTCCCCAACAGTTAAATGGAAATAATATTAGCACCTACCACCCAGGATTGTTATGAGGATCAAATAACATAATATTTGTAAAATACTTATAATCAGACAATATTCATAAAGCTATGGACCTGGCACATAGTAGGTACCTAAAAAATATTTGCTCTCTTCTCCCCTTCCCTTCTCTGGGTCTTAGTTTCCTCATCTGAAAAATAAAAGTTCTAGACTAGAGCAAAACTTCTAAACCTGAGGACTGTGAACTTGTTTTTAAACATATATGTTTTGATAACAATATTTTAATATAATTGATTTCATTTGTAATCCTACATATTTTATTTTATGCATTAAATACATTAGTTTGAAAAGAGACTTATAGGCTTCACCAAACTATCAAGATATACAAGAGTTTAGGAACCCCAACACCAGGTGATCTATGAGAGGTTCCTTCTAGCTTGAGAGCTATTGTCCTCTACCAATAAACTGACAAACATTTATTAAGCACTTCATATGTTCCAGGCACTGTGATAGTCCTCAGAGATATAAATATAAAGAATGAAACAATTTCTCTGTACCGTAGAATCTTGAGACTCCATTCTGTCCTTTAAATCTTTGTTTCTTCAGCTGATGGTAGTACTCCTACTACCTATATTACAGGGAGCAAAACATGCCATACGTGACTAAGCACGTTGAAAATACATTTTATATAGTACCTTTTAAATAGTATTTCTATCTTAATTTGCATTTATTCTTAAATAGAAAGAGAACAGTATTGACTTTGTCACAGGGAGTCAAAGGCAAAGGAGAGGGCAGAATCCAAATCTCCTGACTCTCAGGCTGGGGCTGATTATGCTCCAGCATGTAGCCTGCAAGGAAGATATCCTTGGTGACGCTTGTATAATTACCCAAGGCAGGAAGGTAGAACCTAGTGTTAGCGATTTCTCTGGGCTCCATGTCCCCTGTTCCTGGTAATTTCTGGAGCATATCCTAGGTTGGGAGAGGTCTAGAGTTCAATGGCTGCCTCTACCCCCAACATGGACACTGTTGTACTGGGGGTGCTAATAGACTGCACCTGGCAGTGGAGCCCTGCATAGAAAACAAGATCAGTTTTGTGGGCCTGGAGATAATGAAATAACAGAGCAGAAGTTCCATAGAGTTTTCTTTCTTTTTAAATTCCTGAAGAAATCCTGCACCTGGAGAACAACAGATCTGGCACTGAAGGGAAATGCAGAGGCTGGCGTCTTTGTCTGCATTGTGCAGTCTTCTGATGGGAAGGGATATTTTCTGAGGCTTCCACCTGGGGATTTTCAATTAATTCAGACTGTCTTCCCTCTTAAATCCCCCCCCCCACCTCCCTCAAACACACACACACACACACACACACACACACACACACACACGCACGCACTCCTTTCTGTGTCCTGTTAGTGGTTAGGATTACTGGGTTCCATTCTGTGAATGAGATGCTTGCTACTGGGCAAACTACCCAATGGATGGAGGGATTGAGTTTAACAGTGAAAGCCCTAATCAATAGTATACCTCATTATTATTTAAGTCCCTCTATGAACGTATTTTGATTAGTTTCTCCCTTCTCTCCAGTTCAATCTCTACACAGCTCCAAATTTTTATTCCTAAACCACAGATCTAACAATGGTAAACTCTCACTCAAGAATCTTCACTAACTCCCTGTTCACTCTAGGAACTTCTGGGAGAGCATATAAATTCCCTTTTGACATTTAAACTTGCTTACCACATGGTACTGACATATCTTTCTAGATTGGCCAAATGGGATCAGTATGGTACAACGAAAATTAACAGAGGCTACATGTTACATGAAACTATTGGGAGTAAGTCCAACAATGAGTAGACTTATAACATCACCCAAAGGTATCAGTGGACTTTGAGGAGAGGTGTTAATTATCCATGAGTACATATATTTGCTATGTATGTCCATTCTTACCATTGAAGGGGTAAGTATACATGTGAGTGTGTGTGTGTGTTCATGTTTAGGAGAGAATACACCCAAGGTTTATGAGGGAAATATCTTATTGCTACATATATTACTTTACTATTCCTTTATATGACTTTCCTTTCAATTAAATATGTCCTCCAGCTAATTAGAAAAGCAAATACATTGGCGAGATTGTAAGTTAAGGGTTTTGAGTGGATAAGGGTCCATGGTGAGTCTTGTCTAGGGGAGATAAATATAAGTTGGAGGGATGTTCTTTTTTTGTATGTGATGCAGAGAGTTAATCACAGACACAGGATTCAAAACCAACCCTAATGGAGAAACTGAGACCCAAATGACTTTTATATATTATATAACTTTTCTGGGATTACACAGCTAGTGTTAACATTGTGACTGAAATCCAAGTTCCCTGACTTCTGGTTTTGGATCTTTTTTTCCACTATATCAATGCATCCTTCAGAGGACTAAAGACTGTAGGAATTACCTGTTGAGTGAAGGAGGCCATTAACTTCCTCCAGCATCTCTCGCCTAGAGATGTGAGACAGAATCCCATTGCTCAATACACAAAGGTCTGTCAAGGCTCTTCCTGGTCCTTCAGGGCCAGCATAACAATGAAAAATCTCTGGGCCTGCTGAAGGCACTTCTAGGGAAAGAGTTTGTATTTTATGAGTCTGCAGAAAGTCCTGCTCTACAAGAAGTTAGACAAAACTTTAAGCTTCGATGGCTGACAGGGAAAGAACTCACAAAAAGATACATCCCTGCCCTTTCCCTGGTGTCCAAATCATTCATTCCTGAAAAAGAGCATAGGCTCCTCTAAGAAAGTTCAAGGGGAATATGACAAACAGTAGCTGTTCAAATTTACTCACAAAGTTGGAATCATTGTAGTCTGAGGCCTTCCTTAACAGAATCAGATGGCTAATTATTTCAGCGGATTAGACAGAGAGAGAAAATAGTGTCCAAATCAAATACAGTATCAGACAACGAGTGGTTGAATGAACCTGTTGCTATAGGTTGTGAGCCCCCTGTACTTGGAAGTATTCAGTTAGAATCTAGATAGTGACTTGCCAGCTACCTTGCATGGGGCATTATTGATCAGGCATAGTTTGGACTACATGTTCTCTGAAGTCACTTTCCACACTGGGATTCTCTAAATCTTTCCAGAGCATTGTTCATCTCGGTGAGAGTTTCTAAGAATTGTTAAGGGTTAGAGAGGTTTTAGCTGCAGAGTGTTGGGAGGGTGGAATTCTTTGTGTGTGCAGAAAACAAGCATTATGCTTATTGTCATATAGAGTCCACTGGACCTGGAGGCAGAAGTCCTTGGCCATTTACTGGCTGTGTCATCTTCTGAGTTTATCTCTTCAATTTAATAGGAATTATGGATACTGGAGTATATGGGTTGTTATTGTTCAGTCATTTCAGTAGTCTGTGATTCTTCATCATCTCATTTGGGATATTCTTGGCAAATATACTAGAGTGGTTTAACATTTCCTCTTCCGACTCATTTTACAGATGAGGAAACTAAGGCAAACAGGGTTAAGTGACTTGCCCAGGGTCACACAACTACTAAGTGTCTGAGGCCAGATTTGAACTTGGAAAGATGAGTCTTCCTGACTCCAGTGCCTACACTGTAACTACTGCACCATTGAGCTGCCTTCTTACATATTTACATACCTGTTTTCTTCCCCTTCAGTATAGGCATTTAATTAATACATGTTTGTTAATTGATGAATCTGTAAAATTAGCTGATTGAGTTAGATTACTTGAAGGTCCCTTCCTGCTCTTATAGTCTATGAGTTTATGGGTTTTCCTTTAACTCATGACTTTGCTTGTCTCATCCCCTTAAAGGAATCACTTCTCAATACTTCATTTTTACCTTCAAGTCTTTGTTTATACCCCATAGTATGGAGTCATCCCTTTCTCCAGCTACACCACACTCTATTCATCCATCATGGTCAAGCTCAATTTCTACTTCCTACACGTAGACTTGTTTGACCATGGCATTACTCAAAGAAACCTCTGAACTTGTACAAGGTTAAAATGGGAGTACTTCTGAGAAGGAAAGCATGCTGTTATCATTGGTCAATATTGTCTTGATTAGAACCAGAGAATCATTGACCACTGCGATGCTAGAACACAGAATGTCAGAAAAGGGGAAAATGGAGAGATCACCCCGCTTCTTAATTTTCCATCCTGCTTTGTTTTGAGGCAACTGGTAGTGTAGTGCGTAGTGCACTGGGCCTGCAATAAGGAAGACCCGAGTTCATATTTAGCCTCAGATACTTACGACTGTGTGGCCCTTGCCAAGTCACTTAATATCTATTTGCCTCAGTTTCCTCATTTGCCAAATGAGGATAAAGGTATCACCAATTTCTCAGGATTTTTGTAAGGATCAAATAATATGGTAATTGCAAAAAGCACCGCACAGTGCCTGACATAAGGTAAGTGCTACATAATCCCTTTATTTCATTGCTACATGGCCTAGTTTTAGGGTCTCTATTATGTTTTCATGGAAACTTCTCATCCATTGTTTTCTCTGAAACTGGGGAATCATGGTCTGGTTAACATCACTTAGATCTTCATCAGAAGAGAAGGGTGTTGATCTCTCAACTTGCTTGAACACACACACACACACACACACACACACACACACTGGGGTTCTCAGCAAAAAGGCAATGAATAAGTCAGTAGATGAGGGAAATTGTCTGACTCCACCTCCTAGAACCCTCCAGAGAGCCATAATCCCAGTTCTTGCCAACAATGTGTCTTTCTGCCTGACAAGGTGACAAGACACCTTTAGTCACTGGCATAATATTGCACATTCCTCTTATGTGTTGAATGATCCTGGATCCCAAAGCACTTGGCATATGAGGCTTTGAATTCATTGTATTCTTCACAACTGAAGAGCAACCCACCCTAAATAATAGACAAGAATGAGACAGCACTTAATTCCTGCACCCAAGTGGGTCAAGGGGCTTGCTTGAAGAGATATCTATCTATCTATCTATCTATCTATCCATCTATCTATTATCTATCTATCTCCCTCTATCTATCAAAATACATACATACATATATGTATATATATACATACCTATAGACATACTTACCTCTTTAATTAATATATAAATCACATAATATGTATTATATACACATATTATATAATACATATAATATTATATAACATACATAATAAGTTATGTATTATGCACATATGCATATGTAAAAAAAATTTTTTATTCAGTTTTTTCATTTGTATCCAGCTCTATGTGACCCCATTTGGGATTTTCTTGGCAAAGATACTGGAGTGGTTTGTCATTTGCTTCTCCAGTTCATTTTACAAATGAGGAAACTGAGGCAAACAGGATTAACTAATTAACCCAGGATCACGCATCTAGGAAACATCTGAGGTCAGATCTGAACTCAGAAAAGTGAGTCTTCTTGTCTCTAGGCCCAGCATTCTATCTTCTGGGTCACATAGCCACACATGCATACGTATGTGTTTATATGTTTGTGTGTGTATATATCTATATAACTATATAGATATATATATAGTTATATTCTATAGCTAGCTAGCTAGATAGATAGATATTAAAGTCTGTACTTTGCTCTAGCTGAAGGAAATAGGCTCCTGTTTGGTGGGATTTCAGAAGCAGAAGAAAGATACATCTTATTCTTCCCCACCTTTCTTTCATTTTTTCCGTTATCCCAGCTCTAACATTCTGTATTCTAACATTCTACATTCCATGTTCAAATGTTTTCCGGTCTTTATTCTAATATTCTATGTTCTCTGAAGAAATGGAGCTTATACCTCTCCAGTCTCAAGTCAACTTCTAGAAAGCAGTGGATTGCGGCAGAGGGCACATAGAAACATGCAGTTACTTGGAGGACTCAGTGCCTGGGGGCTGAGCCTTTTTTAGAGAGCAACATTGGATTGGGGCAGGAAGGTGAAACCAAAGTGACCCCAGACACTAGCAAAAGAGATAGCAGCACCATGGAAGATAAGAAAAGGAAGCATTGAATAAATAACAAGTCTGATAGGTTGGCTTTGCCCAGAATAGCCAGGGATTCCCTCTATACCTAGTTATCATGTTGGGGCAGCTAGGTGGTGCAGTGGATAGAGCACCAGTGAAGGAGTCAGGAGTACCTGAGTTCAAATCTCATCTCAGACACTTGACACTTACTAGCTGTGTGAACTTGAGTAAGTCACTTAACCCCAAATGCCTCATCCTGGGTCATCTCCAGTCAACCTGATGAATATCTGGTCAATGGATTCAGGTGGGTCTGGAGGAGAAATGAAGCTGGTGACCTGCCCAGTCTTCCTTCACTCAAAACAAAGTCAAGTGCAAGTCATGTCATCATCTCTCTGAAGGCATGGTCTTCTTCAGCCACGAAACATGAACACGCAGTTATCAGGATGGTGACAGACCAAAGAACTGATGCTAGGCAGATGATGATTCAATGAATAAAGTGCTGGATCTGGAGCCAGGAAGATCTGAATTCAAATCCAGTCTCAGACCCTGTTGAGCTATATCACTTTGGGCAATTCATTTAATCTCTCTGCTTTAGTAAAATGGGGTAAATATAGCACCTACCTTTCAGGATTATTGTATGGATCAAATGAGAGAGTTGTAAAACATTTAGCATAATGACTTGCATAAAATAATGTAAATTGTTTTTTTTATTATAATACATATTATGAATTATAAAATAAATATTAGTTGTTATTGTGATGGTGATTGAAGATATTTGGCATTTTAAATGTATTTACTAGTGGGAATGGAGGAATCATGCCAGAGTGAATATCTAGTTTAAATCCCACCTTCCCTAAGAAAGCATCCATGACTTCTTAGATCTGAACTGTTATTGTCTTTCTTCTCTAAATTTCTGGAATGTCGGAAATACAGATATCTCTTAGTGTTTATAATAATTGCCATTTATCTGGTACTTTGATGTTTTCAAGGTACTTTTGTATAGTTTATCTCATTTGAACATCACAATAAGCTTGAGGGGTAGGGAGTTACTATTAATAACATATTATTATTAATAACATAATAAATATGTTATTATTCCCATTTTATAGATGAGAAAACTATGACCCCAAAAGATCAGCAAGTCACTTGTTCAAGGATACACAGCCTGTAAGTGCTCATCATGGGATCTGAACTCAAGTTTTTTTAAGTACTCTGTCCACAATGCCAAAATAGTACTTTGTTCTCTGTAGTCTTGAAGTTAATTCAACTTAATTCAGTTTGAACTACTGTATTTTCTGATTGATCATAGAACATAGTATTTAGAGGTTAGAAAATGACTTCATCATCATCTTCTAAAAAGATCTCGAAGCCTTGATTTTACAAATGAATAAACTGAGGCCACAAGAGCAGTGGCTTGATAAGGTCATTTATAAGTAGCAAATAGAAGAAGGAGTATCTAGGTGTTGCAGTGAATAGAATGCCAGGTCTGGAGTCCAGAACATTCATCTTTGTGAGTTCAAATCTGGCTTCAAACAGTGACTTTGTGCAGGTCATTTAATGCCATTTTCTCAGTTTCCTCATCTGTAAAATGAAATGAAGAAGGAAATGGCAGACCTCTGTGGTATCTTTGACAAGGAAACCCCAAATTGGGTCATGAAGATTGGATATGACTGGAAAACAACTGAAAATAGAAGAAGAATGATTCAGACCCAAGTCTTCTGACTGCAAATCTAGTGTTTTGATTGACTTTCACCTCCCCACCCTTCTACTCATCATTGTATTCTTTATTGTTTCCATACTTATTCTTTCACTCTTGGGAATGGTATCCTAATAGCAATGCTCCTGATTAACATTAGGACGCTGTCTCTAACAGTGATGTGCATGTGTATACAAAGAAGTGTATAAAAGTATATACATGATATATATATATATATATATATATATATATATATGTATACACACACACACATATATATGAGAGTTTGAGAGTGTAAGGCTATTTCTATAGAAACATTTGTGTGAGTATTAGAGGTCTTTATGCAAAGGCTGGATGATCACTTGTCAGCTACCTTGGAGAAGGTGTTAGATTTTGGATATAGATTGGATTGAGCCACTGATACTCCTTTCACCTCCACAATTCTGTGTGATCAGTGTGTGTGTGTGTATGTGTGTGTGTGTGTGTGTGTACATGTGACTATCTATTATGCCTGTATGTGCATGTGTATTTTATGTGCACATGTGTAGCAAGGTATGTATAAGATATGAGTATGAAAGACAAAATGAGAGACAGAGAAAAAAATAGAGACATAAACAAAGATAGAAATACATGCACAAGAGAAAGATAGAAGGAAAGAGGCAGAGAGAGAAGTAAAGAGAGATAAAATAGAAAAGGAGACAAATAAAGAGAGACAGAGACACAGAGATGAATGAAGAACAGGGAAAAAGTAGATGTATGTGGTGTGTGTGTGTGTGTGTGTGTGTGTGTGTGTGTGTGTGTGTAGTTATAGGTACTCTCAGGTGAATGAGAAATACCTGAAGGTCAGCTCTCCCTCCTAGGAGTACAGCAAGAGTGTCATTCCACTAATGTCCTCCTACATATATCCCCAGTCCACGCTTTTCCCTCCAACCCAGCTGTCAGTAGGACACATCTATCCACATACTCATCAGTCAACCCAAAGGGGTGCTTACGTAGATCTTCTGGAGGAAAGAAAGGAGGAGATATCAAAGGATGATAACAAGGGCCCCATCTTCTCAATTTTACTGCTGGGGATAGTTGGAGACTAAAATGCAGGTGTTTCTGAGAAATGTTCCACTTTCTTGAGAACTCAGGACTGGGGGAAAACAAGTACAGGTTGGAATTTTTCTACTTTCTTTAACTTTTGGCATCTTGGCAGTACAGTGGACATAGTTCTGTGCCTGAAGTCAGGAAAACTTAAGTTCAAATCTGTCTTCAGATTCTTACTATCTGTGTCACACTGGGCAAGCCTCTTCCTCTGTCTGTTTCACTTTCCTTAAAATGAGGAAAATAATAGCTCCTACCTCTCAGAGTTGTCGTGAGAATCAAATGAGATACTATTTGTAAAGTACTTATGACAGTGCCTGAAATATAATTGGAGCTTATGAATACTTGTGTCTTTCATTCTTTCCTCCCTCCCTCCCTCCTTTCTTTCTTTCTTTCTTTCTTTCTTTCTTTCTTTCCTTCTTTCTTTCCTTCCTTCCTTCCTTCCTTCCTTCCTTTTTTCTGACAAATCTAGTAGTGATATTTCTAATTCAGAGGGCACACATATATTAGCAACTATGCAGTTTCAAATTCCTTTTCAGAAGAGTCATACCAATTTATAGCTTCACCGTCATCCATTAATAGCCTATTTTCCATAGAGGAGTAAGTTGAGGCAACCTTTCAAAAAATGACAGAATTTATTTGATTATGATTTCAGATATGGAAAGTAAAAGATGAGGCAACTGAGGGTGTGCTGAGCACACAAGACAATAAAGTGAGGTAAGACTGGAGTCAGGTCTAGATGTAACATATGACTAAAACAATCATCAACATCAGGGTCCTAGATTGGGAATTATTAGGCCTCGAAGGATTAAGATCTCCAGAATTATCTCTGAAAATAATCCCACAAAAAAAAACCTTAAGGTTGGGACAGTACCCCTGCCACTCTGGAAGCAAAATCCCAATTCAGCATTGAGTCAAAAGTAAAGAAATAGGTTAGAAAAATGAGCAAACAACAAAAAAAGATGCTGACTTTAGAAAGTTATTATGATGACAAAGAAGATCAAAACAAATTCAGAAGATAACAAAATCAAAATTCCTACATCTACAGCCTCAAAGAAATATATGAATTGGTCTCAGACTGTAGAAGAGGTTAAAAAGAATTTTAAATGTTAAGTAAGAGAGATGGAGAAGAAATTGGGAAGATAAATGAGAGTGATGCAAGAAAATCAAGAAAAAAAGAAACAGAAGAATGCTGAAGAAAATAACACCTTAAAAATAAAACAGGCCAAATGGTAAAACAAGCGCAAAAATCAAATGAAGAGAAGAATGTCTAGAAAGGCAGAGTTGGCCAAATGAGGAAAAAAGATGTATAAACACTGACTGAAGTAAAGGACTCATTAGAAAGTAGAATTGGCCAAGTGGAAAAGGAGGTTCAAAATTTCACTGAAAAAATCAATTCTTACAAATTAGAATTGGGCAAGTGGAAACTAATGATTTTATGAGACATCAAGAAAACATAAAACAAAATAAAAATAAAAAAAAGAAGAAAATATGTAATATCTCATTGGAAAAATCAACTGACCTGAAAATAGATCCAGGAGAGATAATTTTAAATTTACTGGACTATCTGAATGCCATAATCAAAAAAAAGCTTAGATATCATCTTGCAAGAAATTATAAAACAAAACTGCTCTGATATTCTAGAACCAGAGGGAAAATAGAAAGTAATCTACCAATCACCTCCTAAAGGAGATCCCAATATGAAAACCACCAGCAATATTATAGCAAAATTCCAGGGCTCCCAGGTCAAGGAGAAAATATTGCATCAATCAAAAAGAAATAATTCAAATATTGTGGAGCAAGTCAGGATAAAAGAAGATTTAGCCATTTCTATATTAAAGAATCAAAGGCTTGGACTATGATACTTTAGAGAGCAAAAGAGATAGAATTACAACCATGAATCACACACACAGTAAGTATAAATCCAGGGGGAAAATGGATATTCAATGAAATAGAGAACATTCAAGCATTCTCACCCAGAGTTGAACAGAAAATTTGACTTTGAAGTACAGTACTCAAAAGAAGTATAAAAAGCAAAGAGGAAAGAGAAATCATAAGAGGTTCAACAAGGTTAAATTGTTCACATTCCTACATGGGAAAATGATACTTGTGACTCCTAAAAACAATTCTCATTATTAGGGCAATTAAAAAGAATATGCATAAACAGATGGTGTGGATGTGAGTTGAATATGATGGGATATCTAAAAAAGTAAAATGATGGAGTGAGAAAGAGGGAGGCAATGGGAGAAGGAGAAAAGGAGAGGTAGAATGGGGGAAATTATTTGGTGTAAAAAGAGGCATGAAAAAGCTTTTACAGTGGAGGAGAACATGGGAAAAGTCATAGGTACATATAAACATTACTCTCAGTGGAATTGACTCAAAGAGGAAATAACATACACATTTAGTTGAGTATAAAAATACGTCTTACCATACAGAAAAGTAAAAGGGGATAAGACAAAAGGGGTGTTGATGGAAAGGAGAAAATATTAAGGAGGTAAAAGTCAGAAGCAAAACACTTTGAGAATTGACAAGGTGAAAAGGGAGAGAAAAGGGAGAGAGAGAGAGAGACAGAGAGAGACAGAGAGACAGAGAGAGACAGAGAGATGTGGAGACAGAGAGACAGAGAAAGAAAAATTTGATGGAGGGAATTACATGGTAATTATATCTGTGAAAAAATTTGCAACAAGTTTCTTTGACAAAAGTCTCATCTCCCAAATATATGGAGAATCGAATTAAACTTATAGAATTGAAAAAGCATTCCTCAATTGATAAAATGGTCAAAGGATATAAATAGGCAGTTTTCAGACAAAGTAATCAAAGCTATCTAAAGTGACATAAAAAGTTATCTAAGTCACTGTTGATGAGAGAAATACAAATTAAAACAACTGAGTTACTACCCCACACCTTATAAGACTGGCTAAAATGACAACATTGGAAAATGCCAAATGTTGGAGGGGACATGGGAAAATTGAGACTCTAATGCACTGTTGGTAAAATCATGAACTCATTTTAACCATTCTGTAGAGTAATTTGGAACTATGCCCAGAGGCCCATGAAACCAGGCATACTCTTTGGCCAAGTAATACCGCCACTAGGTCTGTATCCCCCCCAAAAATACCTATATGTACATAAATAATTGTAGCAGCTCTTTCTGTGGTAGCTAAAAATCGAAAATTGAAGGGATGTCCATCAGTTGGGGAATAGCTAAACAAGTTGTGGTGTATGATTCTAATGAAATATTATTATGCTATAAGAAATTATCAGAAGCATTCTTTCAGAAAAAAAAACAACTGAAAAGCATTATATGAACTGATGGAAAGAGAACCAGGAGAACATCATCTACAATTAACAGAAATATTGTATGATGATCAGCTGTGAATGATTTAGTTAGTCACAGTAATATAATGACAAAGACAGTTCTGAAAGATTTATGATGAAAAATGCCATCCATCTCCAGAGAAAAAACTGATACAGTCCACATGCAGATTGAAGCATACTTTTTCTTTACTTTCTTTTTCTTTTTAGTTTGTATTTTCTTTCACAACATTATTAACGTGGAAATTGGTTGGCTGTTCTCATTCTTTTTCAAAGAAGACCAAAATGACATTGTCATGATAAAGTGAAGTTTCAGCGTGTCCAACTGTGGTTGATCAGACCAATATGAGTTCAGAATGTTCTACCACAGTTTAGGCACAGATGGCACATGTGAATATTTGGGGTGAATACCCCAAATTTTCACATCCTACATTTAGTTTATACTGTCTTGATCCTGCTTTGCCTATAGCACAGAAGTCTTTCTAATGTGGGCACACCATGCTGAGTGGTCCAGCTTTTTCCATGATGCACAGTCAAATCCAAAATTCTCGAGAGAGACCTTGAGAGTGTCCTTGTATCGCTTCTTCTTATCACCATGTGATCGCCTGCCCCATGTGAGCTCTCCATAAAATAGTCTTTTTGGCAAGCATGCATTTTGCATTTCAACAACTTGGCCAGTCAATCAGAGTTGTGCTCTCTGAAGCATAATTTGAATGCTTGGCAGTTCAGCTCGAGCAAGGACTTCGTTTCTGGTACCTTATCCTGCCAGGTGATCCTCAGAATCTTCCTAAGACAGTTCAAATGGAAAGGATTAAGTTTCCTGGCATGGTGCTGGTAGACTGCCCATGTTTCACAGGCATACAACAATGAGGTAAGCACATTGGCTCCGTAGACCTTCAGTTTGGCAGTCAGTTGAATACCTCTTGTCTCCCAAACTTTTCTTCAGAGCCTCCCAAACACTGAGCTAGCTCTGGCAATATGTGAATCAACCTCATTGTCAGTGTGTACATCCGTGGAACGTAAATTACCAAGGTAAGTGAAATTATCCACAGCATTAAAGACTTCTCCATTTATTGTAATTGACAGTTCCATGTATGGATGGTGTGGTGGTGGGTGATGAAGCATCTGTGTTTTCTTGGTTTTAATTATTAGACCAAAATTAGCACAGGCAGCAGAGAATTGATCTATACTTTGTTGCATCTCAGTTTCAGAGGCTGCATTGAGTGCACTATCATCTGCAAACAGAAAATCATGAACCAATACTCTCTCCACTTTGGTCTTGGCTTGTAGTCTTTTCAAATTGAAGATCTTAATATGGATATGGTAGTTGACCTTGATGTTGTGTTCATTCATATTGAAAGCATTTGACATCATGGCTGAAAACATCATGCTAAAAAGCACGGGAGCAAGCACACAACTCTGTTTTACTCCATTGGTGACTGGAAAGGCACGAGAGCATTGTCCACTATTCAAAACCCAGGGACAACAGGACATCATGAAATTGACATACAATACTAATGAACTTCTACAAGCAGTCAAATTTGACATAATTTTCCATAAGCCCTCATGGCTAACAGTGTTAAAGGCCTTGGTCATATCCACAAACATTATGTACAGACCTCCGCTCTGCTCCTGGCATTTCTCCTGGAGTCGTCAGGCAGCAAACACCTTATCAACTGTTCCTTGGACTTTTCTGAAGACACACTGGTTCTCAGGTATATAACCATCTTCCAGGTGAAAGATCAACCTATTAAGGAGGACTCTAGCAGCAATCTTGCCAGCAGTGACTAAGAGAGAGACCCCCCTGTGATTGTTGCAGGACAATCTGGTCCCTTTACCTTTATAGAGATGGGCAATGGAAGCATCCTTGAACTCCTGGGGAATAACTTTCTCTTGCCATATAACCTGAAAATTCCAGTCAGCTTTTGTATGAGCAAAGGTCCCTCTACCTTGTAAATCTCAGTTGTAATAGAATCAGCACCAGGTTTTTGGCCACATGGAAGGAGAATAATGGCCCTCAAAACTTCTTCAATTGGAAGTTCAGTTAAGGAAGGATTGACTTCAACCTGAGGTAAATGGACAATGGTCTAAGCATTGATTGAGAATGGTCTATGGTAGTGTTCAGCCCATCTCTCTAGGATCATGTCCTTATCCCTAATCAATGTGACTCCATCAGCACTGAGTAGTTGTGTGGCATCATAAGTTTTTGGTCGATAAATAGCTTTCAGGGAATCATAATGGTCAAACAGGCTAAGGCCCTGTGCTCTGGACAGAACCTTCCCTGGAGGCGATGGTTCGAATTAATGTGGAAATATGTTTTACATGGCTGAATATGTATAGCTTATATCAAATTTCTTGTCTTCTCAAAAAGGGGTGGAGGGGATGGACAGATGGGTTTTAAAATTAAATAAATGAATGTTTAATGATATTTACAGGTAATTGGAGAAAGAAAAGAAAATATCAAATAAAAATACCTCCATACAATTAGATTGTAATCCTGCAGGCATAGTGGTAGGTCAGCAAAAGTCCAGAGAGTGAAATGAATTATAGGTGGAACTAAGCATTCATGGATGGATGAATAGGGAAAGATTTGTGGTGCAGAGACTGATTAAAAGTCTCTTGTAGTCAGTTAAGAAGTGATGAGGGTCTAGACTAGATGGCAGTTGTGTGGATGGAGAAAAGAGGGTGTATGAGAGATGTTATAGAGAAAGAAGCAACAAGATTTGGATATTTGGGATTAGTAAAAATGGAGAGTTGAGTGATGAGGACACTAACGATGAGAAAATGAGCAAGCATTTATTAAGCACCTACTCTATACTAAATATTTCATAATTTTTTTCATTTGATCCTGTGAAGTGGGTACTATTAATAAATCCATTTTATAGAGGAGGAAACAGATTAATTGACTTGCCCAATGTTACCCAGTTAAAAAGTGACTGAGGCTGGATGTGAATATAGCCATGCCTGTGTCTAGTTAACTAGAAAGATGACAGTGCCCTCAACAATAATAGTGAAGGAAAGGAGATGAGTTTTGAGGAAGATGTAATGAGTAATGTTTTGGAAATATCGACTTTGAGATGCCTGTAGAGCATCCGGTGTGAATTGCCCAATAGGCAATTGGTATTTCAGGAGTAGAGTTAAAGAGCCTGGGGCTAGAACTTCGTAGGGATGCATATGAAACCCCTGACAGCTAATGAGATCCCCAGATGAGAAAACATAAAGAGGAAAGGAAAGAGGCCCTAGGATAGAGCCTTGGTATCTTCCCACAGGGAGAGAATATGACTCAGATGAAGCTACAGAAAAGGAAACTGAGGTGTGATCCGACAGGTGGGAGGAGAACCAGGAAAGAATAGTCATAGCAATCCAGAGGGAGAAGTGTATCCAATTGGAGGAAGAGGCCAACACAGAGCAAAAAAAGTAAAGGATTTAAAAAAATTATTTGGCAATTTAAAAAATTTGGTAACGTTGAAGAGAGAAGTTTCAATTGAGTGATGAAATCAGAAACCAGGCTGCAGAGAATTTAGAATAAAGTGGAGAGGAAGTGGATTAATTTCGCCCCCTTTGGCCTTAGTTTACTCATCTGTAAAATTGTTGTGAATAAAATGCTTTGGAAACCTTAGCATTTACAAGAAAATGGGGGATATTGTAATTGTTGCTGCTGTTACTATTAATACTGCTATTACTCATAGATTCCTGGAATATATTAGAGCAACAAAAGCCCAACAAAAACTTTAGGGACTAGCTTTTCCAACTTCTAGTATTTTGGTATTTGATTGATGAGTAAACTGAGGCCTAGGAAGATTTAAATAAATTCCCTGAGGTCACATTGCAAGTCAATGGCAAAATTTGGACTCAAAACTGGGCCTACAATGGTTAGTTAATTCACAGCCCTTTTCCCTGTTCATCAGATTGTAAGCTCCTTTAAGGCAGGGATTTTTTTTTTGCTTCTTTTTTATATCCCCAGTGCTTAGCACAGTGCCTGGCACATAGTGCGAGCTTAATAAAAACTTGACTGCCTTATAACATAAACATTGGCCCCCTAGCAAGGGGAAATGTATTTAGGCTCAAAACCGAAGGGAGAAGAAAGTTCTTACAGGTTTTCCTCTTGAACAGAAGAGATCAGTGTGTTTCTGTTGGGAGGACCTGGGCCAGGGAGATGCTCAAATGCAAGAAACCTGGATTCTCTTTTCATCCAAGACACAGTGTCAACCTGTAAGCTTGAGTTGAGTGTTCTGAGTGAGAAAGGTGATAGGCTCACTGTTCTCAGATGTAGTCCACATAGTCCCAGTGAAATTGATGGAGGAAAGTGAAAGAGAGGAAAATTTTGATGTCATATAGGAAATGCCCTCCTACCAATCATGGTCATTCTGAGGCTGGAGAATGGAACATGCTACCTCAAGCAATAGTGAGTTTCTCATCACTGGAGGTATTCATGCAAAGACTATATGACCATTTGTCAGTGATGATGTTATGAAGATTCCTATTCTGGAATGAGTGGGACTAGATACTTTCTGATGCCCTTCCAACTTGGCAATTTTATGATCCACAACCCCTTTCTGGGCCTCACTTTTCTTCTCTGATTGGGTTAACTGGATGATTCCTAAGGTCCTTTTGACTACTACAATTCTGCAACTTCCCGTTTTGCTGCAGGCTGGCCTTGTCTATCCCCTTCTCACGCTAAATGTCAGGTATTAAATTAAAACCTCTCTGCAATTGTGTGTGCTACCATTGACTTATGAGATCACAAACAATTTAATAAGCAGATGGGGAAGAAAAGGTCATTCTGCTGTCAGTCCAACTTATCTCATAAATTAGGCATCAGGTGTTAACATAAGTGTCTTTGACCAAATAGAATTATCTTGTTTGATGAGGGGACCCTGTCCACTGAAAACAGATAGGGTGTACATGTGTAATGCTAATAACAGCATTCAATCTCACAATGGAAAAGGACCTTAGAAATCACCCACTACAGAAATCCAACTGCCCGCACTATACTGGAATTTGTTTTAAGTGGCATCTGTGGCAGTTAGCTGATCAACCAGCCTTTGGATTGAAGAGCATGTAAAAGCTATGAATTATATTCCCATCTGAACCAGTATGTTACAGTTCTTTCTGCTTTTTCTTGTCCCGATTGTAGATCAATCTGAAGCAGTGTCCTTTCTGGGTACCACATTTTAGGAAGGACTCTGTTAAATTAACGTGTACCAAAGCATATCAGTTGGTCAACAAGAACTCCCTATGTGCTGATCACAATGCCCAATGCTGAGAATACAAATACAAGAAAAAGAAGACAAATCCTGTTCCCAATGAGCTCAGATTCCAATGGGAGTAGGCAACACATGAAAAGAAACTGAAAAGTGAGGGTGGGATGGGAAAAGGGAAAGAGAAGGTACCTGTTTGGGCATGGTAGAGAAAGTCTGGAGAGTAGCCAAGAGAGAAATGAGACATGGCTAGCTGGCCACCCTCCTTAAATGGTAATTCTGGGAGAAGTCATTCAATCAGACAGAGTGACTGCCCTGGGGGAAGGGCAATGAGGAGGGAGAAAGGCCTGGAGATCATGTCGTAAACAGATCCATTCAAGACACTAGGGGTACCTGGAGAAGGGTGGGGAATCTAAAGGGTTGTCATAGAGCAGAGGATCTTGATTTATACTGTTTTGCTCTAGAGAATAGAGCTGGGACCACCAGTGGGTGGGAGCTGAAGAGAGGGACTATTTCAAGGCAAGAAATAGCAAGTTGAACTTGATGGATTTGCAGTTCCATGGACAATCATCCTTTTTTATTATAGTATATTATGGAAATGCTTGTTTGATTCCATAAAATAAGAAACAACAAACATTCTTTAAAAGCAATGGAAAACAGAAACTTCTTTGAAATCAGAGATGTCCCCAAATGAAATGGACTCCTTTGTCAAGGAACGAATTGTCTTTCATTTCATATCTTCAAGCATAGGCTGAATGACCGACCACATGTGGAGGAAGCTGTAAAATCTCTTAAGGTTTGGGTTGGATTAAAGTCAAATGGAAAATACTTGTGAAACACCTACTGTGTATAAGGCACTAAGGGCAATTCATTGCAACCCTGATGTCAAGCCCTATGAGGTGCCCTCAAAATCTAGGATTCCTTGATTCCGTAATTCTTTGACCAATAAGCAAGAGCAGCTTGCTTCCTCCTGATGTGATTATCTGGTAATGTGTGTCTCTGCCTTTAGTCAGTTTGCTACCAGGGAATAGGGATGGGATTTGTGATTTTGTTGACATGGGAAACTCCCAATAAGGAAACTGCCTCCAGATCAGAACTTTTTTGCAACTTAGCACTTTAGAGTAATCCTAGAGCATCATGAGGTTAAGGAATTTGCCCTGGGTTGTACGGTCAGTCTTTATCAGTAGTGAAACTTGAACTCAGGTCTTTTTGGTTCTTAAGCTCTGCTTCTCCAAAGAGATTTATCATGTCCCTGTGCTAGTCAGAACGGAGCCATACAGTTCATTTCTGGGTTTGCAGATGAACTCTTTCTAGTATGGAAGGCCTAGGTAAAATGGAGGTAGCTTTGGAGATCCCAAGGACATTTCTAATGCCAGGATGACTATTAAGTTGGGGCTGTAATTTTAAGGAGCAATGTTAATAATGATGATGACCTAATGAGGCACTTTTCTCAAAACTGTTTTATGAAATAGGCAGAATAAGAACGATGAGCCCCATTTTACAGAGAGGGTACTGAGTTGGAGAGGGAAGTTCTTTACCCACCATCCTATAGCTGTTAAGGATTAGGGGCAAAATAGAATAATAGTGACATTTATAGCTAGGCTTTGCAAATATTATTTCCTTTTTCCCCACAACAATCATCAGAGATAAGTGCTGTTTTTATCTTCATTTTTACATGAGGAAACAGAGGTAAACAGAGGTTAAGTGACTTCCCCAGGGTCACACAAATAATAAATTTTCAAAGCTGTGTTTGAATGCAGATCTTTCTGACTGTAGGTGCAGAGCTCTACTTATTATGCTACCCAGATCTCTAGGTTTTCTGATTTCAGATAAGGGATTTTTTACCACAGCATCACAGAAAATAAGCAAATGAAATGATAAATTAAATGTACCCGGTGAAGAAATTGACTATCCTTATACATAACTGGACAGTTTCTGTGCTTCCCAGGGTCTCTAGACTAGTTATCCTGGATGGGGCACAGTTGATAGTGTCCTGGACCTGGAGTTAGGAAAACCTGAGTTCAAATCTGACCTCAGACATTTCCTAGCTATGTGACTTTGGGCAAGTCATTTGTGTCAGTTTCCTCATCTGTAAAATGGGGATGATAGTAGCACCCGCCTCCTAGGTTTATTGTGAAGATTAATATAAATGTCAGCTATTATTATTATAAATTATTAGTACAATTCCATTCCATTCCATGCTAGGGACACTTTCTCGCATTTCTGTCTTCTGCAATTTTTCTCTCCCTTCAAGGTCTAGCTCAGTTGTCACCTCCTCCATGAAGCCTTCTCTGATCGCTCAAAGTGGATTTAAAAATTCTCTCCAAGAATCTCTCATTCTCCTCTGAATGGACTTCTTTTTCCCCCTAGCCTCACCTATATTGATTATTTGCACATGTCTAATCTCAGTTCCATATGCCCTTCTTCCACCAACACCCATTAAGGAGAATATATTTACTCCCTGCAGGCAGTAATTACATGCAATGAAAACATAACTTTGTAGGCATCATGCATTTGGTAAATAATTGTTGAGGTTCTATTGAATTGTGGCTTTAAGTAGTCTGTCAATAAACATTTATTAAACATCTACTATGTGTCAGGCTCTGTGCTAGGTGATGAGGATACAAAGAAAGGGGAAAAAAAATCAGTCCCTGCTCTCAAGGACCTCACAGTCCAAGAGGGAGAAAACAAGAAAAACAAGGCTCTAAAACTGAAAGGGAAGGGAAAGTCTTCCTCTAGAAAGTGAGATTTTAGTGGGGACTTGAAGAAAGGCAGGAAGGTTTCTCAAATGGAACCATGGTCTTGAGTAAGGTTGGCCTCCTTTCCCCAGACTGCCTCTCTTCTTATCATCAGTAAAATTGATCATTTCGTGTTCTCTTCTTCCAGTCCCTTCTCAGGGATAGGGATGTTATGTGGTCATTTAGTGGATGGGAAGAGAAGTCAGGCATTCTGTATCCTAACAGCCAACAGTAAGCTTCTGAGTGGCTGAGAGTCAGCTTGGGATTCTTGGGTCAATGAATTTGATCCAGCTTATTCAGGGAGGTAAATCTTCATTTATCTCCTTAAGAAAGTACTTTTTGGGGGGAAACTCTGAGGAAGACAGACACAGAGGCCTATACAGATTCACATGTACTAACTTAGGCCATGGGAATAATAGTGATATAGACTCACATAGAATGTTTAGACAATAGTCTGTGTGGGAGTGCTTAGATTTCTTTTACCTGAACTTCTAATAACCTTCCACTGGGATATTATTTCAGAATTTGTATGGTTTCTTTTCCTTTGTGTAAAAGCCCTAAAAGTACACTCATCACTCTGGAGTATGCAAACAAAGGGAGATAAAGGAAAAGATGGAGATAGTAGACTTTTAATCCAATCAAGAATGTGCTGAACTCAGCTTGGACCAGTGCCTAAGAGTCAATTGTTAATTTTCAGTGTGGGAATTTATACCCCAGAAATAAGTAAATGCTGTTTTTTTTTTTTTAGCAAAAAGTCAATGTTTATTCTATTTATTTTTTAAAAACTATTTAGACTTAAAAATATTGTGGAGACAATGTTAGTGATATAAATTAAACTTAAAATATAATGAGTGTGGGTTTGGAAAGTAAGATGTTAAACATTCAAAAGCAAACCCCTGGGTTCAATGATAGCAGTGGCCATTGATAAAACAGAAAATCATAGTACTCAGTGATTGTTTATAGGAGATTTATGAGCTCAAAAAAACCAAAGAGGTCCAGGTTCTGGAGCATGAGGGTTCAAGGATATGGAGCAGTTTAGAAAGCAATGAAAACAGAAATCATTGGAGCCTGACACAAAGATTCTCCAGGATATACTCCAAAGAAGAGTTAGAATCTCTGGGAATCCAAAAGTAGTTTACTGAAGCTTAAGGTCCAAGGTTAATAGATTCCATATGAGGATCTATTCAAAGAAATGTCTGAAGAAAAGATGCAAAGAAGCAATGCTAGCTGTCCTCTAGGATTTGAAAGGGTGCCATTGAACTCAATGCAATACTTGACCACAAAGCACGTCCTCTATAGCTATCACTATGCTAGACCATGAAAACACAGGGACAAATGTAAAATAGCCTTTGTCCTCACGGAATTTACATTTTACTAGGGGTGAGATGGAACAACATATACACAGATGAAGGCAAAATAGTGACCCAACGATTTTTTGGTGCAATTTTGAGCTTTAATAGTTGAAAATCAGCTGAAAAAAAGTTTAAAAAAAGCTTAAAAGTCAAAAAGTTTTTAAAACTGTACTAAGGCTTCTGGACACCTTGTGCTACTAAGATTAGAGAATCAAGAAAGATTTCTTGCTGGACGTGATACCTGAGCCTGAACCTCCAAGATGTGAAAATGAGAGTGAGTGTTTTGGCCTGTGTAAATTCATAGAGATGGGAGATATGTCATGATATGTCATGGGAGAAAGTAAGCCAGTTTGACTGAAATGTAGAGAGTGGAAGGGAGTGCCACAGGTAATTAACCTAAAAGGAGGCCAAGATAAAGGTTGGGATTATAAGAAATTAATTTCCAAATAGAGGAGTTTGCATTTTAGCTGAGAAATAAGAGGGAGCCACTTGAGTTTCTTAAGCAAAGGAGGGATATAGTTTTATCTATTCAGTTGTTTTTCAGTCATCTACAACTTGGCAAAATTTTGAAGTGGTTTCTTACTTCCTTCTCTAGTTCATTTTACAGATGAGGAAACAGAGGCAATCATGGTTAAGCAACTCGCCCAGGGTAACACAGTTAGTAAATGTTTGAAGCCATCTTTGAACTCAGGAAGATGAGTCTTTCTGATCCCATGTCTGGCATTCTATCCACTGTGCCACCTAACTGCCTGGTTTGATCTATATTGTAAGAATATTAACTATGTGATGGATAGACGGATAGAAAGGAGAGATGTTATATGCATGATGACCAATAAGGAGGTAATCTTGCTAGTCTGAGAGAGAAATAGAGGCCAGGAAGGCTTGAATTAAAACAAATATAACATGAATAGAGATAAAAGGATGATGGAAAGAGAAATGTCATGGAGGTAGACTCCCTAAGGAGTCACTGGACATGAGGAATGATGGAGAAACAAGAGTGGAGGCTGATGTTGAGGTTGAAAATTTGGGTGACTATAAGGATGGTCATGTCCTTGACAGAAAGAAAAGGGAAAGTTAGGGAGAAGGGACTAGACAGAAAAGCTTTCCGTTATGCTGTGGACTTACCATGGGAAAGCAGGATCAAGTTTTCTACAGGATGAAGTCCCAAAGGTCAGTTCTTGAAGTAATGGGGAAAAGTAAAGGGGAGGTCAACTTGGATTTAACATAAGGAAGAACTTTCTACTATAGTATATCAGAGTTCCCCTGTATTAAGAATCATAAGGGAAGAATCTGGAGAGCTAAAAGCTCAGGGATACTGCAGAGGAAATTTCTAATTCAAGTAGAATGTACTCTAAGGTGTGTTTGAGGTTTAAAATATGGTTCTAAAATTCCCTTTTGCATTAGAAAGACTTATGGGAGGGGAGGAGCCAAGATGGCAGAGTAGAAAGATTCACATATGCTAGCTCCAAACCCACAGGCCATGGATTTCCTCTAAAAAGAACTCCCAACAAATTCTGGAGCAGGGGAAGCCACGCAGCAACACAGTGAAGGAGACTTCCATTCCAGAGAGCCCTAAAAAACCGATCCCAAAGGTCCATCACGCACCGGATGGGAGTGGAGCCAAGTCCTTCCCACCTAGAGGAGCAGTTCCAGCAGATCCGAGCAGGATTCAGGGACGGAATCTCTGCTGGCCACAAAGGTCCCTCCACCCACAGGCGCTACAGGTTAGTGAGAGACAATTCTGGGCTGGCTGAGAGGGGAGCAGGGTGTCTCCATAACTCAGGCTCCCTCCGGAGGCAGTGGCAGAGGCAGAGGGTGGCCAGAGGCCCCCTGAGCAGGCAGGAGCTCAGCAGGAGCTCCATTACTGAAGCTCTCCGCATAAACCCCCTGAGGGAACTGAGCCTGGGAGGCGGCCCTACCCCCACCTGAGAACCTAAATTTAATCTTACCCTGAATAGCAACCCCAACCCCCGCTGAAAGCCCTGAGGCTGGGGAGCAGCATTTGAATCTCAGACCCTAAGCACTAGCTGGGCTGATCTAGGCCAGAGTGGAGAGGAATCTCAGAAGGCAAGTAACTGGCTGGGAAAATAACCAGAAAAGGGGAAAAAAAATAAGACGATAGAAGGTTACTTTCTTGGTGGTCAGATGTTTCCACCCATCCTTTTTGATGAGGAAGAACAATGCTTACCATCAGGTAAAGACATAGGAGTCAAGGCCTCTGTATCCCAAACATCTGAAATAAACATTCAATGGGCTCAGGCCATGGAAGAGCTCAAAAAGGATTTTGAAAATCAAGTTCCACAGGTGGAGGAAAATCTGGGAAGAGAAATGAGAGAGATGCAAAGAAAAGCATGAAAAACAGGTCAATACCTTAATAAAGGAGGCCCCAGAAAATGCTGAAGAAAATAACACCTTCAAAAATAGGCTAACTCAACTGGGAAAAGAGGTTCAAAAAGCCAATGAGGAGAAGAATGCTTTCAAAAGCAGAATTAGCAAAGTGGAAAAAGAGGTGCAAAAGCTCACTGAAGAAAATACTTCTCTCAAAATTAGAATGGAACAGATGGAGGCTAATGACTTTCTGAGAAATCAGGAAATCACAAAACAAAACCAAAAGAATGACAAAATGGAAGAGAATGAGAAATATCTAATTGGAAAAACAACTGACCTGGAAAATAGATCCAGAAGAGACAATCTTAAAATCATGGGACTACCTGAAAGCCATGATCCAAAAAAGAGCCTAGACACCATCTTTCATGAAATTATCAAGGAAAACTGCCCGGATAATCTAGAACCAGAGGGCAAAATAAGTATTCAAGGATACCTGAAAGAGATCCCAAAAGTGAAACTCCTAGGAACATTGTGGCCAAATTCCAGAGTTC
>CM053773.1:173965955-173986704 GCA_028658325.1 Potorous gilbertii
AAATTAGAATGCTCAGTGTACTGGGGTGGGGGAGGGGACAAATGGGGAGAAAATTTGGACCCCAAAATTTTGTGAAAATGAATGTAAAAAGTTAAATAAATAAATTTGTATAAAAAAAAGAGACGTTAAACCAAAAAAAAAAAAAAAGAAGAAGAATCAGGGCATCCAAGTCCACAGGATTTCTAACTCTAAGAACTTAGTGATGGGAAAATGGGGGACAAGTGACACATCCAAGGTTCCACAGCTTGTTAAGAGCAATGCTGAGATTTGAACTCAAATCCCCTGGCTCTGAACCTTTTCCTTTTTCCCTATGCCAGGATGCTGGATTCTTGACTTCCTTATTTACTGATTCTTTGACCCTGGGCAATTCACTGAATTTCTGGGAAATTCAGTTTTTTTCATTTATCAAATGAAGGAGAAGAACAGTCATATCACTTGCACAACAGAGCAGTAAGGAAAATGATTTGTAAATCTTAAAACCTGTAGAAGTGGGAACATTTATTAGGGGTGATTTTTTATCATTAATACTGTGTCTTCTGTGGGGTACATGATTTTGGCAGAGAGAAACCTGACAGATTCCAGCTTGTCTTTGAATGAAGCCTCTTAACCTGGGGTCCCCCCATCCTCTCCTCCACCTCTCTACACACACTAGGCTCCCAGATGGTGTGCCTGATGTAAGCATACTTATTGCTTTCTAAGCCGGATGCAAACAAAGGGCATGGTTGCTTACATTAACTTCTAAAAGGCTCATCCATTCTCCTGGAGAGATGCGTACAGTAAGTCATATTGGGAACGCAGACGGATGATTTTTCATAAACCAAGCTTTTCCAAGGCCTGAATCACTGTTACTGCAGAAGCAGGAGCAGATTTACTCCTCAGCCTGAGCTCTCTCTCTAGCTCAGCCTTCCCGCCCCCCCCCCGGGGAGCCACCAGGCAGCTGTCTTGTTTAGACGACAATTTGTTTTGGTGGAAACTATGGCATAAACAGAAACCACGTCTATCAGAAGAAAAGTCTGTATACGCTAGAGCAGGAGGGATCGAAGCAGGATTGAGAGCCTGGGGGAAGGGCACAGTTAAGTTTGAAATATAGGTACAGAGCTGGGAGCAGCCTCTTCTACACTCAATTCACAGAATGAATCTTCCAAATGAGAGTATTTCAGGTTTAAGGAACTTTGCTTGTCTGAATGCAAGCCAAAACCACAGCTCATGAACCCCCACCTATATATTTTTACTAATTAGTCAGAGGATACAATCAATTAAAAACAAAGATATTTAGTAAATAATAAAATATGAAAAATGAAAAAAAATATTTCTTCGTTAAGCTCAGGGCACACTCCCTACAAATTCACCTTCCATCAGTGGGAATAGTTGAGCACACGTGTGGAGAAGCACATGTCTGATCATGACACTCACATGAGAAGGTAACACATACTTACATTACAGGATGTCTGATGTTATGGGATTACTCCTCTAAGGCCTGTGCTCATTTGTGCCCAAAATATAGAATTTCCATTCAACAGGTAGCTTCCACCAGACACTGGTCCTGTGGTCACTATGGCTACTGTTAAGTATAGCTCCACTCAATATATAACTATATATAAAGACAGCTTCTAGCTTTGGCTGGAGAGCTGTCCAACCTCCCCTACCCCTAGAATATTGAAAATCAATATAAATGTGGTAGAACCTACCTATTAAAGGGATAGTCCTGCTCTAGATGGAGCAAGGTCTCAGGGAGGTGGGTGGTGGAGAAGAGAAAGGAAGGAGAAAGTATTACCATCTGGGGCTAAAAAGGGTCAGAGATTCATATCAATTAACTGAGAACATTCCTTCCTTCTCAATACCAACCATACAGCAGAGACCCCTGAGATTTCAAGTTGCAATAGTCCTTAGAGACAATCTACTCTAAACTCCCCATTTTACAAAAGGGACATGATTTCCTCCAGAGGGAAAGCAAACTTTGTACCCAAGATCATACAGCTTGTCGTAGAAGTGCTTAAACTGAATCCAGGTCTTGTGGTTTCAAAGTCAGTGTTCTTTTCTACTATATCACATTTCTCTTCCTTTCACATCTGCCCTCAGACTGTCCTTCAAGGGGATTTTCTTTGTCTTCAAAGCAGCTTTGGGTGACCACTTAAGGTTAATTTCCCTTCAACACAATACTGTCTTTTTCTTTCTCCCTCCTCCACATTAGCTTGTCCAACTTTATGCTACATTACAGGTTATGAAGCATTTTCTCTTCCAGTGTCTTCTTTGATTATTATAGAAGCCTTATAAAGAAGAGAGTATATGGATTATCATCTCCATTTGACAAATGAGAAAACTAAGGCTCAGAAGAGAAAGTCATTTGCCACAGAGAGTAAAATTGAGGAGCCAGGAAAAATGCTCAGATCTTTAGACTCCCAGGTAGAACATCCTTTTCATTCTCTACTCATTGCTTCTTCCTCCCTCTTTCTATTTTCCCCAAAGTGGTGAGCAGTTGGAGGAAGTGACAGCTGTCCCAAGGACTAGGAAGATGGTCAAAGTTTGTCATGAAATCTCAATTTAAATTAGGAGGGTCCGAGGCCCCATCTTCATCATCCAACAACTGTTGGATGGATGGATCCACCATTCACCAACCATTATCTATGTTACTCAGACTATATATGATGTATTGGATTCAGTTTTGCATACCACTTATTATATTTGTATATCACATTTTCTTCCTTCTTTCCTTTCTTTCTTTCTTTCTTTCTTTCTTTCTTCCTTCCTTCCTTCCTTCCTTCCTTTATTCCTCCTTTTCCCATTTTTCATTCCCTCTTTCTTTCTTGCTCTTTTCCTTTGGATTGGGAGAGGCATCGCATTTTAAGAGGGACATAGACAAACTAGCACATATTGAGAGGAGGATAACCAAGGAAGTGAGAGAAATAGGAACCAATCTTTGCAAAGATATGTTCAGCATGGAGAAGAGAAGACTCAGTGGGAACCCAAGAGGTGTCTTGAGAAATTTAAAGGGTTATCATGGGGCAAAAGTAACAAACCGATTCTGGGCATCTTGAAAAGAAAGAATACGAACTGAAGGACATTATAGGGGATGAAATTTGGAACCCATTTTAAGGTCTGATTCCAACAATCATAGTTTCTCCATAATGGAAAGAATTACCTCAAAAGGTAATAAGATCCCCATCAAAACTGATTTTAATGAAAAACAAAACAAAACTAGATGACCATAATAGAGTGGATAGGTCCCTCGACTTAGAGTCAGGAGGACCTTGACTCAAATTCTGCTTTAGGCAGTAACTAATTGTGTGACCTTGATCAAGTCTCATCCTCTGTCTCATTTTCTTCATCTGTAAAATTTAGGAGGTTGAATCTGATGATTAGAACTGATGTGCAGAGACTGGCACATTGTAGGCACTAAATGTTTGTTGATTGTCTGACCAATCTCTCTATAAGGAATGAGCTAGATGAAGTTCTTATCCTGGGTGGAAGGCTGGGCTACTGACCTCTGGAATCCCATCTACTTCTGAGATTACACGGGTCCAGAGAAAAATAGCTGTCCATAAGTCAGATGGACTCCCTAAAGTAGGTAATGAGTTCTCCATTACTGGAAGGCTTCAAGCAAGGACCATGTCCATTTATCTGGGATGTTATAGAAATGATTTCCAGTCTGACGTAGGCTGCATTGGAAGTCCTTGGAGACTGCTTCTATTACTGGTATTACTTCATTTCTTTAATGGATTCATGATGTCATAAGTTACTTTCTCCTCCAATATAGTCTGTAGCCTTTTTGTTGCTTTCATAGGTGAGTTGCTGTAATTAGAAACTTCATAATGTTGGTATACAGATGAATATAGTGCACAGCGCATTGCTAGAGCCATAATGAAAGCCTGAACCACTTGGGGGAGGGCTTTTAGAGCTTGAACCCTGTGACACAGCCTTTGACAGCCTCATTCCATCTCCATAACAACACTGAGACAGCTCCATGTCATAATGTTAGACCACTGAGCCTGGAGTCAGGAAGACCTGAGTTCAAATCCCATTTCAAACAAATTTACTAGGTGTGTAACCCTGAACAAGTCACTTAACCTCTATTTACTTCAGTTTTCCCAACTCTAAAATGGAGAATATAATGGCACCTACTTCCTGAAGTTATTGTGAGGCTCAAATGTGTAAAGTGTTTAGCACATAGTAGGCACTTATGGTATATGGGGTCTTCAGAAGCACTAGCACATCTGGTGTGAGGGCTTGTTGAGCCCTTTTCAGGGTGGTTCATCCACCTTTGGGGTCCACATGATTCACCCATTTCTCACCTGTATCTCCAAGAAGCTGTAGTATACAGTGGTCATATCCTGGTGAACCATTTCAGCAGACTGGCTAAACCAGTTTAAGGGTAATTGAAAGACCTCAAACCTATTGGTGAGCTAGGGGATGTCTACTCTAAGCATGTGAGGACCCTCCCTAGTGGAATAGGCAAATGAGAACAATTTGTTCCAATGGCCATGAAGGTGGCTGAAGTAGGCACTGTGGAGTGCTTAGATCTTAGTTAGACAGCAAAGGCACCAAGGTTATCCATGGCATCCCAGACCATCACCGATCATTTTGACTTTTGTCCTATCTCCAGACTTAGATGGCTCTGGAGGACAGTGAGGATGATGACTTTGTGCAACTCTGCCTCACTTAAATCCAATTCACATACAGTTCATCCTGTGATATCATTGATCCTCTTTAAAAATGGAGGATAAAACAAAAACTGTGGATTCTTAATAAATGCTTGCTTTCTTCCTTTCTTTCACCTAAAACTTGAGATGGTAGAATACATGCCATTCTGAAATGGTAGGAACTCTTTACATCAATAAGTTTAAAGTCCAACCTTACACCCCCCAACATATATATTTGGATATACACATGTATACATACATATGCAATACATGCATGTACATATATGTGCATATATATATAGTGTGTTTGAATATTCATGCATATTCCAGGTCTAGTGTTTCTAGAAAATATGGCAATTCAAGAAGAGAGAATAAGTTGAATTCAGGACGGTATTTGTGTGTGTGCCTAAATATGTGTGTGTACATGTGTACATATGTATGTATATACGTACATATATACATATATGCATATATGTGGGTGTATAACTGTGTGTGTCTCCATATTAACATAGTAGGACTTCAGGAGAGATCTGATTCCACTGCTGAAAGCAGAAATATTAACATTGTGATTTTCCAAATTGACAATATGTTGGGGGCTTAAAGAAATGTGAATCAGAAAGTTTTCTGGCCCCTTTTTTGGCCCCTTCAGCCTTCAGAGTTTTTCACAGCCTGCTTTTTCATGGCTTTATACCCCTGGGATAAAGCTAGCATTGATATTGTGCTTTAAGGTTTGTCAAATGCTTTGTAAATGTCATGTCATTTGATCCTCACCACAGCCCTAGGAGGTGGGTGCTATCATTACCTCCATTTTACACATGAGGAAATTTAAGCCTGAAGGAGAAGTCATTTGCTCTCAGTCACAATAGCTAGTAAGTGTTTGAGGCTGCATTTGAACTCATGTCTTTATGACTCCAAGTCCATTGCCCTTTGCCCTGCACCACCTAGATGCCCAAGTAGAACTGGTCTGAGGATCAAAGGACATCCCTGTAAAGCTTCTAGCACAGGGCCTGGTACATAGTTAGTGCTATATAAATATTATTATATTTATAACAACAAAAATAAGAATTATTATTACAGAAATAAGTTCTAGCTTTGGATTCACCGTTATTAACGTCTTAAACATATGCATGATCTTTGGAGGGTGTTTGAAGGAATTTAGAAAAACTGAACACCCGATCAATTTAATTCAAGAAAAATGATAATCTTCATAAAGGGAAGGCGAATGAGTACAGTACTAGAGGTCAGAAGATCTGGGAGCTGATTCTGACTGTAACTCCCTGGCTAGGTGACCTTGGGAGAATTGTTTCCCCTTTCTGTTCAAATGAGACCATCACATATTCAGATGGGCCTGCTATGTTATGTTTCACTTATCTCTTTTATTTTTCCTAAGGCTTCTCACAAAGTGGGAGTAATCTATCAATGTTGGTCATGTAAAAACTAAACATCAATAAAACAACAGCAAAAAAAGAACATGGAATGGGGTAATTACTGAAATTCCATCTAATATTAGCTACTTTTAACCTTGGTTGCTAGGTGGGGCAGCAGATAGCATGCTGGACATAGAATCTGTGAACCTGAGTTCAAATCTAGCCTTAGACACATTGATTATCACCCTGGGCAAACCACATTAATCACTGTCTGCCTTTGTTTCTTCATCTGTAAATTAGGGAGAATAGTAGTACCTACCCTCCAAATTTGTTGTGAGGATACAGTGTGAGAATATTTGTAGAACACTGCAAAAACTTTAAGTGATTCATAAATGCTCACTCTCTGTGCATTAATCAAAGGGCTGTCTAGATCTAATATTCTTATAATTTATTGCTATTACCACCCTTATCCAAATCTAAACAACCCTAACATCTCCATAGGGCAACGCCAAGAGTTTTTGTGTTCTAGATAAGTTGGAAGGTGCTTAGACTGGGTTCTTCCTGTTTCCCCTGCAGAATCCTCATCTCCCAATTCTATACCTTAGCATTCCAATGCTAACCCATATCTAGAAAGTACTACCTCCTTACCTACCTCTTATAATCCCTTATTTCCTTCAAAGCTGAGCTCAAGTACCTCCTTCCACACGGGGCCAGTCCTGGTGCCCCAGCTGCCTTACTTGCAAGACTCACTTGTGTTTATTTCAGATCTATTTTGAATAGGTTCAGACTCACGGGTTCAGGAATTTTGAACTGAGAGGGATTGTAGAGGTCACAGTCCAAATTTTTCATTTTTAAGCTGAAGAATCCAAGCTTCCAAGAGGTTAAATAATTTGCCCCAGGGTCACAGAGCTAGTAAGTAACCAAAGTAGGATTTGAACTTAAGTCTTGATTCCAAACCCAACACATTTTCTATTACGTGTTTGTTGCTGTTGAGTTACCCACTAGCTCAGTTGTGTCTGGCACTTAGTGGCCTCATTTCAGGTTTTCTTAGCAGAGATACTGAAACAGTTTGCCATTTCTTTCTCCAGCTCATTTTACAGATGAGGAAACTGAGGCAAGCAGGATTAAGTGGCTTTCCCAGGTTCACACAGCTAGTAACTGAGTCCAGATTTGAACTCAACTCCTCCTAACTCCAGGGTTTGACCTCCATCCGTTGTGACAAATATGTATGTACATGTATACATATGTGCATATATGTGCATGTATCTGTGAGATGCATGTGCACATATGCATATGCATATATATGTATGTCTATATATTTATATAGGCATATATGGGTATATACACATATCTGTATCTATCCATAGATATTTCTTTAGATATCCCTTGTAGAATATGAACTCCTTGGGGGCAGCGAAGAGCAGCAGTGAAGAGAGCACTGGCCCTGAAGAAAGAAGAACCTGAGTTCAAATGCAGTCTCACACGCTTATAAGCTGCATGACCCCAGGCAAGTCACCTTAACCTACTTGCCACCAGAAAAGAAAAATAATACAGACTCCTTGAGGTCAGGAGCTGTTTCAGCGTTGCTTATGTATCCCTATCACAAGGAAGATACTCAATAAATGCTTGCTGATTCATTGGTTGCCCCATTGAAATGCTCAGTGTGTGGGGTTGGCTTTCTTCATAGTATGGTGGGATGATATGATCACTGGCCCTAGAATTAGAAGGACTAAGCCAGGGATGGGGAATTTGTGACCTTGAGGCCACATGTGGCCCTCTAGGTCCTCAAGTGTGGCCCTTTGACTGAATCTAAACTTCACAGAACAAATCCTCTTAATGAAAGGATTTATTCTGTAAAACTTGGACTCCGTCAAAGGGCTGCACCCAAAGGCCACATGTTCCCCACCTCTGGTCCAGGTGATAGTCCTTGCTCCCCCACTATGTGACCTTGGAGGAGTCATAAACTCTTTGAGTCCTACTTTGCTGATCAGAAAAATAGGAGCAGAGTGAGTTGCAATGTTTACATAGCTTGATGGTTGTGAGAAAACTGAGCTATTGTTGTCATTATTTTAGTTATTAACAGTTGGATAGCTGAGTCCAGCCACATAAATCAGCTGCTCTCTAGGGCTCCCCTCTGCTGCTCAGTCATTAAAACAGAACCCAGATTTGTTTTATACAATCCTGACTATCAGAGCTGGAAGGAACCTTAGAACATGGGATATCTCAAGTGAAAGGACCCTTAAAACATAGTGTTCGAATAGGATAGGACATTAGGACATCAGAAGAGACTAGGAGAGCTGAAAGGGACCGTACAGGCAATGCAGTTTGGTGCTCCAATTTTTATGGGCACCTAGATGGCACAGTAGATAGCACACAGGGCCTGGAGTCAGGACGGTTTGAGTTTAAATCTAACCTCACTATCTGGAAGAACCTGGGCATGTCACTTAATACTGTCTTGGTTTCCTCATCTGTAAAATGAGCTTGAGAAGGAAATGGCAAACCATTCCAGTGTCTTTGCCAAGAAAACCCATGTGTGGTCACAAATAATTTAACATGACTAAAATGACTCACAACAACAAAAAAACTCCAATTTTTTATGTCAGTATTTTTAAAAATTTAATTAATTTATTTGTTTTCAGCTTTCAACAATCACTTCCATAAGTTTTAAATTTTCTCCCTCACCCTCCCTTCTCCCTCCTCTAGATGGCATGCAATTTTATATAGGTTCTACACATACATTCTTATTAAACACATTTTCACATTAGTCATGTTGTATAGAAGAATTAAAACGAATTGGAGAAACCATGAGAAAAACCAAAACAAAACAAAACATAATGCAAGAGAAAATAGTCTGCTCATTCTGCGTTCTGATTCCATAGTTCTTTCTGTGGATGTGTATGGCATTTTGCCTCGAGTCCTTTGGGAATGTTTTAGGTCTTTGCATTGCTGTGAAGGACTTATTCTATCAGAAACAGTCCTCACACACTGTGACTGTTACTGTGTACAGTGTTCTCCTGGTTCTTCTCATTCACTCAGCATCAGGTTATACAAGTCTTTCCAGATTTTTCTAGGAAGTCTTCCTGTTCATCATTTCTTATAGCACAATAGGATTCCATTACATTCATGTATGACAACCTGTTCAGCCATTCCCCAATTTATGGACAGTCCTTAGATTTCCAGTTTTTGACCACCATGAAAAGAGCTGCTATAAATATAAAAAAGCTCTGGTTTTTAAACTAGGGAACTGAAGAACAAAGTCACATAGCAAATAAGTAGCTACCTCCCAGGAGGGAAGTAGTAAGATGACCTGCGTTCAAATTCCAACTCTACTCTTTGCTTTCCACATGGCCTTGGGATTCTTATTTATAAAATGATAAGGTTGGACTTAAAGATCTCTAAACTTCTTTCAGCTTCAAATCTATGATACTGTGCATCAGGTTTTTTTTTTATTTGCAAAATGATAGAGTTGGATTTTAAGGTCTCTAATGTTTTTTTCCAGCAGAAGGGACAAGGTGAGAAAGGAGAGAGTGAAGAAACAGAAAAAAGGAGAAGGAAGGAAAGAAGAAGGGAGGTAGAGAAGGAATGGTCAATGATAGACCAACAAACTTTCTGTTTTACTTTTTTTATGACCTGAAAAACTGTCAACATTCAGAAACACAGTGTTCACCTTTCTCATTTTATAATAAAATAAATTCTCCACTAAAATCCTACGGATTCTTTTTTTTTAATTAGGGGGAGAGGAGGCTGTTGACCTATGGTAGATGAATCATGGTCCATCCAAGGAGCCTGAGGAGGATCTTTATGGCAGGACCAGAAGTGAGTATACAGGAGTAGAGGATGGTCATTTCAAGTTTAATTTCTGATGAATGAAAGATCTACTTGTCCTGCTAAAGGACTTTCAGGCAATAGCAGGAAAGTGGAGGAGGATGTTTGGGAATTAGAGGCTGTCTTCCCTGTGTCCCTGAAATTCTATCAGGCAGGTGGCTTGTCCACCCACAGGTAGGGCTGGGCCTCTTTGCAGATGCCTGACTCCTCTGGTCTCTGGAGTTTTTCCTGCCTTTCCTGATTAATCCCATCCCACTCAGATTACTCAGAGATTCTGGATATTATACTCATAGAAACAGAATATGTCAGCGATGGAAGGAGTCTTCATCTTATTCAACCCACTCATTTTTTCAGAGGATATCCAGAAAGGGGACACAAGTCATAAGTCACACAGCCAGGGAGTGGCAAAGCCTAGATCTCCTGGCTCCCAGTTGTGAGCTTTTTTTCCTGGCAGCCTTATCCTTCTCCCTCCTCTCAGCCCCCTCAGAATTCACAGCCAAGGCTCAGTTGTGACTGTATCACTGCTTTTATAAATATGTTGTTTGTAATAGTCCCCATGTGGTTTCATGATTTTCAGTTTGTCTCCCCAGCTAGACAGAAGTGGTGATGATACCATTTTACATTTATCCAGGGCTTTTCATTCCAAAAATCTTTCACCACATCCATTTTTCTCAGACTTCCCCCCCCCCCATCTTGGAAGGTCCCTCCTTTCCTCCCCAAACCAAACACTCCCCATCCTTTAATGCTGGTCTCAAGTTCCATCTTCTCCTGGAAACCTTCCTGGGCTCCTACATATTCTGTGCCACCAGCCTGGCACTGCAGTTTAGACTACATTCTATTTTTAGAATAGACTGATAATTTCCTATGTTTGCCTTGGACCACAATGCCTGATTCTAATTCCCAAGAAGCCTTGACTCCTCCAGGAAGCCTTCCTTCCCTGATTCTTATAGTCTGTCCTACTGCTTCATTCATCAATTAGTGTGAATAAATTATGCAATACTATTCATAAATGCCTATTACTAATAATTCACAATGAAATTCACTCATATTTGTAGAGGGTTGTTAACTCTTTACAACCCATCCGTTTCCTAACCTAGGCTCTTAAATAGGACCATAGTCCTGCTTTCAATTTTTAGCTCTAGGTTCATGGTTGTCTTTGCCATTGCACAAAGACAGCTCTGGTTCAGGGAGGCCAGTCACAGGAGGAGAGCTTTGTCACCTTGGGCAAGTGACATCTTTGTGTCTTGATTTCCTCCATAGAATGAGAACGATAGACAAGACCAACACTGAGCTCTCATCTCTCTCTGGTAGTCAATGTTCTAAACAGGCTGTGTCCACCTCTGACTGGTTGTCTCATGAAAGCAGGGGCTACCTTGCCCCTTGTCCAGGGGCTCACTGTGGACAGGTGTTTCTTAGAGCCAGATTTTCCCTAGCCCTAGGGTCATGCTTCCTCTCCCCCCAAGACCTCTGAAGGAAGGGGTGCTGAGGGCCTCCTCTTGCCTCTTATGCCCCTTCGAGTACTCAGTGCCACATACAGGGGGCGCTCAGACCTCATTTCTCACTGTCTGGTTGACATTGAAAAATGAAACAGATGCAAACTCTGCTATTGTTTCTTTAAGTCAATAGAAGACGCTAGATTCCAGAGATTAGTATTGCAAGAGTCCTCACACATCTGCATCGGAAAGATTCCAAACAAGAAGCCTTTTCCTTTTTAAAGAGAGAGAGAGAGAGAGAGAGAGAGAGAGAGAGAGAGAGAGAGAGAGAATTCTCTGAGAGTTTGAAAATTTCATTGTTCCCAGTTCACTTTAAGGGGCTTTTTGTTGTAATTTCTTGTGCCCAATTATACAAGCTAAAGAAAGGAGATAAGACCAAATTAGAGTGTGCCTATGGGTTATACATGTCAGCCAAAGAAAATCTCCTTTACACATGGGACAAATAGCCTACCTGGCAACATGGGGATGTAGTTTCTGAACTCATCTCTGCCACTTTAGAGGACTTTGGATTTATCTCATCTCTGGGCCTCAGTTCCCCCATTTGTGAAACTTGTAGAGAGGAAGAGTTTTGGCCTAAATGATGTCTTCTACCCCTTCCATCTGAGACATTCTGTGGTCTAAGGGCAATTTCCATTCTAATATTCTATGTTTTGGAGTCCCTTGGAGTGCTAGGTTTCCAAAATCTCCATGTTCCATGTCCGATCATCTACAGGTTGGTTGTCACCCAGGGTTACAGTATGATTCTATGAGGAAGACTTTGATTGTTTTATTGAACAGATACTTAAACAAAAAAAAATGAGGTTGATGACCTTGCGCAGTTCTTTCTCACTCAAATCAGTCAACTGAAAGTCATGCCATCATCTTGATGTCATGGTCCTTTTCAAAGGAAAAACACAACCTGTGAATAATAGCTCTTCTCCTCTCCTTCTCTCCCTCCCTCTCTTTCTCTCCCCTCTCCTCCTCTCCTTTCCCCTCCCCTTCCCTCTTCTCTCCTCTCATGTTCTACCCAGGGAAAAGTGCACTCCATGGTCAAAAGCTGCCTTTTTTTCCTTTAGGTTTACTGGTTACATTTCTTGCTCAAAGATCAAGCCTTGAACCCAAATCACTCTAGAGCTCATATACTGGACAGGTCACCACCTAGTGGAGAGTGAATGTGTTTACTAAATAGTGATTATTTCTTTTTTACCCAGGAACCCTGAGGCTCTTCCTTTCTCAGTTTGATTTTTTTTCATATTAAAGGGGCCATCCCTTGAGTTGAAGAAGCCCATTCATTGAATAGGTGTATCTCACTCAAAGTGAGAATGCTTTAGGACCTTTCCCTGAAAGGGCCAGGTCTCACATTGCATCCTGGGCCATCTCCAGCCTTACTGATGAATATCAGGCCACTGGATCCAGATGGCTCAGGAGAAAGAAATGAGGCTGATGACCTTGCACAGCCCTCCCTCACTCAAATCCAAGTCAACTGCAAGTCATGTCATCATCTTGATGTCATGGTCCTCTTCAAGAATGAAGGACAAACACAACAACAGTACACATCTAAAGCCTAATGATTTATTCATTCCATATTTCCCTACTAAACTTGAACATCCTTGTAGGTTGTTGCTGTGGAGACCAATGCATAAGCAACACCTTGGCACTCAAGAATGTTGCCGCTAGGAGGCACAGTGAATAGAATGCTGGACTTGAAGTGAGGAAGATCTGAATTCAAATATGACCTCAGGCACTTATAAACTTTGTGCCCCTGGGTAAGTCACAACTTCTGTTTGCCTCAGTTTCCTCAAGTGCAAAATGGAGATCATAGTAGGATGCTTGTGGCAAGAAACAAATGAAATAATATTTGTAAAGTGCCTGGCAAGTAGTAGGGTACTTAACAAATGTTTGTTTCCTTTCATTAAAAATAAACATTAATTTATCACAGAGAACAGTAGAAATGAGGATGAATGTCATAAAGTTAACAATGGAAAGGGCCTTAGATATTGACTACTCTAGCCTTCCCTTTTTTGATTTTTATTTTAAAATTTATAAGAAAATGACTCAGTGGTGTCACAATCAACATTCACTCATTCCCTCTTTTGGTAGCAGAGGAGACATTATGATTCCCCTCATTTTACAGAGGAAGAAACTAAGGTTCAGAGAGGAGAAAATGATTGCCCTAAGACACATTCACAGTGAATATTTGAACTGGGATTTAAATCCAGGTCCTCTGATGCCCCATCCTTCACTCTCTTCATTACACTGACTTTTAGGCCTTCTATGCCAAAGAACACCTGAATAATATGAGTAATGCAGAAGGAAAGAACCTTAGAACAGTGCACAAAGGGTTGATCTGGATATCAGGAAGACAAGTACAAGTCTCACTTTTGACTCATCCTGCCCAAGTGAACCCAGGAAAGTCATTTCTTTTCTTTGTAAGTTGCAGAATAGGTGTTGATTTGCAATGGAAGAATTTTTTCACCAGGAGTACAATGCAATAATGTGTATATGTATGTTTGTGTGTTGGTGGAGGGGGATGAGAAAAGGCCACTCTAGCAGTCATAATATAACTTCAGTTTCTCAAGTCTTTTAAAATCCTTATGACTATGTATGCTAGATAGTGTGAGTATTATGTCAACTGTTTTACACATGAGAAACTGAATTATTTCTGTCCTCATTTTATAGTTGGGAAAATGGAGAGGATAAATATCTTGATGAAAATCAGAAGCTAATAAGTGACACGGGGATATGTAGAACTCAATGGTATTGAAGTCTGGTCCCATGTGCACTGTACTTTGAACTACGGGAGGGTGAAATTACTATGGCTTGGAGAAGTCAGAAAAGTCATCCTGGAAGAGATATTACTTGGGCTGGGACTAAGCCTTTGTGACTCATTATTTGAATTTTGATGGTTTTGAATGAGTATAAATAGCAATTATTTTCTATTCTGTGAGGATCTTCCACTCCCAGACTGCTATTTTGCGATGATAAATTAGGGGATGTTTTGCCTCAATTCTTGCCTGGCCCTTAGTCATTGAATGGGTGTTGCCTTAGATAAACTGAGACCTGGGAAAGACCCTAGTTTAGAAAGATCAAGGTCCTTTGTATCTGGGGCCATTGCCAGTCATCTTGACCTATGTCTTGTCCCTGGACTCTGATGACTCTGGAGGACGGAATGAGGCTGATGACTTCGTACAGCTTTGCCTCACTTAACTCCAATTCACTTGCTAGTCAAGACATTACCCTCCTGAAGTCATGGGTCCTCTTCAAGAACAAATTATGAATAACAGGTAACAACAACAAAAGACCTTAAAGGGAAAAAGAGAGAGAGAAGGTTTTGCAGGCTGGGAGGAGATCATGAATGTAATTTGTAGCAGTGAATGTGTGCTGTAGGGGTAAAAACTCTGTATGAATGGTAAGTGGCATATTATCACTGCTATCTAGCTATGGAGGCTGAATAGAAAATCATGAGCTTTCATGGGGATGATTACATACATTATATTTCTCCTTATCATACCTGATAGGGTCATAGCTGAGCGCTACCTATATATCCCAAGAAGACTTGGAAAAATGACAGGGAAACTGGGAGGAAAGGAACCGTGATACAATGGGAAGAGCTCTAGAACTGAGTATCAGGGGACCTAACTCTAGTCCTGGCCCCATCACTCACTGCCTAGCTACCTTGGACAAGCCATGTCACATCTCTGAACTTCAATTTCCTTTCCTTCTTTTTCTAAAAAATGGGGGTTAACAGTGACCTCTCCTCTGACCCCGTAACTGGAGTGTTATGGCTATTGATTTTGATAACTACCATTTAAATTTTTTGTAAAGTATGAAATCCTCTACTATTGTAAGAATCATCATTAGTAGCTATATTATGAAGTAGTTGGACTACAGCCCTCTTCATCTCTGACATTCACCGTTCTGTATTCTGAATGCTCAGAGCAATGCCTGGCACATTTTGTTTTTGTTCATTTGTTTCAATTGTATCTGACTCTTTGTGACCCTATTTGGGGTTTTTATGGCAAAGATATAGAAGCTTAATAAATGATTGAATGAATGTTTACTGAATGAATGAATAAGGCCCCTTTCAATGCTAATATTCTACATTGTGTATTTTAAGGTACCTTTTGGCTGTAACGTTCTATGCTATACAGCAAAGGTGTCGAATATTCAGTACTACTCCAACCAGGTTAACAAGTAATTGAGAAACATTTAACTAAATAAATAAAAATTCATTGGTATATAGATCAGTATTGGCATCTAAGTCAATATTTAGTCAACAGGGATCCTTATACAAAGTTTAGTGGCCTCTCCTTTCTATCTGAGTTGGACTCCATTGTTCCACAGCATGTTCTAAAGTCCTTTCCAGCCCCAATATTGTTGGTAATGTTCCAACTATGTTACAAAGTTCCTCCAAGTTAAAAAAAATTCCAAGATCTAATCTATAAAGGGTAACAGCAAGATGGTGGCCTGGATAAAACACTAGACCTGGAGTCAGAAAGCCTCATTTTTCTGAGTTAAAATTTGGCCCCAGACACTTATGTGACCCTGAGCAAATCACTTAACCCTGTTTGTCTCAGTTTCTTCATTTACAAAATGAACTGGAAAAGGAAATGGCAAACCACTTCAGATTCTTTGCCAAGAAAACCACAAATGGAGTCAGGAAGAGTTTGACATAATTCTACAAGGAACAGTTGGGTGACATAGTGGATAGAGTCCTAGACAAGGAGTTATAAAGACCTGAATTCAAATTCAACCTCAGATGCTTACTAACTGTGTGACTCTGGACAAGTCACTTGACTGCTATCTGCCTCAATTTCCTCAAATCTAAAAGAAGGACAGTAATAGTACCTATCTATCCTATCTGAAGATATCCTTATACATAAATATATAAATATATGTAAAATGCATGTAAGCGTATATATATATATATATATATATATATGCATATATATCTTATATATGGATAAAATCAGATAATATTTGTAAATCTTTTAGCACAATGGCTGGCATATAGTAGGTATTTAATAAATGCTTGAAGTTTTCTCCAGTTCTTAGATTGAGTCCATTGTTTTACAAGGTGACTCACTTCTAATCCCTGGTACTAGAGTGAAAGAAAGAATCAAAGTCAGATAAGCTTCAAGGTGTAACAAGTAGGGGAACTAGTCTTGGTGTCAAGAAGACCAGGGTTTAGGTCCCTTCTCTGATGCTTAATTGGCTATGTGACAAGTCCTCTGGTCACTCTATAAGATAACAAATATCAGAGCATGTACCTGTGTTTATAACAGGAACATTTTAATGAAAGTTCCTTCTACCTATCAAATCACAAATCTGGTCTTCCAACTCCACCCGTGACCTCCCTACCAAAAAAAAAGATGAAATAAAATGAAGAGCAGATAATTAAGATTCAACTGGATTGTCAATGATCTCTGTGGAGCAAGAGATGCCTGTCATCAAGTTGTTTCAGTTGTGTCCAACTCTCTGTGACCTTATTTAAAGTTTTCTTGGCCAAGATAATGGAGTAGTTTGCATTTCCTTCTCCAGCTCATGTAACAGATGAGGAAACTGAGGTGAACAGGGTTAAGTGACTTGCCCAGGGTCATACAACTAGTAAGTGTCTGAGGTCAATTGGAACTCAGAAAGATGACTCTTCTTGACTTTAGGTTCTGATGCTGTATTAATATCTCCTTTTCACCTCCCAAAGACCTCAGGAAAGCTCTTCTTAAGGATGAGCATGTTGCTGGATGTTTCAACTCTATTCCCATTACTGAGCTTTGCTTCACTCTTCTTTCTGCTTCCTCCACCTACTCCTCCAGTCAAATAATCCATTCCTCTAGTCAAAAGAACATAATGGATTTTACATGACCTTTATGGCTCCCCTGAAAGCATGCACTTCTCTCAGGTTTGGAGCAGTGCTCGCTTAGAGTGCAGAAATCTCAGTGGCTCCTGTTTTTCCAACCCTTGGAGATTACAAAGAATTTACCTTATACTAATCTGGGAGGTCAGCAGAGCAAGGATCTGAACCCCGCTCAACAGATGGGGGAACTAAGTCTCAGAGAGTGGAAATGATGGATCCAAGGTCACAAAGAAAGTATCAGAGTCAGAGCTTGACTCTAAGTTCACCAACCTGAAAGGAACTCAGCTGACCCAACCCCCTACTTTTATAGGTGAGGAAATGAGATCTAGAGATGTTAAGTGGTATGCCTCAGGTCACAGAGGCAGTATCAGAAATGGAATGTCCTTGTTACCTTTAAAACTCATTTCAATAATTGGTCTGGGCATCCCATAGACTCAATTATGTTAATGTTTATGGATTCTTATTTTAAAAATTAAAAAGGGTTTTTAGAGATCATTAGGAGGCAAGGAAAGGGACACGCATTTGGGACCTGAGGACCTGTGTGTGAATAATGACCCTGCCACATACTACCCATGTGGTTTTGGGCAAGTTACTTAACCTTTGGGCCTTCGTTTCCTCATCTGTAAAAATGAGATGGTTGGAGTAAGCTTTATGTTCTCATTCTTCTCGCTATATGTATAGCCTATGATCTAATCTAACTTTATTTTACATAAGAGGAAACTGAGGAATAGAGCACATAGCTAGCAATAATTTCCCTTTCTATAGTACTCCATGGTTTTCAAAGCCTTTTGCTCATAAGAAGGCTGTATCAGGGGAGTCTAGGAAAAAACCTCAGTTCTTTGGCCTCTAGTCTAACACATATTATGCTATACCTACTATGGCTAAAGACCTTTTAAGTTCCTAGTCATAATTTTCTCATTGATTTTTAATGTGACTTTGAAGCCCTTTATACACTTTGGTTTCCTCTGCTATTAAATGGGGAAAGACTGAATTCTCCCAGAAGTGCTGTTGGGGTAGAATGAGACTGTGGATAAGAAAAAAATTTTTAAATAATTTGGGTTTATATAAACAGTAGGAACTAATAAAGAAAATAAAAAGCATTTATTAAAAGCTTACTACATGTAAGGCACTGTACTAAATGCTGAAGATACAAATGCAAGTAAAAGAAAAGCCCTAACTTCAAGGATCTTATATTCTAACAAAGGATGATAACACACAAAAAAATTTGGGGAGGTGAGAATGGAATGTGAGGGAAAGAATGAACATATCTGGATAAAAAGAGCACAGTTTTGAAGTTCCAAAAGTCAAGTACAGGTCCAGGGGAAGAAGGAAGGCCAGAGTGGGCTCCACCACAAAATGGCAAATATAGGAGGAACTCACCAATGGGAAAAGAAGGAAGGCCTTCCCTGAGGATGTTTCAGGTTGAAAAGGGTGTAGGAGATAGTTTTTTTAGGGTGCGGAGTTTCAAGGTTCTTTTATTTAATTTAATTTTTAATTTATTTATTTTAAGGTTTTAACATTTATTTCCACAAAATTTTGAGTTCCAAATTTTCTCCCCAGCTCTCCCCTCCCCCCCACCCCAAAACGCCTTGCATTCTGATTGTCCCTTCCACAAATATGCCCTCCCTTCTAACATCCCTCCCTTCCCTTATCCCCATCTTCTCTCTTGTCATGTAGGGCAAGATAAATTTCTATATCCCATTACCTATATTTTCTTATTTCCCAGTTGTACACAAAAACAATTCTCAACATTTGGTCCTAAAACTTTGAGTTCCAACTTCTCTAACTTCCTCCCCCTTGGCTCATTCCCACTGAGAAGGCAAGCAATTCAATACAGGCTATATATGTGTAGTTTTGCAAATGACTTCCATAATAGTCATCCTGTGTAAAACTAACTATATTTCCCTCCATCCTATCCTGCTCTCCATTTCTTCTATTCTCTCTTTTGACCTTGTCCCTCCCCAAGAGTGTTTACTTCTAATTACTCCCTCCTCCCATTTGCAATTCCTTCCATAACTCCCCCACCCTGCTTATCCACTTCTCCCCTACTTTCCTGTAGTATAAGATAAATTTTTGTACCAAATTGAGTGTGCATGTTATTCCTTCCTTGAGCCAAATGTGATGAGAGTAAGCTTCACTTTTTCCCTCTCACCTCCTCCCTTTCCCCCTCCATTGGAAAAGCTTTTTCTTACCCCTTCTATGAGAGATAATTTGCCCCAATCCATTTCTCTCTTTCACCTCCCAATATATTCCTCTCTACTTAATTTTATTTTTTTTAGATATGATCCCTTCCTATTAAACTCATCATATGTTCTCTGTCTCTGTCTCTGTTTCTGTCTGTCTCTCTCTATCTCTCTGAATATGTATATATATATATATATATACACACATGTATGTGTGTGTATGTAAATATGTATGTATGTGTGTGTGTGTGTGTGTGTGTGTGTATGATCCCTCCAACTACTCAAATACTGAGAACATTTTCAAGAGTTACAAATATTATCTTTCCACGTAGGAATGCTAATAGTTCAACTTTAGTAAGTCCTTTGTGATTTTTCTTTCCTATATACCTTTCCATTCTTCTCTTGATTCTTGCATTTGAAAGTCAAATTTTCTTTTCAGCTTGGGTTTTTTCATCAAGAATGCTTAAAAGTCTTCTATTTCATTGAATGACCATTTTTCCCCTGAAGTATTATACTCAATTTTACTAGGTAGGTGATTCTTGGTTTTAATCATATTTCCTTTGACTTCTGGAATATCATTCCAAGTCCTTCAATCCCTTACTGTAGAAGCTGCTACATTCGGTGTTATCCTGATTGTATTTCCACAAGACTCGAATTCTGTCTTTCTAGCTGCTTGCAATATTTTCTCCTTGACCTGGGAACTCTGGAATTTGACTACAATGTTCCTAGGAGTTTCTCTCTCTGCATCTCATTCAGGAGGCAATCAGTGGATTCTTTCAATGTTTATTTTGTCCTCTGGTTTTACAATATCAGGTCAGTTTACCTTGATGATTGCATGAAAGATGATGTCTAGGTTCTTTATTTTTGCTCATGGCTTTCAGGTAGTCCCATAATTCTTAAATTGTCTCTTCTGCATCTATTTTCCAGGTCAGGTATTTCTCCAGTGAGATATTTCACATTATCTTCCATTTTTTCATTCTTTTGGTTTTGTTTTGTAATTTCTTGTTTTTTTATAAAATCATTAGCTTCCATCTGTTCCATTCTAATTTTTAAAGAATTATTTTCTTTGGTGAGCTTTTGAACCTCTTTTCCCATTTCGCTAATTCTGCTTTTTAAAACCTTCTTCTCCTCATTGGCTCTTTGAACTTCTTTTGCCAATTTAGCGAGCATATTTTTAAAGGTATTATTTTCTTCAGCATTTTTTAGGTCTCCGTTAGCAAACTGTTGACTCATTTTTCTTTTTTTTCTTTATTTTTTTAATTTCAATATAAACTTATTTATTTAACTTTTTACATTCATTTTCACAAAATTTTGGGTTCCAAATTTTCTCCCCATTTGTCCCCTCCCCCCAGCCCAATACACTGAGCTTTCTAATTTCCCCTATCACCAATCTGCCCTCTCTTCTATCATC